>CM073582.1:34076000-35300776 GCA_037074715.1 Magnolia kwangsiensis | reverse complement strand
GCGCAAAAAATGGTTACATAATGGCTAGAATGGAATCGGTGATACCTGTTACGTGTTATGGGGGTGCACAAGCATGCCAAGAGAGGTAATATAGATAATGCAATGAAACTTGAAAGAGATGGAGGAATAAAAAGCTAGAGTGTCTTAAATTTTGGAGAAGGTGTGAAGCTCTTAACATAATAGTAGTGAAAGTGTTAAGTTTGCCAACTTCTTTTAGTTGTGAGAGGAACTGGAGTTATTTTGCACCCATTCATTTGAAATATATATAAATAGATTACAAGCTAGGACATTGGATCAACTCGGCTATATGCACCACAATATGTAGCTAAGATTACAAAATTCAAAATGTGTGGTGAACTTGGCTGAAGAAGGTAACTTTGGTCCAATAAACTTAGACAACATTTATGATGAAGATGACTCATTTCTACTTTAGTTGGAATAAAGAGAGAAACGGATAAAAGAGAACAATAAGGAAGTTGATGTGCACGGCCTAGTATTATGCATGATGGCAGCAACTAGGTTGTGTAGCTGTCTAGGAGTCGGTAAAGTTATAGAATATTTTATCCAAGGGAAAGACTAGCAACAATAAAACCAAGATGAATGATAACGATGATGATGATGCACCTGCTAGTCGTACTTCTAGTGCTACTGAATATGAGGGTATAATGAGAGGGTGCATTAACCGATCAGAGGGTGGATCCATGAGTGTACTGAATCATGATACGACCAGACAAAGGAGGAGCATCTTGGGGAGGTGGTTACCAGTGCTGTTAGAGGAGATAGAGCACTCAGACATCAAACAACTTACGGATATAGATATGAATATGACCATGAACAATATGGACAACGTAATGCACTTTCTTGTTGGACTAGTCCCGATCGATATGATCCAAATGAAGCAGGTCGATACTGGGGATATGGATGTTCAATGCTAGGAAACTTTTTATACCATCTAAAAACCAAAATATTGATGGCATCGCCAAATATATCAGGAATTTTCTATATTACTTAACGTTTAAATATCATTGACCCAGCGATATTATGGTCAATATTGTTAATATTTGGAACGTTGGTTGCATGAAATGTGGATATAAGTTGAGGCTTTGTTAGGTAGTAATCTATGTTGATTTCATGGATCTTAGTTGTCATTTGTGGAGAGGTAAAGTACGATTTTATTTGCTTGGATGAATTATTCCATGTAGAGATTTCAGTGGATGGAAGAGCATACCTAGCTATGGCATCCATCGTATTTCTTCTGGAAAAATATCATTAATCCAAACCTTATCACTCCTCTTGAGAATTAGGACCTGTCCCTCCAAGTACAAACTCTCTCTCTCTCTCTCTCTCTCTCTCTCTCTCTCTCTCTCTCTCTCTCTCTCAGGAGGATCTGTCCCATGATGATGATGATTATTATTATTATAATATAGAGCAAAAACTCTAGTTAATCAAGTAAAAATATGAGAAAATGTTGGGATTAATGAATCGATGAGGTGAGTTGGGCAACGATGTATTTATCGTTAGGTCAAGTCTGTGTATGGCTATCAACAATTTGTTTGGGCAAGGCCAAGCTCTATACAGACTGACCAACAAAGTAAAACCTAGGGCCTAGCCCAGAATGGGCATAGTGGACCAGAACAAACACACCTGAGCCCAGCCTGTGATGCTTATGCATGGCCTGACCCAACACTAGCTCAGCCACACACTTTTCTACAAGATCTGGACTATTCATTACGTGTGCCCCATCATGCATGATATAGGACAAAAGTTCCCTTGAATCCTAAATAAACTGGGCTGGGCCAAGCTGATGGGCTCTTAAACAATGCCTGAGCCTAGCCCAATAATTAAATAGAATGAAATTTCAGGCCCAGGCCCAACCCAATCCTGGCCTGAAGCAGTCTAGACCATCAACAACCCCAAGTAAGTGGGCCTGAAGCATTTATATCTAGCCACCTGGAGTTTCCTTGTTTTTATGGAGCTGATTCACAGATTGGCTCAATTGGGCCGAAAAGTGTTTCAATTTCAATGACATCGATGGCTCCGATGATGTCTCTTTATTTAGAGAAAATGCGATCCAATGGTATAAACGAACACGAGAGGTGGATTGATTTAATAGATGCACTGTGCATGCAATTCAGGCCTTCAAGCTCGAAGACTTCAGGGGATCTCTTGTAAAATACAGACAAACCACATTAGTTAATGAATATAAAGTGCGTTTAAATAGATTAACGAATTGGACAAGGAAAAATACATATATCGAGAAAGGGAGGGAACTTACATCTGAAATAGACTTTATCATGGAGAGAGAGTGCGTGAAAAATAGATTAATCCTATATAATTTGATTTCTCTTTTTTTAGTGAAGAAGGAAGTATGTTATTGCCCTCATTTAGACAAATTTTTGAACTACGTAAATCCCTATGCCTCTTGTTTCGTATGATTCTTTATATATTTTCTTTTGTAGTTTTCCTTTACTTGCATCGATTGTGTATGGCTATTTTTCTACAACAGTCTTTCATCATACCTCATCATGATCGGCATAAAATAAGGATGATATGAGTTAGGTAGATTTGATTGGTTGTTTGCATGATTTAGAAGAGGCTTTGTTAGGTTAGAATATCTGTTGATTGTATGGGTGGAGAGATACAGTGGGATCTTATTTGATAACAAGAGATGAGCTTTTTGCCTAGAGAGATTTCAAGAAATGGAAGATCATACGTTGCTACAAGTATGAGTGGATTTGAGAAAACTGTAGATTTGGAAAGAAAAGACCTTCCAACCCTATTTTATTAAGAGAATAAGTTACAAGTGGTCCATTGTCCTGAGGAAACACTGAAAATCAGAAATAAGAAAGTACTATATTCCATCATTTTGAAACTGTATCACCAATAAAACTCAAATCTTGTCATTATTGTCGAGAATTAGGAAGATGTCTCCCTCGAAGCGGACTCTCTCTCTCTCTCTCTCTCTCTCTCTCTCTCTCTCTCTCTCTCTCTCTCTCTCTCTCTCTCTCTCTCTCTCTCTCTCTCTCTCTCTCTCCTTTTTTTTATTGTTTGCTTGTCGACTGCACTTCTTTATTGCATGCCTAAAAGAACATATTGTCATACTCTTTTTTTTTTTTAGGGGTTGTTTGGATGCCTATAAATGAGTCAAGTTGTAAATGATTTTTACATCCTCCGTTTGGATGACCTTTTTTAGCTTGTAAATGATTACAGGCTATAAAAGATTTATATCATTTACCGCCTTCTCATTTATAAGCAAAAGGTTCGGATTTCATTTCTAAGCTCTTCATTTACAACCTAACAACTATAACTGAAAAGATTAACTCTTTATTTACCAGATCAATACAATTTACAAGCTATCCAACTATAGACAATCATATACATGTAAATCATTTACAATTTAAAGCCAAATAAAACAAGTTGTAAATGATTAACCTTTAAAATCATTTATTACTTAAACCATTTATAGGCATCCAAACCGCCCCTCATAGCATTGTATCATATTTTCCCATTATATACTTTTTCCCTAGCTGGTTGTCCAAACAATGACTCAAATCTAGTTTTCTTATTTCACTAAGGATCAAATAAATATCAGACAACAAGTTTGCAAGAACTCGGTCCTGATATCATTGCTGATGGGATGATCACATATGTTTAAATACCAGCCTGAAAAAAGGACAAGGCCATCTTTACTCTTATAATTTACAAATCACTTTCTACGTTAGGTTATGACTCTTTATTTGCTATCTTTACTCTTATAATTTACAAATCGCTTTCAACGTCAGGTTATGACTTTTATTTAAACTCAAAATTTTTGAACAAAAATTTAGCTTGCGTCGCATGCATACTATAAACGCGTGCGGACATGTGCATAAGCTTATGCGCATGAGTATGTATGCACGCGTCCTATATACATGCGCATGTACATACGCACCTTGATGCCTTTATTTTATTTAACGGCGACAATTGGTCAATTTCAGGTTGTGTTGGGGCCAGATGAAGCCCGATGTGTTTACTAAATAGACCAAAAATCTGGCCGAACCTGACCCACAACCAATTATCCTGTGACTTGACCCGACCCAATCCATTTAACTCTATTCCCGTCAGGCTTGCCCACTTCATTATCGAAAAGTTGATCGAAACTCTAACCCCCATATAGATCTATAGATAGCTGCACTATTTCTTCCTTTCTTCATGCTTTTCTCTATTGGGCTTGTTTCTCCGTTGAACTGAGCACTGAACTCTTCAAATGAATAATTAATGAGGCGACAGGTTGGTTGACTGACCTAACTTGACACGGCATAACCTAACTCAAGTTTAAGAGTGGGATAAGGAGCTAAAGCCATTCCCAGACAGCCTAATTAGAAGACATAAACTTACATCATGTTTATGTAATTTATATTATTTTCTATTGTTATGTTTCGGGTTTGGGTCAGGTTGGACCATCTGATCTAGCCCATTGATAACTTGTATGGGTGGGACGGATTCATTAGGGTTCAACCCAAACCCAACCCATTTATTTAAATAGGCCACTCTTTAGCTTAAGCCCTCACCCACTCCTTGACCTCTAGACCGACCCGACCCATTGCCACCCCTAATTGTATCCTTAAGCAGCTTGGTGGATCTCTGACTGCCAGGCCCACCGTGATGTATGCGCCTTACATCCATGCAGTCCATCCGTTTTGCCATATACACCCAAAAATGCAGCAGATCCAAATCTCAGGTGGACCACACCACAGTAAACAGTGGCGATTGACTATTAAAAATAAATAAAAAATCTCTAGGGCCACAAAAGTTTTGGATTAACCTGATATGTGCAGTCCTTTCATCCAGGTATTTGTGACCTTATCAACAGGTTAGATGGCAAATAAACATTTCAGTGGTCCCCAAGAAGTTTTTAATGGTGGGCATTTAATCACCACTGTTTCTTGTGGTGTGATCCACCAGAGATTTGGATCTGTTCCATTTCTATGAACATACCTAAAATGAATGGATAAATGAGTGGACGGTGTGGATTTAAGACACATACATCATGGTGGTCCCCACAGAGATTCAGATCTGGGGATCCACCGAAGTGGGGCATCCAATCGTATTTGATGCGATTATCCAATCACGATTATTTTCAGAACAGTTTTAATCCATAATGGATAGATCCTATCCATGGTTGATCTTCATCATGGGAGGGCATGTTGGGCCCCACAAAAAATTCACACCATAATTAGAGTGGACAAGGATTAGCTACTGACAGTTTGAGTAGCCAAACTCACTGCTGAAGTGACGTCACCAAGTTTTGTGGGACCCACCATGATGTATGTGTTGTATATACACCATCCATCCATTTGGAGGTATCAATTTAAGGCATGAGCCAAAGAATTATTCAGATCCAAAGCTCGAGTGGACCCCACCAGAGAAAACAGTAGAGAGAATGACGCCCACCATTAAAAATTTCTAAGGGCCACAAAAGTTTTCGACCAAGCTGAAATTTGTGTTCTCTTCTTTCATGTCTGTCTTAACTTATGAACATGTTGTATCATAGATAAACATCACAGTGGACCTTAGGAAGGCTTCAAGGGTAGGCGTCACTCTTCCCACTCTTTTCTGTGGTAGGCAAGTGGATATATCCGAATGGATGAACGGTGTGGATACAACACATACATCATGGTGGGTCCCACAAAACTTAGTGACGTCACTTCATTAGCCAGTCTCGCTGCTCAACCTGTCGGTAACTAATCCGCATAAAACTAACGTGTGTCAACTGTCAACTCTCTCGTGCGTACACCAGCCACTAATTTAGAATTCCTATTGGATCATAGCTCTTCCTTTTGCCATGGTAATGATTTTCACTTCAATGGATTATCAGGTGAATTTCAAGTCCATCCAATTTCTATTTTGCCCACAATCTTCATCCACTGTAATCAGAACCACTCATCAATGGGTCACAGGAAATTGCGAATGAATAATTCAAACAAAGAAACTGGCATTTCACATTGTAAATTTCCATTGTGGAGCCCATTGGACGGTTGGATCATCAGGGTTTTTCACATTTGTCCATTCATAGTGGCCCAACAAGCTGAGTGGTGTCAATCACCAACGGTTCAATTGCATTGCACGTTTTTAAAGAAATTGAACGGTGTGATGCTCAATTCCTATAGTACATTTGGCCTTCTTGAAAATTTTTAACTAGGATTCTCTACTCCCATCTTCTCTTTTGCATACTTGTCATATCTTTAGTATCATCCAACGGTTATAATTTCGGCTATGTGGCCCACCATATGACAGCATAAATACGGACACGGATTAGCTACTGAAGTCGACAGTAGCAGGTCTCCCTACTGAAGTGACGTCACCACATTCTGTGGGCCCATCATGATGTATTTGTTGTATCCACACCGTCCATCCATTTGGAGAGATCATTTTAGTGCATGATATAAAGAATGAGGCAGATCCATATTTCAAGTGGACCCCACCTTTGAAAACAGTGGGGACAGTGACGCCCACGTTGAAACCTTCCTAGGGCCCACCATGATGTTTATTTGAGATCCAAACTGTTTATAAGTTAACATAGATACGGAATATGGTAAAGAATAAATATTATCTTGATCTAAAACTTCTGTGGCCCAAAGAAGTTTTTAATGGTAGGCATTCAATCCCCACTGTTTTCTGTGGTCGGGTGCACTCGAGCTTTGAATCTTTCTCACTCTTAGTTTCATGCACTAAAATGATCTCTCCAAATGGATGGACGGTGTGGATACAATAAATACATCATGGTGGGATCCACGTGATGTGGTGACGTCACTTCAGTAGCGAGACTGCTACTGTCGAGTCCAGTAGCTAATTCGCGTCTCCAGAATACGGCGAAGATTGTCTTAAAGAAATAAGACGAATTATGGCAGATCATACAACAGACCCGTCCACGCCCACACGTGGTGAACGTGTACTCAATCCAAACTGTCCAAATTGTAAGGCCCACCATTGATGTTTCCATTCCGAAAACCTCAAGGATCGAAAGATCCTCTTGATTCTTATCCTTCACCATCAAATGGGTGCTCAAAAACGAAAATTCTCAACCGTACATTTCAAGAAGAAAACACATGTCGATCGGATGGTCAGGATGATCTGAATATTGCGAATTTCAGTACATGCTCATTCCTCAGTGGGAATCACAATTTCGACGGTGTGGATAGTGTATATTTATAAATGCATGTGTATAATTTTCTGTTCTCTCACATACGAGTAAAATTAAATCTCTTTGTAAATTAGCTATTTTTAGAGGGAGGTCTCGTAACTTGTGTTTGGTATTCGTTATATCGTTTTCCCCTATTTAGGGCCGTACTTAAATTGGCATAAAGAGGAAAAAGACAGCAATCTCGTGTAATCTTGCATTTTGCATGGGCAGGCCAACCACCACAAAGGGCATGGTTTTTACTTTAATACCATCTGATTTCTTGGAGACGAAGCATTTCTTAAAAAATAAATGATCTTAAACCATTGAATTGGATAGTGGATTAGGTGCGGCCTAACCTCACCTAATATACCGTGGGGCCCACTTTAATGTATGCACCATGTATTTATATTGTCCATCTATTTTGCTAGCTCATTTTAAGGCATGACTCAAAATATGAAGTAAATCCACATCTAAAGTGGATTGCACAGTAGAAAATATTGGCGTGCCATAGTAAGCTTTTAGTGGTTAACCGCTACAATTTTCCTAATATATAGTTTACTTGAGTTTTGATGCTACTTCAATTCTGAGCTCATGTTTTAAAATGAGTTTTTAAAAAAAAAAAAGAAAAAAAGATAGAATATATACATTAAGGTGGGGCCCATGAGCGGTTGAAATTTGTGGATTTTAAAAAATTAAAATTATTTGAAAATTTTAGAATTTTTTATTTTGCTACCAAAATGTTTTTTCGAAAAAATTTATATGAAAAGTGCAATATGTGCTTTTGTTCCATATCGGATATGAAAAGAGAAAATTCGTGGTTTATATATGAAGGTGTATTTAGTATTTTTATTTGAATCTTTTGAGATTGAGATGCTCAGGTTGTATACATGTGTTTGGGCTCAGGTCAAAGAGTAGTCACTCCTTCACAACCTTACGCAAACCGTTGTGAGCCGGCGCGAGTGGTATAATATGAGCCTAGGTGTGATGAATCTAAAATAAGTTGGGGTTTCATAGGCGTGATTGAAAACGACTAGATTATTAATTCGAAACGGTTAGTCATTTTTTTCAAATGTTCTGAATCATTAATGATCACTCATTAACAGTCTACTCCCTAATGCCTATATAAAGTAAACCATTGTAGTTTAAAATCCAATCAACTCTAACATATCTCTCCCCATCCATTAAATCTTCTAGCTAAATAATATACGTAAGATCCAAATAGAGTTGCCTCAAGCAATTCGCATATAGCTCATCAACAATTGATAACGAGGCAAATCAAAAACAACATAAATTTTCATAATCCAGCCTAGTGAAATGAAATTAATTAACTATATTTTACCTTTTATTTTCAATATTTCTAACACATTTTTCTAACATGCCCAAGGCCCCGCTTATTGTGTGAGGCCGGGCCACACCTAATCAGCTCCAGTTAAACTTATGGTTACGAAATGAATGGTTAAAAAGTAAGCGGGCACGTGATACTGATGACATGAATGGTTAAAAAATAAATGGGCACATTCCACTGATATCGGTACCGTGACAATAAGCTATGGTGGTATTGGGTAGAAGTGGAGCCCACGTGATATTTTCAGAATATCCAGCCGTCCATCAGATGTTTCACCTCAACGTCTTCCTCGGCGCCCTTAAAAAGAGGGGACGTGCACTTTGATTTATGAAAGGTCTACCATGCTGTGGACCCTTTATCTGTCATGTATGAAGGATTGGGACAAAAGTCAGGCTGTTCTGTAATTTAGGTGGGCTACAGTGGAAATTAAGGGCGGGCGTTGCCTCCGCCTTGTTTTTTGTGATGTGGCTCACCAGAGTTTTGGATGATTTTCAAGCCCTAGTGGATGGGTTGGATGTGATATATACACCACATGGGCCCCACTTTCCCAGTACTACGGTGAGCTTACAGTGATATATGGTTCCTATATTAGTTCACCACCGTTTTGAAACAATGGTGCTGTTCAAATGTACAGGTATACTGCTTTGTTGCATGAGAATCCTTACCGTCCAAATTTCTGTCCTAATCGTAGATGAAACATGGTCCAAAATTACCTTAAGAAGATGACAGTAACCATCTGAATTTTTTCTTATAAAATTGGACCATCTACTGTGTTACTTTTAACCATTCACTTGATAAATATCAATTAGAAGGCCAGGATTGCTTGATCAATCTGATTAAGAGATATGACTCATCACAATCAATTTGAATGGAGTGGATAAACCTTCCCAACAAAAAGAAAAAGAAAAAAACAATTCATTTCATTTATTAGATTAGAGAGAATAGATTGATGCTTAGGATGTATGCATGGATTGGTGAATACGACGGTAGTCCTTCACCTACTTTAACACGAGACTCTCATTGGTTGAATGCCATCATACTCTGTCCTACAAACGATGGGGCCCATCATTGTAAGTTTCTTCAAATGAATGTGTGGGTCCCACTTCTTCAACGGTTGTAAACAATACCTTTTAAAAGCCAAGGGCCAATAACTTGGTCTCTTGAACAGCCCATGTGAGTGTACTCGCGCGAGTACGCCGTTCCGATATTTGCCGCTCAATCTTGTCAACATGGCACATGTGTGAGGGATCCAAACCGTTCATCAGGTGGGCCCTATAGCCTAGATGCCAAATTGGACCTCTTCTATATAGCGTTTGAAGTCAGGAAGAGTTCATAAAGAATTACAGGATACACAATCCTCCAGGCTTCCACACCGTGGCCCAAGGTTTGGTAATCTAGACCATCCATCTGCTGTAATTCAACGGTGAATGGCCCATGGCCAGTACTTTCTTAGATTGGAAGATCCAAGCCACCAGTCACGAGGCTTCCTTTTCAAGTTGAATGTGGACGGTTGCCATTTTTCTCTTCTTAATAGGCCACGAAAAGTTGCAATCGTGTCCACCCAATATACCCGTGGCCCACCTCAGGCTTTGCTAATTTGAGCACTTGCTTTGTTTTTATAGTGGGTTTCTTCATGGACCAGTGTATCACCCTATCTTCGTTGGACAGGAGGCTCCGTGCAACGCAATCATAACCGTTCATATATGGGTCCCATCATGTGGATGGGCCATGGCCTGAAATATAGTGGATTCTAGTTGTTGATTGATGGCTTGAAACTAACATTAATATTGGAATGGCTATAATGTCAAAAACAAAATTTGAAAATATTCTCAGATTCCTTGATACGTGGATGGCAATCCAAGCCGTCCACCTGATGGGTCCCACCTGGATGGGGCACGTGTTGTTCTATATGGAAGTTTCCCATCAATGTGGATGGTTGCATCTTGAAACTAACATTAATATGGGAATGGACTGGCCAAATTACTTGGTGAGGATATGTTTTTGCGGTGGACGCCTACTGATCAGTGGTTCAGATCTCTCACGGATGTGCCGCGTGTGCAGATTGCATGTAGAATGTGGTGAAGCTTGTGTTGCGCGTGCACCAGAGCACCATTTCTCTGAGACGGGCATTATAGGTGGGGCCGTCAACGGGCCGGGCCTAGGTAGGTCTTGGCCCGGATCTTGATCGTTTCAATTCTTATGATCCGAGCCCAGCCCATTGACACCACTAATTATAGCTCCTTGATTAGAGGCTTTCCACAACAAACTTGGGTGATGGGTCTCAGGCTCTGTCAAGTGATGCCCACGTGTCAGTATCCTGACGGTCCAGATCATCCCATGCCCCACACATCTCCTAGATTGAAAGCTTAAGTCCACTGATCTTGGGTCTTTTTTCGGTTGAATGTGGGCTATTTCTAGATCTCTTCTGAACCATCTAATTGTAGGTCACGCTTAGAACGGTTAATATTATTCTATTGACAGTTATTTCTGTGACATAATCCATCCACGCTGGTTCCCATCAAATCGATGGTCTGGATTGCTGAGTCATGGCTCCAACGTCCGAAATAAAAATCCGAGTAATGTCATCCACTGGAACACCGGTTTCACGCGGTGTAAAAAAACACAATCTCGTGGGGCTCATCATGTTGTATATGTAAAATCCACTCCGTTCATCAGCTTCTATCATCGATTTTAAGACAAAAAAAAAATAAATCATTAATATCCACAGATCACGTGGGCCACACCACAAGAAACAACGGAAATGGTATGCCAACCATAGGTTTTTGGGGCCAGAAAGGTTCTTATCATTCATCAAAACCGTTAATCAGGTGTAACACACCAGGAAAAATGCTACTAAAAAAATCAGCCTCATCGAAACATCATAAAGGCCACACCTTGTGAACTTAGAGATTTTGGTAGCAGTTTTACATTGTTACGGTTCGTGTGGTCTACCAGATTCGTATCATCTGTCCAATATTGCGTAATTACGGCCAGAATAATAGTTTCTCAACTGATGGACGGAGTGGATTTTCATGTAAAATATGGTGGGCCCCACATTGTTTCGGTGCTAAACAAGGTGTTGTCTACTATCAGGTCCCTATTATTCCTTTTCTTTATACATTCTCCCTCTCTCTTCAGCGTTTTAAAGTCGTTCTCTTACTAAAGAAGCGAAGAAAAGCTTCCACTCTCTCTCTCTCTCTCTCTCTCTCTCTGCAACTTTAACAAGTAAGCAACAATCATTCTCTTTCATTTCATTCAACCAACGTTCCCTCATTCTTCTTCTTTCCTAATAACAGCTCTCATTCCAGCTATTGCTTTCTCCACATTCTTACTGCAATCTCTCATTCTCTCAATGGTTCTTTTCTTTCCTTAAATTCATTGCACCCTTCTTAGCTAATCACTTGAAGCATTACACGTTGCATCATACCCCTTCTGAATGTTCTCGTTCGCCTTTTCTTTTCATATTTCAGCATTTTCTCAATTTCCCATTTCTTATCATATGGTTGTTCATCTACTAGAATCTTTTACTAAGAATTTCTGCTTTTCGGGAAGTGGGTATGTTTGGTTCATCCATGTATTTGATTTCCATCAGTTAAAATTCGCCCCTTCATTATATGAGATTTTGTAGGAAATACATTTTGGATGCTTATGTTTAGGCATTTTGTTGGATTCCCCCTTTTTATTTCTTTGAAGTCTTTTGTTGGGTGTCCTTTTTTTTTTTTTCTTTTCATATTCTTCTAGGAGCTTTTTCAGTTCTAATAATTTCAGCCTTTTTGGAAAGTCGGTATGTTCCACATCTAAGGGAGTGTTTGGATGCACTATCAAATCGAATAGTAATTACTGATTTGATAAAGTGCAAATAACTAATTTGTAATTTCCTTCCATTCATTCATAGAGGGTCGCATGTCTGAATTTTAGTTCTTCTTCTTCTCTCTCTCTCTCCCCCTTTTGTCAATTAGGAGAGAACATTATGGAAATGCATTAAGTGTTTATTTATTGAAGTGATCGGTTCACAATTCAATTTGATTCAATTGTGGGTCCTAATGCAAAAAAAAAAAATTGAATTAATGAGTTTAGTTGGATTTGGTATTTGAAAATTTCAAGGTTACATGTTTGCATCTGATAATTGATTTCATCTATTTATTTGCATTAATTGCATGATATTTGTACGTATAGATGATGGTGGATATCTTCAGTTAATTGATTAAATTGATTTCTTCTGTGTAAATTTGAAGATTCCGAGTTCCATCTGGTGTTGGTGGATGATTGGTTGATTGCTTATTAGTTTTTTGGGTTTTGATGGATGATTGGTTGTTTGCTTAATTGGCTCATGCTATAGAACCTTTGAGGTTCTGTAGTTTCATCTAGTGATGGATTTCGTTAATTTATTTTCAGTGTTTTAGCTTGTTATGGGGTTAGTGGAAATGGGATTTTAGGGTTTCTGATTTCTCTACATGCTGTTCATGCCAGATGAAAGTTTGTTCCTCACAAGAATTTGAAGAAATTCTTGCATGGAGATGAAAATTGCCACACTCAAGCGGTTGAGGATTGGAAATGAGTATTCGATTGGGAGATTGAGGCAATGAGTGAAAAAGAAAGAGCATTTTGGAAGAGAGAGTTTGGCAATTATGGTTTAGAAAACGCAGGGAGCTCCATTAATTCATCATCTTCTTATGCCAACAGCAACTTGTCACATTGTTCAAGCATTAGCGAGAAAGAATCTGTAGCAGATGAGAGAATTTCAGGTCTGAATCGGGTGGGGAAAGAGTCAGACATGGCTTTAGAAACCATGCCTGTTGTTCCTTATTTGGGAAATGAAACAAACATGATGGTGGGGAGCACTCGTTCTCATGAGAAGGCTATTGTCTATGGTGATTCGTGTGAAGGTAAGGTAGGATCACAGATCAATGAGGTCAAACAACTCAGTAGGAGATTGGAGCTTCTAGAAGAGGATACCCAACTTATGAAGAAGGTTTTTGTTCGGAAGGTGGAAGAGAGACATGAGTTGTTGAACGAGATCTCTCAACATCTCCAAGCAATACAGGAACATTTAACATGTTCAAATATCAAAGACAAATCACTCAAGATTAATTCAATCATTAACACTATAAAGGTATGGACTGGATCATCCAATCTATGTTTCAGTCAAATGTGTTAAATTAATTGGATTATGTGTATTGGTTACAGCTCTCAAGTAAATGTTGTTAGTGCTTTAGGAATGAATTTTTTTCATGATGCAATCCATACAAGTTGGCCCATTGCCCGGTGATCTTGATCTGTGATCAACTCCATTTTGGATGCTTCTAGATTGGATGATCCAAGCCTTAATCAGTTCACTGCAGAAAGTCTAAAGATAGCAAATGTCTGCTAAAAAAATATAGCAAAAGTCCCTTAAAAAGTCTAATATTGGATGGGTAGGATCCTCCAATCTGGAAAGCTTTTTAGGCCCTCCCATCTGCAGTGGATCAGATCAGATTTTCAACTGTCTAGGTTAATGAACCATGGGCCCACATCTATGGATTGGGCAAATGAAGAATCTATTCACAACCATATGCTTCAAGACCTCATGATGCCTATTTTCTTAAATGAGCTTGATACGCAAGGCCTATAGTATACTAAAATTTTGGATTACCTAGTTTCTAAGACTATACTTGCAAAGTTCGGAGGATTATTAGTTGTTGATTCTCCTATGATTATTGTGGCTGATTGTTTTAAACGCATTCTATTTTTAGGCTGATTCTGTGATGATTTTAAGAGATAAATTTTGGGTGTACACATGATACTTTTAGGCCTAAAAAACTTTCCAGTCTGGGAAGATTTTTAGGCCTCCCCTGTCTGCAGTGGATCAGATCAGATTTTCGATTGTCTAGATTACTGAACAATGGGCCTCACTTTTATGGATTGGGCAAATGAAGAATCTATTCACAACCTTATACTTCAAAACCTCATAATGCCTCTTTCTTAAATGAGCTTGATACCCAAGGTACACAGTGTGCTAAATTTTTGGAATGCCTAGGTTCTAAGACTATACTTGTTATGTTCGGAGGATTGTTAGTTGTTGATTCTCTTATGATTATTGTGGCTGATTGTTTTAAACTCATTTTATTTTTAGGCTGATTCTGTGATGATTTTGAGAGACGAGTTTTTAGATATACACATGCTACCTTTAGACTACCATAATTTTGCAGAGTATTTGTAATATACAATTGTTACTACTAAGAAGCATGTTCTAAATATTGTTATCGGCAGGTGAATCGACCCGGTTAAAAGCCCATATCAACTTGTAATGGACCACATCGGCTAAATATTTTTTAAGCCAAAAAATATGGAAAATATTAGTAAAAAAGGACAAAAATGAGATCCAAGAATCTATCATTTTCTTTTCTTTTTTGTGTGTTTTGAACATATTTTTAATGGTGTATCAGACCATTCTTTGGTAAGAATGTTGTCTCTTGGGTTAACCTATTGTAAGTTGTGATGTTGAATCATTGGGTTATAATTTTTGTTTTATGTATGTTGTAAATTGATATGATCAGATAACTAATATGATCATATTACTAAATACATAAATCTAAAAAAAAAAGAGGCCGAAAATACCTAAAATATAGAGGACGTATAAATGCTAGATGTATGTTACAAAAACATGAATGTTTAATTTCCCCACACTGATTTTTGAAAAACAAAAGAATATATATATTGAAAAATGGCCCAAAAAGTCCAAAAATGTGTCAAAAAATAAAAGAGAATATAGGTCATAGATCCATGTTCAAAAATCATATATTTTTTATTTTCCCAAACTAATATTTGAAAAAAATAATCATAAAATGGCCCAAAAATTTACTGAAAATACATTTAAAAAAAAAGAAAAAAAAAAGAAAAAGAAAAGGTAGAGCACTTAGATGGTAAATCTATGTTCAAAATACATAGATCTTCCATTCCTTAAAACTAATTTCGGAAAAAGATTGTGAATATATATAAAAATAAAAATAAAAATAAAAAGAGCATATCAGTCATAAATCTATGTTCAAAAAACATATATTTCATTTCCCCAAATTGACATTTGAAAAAAATAAAAAAGGGCCTCAAAATGACTGAACATACATAACAAAATAAGGTAGAGCGCATAGATGGTAGATCTATGGTATAAATAAAAATAAAAATTTAAAATTGATCTATGTTCAAAATACGTAGATCTTCCAACCTCCAACCCCAAACTAATTTCGGGAAAGAATGGCAAAAAAATATTTAAAAATACATAGAAAAATAAAAAGGGCATATAGGTCATAGATCTTTATTTTTATTTTTATTTTTTTTTAATTTTTAAATATGTTTCATTACCCAAAACTAATGTTTATAATATAAAATTTTCAAAAAAGGCCCAAAATGATTGAAAATACATAAAAGAAATTTATTTAAAAAAAGGAAAAAAAGATAGAGCACTTAGATGGTGAATCTATGTTCAAATTACATAGATTTTCCATTCCCCCAAACTAATTTCGGAAAAAATTGATCCAAAATGGCCTGAATACATGAAAGATAAAAAGAGCATTTGGGTCGTAGATCTATGTTACAAAAAACATTTTTGTTTCATTTCCCTAAATTGATATTTGAAAAAAAATAATCCATAAATGGCCCAAAAATTAACAAAAATACAAAAAAAAAGAAAGAAAGGATAGTGCACATGGATGGTAGATCTATGTTTAAAGGACATAAATCCATGTTCAAAATACATGGATCTTACTTCCCCCAAAGCAATTTCGAAAAAATAAAATAAAATCAGAAATGGTCCAAAAATTGCCAAAAATTGTCCGACATTACAAAAAATTAAAGAAATGTTCTAAACAACTAATTCAAGGCATGCATTTATAGATATACACTAGAAAGTTATTCATTTTTTTTTAAAAAATACAAAATCTTTGAAAATTTCAAGAACGACATGAAAATTAAAAACTAAAAGGAAAAAAAAAAATAATCCCAAAATCAAGCATGATTTTCTCAATTAGGGGTTATCATAAATCAACATCATTACAACAAAAAAATAATAATAAAACATTTTTACCCCCTCTTACGATTTTCTCCAAAACCAACCGCGGACCTTTGATTCTTCATTTTTTTCCCCAAATTTATGAGTTTTGATCTTCTATAGAGGCATGCATCATCATTATCTAAGCTTTATCCCAATTGATTAGGGTCAGCTACACAAATCCCACTCCACCATTCCACTCTATCAAGGGTTATACCTTTAGTTAGACCATAGGTCATCAAGTCTTTTCTTACTACTTCCATCCACATCCTTTTGGGCCTTCCCTTTACCCTTTCAAAGCCTTCAAGTAGTACTAACTCACTCCCCTTTTAACTGGCATGGTTCTTGATCTTTGTTGCACATGACCGAACCATCTAATTCTTCTTTCCCTCTTCTTATTATCTATTGGTGCTACTCCTAAGTTCCCTTGAATGCATTCATTTCTAATTATATCCTTCCTCATCTTGTCACTCATCAATTTCAACATCCTCATTTTAGCTACACTCATCTTATGAAAATGATATTCTTTAACTGCCGAATATTCTATCACATAAAGCATGTCTAGTCTTATGACTATCCTAAAAAATTTCCCTTTCAATTTAGGTAGTACATGACAATCACATAAACTCCATATGCATATCTCCATTTCTTCTACCCAACTTGAATTCTACGGGCAACATTCTTCTTAATCTCTCCATTCTCGTGAATATATCAGAAGTGGTCATTTTGGGAACCTTCTTCGTCAACAATCTTAACTAATTCTTCATTTTCACTCCTATTGTTACTGAAATTGAACTCTATATACTCTATTTTAGTCTGACTATTTTTAAATCCTTTAGATCCTAGAGCACCCCTCCATAAATTTAGCTGTGTGTTTATGCCCTCCCTTGTCTTGTTAGTCAAACCTATGTCATTTGCGAACAACATATACCATAGGTTTTCTTCCTGTAAATGCCTAGTTAACTCATCCATAAATAATGCGAAAAGGTACGTTCTTGATGCCAACCCTTGGCATAAGCCTATAGTGATTGGGAACTTAGTTGTCTCTCCACTAGTGGTCCTTACATTTGTTAACACTCCCTCACACATATCTTAACATGTTAATATATCCTGTTGAAACTTAATGCAAGGGCATTTTCACACCAACCTCAAGTGGGGTTGCCCGTGGCATGTAGGGGCACACTCGGGGTGGGCGGCCCGTTTGAGGCGGGTGGCTTGTGTAAGGCGGTACCCATGTGAGTTGGGGCCAACGATGGGGGTCCTAACCCATGAGATGTGGGGCCTTCGCTATGAGATAAAGGGATTAATTCGCCATGCTCTATCAGTTCGAGCTTTTATAGCAATTGGTTAATTGTCCTGCATCAAATTGGTATTAGAGCGAGAGGTCACGTGTTCGAGACTCCTCACTGCGGGTGATTAATGTGGGGGCATTTTCTTATCGGGCTTGAGTGAGGTTGCCTATGGGATGCAGGGGCACACTCAGGGTGGGCGGCCCGTTTGAGGCAGGTGGCTCGTGTGAGGCGATAGCCATATGATTTGGGGCCCACGAGGGGGGTTTGGCTGTGGTCCTAACCCATGAGATGTGGGGCCTGGGCTATGAGATAAAAGGGATTAATTCATCATGCTTTATCAATTCGAGCTTTTAGAGTAAGTGGTTAATTGTCCCGCATCAAAACTCCTTTGTCCTAACACCCAACAAATTAACTTTCTATAAATCTTATTGTACGCTTTCTCTAAGTCAATAAAAATCATGTAGAGATCTTTCCTCCTCTCCTTGTATTTTTTCCATCAATTGTCCAAGTAGGAAAATAACTTTAGTGTTAGACCTTCGAAGCATGAAACCAAACTGATTTTCTAACACATTCGTTTCATGCCTTAATCTTAGGCACAATCTCTCTCTCCCAAAGTTTCTTAGTATGGCTTATAAGTTCAATCTCACATTAGTTTGTGTAGTTATGCATGTTTCTTTTATTCTTATAGATAGGTACAACATTTATTTCCCTCCATTTGGTTGGCATTTTCGTCGATCTTACAATCTTTTCGAACAACTTTGTCAAGCAAAATAACCTAATATGTCCTATACACTTCCAAACCTCTAACGGTATATCATCATCACCGAGGGCCTTCCTGTTCATCTTTCTCACAACGTCTTTAACTTAAGATATCCTCTCATCCCACAAAAGTATCTATGGGCTCTGACGACATTTGCACTTATGGTTCTTGTTGATGCTTGGATCTAGTCGCCCTTTTTCATCTTCTGTGAGCCTCCTAAATACCTGTAAAGGTGATGCAAGACAATTAACCACTTGCTCTAAAAGCTCGAACTGTTAGAGTATGGCAAATTAATCCCTTTATCTCATTGCCGAGACCCCACATCTCATGGGTTAAAGACCTCGGCCAAACCCCCTTCGTGGGCCCCAAATCACATGGGCCGCCCACCCCAAGTGTGTCCCCACATCCCACGGGCTACTCCACTTGAGCCGGGTGTGAAATGTGCATTAATCACCCCCGGTGAGGAGTCTCAAACACGAGACCTCCTCCGTGAGCCGCACCCACCCCGAGTGTTCCCCCGCATCCCACAAGCAACCCCAATCGAGCTTGGTGCGAAAATGCCCCTGCATTAATCACAGGACATGAAATTTAAATATGATATGCAAGAATTCAGGCATAGATCATACTAATGCAGAACAATCACATAATAATTCCATATCCCATACAAAAGTCAAACATTCAAGTAAGGGGAATCTGCACAGGTCCAAACCTACACAGGCTAGGACTAGATCAATAAAATTAAGGACCAAACATGCTCAAAGGGAAATAGTAATCATCCACACATGCACAATAATCAGTCCCTAATCCAAGGGATTCACCAATTTCAATTCAAGGAACCCTAGGGTGAGAAAGGGGGTAGATATTGGGGATTTAGGACAATCTAAGGTTAGGGTTAGGGAAATCAGATGAGAAAGGAGTGAAAGAGAAGAGAAAAGAATCTGGAACCAACTCGCGTGTGTGGACAACAAGGGGGGGCCTGACGCAGATGCGTTGATGGCTGGCTGCACATGTGTGGGGCCTACGAACCCAAAAAGGGCTCTCTTGAGTCTGGTCGGCCAGACCTGGGCTTCAAAACCCCAAAATCTCACCCCGATCCGACGAACGGCCTGGGCGTGGTGCTCCGTTCAAGTTTCAACCCTCCTGCAGGGCCAGATTCTGGAAACTGATTGTAGGGAGAAGATCTGCTGTTAAAACTGATGGATTTGAAGCAGGAATGGTTGTAGAAGGTGAGAGGTATGGATGGCATAAGGTAGGGGCAGATTGGGATAGGTGTGGCTTCGCACCACAGTAGTTAGCCCTTCAAAAAGGGTGAGCTTCACACCCACTTGAATTTTTCCATAACTCAAAACTCAGAGAGTAGAAAAAAACATGCAGGAGTTTTTTTATTTCTTCAATGAATCAAAAGCACTACAAGGGGTGCCTATTTATAGGAAATTCTTATACCCCAAAACTCGCGCCATGTGTGCAATCTATTACTTGGCGATGAAGTAAACTAAAATAAAAACCAATCAAAGAAATCTAAAGCGTTCATGATGTTCTAAATAATATAAATAAGCAAAATCTAAAGTATGAACTTAATCCGACTAGTGGGCCACGATCATGAGATCCCATGATGGGCTTTACTTGACTATTGGGCTCACTCTTTTGAACTAAAATTCCGTCTTCTAACAAGGAGGCCCTCCCTGGACTTCGTCATTGAGCCATATCGATGGTGGGGCCCTCCTCTGTGCGTACGTGCGTAGGGGGGCGAGCTGCATATGCATGTACGTGTGATGTCCCCATCAAAAGGAGTGGAGAACAAGGGGACAGTAGGGGTGCCGGTCGTGGCCGAGGACCCTCCAATGCCTAAGTCAGGCGTATGGGCTCATAGTAGGGGTAGTTGAATCGGGATTTTTTGTGCGTACCTCTTTCCCATGGTAAGGAGTGCATTTATAAACTTTTTGCATTTTTTGCGTATTCGGGTGGATTTGCTAGAGGGACCCGTATTGTAGTGTGAATCTACTCTCGGATATTTCTTCAATTGCACCTCGATTGGCGTGATACTCGCCCGAAATCTCGATAGGCAGTCTCAGTCATATACGGTGCAAGATTCTCTCTGGATGTCTCTATTCCGAGGTCAAGGTCGATACCTGAGGCTGAGGTCGAGGTCGGTACCCGAAGTTGAGGTTGAGGTCGGTGGCCGATCGATGCCCGCGGCCGAGGTCAAGGTCGACTTTCTGCCCTAAGTTCAAGTCGGGGGTTGAGGCCGACTTCCGAGGTCGGTAGTCGCAGTCGGGATTTGTGGTTGGGACTCGGGGTGGCCTCGGAGGTCAGGTCGGTTCTCCGACCCTTCTCAAAGAGTTTCATAAGTTTTGGATTTCTAGATATTTGAGATTATAAAAAACATGGATCTTAGGGATAATTAATTAAATTTGAAATTTTGAAAAACTTAATTCCGTTGCGTATCTAAAATTTTCCACCAGTGGCTCTCACATTTGTTACTGCTCTCTTATATACTATTCTTAATCATGTTATATATCATCGTGAAACTCCTTTCATTTCCAATACCCACCAGATTATCTATCTAGGGACCCTATTGTAAACTTTCTCTAAGTCAATAAAGAACATGTGAAGATCCTTTCTCCTCTCCCTATATTTATCCATCAATTATCTGAGTAGGAAAATAGTTTAAGTGTTAGACCTCCCTGGCATTAGACCAAACTGATTTTTTGATATATTCATCCCATGCCTTAGTCTTTGCTCAATAACTCTCTCCCAAAGTTTCATAGTATGGTTCATAAGTTTAATCCCACAATAGTTAGTGTAGCTCTGTATGTCCCTTTTATTCTTATAAATAGGTACCATGGTACTTTTCCTCCATTTGTGTGGCATTTTCTTCGATCTTACAATCTTGTTTGAAAATTTTGTTTAAAAAATATTTTGATTAGAAAGATGGCATGCCCTCATGACTTACAATGGCTGATTAACTGTGGTGAACTTCACTGATAGACTGTCCTCAAGGGACTATCTTCTGGATTCTTTTCAAATGGACTCGTGCATCCTTTGCCTCTCTTTTTATATACCAAAAGCACTTGGGTATTGCTTCTTTGTGAAGCTCACATTTAGTAATTCAAAGTTACCTAAGAGAGCTTAGGGTTCCTTATTGTCCCTTAGGTCAGTGGTTTAGTAAATTAGGTATAGGAAGTTTATGCTCTCAAAATGAGGCCAAGAGAGCATTGCTTCATTGTGATCCCTGTTCGGTGTTGTATCTACCAATGTGCACACTAATTTATTAATGTCGGGAAGCCACCTAGACCGGCTGAGACTAAGTCGTGCTACTTTTATAGTCATCCAATACCATGAAAACCTTCTTGATGAGTTGTTCAGGCACACTTGCTAGTTGAACCAGTTTCAGATAGACAAGGAACTGTCAAACCACCTACCAGTGTTATTATACTAGAAGCAGTGCACCTGGCTAGCTACAATGCCATTCTATGGATTCATTGGAAAAACTAATCCATGTATAGAAGTACAATCCATATGATGCATTATTCACTAGAACAAGAATATGATGCTTTCAAGGGCACACAAGCCAATAACTTCTGTTTGTGCTAAAACTAGAGTTGGGCATCAAGTCGAGTCGGACCGAATTAAGGCTGACTTGCGTCGATCTGGTTTTGAAATAGGCCTGACCCGAACTCTATCCAACTCAATACCGAGTCCAGCATGCCTAACTCGATTCGAGTTTGATCTGGCCTGCACTAATCCGGACTGAGTCCGATCCGGTCAAAAGTACAGCTTCGGGGGTTGAGTTAGCATCGACTCGGATTGAGAGATGAGGGAGGGAGAGACCGAGAGAGTGGAGATGAGAGAGAGGAGGAGGAGGGAGATGGTGGTGGGTGGTTGCCGGGCTTGGAAGATGAGGAGAATGAGGGAGGGAGAGAGATAGGCCGGGCTTGGAAGATGATGAAGATGAGGGAGGGAGAGAGATTTTGGGATGGGGTCGAGGTAGGGTGCGGTGGGTAGGGTTAGAGAGTCGGGTCTAACAGGATCGAGTTTCGGGTCGAGTCGGGTCAAGTTACTAGGTAACTTGAACTAGAATTGGTTTGAGTTAGGATTGGGTGAAGCCTACTCTCTTCGGACCAACTCACCCATTCGGTTCGGGTCGAGTCAAATCTGAATGAGTTGAGTTAGCCAGATCAAGTCGTCTCGTGCCCACCTCTAGCTAAAACTATCATTTACAACGTAGTCCCATATTCTCTACATGCAGATCAAATACCTTTTGAGCAAGTCTCTTGGACGTCGAGCCGGCCAACTTACTTTTTCGAATCAACCTTCTGGACATGAACATCCCCATGCTTTATAATAACATGAATCAGATGATACTTGCATTTTACATGCTTAGCTCCCTTATGATTGTGAGGGCCTTTAGCCTAAGTAACTGAATCACTAATCTTTACCACGGTACAACGTGATTGGTTCACCAATCTAAGGCGCTACTTGTAGTTCCCGTTGGAACCTTTTCAACAATACAGCTTCCTTTGCCACTTCAGAGGCTACAACATACTCCACTTTGATGGGGTCAGCAATGCAATCTTGCTTCATATTCCTCCAAGACCTAGAGTAAAGAGACACCCGAAAGTAGGCTTTGAAAAATTATCATTTTGGAATGATACGTCATTGTATCTGACGGTTGAAAGCTCGTTAGATCTTAAGAATAGTTTGTAATCTTAGTTCTCAAATACTTGTGGATGTGCTTCACTACTGTCTAATGTTCTAGTCTTGGGTTCTAAACGACAACCAGAACAAGGCAAGTTTCCAAAACTGACTTAAGAACCCCAATCAAGCAAGCGCAATAAAAATCCTTAAAATTAGGAAAATAGATTTTTGAAAACTTTCCGAATCAGGAGTCTAATCAAGTATAAAGAAACCTACCAAAATTAGGCCTTTTCAGAATTGGAAGGTTTACATATTGTGTAGGTGTCCTTGATGAAAACATACAGCCCATGTACATCATCTTCCCCAAACAGCCAAGGTGGTCCACTACACATTTCAAAAGAAACCTTCTGAATTGGAACTTTCCAAACTGGTTTTTCCTCCAGAATGTGTCGATTTGGGAGCCATCTTGATGAATTTCCAGCCACAAAAACATGTTTAGATGGAAAAGAAAATCCATGTGCCTGGTGGGATTTCTGAAGCAAAAAACATAAAAAAGGTCCACCATGAAAATGATAATGCCCCACCCCCACAAACATTGAGATCAAACCTCATAAATAAAGATCACCAAAACACATTTCATGCACAATAACCCTATAATTCAAACCCATGATTCTTCTAATAACACATGTAATACACGATTTCTATAGTAGCATAAAGTCATAAATGTCAACATGGAATAGTATGATAATTGCCGTGATCTTAGCATTGGTCTCATGGATCAAAAGATTGAAAACAAACAATCATCAAAAGCTTCCATACACGCTATCCAACTAGAAAACCTAGAAGATGAAAACATGGACATGTAAGCATGGGGAAAACTAAGCATGAATCTTAATAGAGCAAAAGACAACCAGATATTAGAAACCCTATGGTTACTTATTCACAAGCCCTAAACCTAGGGCTCTGATACTGCTTTTGTGAGGCTAAACCAATTCAAGCCTTGTCCTCAGATAGGCTCACCGCTCATGATCATGTGAAGCAAAGGGA
Organism: Magnolia kwangsiensis; assembly: GCA_037074715.1. Classification (NCBI taxonomy): domain Eukaryota; kingdom Viridiplantae; phylum Streptophyta; class Magnoliopsida; order Magnoliales; family Magnoliaceae; genus Magnolia; species Magnolia kwangsiensis. The sequence continues at coordinate 35,276,509 of CM073582.1, read as the reverse complement.
AAAACAAAATATCTGATTTTAAGAGAATGGAGGAGATCAAAACCAAAGGAGAAGACAATCAACTCTCTTGTTATGGAAAACTAAGGAAGAAGATGATAGCATCAGAACTCTTGAGAGAACCACCTCCTAAGTCTCACCTAGGGATGCAAATAGGCTGGGTCTAGGGGGCCCCAAAACCAACCCATTTAAGAATCGGGTTGAAATTTGGACCCAGATCTACCAATTAATTTGATGAGTCCTGTTTCGGTCCTCATGGACTCAGACCTGACCCATTTATCACATGGGTCAGATTTGGGTTGGGTCTAGGTCGGGTAGAAAATTTTCATTTGAGTTTTCATACAAATAATGTTCTGTACCATCCAATTAGTGGTGGCTATCAATTTTGATTGTAAAAAGTAAAATGGCCAGTGGTCCAAATTCAACAGTTAAAAATAAATGGTTAGGGTAGTTAACTTAACGCAACTTTTCGCATATTCTCCATCTTGCATGTCCCTGATTATCATTAGTAGTGGATGGTTAACTACATTTTAATAAAGGTTGGTGAACTATTGCTATAGTCTAGCCCAAAAGAAAACAAAAAGCTACATACATTGTTACATACTTTCTATCGGTCTAGGTTGCTCTTCTGTAGTATGATCAAAATAAGACCCATTTAAGAAATGGGTTCGGGTTGGTTTTGAGAGAACCTAGACCTGAACCATTTAGTAAAAATCTGGTCAAACTTTTGGACCCAAACCCACCCCATGGGTCAACTCCACTAGTTAGGGTCCAATGACCCATTGGGTCGACCTAACCCATTTGCACCCGTACTCACCCCCCTAAACACTAGCACCCTCCCTCTTAGTGGAAGATGATGGAATCATCTTAGAGAGAGAGAGAGAGAGAGAGAGAGAGAGAGAGAGAGAGAGCTACTTTGGTTAATTAACAGTAACTAAGAGCTCTATCACTTCATTTTAATTGAAAGTCCATAAGCATCCATGCCCATTCCAAACTTGTTAGATGAAAAAAGGAAAAATTCTTTATTAGCTCTAAGCACTTAGTATCATTGTCTATCCGATCTAAGTACATTGAAGAGGAGTTTGTGTGGGGGTCCTGTGGGCACATGCTATATTTTGTTGGGGAGACTATCATTGTGGGATTGAGACATGGAGTTTTCACTTACAGTTAATAGAGAATGCTATTTATGTATTGGTAACCAAAGATGAGATAAAGCATGTCCCTACTTTGGTATGGAAGCTTGTTGATGCAGGACAAGTAACCACTTGCTCTAAAAGCTCAAACTAATAGAGGGTGGCAAATCAATCCCTTATCTCATAGCCCAAGTCAAGCATTTGGTCGAACCCCTCTCATGGGCCCCACTTCACATGGGTCTCGCCTCACACAAGTCACCCACCTCGAGTGTGCCCCCGCTTCACATAGGCCACCCCACTCGAGTTCGGTGTGAAATTGCCCCTACATTGAACATCCTTGATGAGGAGTCTCAAACACGAGACCTTTCGCTCTAATACTACTTTTGATGCAGGACAACTAACCACTTGCTCTAAAAGCTCAAACTGATAAAGCGTGGCGAATCAATCCCTTTATCTCATAGCCCAGGTTAGGCCCTCGGCCAAACCCCCTCATGGGCCCCACTTCACATGGGTCTCTCCTCACATGAGCCATCTGCTTCACATGGGCCGCCCACACCGAGTATGCCCTCACTTTACACAGGCCACCCCACTCGAGCCTGGTGTGAAAATGCATCTGTGTTACTTCTACACGAGTATGAAAGACTTTGTGCTTGGAGAACTGGTGGTTGTACTTCCTCCCATGAGGAATATTCATCTCCATATTCACTGGTGCTAAGCTTAAGCCCACCAAATCTTGTACATTACCAAAATTTTCAGGCCAAGAACCGCAAACTCTACCGACATGTCCTAGAGTTGCTACATAAGGGGTTCATTTGGGAAGGCCTGTTACCTATGTGTTGTTCCCTAGAAAGATGGGTTTGGGACTTCATGATATCAACTGAATTACTTTCAAGTATTGGTTTCCTACTCCCTCCAATGCATTTACATATACCAATCAGCTAACACCCAACCCACTATCTTATTCGCAATGCATTTCCAGAACCCAGAGCATTCACAACCCTAGAACTTCTGGTGTCCCTCCTACCTTTGCTTTCAACACCTGACAAGGCTGATATGCTGTATCATATAGTTTTACATTGTTTATGCAACATGTTCTTTCCTCTTCTTTTTGGAAGATTGTTGTAATTTCTGCATGCAGAATTTCTATGCTGAGAAATTCAGTGATGCTCGACCTGAGGACATGCACAGTTGCCTTGGATTTCAATTTTTATAAGATTGGCTAGTGTATGGTGATGCAGATTCCAGACCATGTCTGATGCTAATCATTGTGGATTTTCATCATGCCCCAAAAATATTGTCAATAGGACAATCTTAACAATGGTCTGGATTATGGAACCATGAGTCCCGCTTGCACAAAATGAAAGCCCGATGCTCATATGATTCCTCTACTATGCATGCTTTCTCCATTTCTACTCTCTGTTTTTCCATGTATTAGAATATATTGCTTCTAAAAGACTAGGTACCATGTTCACAGGGTAGAAGCACAGATGCTGGGTTACCACAGGTTCTACACCAAGATCAAAATATGACCATTGTTACAAACCGAAAGGTCAATATGATTGTTTTGCAGGGACCTCATTGGCCCACATAGGAATATCTGCAGAGCTGATTGTTGTACATACCACTGTTATGTCAGTACTCTACCACCATGAAATAATTGTTCCAAGTACGCATCAGCCGTATACAAGGCTTTCTTTTTTCCCCCTCCCTTTCTGATGTTGAAGCTGCAAGTTCTGTACAAACTAGAAGTTTACAAGATCAAATTTTCAAAACACGTAGATTGGAATGCTGTTAAATCAATTGGGGCTTCTCTACATTTTAAGATGCAATGCTTCTTTTGCTAGCACTATGTTCTGTTTGTTTTAAATGAAGTGTCCGCATCTGCATCGAATAGGCAAATGAGGGTATTTGTGATGGATCAGGACCAAAAAACTTCTATAGAAAATATCAAAGACCTAGCAAGACATTTTAAGCAAATGTAGGGGTATTTTAGATAAGTCTTAGATGATGATGATGGATGGGTATTTTGGGGAATGAAAAATATAGCTGGATTTTACATTTGGCCAATTCTACTCTTGCATGCAGCCGCATAGAAGGCGTCTATTAGAGAGCCTGTGCAATGGGGGCTTTATGAAGCCACCTTGATGGCTATGTGATAGTCACTCCGTACATCTATAGAGTAGGCTCATGTTAGGATGTCAGCCCAAAAATTAGGCAGATAGGAGACTTGAGTGGGCCATACAAGGGAAATAGTGATGATGGATTGCCCACCATTCCCTTCTTTCTTTCTACATGTGTCTAGCATGCAGTGGCATGTAGCCCTTACCTTTCCCTCTGCCTCTCTCTTCTTCTTTTTTCTCTTACTCCAAATCTCTCTTCCTTTCCTCACACTATTCCCTTGCCACATGCATTGCACGTCCCATAACTCTAGTGATCTTATTGTGAGAAATCTACATATGGGAATTTTTCATGTGTTTTTTCCTAGTGTGATCATGTTTATTCTCTATTGTTGTCAAAATCGTTATCGTATCTAAAATCGTAATACGGGTTGAATCTTATTGAATAACAAAACACATCATAAATCATAAGATTTTTTTAATGATTTTCTTAAAAATATGAAAATATAAATAAATTAGAAAAAATAAAAATACTTAGCAATTATCCTTTTGTCATCAATATGCACCAAGTAATACCATGTCATGATCGTGTTAAAAGATTCCTATCTTTCCTTTTTCTCTTTCAAGAAATTTTCCTTAAAAAATAAAAAAATAAAAAAATACTAGGATCCATAATAATTTATATTCTTGTTGCCTTTCTTGAATGTAGAATCACATTGAAAAGCGGGATTTGATTATGTAGACTGACAAAAAAGATATTTTGATTTCTAATCATCATTCCACAATACATATAAGTCAACATGATCGTAACCATCCATAAAAACATACCAGATGAGTCATATATCAATTTGGTGTTTCAACCAGTTAAGAAGTAAGAAATCATAAACAAAAAAGCTCTACAATTTAACGTTGAAGAGTATTAAAAAAAAAAAAAAAAAACCTTTTCTAAGTGATTCTTTTTTCTTTTTCGAAGGATATTTTTTTTTTTTCTAAATGACTCTTAAAACCCCCACCAATGTAAAAACATAAAATGAAAGCCAAGTGAAGCTTAAAATAGAAGAAAACAAGTATATTTTGAATCGTAAATCATAGGATTCATATAAAAAGGGTTTCAAAGGTGGATTCAAATCATTTTGCTTAAGATTCGACTCAAATCATAAATCATGGGATTTTGATAACATTGTTTTAGATATCTACCTTTGCATTTCTTACAACATCAATTATCTCTTCGGGAGAGTTCCCCTAAAAAGGTTGATGGTGAACTTGGAAGAGTGCAAGATGATATCAAAGGCTCATATATCAGATTTCTTCGTGACCTTCAATTTCTTCTTGGGCCATATAAGGAGTCCTACCTACTGGAGATAAATCACGACCTATAGTTGAAATCAAGACAACCCTATCAATTCCAACTACCTATGGATAGAAGAACATGTCGTGCTTGTTCTATTCAATCAGTTAATTTAGTTAAACGAAATGCACATGGGGCAACTTCTATGATAGAAAACCATTATAATGTTCCTCATCCTAAATGGTCTCGATGGCTTTCATGGCTAGTGATTGCATTATTTATTTGGCTTTTACATGAATAGTATGTTAGATTTTGTGCGGCCCATTAAATCATTGTTGACACGTGTACATATTTATTTATTGGATTATATTGACATTACCTTACACGGCTATCCCCTGTTCACGGTGAGGCCCATCATATAAATGGCTTGGGTCACCGAAGAAGTGACGGCATATGGGATTGACTAACCTCAGACTAATGATCACACATTAACGCATGGTAAGAAAGTATTTGGCTCGTAATTGCAATTCAAACGCCCACTCAAATTCTAGAAGTGTACCCAAGCCTTTTTACCTGAAGAAATGAAATTTCATTCAAATTAAATAAAAAGTCCTTCAACAATTCTTAAAACAGAGTATTTATGAAACCCCTTCCTACAACTATCCAATAAACTTGTAAAAAACTCTAACAAACATCCCAACTAATCTTGTGATTAGTTATTCCAACACAAACAACTGTAACTACCTGAACTAACTACCAACTGCCAACCCCCTTGAAATTCAAATCCATGGCACTTTGGCCGCTCATGGTACACCTTTACTACATCAAAAGGACCCCAATCCTATGGCCAAAGTCTCAACATCCCCTGCTGTGATTTGAGGCTGTTCGCCCCCTCATGTTCTCCTTGGAGCCCAAGAGATCGTCCTATGCAAATCTCAGGTAGGCCACATGACATGAAATCATGCCTTATATGTCTAAAATTACCAGATGTGGCTCACCTTAGTTTGAAATGTCCTTTCTTTTCTTCTTCTTTTTTTTGGCTGTTCTGGAATGGCCGGATTTTTGGGTTGTTCATTCATCCTGATGGGATGCATTTTATGAATGGATTGGATGTCGTATGAAATGTACTATAGGTCTCACGTACAATCTTAGAGGCTTTAATGGTGGGTTGTCCAATCCCAATGGTGTGACCATAGAAAAATGTCATTAGGTGAAGGAAAGTACATAAGATGTTTGTGTTAAATGGGCCTCGAGTCTCAGCCAGTAAAAAGACCATTGAAAATTCTGTAAAAAAAAAAAAAAAAATTTTTAAATAAAAATTTAAGGTAAAATAATTACTTTTTTTTCTCTGTGTAAGCAATTATGTATATAAGTAATTACATAGTGGGCTAATATCATTTTGTCTCTTAAATCCTTCCTTTTCAATTTATTTTTGCTACCTTCTGAAATATACAGAGTTTTAAACATTTAGTCAATTATATAACCTTAAAAAAACTGGGTTTTGCTAACTATGAGTGTGACCCCACTTTTTTTATTCACCTGATTTTTGGGATAATGGTAAGACTTGAAGGGGCACAGCTTATGGATGGAGTGAATGTGGGCCCTAATCACCATTGGGTCTAGTATTTAGTAATTTACAAAAACACCCTCGAATAGCCATATATACATACTATAATGCTACGAGTAAAATTGAATAAAAATGCCTTGAAAAATCGCTCTTTTTATAATTCATTCAATCCTTTCATAAGGTGAGTCCCACCATGATGAAGGGAAAAATCAATCATTAGCTTGATCCAAAACTTGGGTTTGCCCCAAGAAAGTTTCAATGATAGGTGTTCCCATCCCCACTTTTTCTTATGGTGTGATCCACTTAAGTTTTGTACCAGCCTGATTTTTGCACTCACAACATAACATGACCTGGCAGAAATGATGGACAGAGTGGATGTCACACACACTATATGGTGGGCCGACAAAACTTTTTGTTGTCTGGACTCCTGAATTCATGTCCTCAGTGAACAAGACTCCAGCCCAAGTAACAAACTTTGCCTTATCATTGCCTAAAATAGTGATTTAGAAGAATTCCCCTTTTTTTATGGGGAAAATTACAGTCAAACACATATTTTTATAGTGCAAGCATCCGGTGTGCATTTTTCCGCCAACAGATAGAAACTAATTATTCAAGATTGCATGTCTTCTTCAAGCCATCCAGTGTAGTAAGGATAGAATTCATGAAAAAAAGGGGTCCCATCCAATGTACCTGAACTTTTAATTAGGGGTGCCAATCTATTGGGCTGCCTGGCCTATGCAACCAAGCTCTCTAGGGCCAGGGTTTGGACCCCTAAACTTGGCCCGGGCTTAAAATCTAGGCTCAGAGGCCAAGCTGGGACCAGACCATGAATGGCCCGGTCAAATCGTCAAGTCGGCCATAGTTATATAGAAATAGTTGGAGAGTTTAAGAGACATTTTAGTGGCTCTCGTTCAACATATTTGGGTAGCTTAAAGACATCACCAAGTCCTTTCAATAATCCCAACCCTTAATATATAGGACGTATCGTAGTTGAAGGACACCCATTTTTTGTTTCCTTAAATTGGTTTTATTTCAAGCCTTTAATAATTAACTCTTTTCCTTGCAAGGCTGGCCCTATCTTGACCCAGCCTTATAAAGACTAGGTAATGCAGGGGCATTTTTTACACCGGGCTCGAGTGGGGTTGCCTATGGGATGCAAGGGCACACTCGGGGTGGACAGCCTGTGTGAGGCTTGTGACTCTTGTGAGGTGATACCCATGTGATTTGGGGCCCACAAGGGGTTCTGCTGAGGTCCTAACCCATGAGATGTGGCCTGGGCTATGAGATAAAGAGATTTATTCACCATGCTCTATCAATTTGAGCTTTTAGAGCAAGCGGTTAATTATCCTGCATCACCAGGCCTTTTGAGCCCAGTTAGGGGTCGTCCTAGCACTAGCATGGTCTATTGCCATCCCTTGTAATATCTACCAGTGGCATTGGTGGGTGAACGGCGTGTATCATCATCGTCATTATTATCTAAGTGTTGTTCCAACTACTTGTGGTTGTGGTTAGCTACATGAATCATGTTCTGCCATTCCTATCTTTGCATTTTCTTATTACTCTTAAAGATTACATATCAAAAAAAGAAAATTCCTCTTTACTCTTCTTGAGGGGATGTGAGAGAATGGACTGGCTAAAGAAGTTTTTTTGAGGAATTGCCTGCTTTCATTGATGTGCATGTTGTTCATTCCAAGGCAATCACAACCCATCCTGCAAGAGTTCATCAGAGCACGAACTTCGCTCCAGACTCTTTAAGAAGGCTTTTCCTTTTCCCATGTTCATTGCTCATGAATCCTCATTTGAACACCTAACATTCACATCACAACATGATGATTCAAGAGCTTATCAAGTATAACAAGTTCCTTCGTGAAGATGGCTACAAGCATGTCACGAAATGGTGGAACTTATTATGAATTTTCCTATTCCAAGTTCTTCTACAAGGCTCACATATTAGAGAATGCCGGTCAGGAAGGTTATCTTCTAAAGTGTTTTCCTTTTCCTCTTGCTAGAGAAAAGCTATTCCATGTCCTGTTACTTGGCATTGCTTGCATATATGCTGCATTCATGGGCAGGTCTATAAGAAGCTTTTGTCACTCGCTTTTGTGATATACTTTGGATGCCATCACTATCCTAACAAAGATATCATTGATTTCATTCAGCTATGGTGGAACATATGGTTTCATCACTAGAGAGTCGAAGCCTTAGAGCCTGCAATGGTCAAGCAGTGCGTTTATGATCATCTAATAAAAGTGTGTTCTTTGAGGGGATGGACAACCTATGGTGGGATGACATAGTGAATGTTTTAGATAAAAGATTAGAACTTTTCTAGTCTGATCAAATGGGCCATCTATTCATAGACATTGGTCATATAGTTGGGCTCATTCAATTGAAGTGAATTTTTATATTGATGTAGTTTTGATAGGGATGGGTAATCTATGTGGACTAATACATTTTCCTTGATATTGGTTATATGGTTAGAATCTTCCAATTGAAGTTATAATTAAAAGGGATGGGCAATTACAGGTGGGCCACACATGATGATCCATGTTAATGATTAGACCTTTTCTCTTCAATATGGACTGTCTATTCTCTTGACCGTTAATTAATTAGATAGTTAGGATTATCCAATCAAATTGGAATGCACATGACGGACAATGCTCAATGATTAGACATTTTGTAGTCTAATTAGTATGAATTGTCCATTTCCTAGTCACTGTTCATAGAGTCAGGATCATACAATCGGAATGGTTTTTGAGAGGGATGGACAATCAAAGGTAAGCCATGCACAACGGACAATCTATATCAGTTATCATATATTTTCTAGTATAAACAGTGTTAAACATTTGTCTCCTAACCATTGATCATATGGTTAGGATCATCCAATCAAAGTGAATTTTGAGAGAGATGGGAAATCAAAGATGGGCCTCACATGATCAGACCCTTTCTAGTATAATCAATATAGAAAAAATCCTCTTCCAAGCCATTTACATGAGTCAATGCCTAAACTAAGCTTGTTCCATTTGAAGCAGTGCACATAGTGGGGCCCAGTTTAAAAGGGGGATTGGTGGACTGGTACCATCCATCTTGTTGGAACTATTGTAGATGGGCCACAATTCGAAATCTAGACATAGATGCCCAACTATTTTCAACATACACTAACTATCGCATTAACTAGCCCAATGAGATTCACTAGATGAATGGGATCTCTCATCCAAAAGACTTACCAGCAGTCCTGAACCCACCTAAGAGGATAGGATGGAAATACATTGATGATGGTGGGGCATTAAGTAGTTGATCCAAACCATGGGACAAATTAGCATTGATATGTATGATGGTAGGCCATCAAATGGCAGAACTCAATGAACCTAGCCTTCTAATATATATGGATATTTATGAACAATTTATATACACTAACTATCGCGGGATTAAAATTATGATTCATATTGTGAAACTTTGGGAGAGATAGATTGGGCGAAAATGATAAATGAAATAGCAATTTTCTAGGGGAAAAAAAAAAGTATGGATAAATCGATTGTCTAGGCTTGAACCTAACTTGTTTTCTTAAGGGTCCAATTTATTGAACCCGAACTTATTAAAATCATGTTGGGTTCATTGAGTATTCTTAGCTTCGGGTATCCATTAACAATCCTACCGACCTTAATGTGACTCGTGTGATAAGCGATTCTAATTTGAATTGGGGACTAACATCATCGGCTTCTTTCAATTTCGACCTAACCTAGACCTAATCCAAATTTTAATGGGTCCAGTCTAAATTCAAAACTCTAACCGAATTTTTCAATGGGTCAGGTATGGAGAGCCCCTCGACCCAACCCACCCTGCATATTTCAATGGTTTCAATGGGTCAACAAACATCCCTGTGTGATAGCAGCTTGCATGGCCATTCTTTGTGAGATTACAAATTTTTCTTCTCTTAAGTGATGTTGCTCGATACTATGGCACAATATGCCATTTGATTATTACTCGCGAAAAAATAATAATTTCAAAAGCGACATATATTAACTCAAATAAACTGAATAAATTGTAGAACCACTCACTAAATCACAGTTCAAAAATAATATTAGTAGAACAATCCTATCCTCTTTTTTGGGGACACTCGTTTATTAATATAGGATAATTGGATACTGAAATGTTTTTACTGTCCAATGAATGTCCACCAATATGATGACCAGATAATCTAGCATGGGTAATTTTTGGCTGATCCAAAGCTCTGGTTGGTCACACCATAGGGAACAGTTGGGATGAGATTGTCCACATACCATTAAAAAGTATCAGATTGTATGTGGGCCCCATGTTTTCTATATGCCATCTGATTAGATGCGGATTGGCTGGCGAACTTAAACCATCTAGGTAGCTAGTGGAAAAGCTGTGTGGGATCCATCATAATGTACGTGTTTTATCCATGCCATGCATCCATTTGTCCAGCTTATTTTAAGGTACCAGCCCAAAAATGAAGAAGATTTAAAAGCTAAGTGGACCACACAATATGAAACACTAGGGATTGAATGCATACTGTTGAAAAGTTCCTGGGCCCACGGCAGTGTTTATGGACCCCCAGAAGTTTTCATTCCTCGTCCACTGTTTCCTCTGGCGTGGTTTACTTAAGCTTTGGTTCATGATATATCAAAACAAGTCTGAATTTTGGTTCATGATATGCTATTCCTAAGTAATTTGTAAGTGCCAGCGTATCGTCTATCCCACGTTGCCAGAGTATCGAAGCTTCCTTTTTTACAATCACACCAAATGAAACACGTTGTCGTTCAGAATGCTACTTAAGCGACTTGCAGTCGCCGGGCTCTAACACCTACATGTGCCAAATGGTGTGCATGTGCGAGATCCAGGCCATTCATCAGATGGTTACCACTTTAAATTTCCCCAGAAATATGATACTCCAATCATAAAGTGGGCCACACGTACAAAAGACTGGACTGTTTTATAAAAGGATAACCGAGGGCTCACATTCAACATGCAAATCTAATGAGTGAGCAGCCAAGAAAATTTGAGCAAACGTAGGATAGTGACAGTGCCCTTCAGATGAACGGCCTGGATGCCTCCCAATAGGTTGTCATATGTAAGGCATCTGATTTCCGCGACTGCTGATGCGCGACTGCAAGTGCGTTGCTCTTCAATGACGTTAAGAGTCGGAGCAGCTGTTTGCGTGGCTCGTTGCAGTCCTATGAAAGACGAGAGGCATACAGTAGAGACGGTAGAAACTGAACAAGGTGGAACCATGTGGTCCAAAGAACACGTGGCAGCGTAAGTATTATATCCAGCCGTCCATTCAATATTCCGCATGGTTCATGGAAAATTGAAAGATCCAATGCTTTGATAGATGGCCGTTAAAGCGACAATAGGAAAAAATATTTAATGGTCAAATATTGATCAATAGAAAATTAAATAAGGCGACGGATAAGATCATTCACTAGGTTTTATTTTTGGAAAAAAGACTCATCCATGTTGTTTTCCAACAGATACACGGACCCGTTCGGTACATCAGATTTACATGTGTTCCGATCACTGAATCAGTATTATTATATTCCGGTGCTTCCGGCTGTACAGTAAATGATTCGGCTCCCACTTTTACGGACGCGGATTTCCTGCTAATGGCAAGTTAACTTAAGTGGACCCACAGTGATGTTTATGATAAATCCACCCCATCCATCTGATTTTGACTTCAAATTAGCATGGGACCAAAATGATCCGGATCCAAGACTCAAGTAGGAAACAGTAGGAAAGAAATTTCTACCGTTGAAACCTTTCTGGGTCCACCTTGATGTTTATATGACATCCAAACTGCTTATAATGTCATTTCCACTGGATGAAATGGAAAAAAAAAGAAGAAGAAGAAAAAGAAGAAGAAGAAAACTAGTCTGATGCAAAACTTTTTGCGGCCATATTGAATGTTTCAAGGTGGTTGCTAATTTCCCACTGTTTCCTACCGAATGGCTACTTGAGTATTGGATCCGGATCATTTTTAGCCTGGTGTCCTAAAATGAGCTTGAAAAATAGATGGATGGAGTGAATTTATCATAAACATCACTGCAGGCCCTGCCTAGGTTCCAACGCATTAACTTGCCTTTTGCAGGAAATCGCATCCCAATATTACGTAGGTAGCGGATTGGCTGGTGCACTAGGTATGTGTTACATCTAAAACCCTCTATCCAGGATCGTCTTAAAGTTTGAGAAGAAAAATAAGAAAGATCTAACTAACAAGTGGACCACAAAGCAAAAAGCAGTGGAAGATTGAACGTCCACCATTGAAACCCTTATTGGGTTACCGAAGTTTTGAATCAATATGAAACGTTACGGTGGGCCTACGAATTTTTGGCCTTGAAAATCATTATCATCACTGCTATTTATAGTGTGGTCCAGATGACCTTTGGATATGATTTGTTTTTTGAAAATGCCCTAAAATGATATCTAAAAATAGATGAACGACGTAGATATAATAAATACATCACTGTGGTACCATGTAACTTTGATCTACTTTGAACCGTTCGTACAACGCGGAGCTCGAAGAGCATCAGTGCTCGTCTAGGCACGACCCGTACCTACAGCAGCTATATAACTGGTGTGTGATACACGAGCCAATCCGCTTCCTTTTACGTAGAGCAGGGCGTATACCAATCAATATCTGTGGGTCCACATGCTGTCTATGTGAAATTCACTCTGTCCATCTTGCGGGATCATTAGTTTTAAATGTAGGGCCAAAATTCATACAGATATACAACTCAGGTGGTATGCACCATAGGAGCAATGGGGAATGGATACCAATCGTTAGGTTTGTGGGTGGGGACACCATTGCCTGTGTCTTTCAAAAACCTGTTAGTAAGGCGTTCGTCACAGAGATGAATAAGCATGTTGGAAAACTCACGCGGTCCACGTCACTTGAAGGAGACGTCTCTCCCTCCTCTTTCTATCTCACACGTGTATGAGAGATAACCCTCCTCTCGCATGCGGTCGTATGTATGGTCATGCAAGGTGGCTTTGCAAGCGATATCCACCTGTGTGTATTGGTGTTCAATTTTTCAACTGTATGTGTGCATGCCATAAATGAAATTACTGCTCAAGTCAAATTGAACAACTATGACCCCAAGCTTGGTCAATGTATAAATAAGATTAGTTGGTATTCAAAGAAGTAGTTTATCTTTTGATGATGGGTTACATCATTGTCTTCCATTGTATAAAAGACTTTTCAACACAGATAAAATGAAATGAGAAATTGATTCTTATAATTAGTTGCGAAAAACAGCTACAAAACACCTTGAATAAAGAATTGAATTTAGTGTGCAAGTGTAAACTTAAATTACTGCTAAAATTACTAGCTACTTAGTTAAAGCTATGGAATGTAAATAATGAGTTGAAAGCAAAAAATTACACTAAGAAGTATAATTTGCTTGATAATGAAAGCAGATGGTTATACTATAAAATGTAAATTGAATCGTAATTGAAAGTGTAATAGGAAGATAATGTTTGGTTTAATTGATTTGGTATGAGATGACTCTTCTTGCTAAATTCCTTTGCAAATTATAGCCTTAATCAGGCCATTTAGATCCCTCCTATATTATGACGATTGCTATAACCGTTTAGCATTACTTAGCCTTTTTGATGTCTCTCATGTTCTAATAGTTGCTATTACCATTCAACACTACACGAATTTCTGGAGACTTCCTTGTCGCTTGTCTTAGTAATTGTTCTAGGCTTATTGTTGACTGGACTGCATTTTACTTGGTTGCTCAATCAAGCTCCTCGATGACTATCAATCTTTTGCTTGAGTTTCTGAATGACCATCGGTCGCTTGATTGACCTCCTAGATGAATATCAGCTGCGTGTTTGACCTTCTGGATGGCTATCGGTCACTTGGTTGATTCATTGGTTTACTTTTGAAATCTTTCCAACTGTTTCTTGTCTTGTCATCATGTCAGTTATGATTATACAAAAAATACTCCTAGCATGTTTGGATATTTTTAACCAGCAATATCTTTCTGTTGCTATAACACATGTCATTTTTAATTGGGTTTCTCAAGAATAGTTAGGAATACAGTACAACAGTAGCTGTTTAAGAAAATGCACAATTAAATAGAGGTATTCCTCTTCATTCATTTATCTTTTAAGTTACTTTTTGGTGTGACATTCATTATATCTACTATACGTTATATTTTTCTTTTAGACGGCGGTGCAGTTACTTAAATATTGCAATTGCAATTAGTGAGAGCTTTGTCTGCTACAAAATCAAAGTACATGTTAGCTGCACATGCATGGCAGTAAGCTATTTGGTTAAAGAGATAGATAGAATAATTCAAATTCAAGCAGAATGTGGTGGATTATTCACTGTGGTATTCAAAGCGCGTTAAACTTAGCTAAGAATTCAATATTTCATGTTTTGATCAAGCAAATCGATGTTCATTATCACTTTGTTTATAAAGTGATGGAAGAGTGTTAAATTTCACTGCAGAAGATTCACACAAATGACAACATAACAAATTTGCTGACGAAGCCTATTGCAAGAGATAGATTTGTTGGCTTAATAATTTTGTTGTGCTTGTTATTACATAGTATTTGGTGATGTTTGGACAACTATTATGTAAAGTGTTTATTGCACTATTAAAGAAACTAGTATTCAAGCGGGGAGGATGTTATTGGTGACTTCTCCCGAAGGAAGATGTCTCTCCCTTGCTCTTTATTTGACGTCTCTTTTGGAGACAACTCTCCTGGCATATGGATGTACATACAGTTATACAAGGCAAAGCTTATTTCTCTTGGCTCTGCACGTGCTCTTTCCATTGGTGTGGTTTACATAGGCTTTGCACGTGCTCTTTCCATTGGTGTGGTTTACATGAGAAGATAGTTAGAGAAAGGTATCTTAGTTCTATTAATTCATCTTCTTAAGTATTTTTTGGTGTGAAATTTATTGTATGAATGAAAGAAAGGTAAGCTTTATATTTATGTATCTCTTGTTCCGGTGAAGAAGAAAATTCCGTGTTGCTACTTCATGTAATAGGCATATTGCTAAATCACGTAAATTTTTGCGTATTTTGTCTTTTATTTTAATTTAACCATTTTTACTTTTGTGTTTTAACATCTCTCATATTGATTATGTGCAGACTTTTTTTTTTTTTTTTTTTTTTACACTAAATTTAAATGTTTGAAGCATAATTTTACAAAGTTTCCAATTTTTATTTATTTTTTAATTGATAGTTTCTCCTTCTATGTATGCACAAGTAAAATTCCTCACATGATAGACACAGGATTTTTACGTACACATCATGGCAAGTCCCACGTATCCTGGATACGTGCTCATCCAGTGGGTAAGACACTCATTCCAGTCTGTGGGGCTCACCATGTTGCATGTGTAAAATCCATATCTAATCTTTATGCACGTGAGACACTTATTCCAGTCCATCTAGTCTGTGGAGCTAACCATGTTGTATGTATAAAATTCATTTCTGATCTTTATGTTAAGTTTATCGGTGTCAAAATTCAGATAGATCCACAACTTATATGGACAAATCTCATGGATTAATAGGCATGGATGCCAATCATACCTATTACTATGTGTATCTCTCATTAACTTCGTTAATCAGGTATAACTCACCAAAGTAGATAAAAAATAAACTTTACACAGAACTCAAGTGGGCCACACGTCGTTAACTTAACAGCTTCAGTAGAAATTTTACATGGGTCGTTTTTAATTGGAAAATTTACGACTGTACGACCCATTTATGGCCCAATTAGGAGACTGAGCCCACCTCGTTTTCCCTTGCGAGAATACGCCCCAGCTGTACGGATGCCTTGCCAAAGGTCGAAAATGCCCCCTGCTTTTTCCTTCAAGCCGATCGTCCGCTGCTCGAAGGCGGGCGCTGACACTCCTCGAACTCGAGTTGTACGAACGGCTCAAAAGATATCAAAGTTACATGGCCCTACAGTTACGTATATTATATCAACAACGTGTATCCATATTTCGAGATCATTTTGGACCGTTATCCAAAAATAAAAAAAATCATATCCAAAGATCAACGGGACCACACCACAAAGAGCAGCAGAAAATTGATTTTCACCATTGAAACTTTTGTAGGGCCCACCATAACATTTATTTTCCATCAAAGCTATTCATAAAGTCACAGTGATCTGGATGAAGAGGAAAAATAAATTTCGTAATGATACAAAACTTCCATGACCCCTAAAAGGGTTTCAACGGTAGACGTTCAATCAACCACTGCCCTTTTATAGTGTGGTCCACTTGATAGTTAAATCTGTCTTATTTTTCTTCTCAAGACTTATAATAAGTTCACCAAATAGATGGACAGTTCGGATATAACACATACCTCATAAAAGGACCCATAAAGGTGGTAGGGATTACAACAAGGAAAAAAAAAGAAGCCTGGAATCTATGGCTATGGATATAATCCGTAGCTATAACTGCCGCCCATGCTTTTTCAATATGTCTTTTGTTATGTCTTCGATTAATCGAAAGTTTTTCAATTACGAAAAAGGTCATAACTATCCATCGACTTTGTATAAAAAATTCTGTAATTTTCAATACATATTGAAGTGTACTCGATATTATCAAAGATATAGCTACGGATTATAGCCGTAGCCATAACCGCAGTCCGTAAAAGTCTATGCAATTTTTTAAATTTTTAAATTTTTAATATTTTAATTTTTATTTTTTACATGGAGAACTTTATTCTACCTACAATTTCCTCTAATACATATTTATATAAAAAAAATTCTCTCTTTTTTTCATTTCTTTCTTTATTCATTTAACAAGAATATCTTCTAAACCAAAATTAGTTACTTGATATACCCTATATGATTTTAGGGTAGGAGAAGCTACTTTAGCCAACTAACTTAGTTATTTTCTAAGATTCCATCAGGTCGATGGTTGAAAATTCATTTCATATTCACTTTGCGGTCAATTTCAATCAGTTTGCGGTCAATTTCATTCATTTCATTTACTTCATGGTCATTTTCATGCATATCATGGTCATTCCCGCCTATTCCGTGTTGTTTCATGGTCCTTTCGGCGCATTTCACGGTCAATTCCCTTCACTTCATGGTCATTTGTATGCATTTCACAGTCAATTCGCTACAATTCATAATCACTTCCATGTATTTCACGGTTATTCGAAATAATTCCGTGTTGATTCACGGTCATTTCGAGGCATTTCGCGGTCAATTCCCTTCACTTCACGGTCATTTGCATGCATTTCACGGTCAATTCGCTTCAATTCATTATCACTTTCATGCATTTCACGGTCATCCGAAACAATTCCATGTTGATTCACAATCATTTCGAGGCATTTCGCGGTCAATTCCCTTCACTTCACGGTCATTTGCATGCATTTCATGGTCAATTCGCTTCAATTCATGATCACTTTTATGCATTTCACGGTCATCCGAAACAATTCCGTGTTGATTCACGGTCATTTCGAGATATTTTATAGTCAATTCTCTTCACGTCATGGTCATTTGCATGCATTTCGCGGTCAATTTGCTTCAATTCATGATCACTTTCATGCATTTCACAGTCATTCCAAACAATTTCGTGTTAATTCACGGTCATTTCGAGGCATTTCACGGTCAATTCTCTTCACTTCATGGTCATTTGCAAGCATTTCGCGGTCAATTCGCTTCAAACCATGATCATTCCCATGCATTTCACGGTCATCCCAAACAATTCAATGTTGATTCACGGTCATTTCGAGGCATTTCGCGGTCAATTCCCTTCACTTCACGGTCATTTGCATGCATTTCACGGTCAATTCGCTTCAATTTATGATCACTTTCATGCATTTTACGGTCATTTAAAACAATTCTGTGTTGATTCACGGTCATTTCGAGGCATTTCGCGGTCAATTCCCTTCACTTCACGGTCATTTGCATGCATTTCGCGGTCAATTCGCTTCAATTCATGATCACTTTCATGCATTCCACGGTCATCCCAAACAATTCCGTGTTGATTCACGGTCATTTCGAGGCATTTTGCGATCAATTTCCTTCACTTCATGGTCATTTGCATGCATTTCGTGGTCAATTCGCTTCAAACCATGATCATTCTTATCCATTTCACGGTCATCCCAAACAATTCCGTGTTGATTCACGGTCATTTCGAGGCATTTCGCGGTCAATTCCACGGTTATTTGCTGTAAGACTCGTATCTTAGTCCGTACCGTTCCGTAGACTTCCGCGGTCTTACCGGTCGAATTTCGGTAACCTTCGACCCTTAACCGATATTTACGCGCGACCCTGATTCATATATCGTTAACCCATATTGACTCAACCCAAGACCTTTACCATAGCGACCGCGCCATCGCTGCGGTTCCGATGCCGCGACTCGCGCGTCGAGGCGATACCCTGGTCAAGAGATGTGGGCCAACGTTCGGTGTGAAGAAAATGCCGCGCGTTACGAAACGCAAGAGAATCTCTACGAGGTGTCACATCAATCCCATCACATCTCATGTCAAGTACACATCACCTTTCACCCATACCCAAGAAACCACAAAAGTCAAAAAGTTCTTAAAAGCCCATGCCTTTCTTACACAAAAGGCCACCAAAGTCAATAAAGCCTTATACACCCATCTCTCTCCCATCCATCACTCCATCACCCCATTACCTCACATCTCCTTACAACTCTCTCTCTTTCTCATTTCTCATCTCATTTTCTCAAGCAACCAAAACCCATATGTATGAGAAATTCTCCAAGCCTTCTAAGCTCCAAGTGTGGCCCACCTTTCCATCCCAAGATCTCCCATCCTAGCCATCCATTCCTCATCTCCTCCATCGGAATCAAAGCTAAGGAGCTAAGGAACCCAAGGGAGCAAGAAGATCGAACGGTGGGTGCTTGATGATGATAGATTTTCATGTTTTTAAGATGGTCCAAGTGAGGCCAACCGATCAATGGTTTGGATCTCACTTGGGACCCTAAGATGTGGCCGATGACCCACTAGGATCATCATGATCGTTCCATGATAGGGCCATTCTCCATGAACCCCATCATGATGTTTATTTCCTTGCATCAAAAGGTCATATAGACCATCCATATTGGTAGAGAAAGATCTCCATCGTTGATCTTTGAATTAGTGGGCCCACTTGTATTAGGGCCCACTCAATGTACGATTGAATGCAAGGGAGGACTCATAGTGGCGGAGCCCTCCATCACAAGCGTGCCCCACTCTCTATCTCTCTCTCTCTCTCTCTCTCTCTCTCTCTCTCTCTCTCTCTCTTCTTTTCTTTTTCTTTCTTTTGTGATGATGTAGCCTAATGGCCCACTTGGATGGACCCCACTTGATGTATGTATTTCTCCATGCCCTCCAACTTTTTTTTGTGGCCCACATCTATAGGTGGGGCCCACCTCAACGTACGTATTATGGTCCAGGGACGCTGGATGAAAATCAAAAAAGAAGAAGAAAAGAGGCCTCTTTGGAGTGAGCCATTTGTATAGGCCCCACGTTGGTGTATGTATTCAATCCAAGCCGTCCATCTTATACACTAACTCATTTTAGGCATTGAGCCAGAAAATGAGATTGATCGGAACACCTGATGGGCCATAACTCAGTAAATAGTGATCTCCACCATCTAAAGTTCCCCAGATTTTTTCTATACGCTGAAAATGTTCAATATTAGACTCATTGGGCTTGTTTTGAGCCACAAAACGTGATGGATGGGGTGGATTTACTTGATGAGGGCCCCACACTCGAAAATCCTCAAAATCAGAGGTTTTCCAAAAAAAAATAAAATAGCATCAGAGGCAGCGCCTGCTACCTTTGACACAGCAGCAGCAGCAGCGCGCTGCTGCGTGCAGCGGGCAGACGACCAGCGTCCCACGGCTACTGCCGTGGGCCCCACCATGATGTATATGTCTTATCCACGCTGTTCATATGGCGGGCCCCTCTCCGAAGCAGGCCTCTTCCAAGTTTCAACCAAATCCAAAACTCAGGTGGCCCACACCACACGAAACAGTGGGATTGAACCTCTGCCATTGAAACTCTTTTGGTGGGCCACAGAAGTTTTGAATCAAGATGAAATTTGTGTTTTCCTTTCATTCAGGTCCGTGTGACCTTGTCAACAGGTTGGATGGAAAATATATGCTATGGTGGGCCCCACGTGGAGCCCACAGTGATGTATGTGTTTCATTTCCACGGTGGAGCCCAGAGTGATGTACGTGCCTTATCTTCCACCGTCCAGCAGACGGTGGAGCCCACCTAGATGCATGTGTGCATGCGTGTGGGTGCGTGTGTGTACGTGTGGGGTTGTGTATGTGTGTATATATTATATTGTATATTATATATATATATATACACACACACACACATATATATATTATTGTATATACTATATACATATACACACACACATATATATTATTGTATATACTATATACATATATATTATATTATATTTTGTAATATGCCTAATGGTGGGCTTTTGTGGGCCCCACCATGATGCATGGGTTGCATCCAATTCGTCTAACCATCTTAGAAGCCCATTTTTTTGGCATGAGTTAATGAATGAGCCGGATCCATAGTCTAAGTGGACCCCACCTTGGCATGTTTTGAGGTCCATCTTAATGTATTTGTGGTACGTCATTGGGGGCCCACTTTGATGTGAATCTTAAGCCCATGAAATTAGGCCATTAATGTATTCTAAGGCCCATTTGATGTTTTAGGGGTCCATGGGTTAAGGCCCATTAAGATGTATTAGGGCCTATGGGTTGAGGCCCATTTGATGTACATATGGGGCCCAATTGGTGTGACCCATTTGTTACATATAAGACCCATAAGATTAGACCCATTTGATGCAATCTAAGGCCCACGGGTTATGACCCATTGCAATTCACATAAGGCCCATTGGTGTGGTCCATTTATGTGGCCCATTTGATGAATAAAAGGTCCATATGACATGGCCCATTTGATGTATTTAAGGCCCAATGGGATGTACCTAAGGTCCATTGTAATGTGTGATCCCAACATAGATTATGTAACAATGTTTACGACGATCGTGCCTTGGGAGCAATGTTGGTTTGACGTCCACATTGCGAGTATAATGTTGGTTAAATGTCCACATTACGACTCTCCCTAGGGCCCATTAATAGGCCCGTACTTGTTGTATGGAAACCGTCTAGGCCAGCTGCGTTGTAAGGATAATGCATTACTTTATAACATGTGTAGTATAGTTTCATGACTCATGATCATACGCATCATATGTATGCTTGATATAAGAAGTGACTGATCATAGCATATGCCTTTGGACAGATTATATATGGGACCCCGATTAGGCGGTGTTGCCCTACATGAGCGCACGATACGCGCAGGATTTACTGCATGATTGGATAGTGTGATTCATGCATTTCGCATTGTGTGATATGGTTACTGTACGTCCTAACGATATCGGGGTTGTAGCCTCCAGAGACGTATCGTGGTCGGCAGGATTGGATACCAGAAATCTCATTCTACATGGGGTGCTATAGATATCCCTGGGTGAAAGTCCCTAAACCCTTATGGTACCAAGAGGTTGCTCCAACGTCTACACCGAGTGGGTGCATGAGCGCCAAGTGCCGATTACTAGACGGTTGCACTTTCCATTATGTCGTGGTCGGTTGGAAGGGGTTGCGGCCTTACCTGCTCAAGAGGAGGGGGCAAAGCTAGGTTGAGTTTGACCAGCTCGAGGAATGGGTCCGCTATTGACGAGCCGAGCCCAATATTGGCAGGCGGACAGTGAGGTCTCTTCCACTTACCTTATTGGGCACGATGGGGCGGCGATCTGGTTTAGAGTGTACTAGACCCGGGTGATATCCCAGATTTGAGCTGTATTGATGTGTGGGCATAGATGAGGATTGTATGCTTGAGTTACATTTCACATCGCATGGCCTTGGGATGGCCGATATCATTCATGTCTTGCATCGCATAGCTTTGGTTCGGCTAATGGTTTTCATGGATCCATCTGCATATTTCGCATTTCTCTGATATTGCATGTTCATATTACTACCTTACACATACACTTTCACCACCCTCTAAGCTTTCTATAAGCTTATGCACGACCGTTGCGTGCAGGTGATGTTGGCTAGCAGCAGCATTGAGGTAGGAGCGCTTTGCAGATTACTTTGGAGATTTTGTTCATCATCATTGTATTTCCTTTTATGTTCATTGTACTTATAAAGTTTTTGATCATAGTGGAAATGTAATGGAGTTTTTGGTTGTTGTTTGTGGGTTTTGCCTTTGGTTATGCTTATCACGATTCAAACTGATGTTGAAAATCCTCCTCGTAGCATCCCAGGATCGGAACCTGGTGAATGGGAGCTGGGAGCCGAGAATGGGGTTTTACGGAGGCTGTCGGCGCCAGATTCGGCGATCGAAAATTTTGTGAGCCCAGTTTCTGAGTTTGGGGCGTGACATTTGCATGCATTTTGCGGTCAATTCACTTCAAACCATGATCATTCCCATGCATTTCACGGTCATCCCAAACAATTTCGTGTTGATTCACGGTCATTTCGAGGCATCTAGCGGTCAATTTCCCTCACTTCACGGTCATTTGCATGCATTTCGCGGTCAATTCGCTTCAAACCATAATCATTCCCATGCATTTCACGGTCATCCCAAACAATTTCGAGTTGATTCACGGTCATTTCGAGGCATTTCGCGGTCAATTCCCTTCACTTCACAGTCATTTGCATGCATTTCACGGTCAATTTTCTTCAAATCATGATCATTCCCATGCATCGTGCATAAATCTTTCGCATACCGTGCACTCATGTGGGATAACCCCGTCTATCAAGGAGCCCCATGAATAACCTGCCCTATGGCATATGCGATGGTCAATCACCTCTCATAATAAACATATAGATGATGCGTATGGATTATGATGCTATGCTGTCACCTACTCATAATCGGTATCAATAACCGGCATCAACAATCGGCCTCGACAATGTGGACATCTAACCAACATTGCCCCAAAAAATGACTCTCATAAGGCTAAACATATAATGGGCCGACGGCCTCATACAAATGCGTAATATACAACACAGTAGGCTTTGCCCAAGGACCACAGATACATCACAACGGGCCTCAACTATAGGTTGCATATGCATCATATAGGTCTCGACAATCGGCCTTGGCAATCGAAATCAGCTTCAACAATCGAATTCAAAATCGGAGTAGGCCTCAGTAATCGGGATTGGTCAAGACAATCAGAAATCGTCAATCGGTCACGACAATCGAAATTAATCGATAATCGGCCTCAATACTCGGAATCGGCAATTGGTCATGATAATCGGCCTTGATCGCTAATCGATCAATTGGCCACGATAATCAGAATCGGCAATCGGCCACGATAATCGGAATTAATCGATAATCGGCCTCGATAATCGAAATTGACAATTGGTCATGATAATCGGAATCAATCAGTAATAAGAATTACAAAATCGGTCACGTTAATTGGAATCGGCAATCGGTCATGATAATCGGAATCGGCAAACTGGTCACGTCAATTGGTCGTGACAATCGGAATAGGCAATCGGTCATGACAATCGGAATCGATCGATAATCAGAATCGACAAATCGGTCACGTCAATCAGAATTGGCAATCGTTCGTGATAATAGGAATCGATCGATAATAAGAATCCGCAAGCCGGTCACGTCAATCGGAATTGGCAATAAGCTACGACAATCGGGATTGATCGATAAACGGCCTCGATAATTGGAATCGACAATCGATCACGATAATCAGAATCGACAATCAGTCACAATAATCGAAATCGATCGGGAATAAGAATAAGCAAATCGATCACGTCAATCAGAATCGGCAATCGGTCACGATAATCAGCCTCGATCGTTAATCGATAATTAACCACGATAATCGGAATCGGCAATCAGTCACGATAATCAGCCTTGACAATATGCAACAATAAGAATAGGCCTAACAAGGCTTAAGGGAAGGTCACAATGTGAACGTCCAACCATCATTGTCCATCAATTTGGACCTTTAATCAACATTGCTCTTAAGGAATGACGCTCATGGGGTCAATCGTATAATGGGTCCACGATCTCACACAAGGGTCTAATACACATCATCAAGGGCCTCGCTTATGGGGCATATACACATCACATTGGGCCTCACTTATGGGCCAATATATATAACATCGAGCTGTATCAACGGGTCAAATCAAATGGGTTGAGTCAAATAGGCCACATCAATTGAGCTGATTAAATGGGCCGATACAAATGGGCCAAGTTAATGTGCTGAATCAAATGGGTCGAATCAAATAGGCCACATCAATTGAGCTGATCAAATGGGCCGATACAAATGGGCCGAGTTAATGGGCTGAATCAAATGGGTCTAGGCCACATCAATTGAGCTGATCAAATGGGCTGATACAAATGGGCCCAGTTAATGGGCTGAATCAAATGGGCAGATACAGATGGGTCGAGTCAAATGGGTCGATACAAATGGGTCGTACCAACAACACCCTTCAACCATTATTAAAGATTATTTTAGAGAATTATTATTATTATTATTATTAAAAATCATATCCAAAGATCATCTGGACCATACCACAAATGGTAGTGGTGATGATGATTTCCACTGTTGAATTCCAGTGGATCTTACCATTGCACTGAATTTCCATCTAGTCTGCTCATAAGGTCACAAGGACCTAAACAAGAAAGGAAAATAAATATTATATTGAATCAAAACTTCTGTAGCCCAAAAGGGATCTTAATGGTGGGCATTCAACTCTACTGTTTTCTGTAGTGTGGTCCACTTGATATTAGACCTGCCTTATTTTTGGTCTTAGGCCGTGAGACGAGGTGGCCAAATGGATGGACGACTTGGATGGATCACATATATCAAGGCAGGTTTTCATAGGTGGTTGTCCATCAAATGAATAAATGGTTTGAATGTAATACAAGCATCAGGGGTGGGGTCCACGTACGTGGCCCACCAGAGGATTTAATCTGCTTCATTTTATTATTATTATTATTATTTTGTCCCGAGCCAAAGATGAGCTCGCTAGATAAATGGATGGCACGTATACAAACATATATCATGGTGGGCTCCACCCGTCCAGATTGCTGGACGGCTGGACCATCATTGCCGGTGGGTCCCACGTAATTAGGATGGACGGCGTGGGTAGAACGATGGGTCAAAGGTGGGGCATACTGCAGATGGATGAACGGTTATATATAACACATACCGAGTGGGGTCCACAAGCTACGGACGCCAGAGCTGCAGGATATATAATATATATTATATATTATAATATATATATATATATATATATATATATATATATATATATATATATAATATAATATAATATATTATATTATATATAAGATATATTGTATCTAAATATCTTTAAAACGCCCACCGTCCAGACCCTCTGGACGTTCTGGACGGTGGGACCTAACACATCCATTGTGGTGGGTCCACACGCGTGGCCCACCTCAATACATATACACAATATATATATATATATATATATATATATATATATATATATATATATATATATATATATATAAATAATAATAATAATAATAATAATAATAATAATAATTATTATTATTATTATTATTATTATTCATCCAGTCCAGCATCCCTGGACGTTCGGATGGACGGAATAGATATACACGTATGCATCGTGGTGGGGTCTACACACGTGGCCCACCAATATATAATAATATAAAAAAAAGTCTCCAGCGTCAGGAAGAGATGGACGGCTGGAATAAAAAAAATACATGAAAAAAGGGGGTCCCATGCTACTGTGACCCATAAAGGGTTTCAATGGTAGACGTTCAGCCCCTGTTACTTTGAAGTGTGGACCAATTGAGTCTCATAAATAGCTAATTTTAGGGTGGCCCGCTACCTTAAAGAGGACCTACCAAATACACGGTGTTGATGACAAACACGCATCATGGTGGAGCCCACAGTTGGGACCCAAGTCCCAGCCCGTCCGCCCATGCATCAGCGCAGGACGCTACTGGGCATCCTCAATCAGTAGCAGCAGCAGCGCAGGACGCCCAGTAAGTAGCAGCAGCAGCGTCTGCTGCTGTTGCTGTTATTATTAGTATTATTTTTTTAAAAAGGAATTTTTGAGGTTTTTCTTAAGTAGGGTCCGCATCTGAAAAATTCAACTTGGCCATTAAATTCTACGGCCCCTGATCGACCAAATGAGATCAATATACGATGTGCTTTTGATGAATAGAAGAATCAAAGTAGGTTTTAATGGTGATACCACTATTTCCTATGGTATGGCCCGCCCGAGAATCGGATTGGTCTCAAATTTCGGCTCAACGCCTAATATGATCTGAGGAAAAGGATGGATGACTTGGATTGAACTTCATGCATCAAGGTGGGGCCTACATGAGCGGCCATCCAAAGGTTCGAGTCAGGCCAACAATACAATGCATCGGATCGAGTAAGAGGACTCAGTCTCGATCCTGGATCGAGTTTGGATCAAGCACCGAAACCTTCCCGTCGGACTCGACTCGATGCCCACCTCCACATGTAACTTGGCTCACACACTCATCAAATTGGCTTAAACTAATGCGAGGAGGAGCTTGGGTCAGGTTGAGGTAACACCGAGCTGGGTCAGGCAATTACAGCGTTATATATGACATTGGACATGGTCAATCTGTTTTGCCAGCTCATTTTAGGGCCTGAGCTGGATAAATGAAGCAGATCCAAATCTCTGGTGGACCATACCAATTGTAGCATTAGTGATTCAGTGCCTACCGTTAAAAACTTCTTTTGGTTTCCATTCAACATAACACGTGTTTTTTTTTTAATGGCAAATAAAAATTACGGTGAGTTCTAAAAAGTTTTAAACGGTAAGCGTATGATATCGTTTGTGTTGTATGCTTGAGCATTGGATCCGCTTACTTTTGAGCGCGTTTTGCCGAAATCGATGGGCGTGGATAAGACCACTGCATCACCGATTGGATAGGCAGATTGGGTACTGCCCCACTACTGACGCGGATTGGGTACTACCCACCATTGGAGACGGACGGTTATGTCAAGACTCTGTGAGGCCCACTGTGATGTATATACTTTATCCACGTCTTCCATCTATTTTGATAGATTATTTTACGACATTATTCCAAAAAGGAGCCAGATCAAAGGCTGAAGTGGACCACACTACAGGAATCAGTGGGGATTGAACTTCCACTGTTGAAAACTTCTTAGAGTCCACCGTGATGTTTATTTTCCATCCAACCTTATAAGATCACGTAGAAATGAACGGAGGGAAAACATAAATATCAGCTTGATCCAGAACTCCATTAGCCCCCGAGAAGTTTTCAGTGGTAGGCTTTTAATCCCATTACTACCTGTGGTGTGGTCCACTTAAGCGTTCACTTTTCATATCTGTTGGGCTCATGCCCGAAAATGATATTTCAAAATGGATGGACGGTATGGATAAAGTATATACATCACAGTGGACTCCACAGAGCGCCTGACAGGACCGTCCATCTCTAGCTAAGTACTGGTGGGGTAGTACCGAAATGGCGTCCCTTTTGGACAGCGAGCTGATTCAGTCTCTTTTTTTTTTTTAAAAAAAAAAAAATTAAAAAGAAAAAGGGTAAAGTGGGACATCATTTTCTTATAAGAAGACTCCTCAAGTCATCAAGGTTCCAGAATCCACTCCATTTTTGTCTCCTCACTTTGGCTTTCCTTCATCAACAAACGCTATTATGGAGCTCCCACCTATGACCCTGTGGGCATTTTGGTCATTTCTCCTTGTCTCTTTTCCATGGTTCTTCGGATCAGCCGCTCACTTCTCCAACGAAACCGATCACCTTGCTTTGCTCCACTTTAAAGATCTGATAACCGATGGTCCTCTCCATTCCTTGAGTTCATGGAACCATACTCTCCACTTCTGTCGCTGGCAAGGCGTCACATGCGGTGGTCGCCGCCACCCTCAAAGGGTCACTGCCTTGATCCTCACAAACAATAACTTGGTGGGCCCCATTTCTCCCTTCATTGGGAACCTCACCTTCCTCAAAAGAATCGATCTCGCAGACAACAGCTTCAGCGGACCGATTCCTGAACAGATGGGCCAGTTGCTCCGCTTGCGGTTTCTCCGTCTGCGCAATAACACACTCACCGGAGAAATTCCAACAAATGTGACCCACTGTTCGAAACTCGAAGTCCTTTATCTTTGGAAGAATCGGTTGGCAGGGAGGATTCCAACTGAGATTGGCTCACTATCGAGACTCACTGAATTGTATCTTGGTGAGAACAATCTCACAGGAAGCATCCCACTTTCACTTGGAAACCTTTCGTCTCTCTCTTTCCTTGATCTCACTAGAAACAATCTGGATGGCAGCATACCAGATGACCTTGGTCGGTTTGAAAGTTTAGAAGGGTTTCTCATTAGAGAAAATGAACTGTCAGGTATGATTCCACCCCAGCTATACAATCTCTCCTCCATTAAGTTTTTGGACGTGGGATATAATAGATTGCATGGAAACCTTCCTCCTAACTTAGGCCTCACTCTTCCTAATCTCCAAAAGCTTTACGCCGGAGGAAACCAATTCACAGGACACATACCAATATCATTATCCAACGCTTCAGGACTCGTAGATATTGACCTTGGTAACAATAGCTTTAGCGGATCTGTACCTACGAATTTTGGAAGCCTCAAGGGTCTGTCCGAGTTACTTTTGTGGGGTAATAAACTTGGAATTGGAAAATCTCTAGACTTGATTTTTTTCGATTCTTTGACCAATTGCAGTAGCTTACGAGTGCTGCAGGTATCCAGTAATCATCTCAGCGGTGTGTTGCCCGACTCCATTTCTAATATTTCGACCCAACTGACTTGGCTAAGTTTGGGAAGTAACAAGATATTCGGAAGCATCCCTTCTGGGATTCAGAATCTTGTCAACCTAACAGTACTGGATATGGGGAATAACTTTTTAACAGGTACTATTCCCATTGGAATTGGGAAGCTTAACAATGCAAGAAAGCTTTGGTTTGAAGCAAATGAATTATCAGGGCAAATTCCACCTTCCTTAGGCAACATCTCTCAATTGTTGGTAATCAGTTTATATGAAAACAATCTATTGGGGAGCATACCTTCAACTATTGGTAATTGCATGAACCTGCAATTCATATACCTCGACGGTAATAAGTTCAGCAGTAGCTTACCCAGACAACTTTTCATCTTTCCATCTTTGATTGAACTTTACATTGGAAATAACTCTTTTACCGATAGTTTGCCAGTTGAAGTTGGTAACTTGAAAACTCTCTCGACATTGAGTGTTTCAGATAACAAATTGTCAGGAGAAATTCCTATCTCACTAGGCGATTGTCTCAGCTTAGAGAATCTCTGGTTGGATGGAAACTTCTTTCAAGAATCAATTCCTCCAACATTTAGTACTCTAAGAGGCCTTCGATCCCTGGATCTTTCACACAACAACCTTTCTGGGGAGATTCCAAAATATCTGGGGAAGCTTGCTCTAGAGTATTTAAATCTATCCTTTAATAATTTTGAGGGTGAATTACCGAAACAAGGGGTCTTTGGAAATGCCAGTCAAGTTTCAGTGCTCGGAAATAATAAGCTTTGTGGGGGTATTCCAGAATTAAATTTTCCTCGATGCTCTAGCCAAGCTTCCAAGAAACAGAGAAAGTATATTGCATCAAAAGTAAAAATCTCAGTTGTTGTTGTTGTCCTGTGCCTTATGTTAGTATCATGCATCTTTGCCACTCTTTATTGGGTAAGAAAATCAAGAAGGAAACCTGTTGATGTGCCTTCTGCGGAGGATCCTTTCGTCACCATGTCTTATGCGGAACTATTTAAAGCAACAGATGGCTTCTCTTCTGCCAATTTGGTTGGCACCGGAAGTTTTGGCGCTGTATATAAAGGGGTTCTAGATCGTGATGGAACTATGGTAGCAGTGAAAGTCTTCAATCTTCAACAACAAGGAGCTCTGAGGAGCTTCATGGCTGAATGCGAAGCCTTAAAAACCATTAGGCATCGGAATCTTGTTAAGATCTTAACTTGCTGTGTAAGCATTGATTTCAAGGGCAATGATTTTAAAGCTCTAGTTTACGAGTACATGCCCAATGAAAGTCTACAAAAGTGGTTGCACAAAGATGGTGATGACCAGCTTGGAAGGAACTTGAAGTTTACTCAAATGCTAAATATAGCTATTGATGTGGCTTCTGCACTGGATTATCTGCATAATTATTGCCAAACGCCAATCATTCATCGAGATTTAAAGCCAAGCAATATACTTCTTGATGATGACATGATTGCTCGTGTGGGTGATTTCGGGCTAGCCAAGTTCTTACATGAGGTTGCTCAAACTAGCTCGATTGGAATCAAGGGATCTGTTGGATACATTGCTCCAGGTAACAATTTTCTCTATTACCTTATCTAATTCCTTGTATATAAATACATAAATATGAACAAAAACACACACCCTCCTAGTCTGGCCATTGGCTTCGTAGGAGAGTACTGGAGGTGCGAGCAAAGTAGGGTGGGCTGGGGTAGGCCCACTGTGATATGCATCTGAAATCCATTCTAACTAATAGATGCATTAGCCCATGTTAGGCCACAGGTAAAAAAATCAGACTCGTTCTGATTTAGGTGAGCCATTCCAAGGGACATATTTGGGGAGAGGGATGCCCACCATTGTTAATTTCTATATGGCCTACTGTGAAATCCACTTCGATCATTAGATATGTCATCCTGAGTAAGATTGGTGGCCAAAAATCAGGCTGACCTATGATTCAAGTGGGCCACATCAAACTAAAAGTTAGGAGAGAGGACAACCCTTAATTTTTATTGGGTCCACTACCATGATAATATGAAATCAACTCCAACAATTAGCTTGCACACTAAAATAAGGCCTAAAGCTAAAAAATCAGACCCATCCATGATTTAGGTGAGCCATACGAATTGAAACAATTTGGAAGGTGAGTGTTTCCCGTATATTATTTCAAATTGTGTGGTCTACCTAAATCATGGAAGGGGATATTTTTTGGGCCCTGGTATGAAATAAGGTGACAAAACTTGTGATCTGGGTGGATTTCAAATAAGCATCCAATCCATGCAATAGATTGGCCCCATCACAAGGATTGCCTCATGAAAAAATTAACCATCAAATAATTGAGCAAGTCTATTTATCAATGGATGGTCATTGTTTTTTTTTTTTTTTTATAAATGTGATCCACCTCATGGGTGGATGAAGCTGATTTTTGTAGTGCAAATGATCCTCATGGTGGGCCTAACCTATTGGATTGGTTGGATGCCGCATTCACTTAAGAGGTTGTAGGTTATTCATTGGGTAGAGCGTAACTTCTGGTCCAACCAATTGGATGTTAAACATTCTGTTTCTACACACACACCTAAAAGTGAGAGCACACCCCTAATAATTGTATGGATAAAAAGGTATTCTAGCCCCTACATATCTTTACACATATCTACTTGGGTGTGTGGGACAAGGTAATCCCAGCATGAAGACAATCTTGCGCAAAAGTAAAGCTCATACACTCGTATGGGCACTTTTAAGAGGTATACCAAATATACTAGTTCATTATTTGGGTTCTAGCCTGATCCTTCTTGTGATCAAGTAAGCCACCTCTTGTACATTGAATGTGGAACATTGGTAATTCTTACTTGAACCTGATTTTATCTGGTTTCGGATCCTAAAAGAATGACCTCAGATTTAAAGGATATACCCAACAAGATCTAGATAGACAAAGTTGTACTCACTTGCTCCCCACGTTAATCACACCATAGCAAGATATAAAGAACTATTTTCTTATAATGTCTTTTGTTAAGATATATGTTACACAGAAATCATAACAGTAAGTCTTTTGTACAGTTGATGATTGACATGTTGATTTCTTTCACTTTAGTAATAGTCTTGATCAATTTTGAACATCTTTGTAATCACTTACAAGTTCATAGCACACCAATTGATGTTAAAAATTTAGATCCTTAGAATTGCAAAAATGCTAATTACTTGTCTAAATAGAATATTCCTCCTCTCTCTAAATTTAAGCTTTGGTATTATTTGTATCCAAATGGTCACTTACATTCTAATATGAGATGTATAAATTACAGAATATGCGATGGGCAGTAAACCATCTACACATGGAGATGTTTACAGCTATGGAATCCTTTTATTGGAGATGATCACTGGAAAGGGGCCAACCGATGGTATGTTTATGGACAATCTAAGCCTTCATCATTTCGCTAAGTTGGCTTTGTCTGAACGAGTAATGGAGATTGTTGAGCCACAACTGCTTATAGAAGACACCGAAGTTACTCAGGGGAATGAAAATCATATCAATATAAGAAATAGAATGCATGAATGCTTGATTTTAATGGTTAGAATCGGTGTGTTGTGCTCTTCAGAGTCTCCAAGAGAACGAATGTGTATGAAAGATGTGGCTTCAGAAATGCATGCAATCAAGAATCAGTATCTCAGGGTCAGGATTCACAGAGATATATAAGTTAGATCACAAATGTTAGATGGAGGTTTGTCTTACCTCAATCATTACTAAGTTATTATCGATAGTTATGTTGAGAAATATTTTGAAACAAAGTTACTTTACTGAATACGTTTCTAAATAGGCTTTGGATATATTTAGTCTTGAGTTAAGAGTGTACTTGTATTCATATTGGATATATCAGAAGATGTTTTTCTTTTTCTTTATTTTATATTATGTTAGACAATGAATTTAATATGAAAAAGACATTATCATATTATAATATGAAGAATATTGGGTTACTAAGATGTTTAATTGTTAATATATTTTATGTAAAAGTTTTAAAATTGATGTTTCAATAGTAAGGAATTAGTTTAGATGTTGGACTTCCAACTTATTATTAGTCAATGAGTGCTTTTATGTGAGCATGCTCTCCTTACTTACTCGGCCTTTTCTTGCTCTCCTTTAGCATTTATGTGATTAAGGTGTGATTTTACTTAGATGAGATAATGCATATAACTTAAAGTCACCACTAGTCAAATGAGGGTTACAATCTAAGGTCTACTAGATATCGTAAAATAACGTTTATTGGTTAGGAAATAATAGGACTCCCTATTAGAGTTCCGACACTTATCTCACACCACTATAATCTAATCCCAGCTACAATAAATCGAGATCAATCTTAGGTATTAGAAATTTGGATCTAATACCATAGTTAATTTATACACTTTGTGGAAGCATGTTCAACAAAGATAAAACAATCAAATAAACAATAACCAATAAAATAATCACACGAAGCATAAGATAATTAATGTAGAAAATCCTTGTGAGAAACAACTATGGCATAAAATGATAGAAATCTATTATAATTAAAAGCATTAGAGTTTACACCTCTTATCTTCTTCGATTATAGTAGAAACCCAATCTCCCCTTACAATGTGCACCTAGAAAAACTTTGGCCCCTTGAAAAATCCCTTCTCATGCCTTTACAAGTGTAGAAAATTAACTCAACTCTCAAAACCCTTGCCCTTAGAGAAAAAACACTCGTATAATCTAAGTCCCAATTGAAAACGGACATAAATACCATAATTTGTACTAATCTGTGTAACCTGTCAGTCGGACCGAATGCAACCTTCTGTCAAATCGAAATAAACCAACTCACATATTTTGGTCGAAATGAAAATGTGTAAATCTTCATAGTGAGAAAACTAAGAAAGCTTCCCTAATTCGGTTGAATTGAAAATACACTGGTCGAACTGAGATAGGGCTTCTCTACACTAGCGGATCGGCAGAATCCAAGGCATCGCACACAATAAAATCCACATTGACTTGCATTATGATAAGTCACGTTAAAGATCTCCCTTATAACCTCCACCTTAAGCATAAACTGCTCCTAACATTCTCCACCTAGAATGCATATCCATTTACACCCCTGTGCAATGGTGCACAATCTTAATAATGGATGGAGAGATTAATTAAGCACATGCAATGCTTGAACTCCCTCTAGTCATCGGCTTAGTCAACATATTAGTGGCATCCTTGTCCATGTGGATCTTTCGAAACAGAATCTATTTAAAAGTAATGAGTTCTTGTATCTTATAGAACATCACGTTGATGTGCTTGGTTCTTGCATAATACACATGATTCATCACTAGATGGATAGAACTTTGACTATCGCAATACAAACGAATCACCTCTTGCTTCAACTTGAGTTCTCCTATCAGACCTTTCAACCATAGTGCCTCCTTTGATGCCTCTGTCGCAACTATATATTATGCATCGGATGTAGAGAACTCTATTATAGACTATAACGTAGGTCTCCAACATATCGATCAGCCTGCTAGTGTGAAAATATATCCCGTAGCGGATCTCCTGTTGTCTAAATCACATGTAAAATCCAAATCCACATAATCTACAACTCCGCCTGAAGTTCCATGTCCTCCGAACATGATTCTAGTGTCGATTATGCACTTGAGATAACTTAGAATCTACTTAATAACATTCCAATGCTCATTTCCTACATTCACCATATATCTTTTGACCGCACTAACTGTTCGTCAGATATTTGGTCTCGTGCAAACCATTACATACATGAGACTCCCTACTGTACTTGCATATGATACCCGTGACATATTTGAAATCTCATTTTCTATACTTGGACACAACCTTGTTGATAACGCAAAGTGACATGCTAGAGGCATGTTAACTGTCTTAGCACCTTCCTATTAGTGCACTTATTAGTCAATCACGTGTGTCGGTAAGTCGATTGAGCCCTTAGAAACTAAAGATTGAAGACACAAGAGGACATGAAATATCAAGGAGTGAAGAATAGGTAAATCATGAGGTGCCTTGGTGATCCTAACCTTAGACCCAAATAGACTCAAAACAACCTTAAACTTTAGATGATCTATTCCTTAATAGGTAATCTTTATTCGATCATACCTTGACCTTAGGATCCTTATTTAGACATGCTTAGATATGCTATAGAGATTCAGAGCTGTTATAAATAGTATATCCTAAAGACAGTAGAACTCTAGGTGATTTTGATTGATCCTCGATCAA
Organism: Magnolia kwangsiensis; assembly: GCA_037074715.1. Lineage (NCBI taxonomy): Eukaryota > Viridiplantae > Streptophyta > Magnoliopsida > Magnoliales > Magnoliaceae > Magnolia > Magnolia kwangsiensis. Next base: position 35,241,388 of record CM073582.1, on the reverse strand, counting down.
TCGAGTGAATCCTCAATCGATCGATCTATCGATTGAGCAAATCCTCAAACCATTCATCGAGAATGGCTAAAATAATTAATTTAGCAACATTTCTAGCCAAAGTGAAACTACGTCTGACCGATCAACACATCGATCGATCGATCGATTGAAGGTGTCATTTTATGCTTGTTTATAGTCATTAGAACTCAACTTCTTTATAAAGGGCATTTCAACCTTGGTATTTTTGATGATTTTTTATGCTATTAGAGCTTAGGTGATTCCCCATTCATAAATCCACTTTTAAGCCTCTAAACCTAAGAGATTCAAGTCATGTTCCTTTAGATTAACCACTCTAATGAAGATTCCAACCTCCATTATGAAGATGCACTTGATCTCCACCATTTTCTAGTGAATAGACACAATTTCATAGAAAAATACTTAGTCTATTAACCTTTAGAATACCAATCTAGGTGAATCTGCATTGGATAACAACTATCTATTTAATTGTAGGAGATTCTACTTTCGCCCATTACCTTGCTCATCTCATTAAAGATTAAAGCATCAAATATAAGGTGATTGATTGCAGGAGCTGAAGCATCCACATCAACGATCGTGGGAGCAAATGAAAAGTTAATTTAAGAACAAGAGAGCATTGGAGAAACATCCTAAGAAGGTCTAACAATGAGGCTCAATATTGAAATTGTAGTTTTACCGCTACAAACGAAGCTTTAAGATATGACTAATGTCCTAGAGGGGATGAATATGACTTTTCAAAATTTAACAAAATAATCAATATGCACTTACTTCTAAATACTTATGTAAAGGAATACAAACAAGAATAAGTGTAAAAACAAAGTCTACTTAGTGAAAGCATCATTCAGGCATTCTGTCAAACATGTTTGCTGCGGTAAATAAATCAAGTATATTGTTCAACAAAACATAACAGATAGAAATTTAAATCATTCAACCCATTGCATAAATTTTAAAGTGGTTTGGCTACGTGCCTATTCCCGGCTAACGCACTCTCTTCTAGAGTGTGCCAAATTTCACTATTCAGATGGAGTTCGTTTGAAACTAGGTTGAGTCAATTTAGTTTGTGATGTAGCTGAATTTAATGAAGCTGAGTTCGTTTATGTCGACTCAGGTGTGGATATTTGGACTCCTAGTGGAGCATGTCTTTTGTACTTTGTAAGCCAAGTGAGTGTATCTGCATCCCAAAGTGAGGTTTTCCCCCTTTAAGCTTATCACTTAAGTTCATTAATCTTATTATAGATGATATTTTAATTACTTATATTTAGAACCTATTGAATTACTTGGTTAATTTATTTATCTCAGTACATGAATATGCTAATCTTTTATGCAATTGACTCTTAAATTGAATAATTGACATGCCTCTGTAATTCTATTAAGAATAAGTGATTTGATTGTTACACGTTATCTCAAGTTAAAAATAGGTTAATTAATTATATGTTTGCCACTTCTAATTACGTGATAATATTTCGGAGATCCTTGAACTACTGGACAAATTTTTTTTTTTTTAATGGATTAAATGAAAATTTTTATGGTCTTACCATCTTAGGGATCATTTGGGCCTATGTGACTTTTGGGGATAATCCAATCTTATTGTATCCTTGGATGGACTATTTGCCTTTTGTGATTTTGATGGAATATTTTTCATTTTGTGGCTTAATGGTTTATTTTATGCGGAGTTCGTTATAATTTCTAAGTGACGTCGGAGTTCTTCACCTTGTGAAATTCACTTTTATTGTTATTTTTAAGTGAAGTTGAAGTTCACTTGTTGATTTTCTAGTTACCTTGCAGAGTTTTATATGATTTTCGAGTGAAGTGGAAGTTCACTTGTTGATTTTCTAGTCATCTTGTGGAGTTCACATACAATGTGATTTCTGGGTGAAGTAGAAGGTCACATGTTGATTATCTGATTATTTTGATATGTTCATTCATATTGTGGTTCCTTTTACATTTTCTTAATAGAGTAATTATTTTGGTTGACTATATTCTTTGGGTATATGATCATGAGTTAGAATTTCATTGTTTAATATATCTTTTTCTATGTCTTACGAATTATTCTGAATTATGAACGTTGGATGTGTAATCTTAAAGGGTATTCCTCACTACAATAGCCATTGACACTATCAAAACATATTAGTTGATGCAAGTTAGAGCGAGCCGACAATGTTCACCTAGTTGCTAAAAGGGATCAAGTAGTTGACGAGCTAGACGAGATCCCATTGGAGCATATTCAGCTTCATCATTAGCTGATAAATTTCTATTTCAGATTAAGGTACTTTTGGTATTTGGGTTGTATAAGTTCTGTATGGGCACTACATTTGAATTTTTGTTATGAATGGAAAACTTTTACTCAATGCATAGTTTACTTCGCTGGTAATTATTGCTAACAATGAATATCAAGAAGATTATTTAAATTTAGACTCTAAATTTTAAGGTTAACACTAAAATTTTTGGAAAACAAGTATTATACTCGAGTTATGAAAACTAGGGTGTTACAAGATAGTAGTAGATCGGAGTTTAGATAAATCTGGCCTTGGGGTAAATGGAACTTATAAAAATTCAAATACTCCAAAGTTACATTGATGAAATTAGAGACTTCAACTAAGTTTAATTCCTATTAGCAATATGGTTTTATGAATCTAGAAATCTAAAATTTAAGCTTCCTTGAAAATCACTAGAATAATCATGGAACTTAAAAATAGAATTTAGGTGTCATGGGAAAATAAATGGCTACCATAATGTATATTGGAGGAGAACACCTCCTGACTAGACATTTGAATATTGTTCTCTTAAATCTGACATATGAACATTTCAAACATCTTTTTTATTAGAAATAATATACTTCCATTGGAATATCAGCATTAGGTTGGAAAAAATAGAATTAGATTCAAGAAATTGCAAGTTTAGGCACCTTGTAATTTGTCATCAACCACAAATATAACCTTATAATAGCTTGTAAAAAAATTTAGGATATTCATAGAACTTTAACAATAGGGTAAAAATTAGAAAATGTGTGTTGAAAAATAACTTTGATATGAATTGCATCATAGTTTAGATACAAATACTTTGCTGCAGCATCTGCTACTTCCTGTTGGAGTAAACTAGCTCCTTATCACACCATAACAATGTAGATACAAAATAGAACTTTGACAAAAATCACATGACTGAAGTGTTGTTAGAATCAATAAAATCTCGACAACTCTCTATTCTTTACGATTATGTGTAGAGAGACTCCAAAGGTTAACCAAACATCTTTGCATTTGCTTTCGTGATAATAAGAGATTTTTTTTTTTTTTTTTCGATAAGTTAAATGGAGGGAAAATAGTTTTCCTATGACATGAGGTGTCAAATAATAATGTAGTGAAAAACTGAAAAACATTTCCCTATGTGGGATTATAATACAAACGGTTGTAAATGCGAAGAAAAGGTATTTTCAAGGACTTTTATTTAGACAAAAAGGTGCAAACAGTTTTTATCCCCTAGTGCTGATGAGTGTCTACATCCCACTTATGTCATGCCTTTTATGGTTTTTTATTTTTTATTTTTTTTTGTATTTCTCTAGTTTACCTTCCATCCCTAAAGGCCCCTAGGATGTTGATGAGGCTATTTAATTATACAATCCAAGGCTTATCAATTAAATTGAAATTTTTTAATGAAATGAATTTGTTCAATGTTTTTCTTGTCAAGATCTTGAAACTAATGTTAAATCCATGGAATGATGAGACCTGGCCACCCACACCCCACACACTCATGCATCCACTCACACCACATGTGCACTCGATCCCTGGTCTCTCATTGTTGAAATAGAGGCATGTCTACCAATGAGCCATGGAACTAGACCCCTGCTTTGTTGCATGGCTTGAAATGCTTGAGATGTTTTGAGCTCATTCATGGCTCATGCTCTAGATTGGTGTGATCGTTGATGTAATATTGAAATTTCTAGTTGACCTTTTGAGGGTGTGGATCCCGCAGCATTCGGTGGTGATTAAGAAATTCTTCTTAACTTCCTATCATGGGGATATTTTAAGATTTTTGGGGTAGATATGATGTGCAAAATTTGATCCAACATATTTTAATGGCTAATATCTATTAGACAATTCCAACCATCAAACTTTAATTTTCAACACTAATCAAACAGTTCCATTAAAGTTTGATTTGGACCACTTGTCATCCAAAGCAAGGAAAACATTTGGATGGCATCAATTGTTGCAGGGGATATACCATATTTTCTCAAGATTCTTAGAGTTAAGCAGACTGCTCCTAAAAGATTAAATCTACTAAGGTGGAGAAGGTGCATACTTTTCAAAGAGATGGAGACAGGGCATTGCTTTTGTCCTTAGAATTATTTTTTTAGTGAGTCAAGAGGAGAAAGGGCATTGCTTTTTTCTCCATAGACTTTAGACTTCTTTTCATATAGGATGAAGATGAGGCAACTAATTGGGGTGGGAACTACAATGCGGAATTGGATTCAGGTCATGATTGTCGCCCGCCATCTTTGCCCTTAGATCTAGGATGGAGAAGAGTCGTCTGCCTCAAACATATGGTTAATTTCAACAGACCATCGTTTTTCTTGTTTCAACTTTTTGATTCAGTCTAGTATGTCATTGCATCAATCTCACTACAAATATATTGATGTGGCTATCAAATTGTACAATTTGTGGCCTAATAGTTTGTTGGAAAAAAAAAAGAAATATAATAGTTCAATATTTTTGTTAGTAAGATGTAGACATTGGTGTTGAATTTGTGGAATGATTAGGGCTGGCGAAAGGATATGCCACGCTTGCAATTCAGATATAGAGTGTGCACTCTCATACTCGAGTTACGGCCCATGACTCGTACTCCACATGTACTTACATTGATAATTCATATAGTTGCTTAGAGGCATAGCTTAATGCATTCTAAGTTCATCCACAATTCTAACATTCACACGTCCATACGTATCATGCAGTTTCACACATTTCCATTAATCATTACCATCCCATTCTCAAACCACATCAACTAATTGATAACTCAACTAAGTCCATCCATTTGGGACTATTCAATCATAATATCAACAACCATCCAGAGTAAATGTCTATTAATAAATACCCTAACAATTTATAATCATAAATGAGTAATATAAAGAGATCTTAAAGTTCATGATCATTAGTTCTTATTAAACAATTTTAATCCATTTAATCATCTCATCGCAGTAAGTTCATCTTCAGATAAGTATGGCCGTTGATCTTGTGGGTCATCTGCCATTTGGGCCTCATTCTCTGGTGCTTGATTTATATTTTCAATCTCGATCACCTTTTTATGATTCAACAAATATCAGCTAGTCAAGCCTAGTGAGTGAACCCATCATGGTTCATGCATGACACAATTAAGATAGCAAATAACAACAATTAAATTAAAGACATGTAGAAATGGGCATGGATGCAAAATTGCATGAGATGCATGCATTAAGTGAGATAATCATACACTTACTTGGGTTAGATAACCGTCAACTAGCATTGCACTTGACAAGCTTCTCCAGGGATGGCGGGCATCCAGTAACAATTCTACTGGGAAACCATTCAAGGAGATCCCCCAGGAAGCCAGGCACAAGGTGTGCATGAAATTCATTTAGAGTGGGCCTCTGAGAATCAGCACGGGAGCACTATGCAATGCATGTGATGCATGCTCAATGCTCAATGCATCAACATATCCAAATTGTCATATACATCTCTCTATATAAGTGGAAACTCTAATTTCATGAATGTAATGATATAAATCTTCATATATTCAATTCATAATAATAGTCGTTCATTACAATATTTCATACTTCAATAAATCAATCTTAGCAAGACATTACAACAAATATGACAATCATAACAAATCTATCTTAATTGTAACAGAGATGTGGCATGTTGGGATTCACTGACCTGTATTTAGTACAAATAAATTCCCCAAATAGTCGTACATGTTTAAATCCAAGATTCCTAATACATAATTTAAACCAATCGTGATTTTGATGTAATTGTTCCATTCCATGGGGCCCACTTTTGATCAAATCAAGGTGACCCTCTATCATTCATAATTTGGTAATTAATCTAGGGTTATATATGTATATTATAACTTAATAATCTAATTATCACATTCTAATATCTAGCATATCAATCCAGGAATCTGTTGATCGAACCTATTGATTGATCAAAGTCCCTCGATCGAATCAATCTCCAACCAATCAAATCGAGAAAATCAAGATTAAAATAGTTTGGTCATTAGACCATTTTCAACATTTTCGATCGATCAAGTCTGATTGATGCTCCATTGATTAAATCAAACATAAATTGATCAAAATGAAAAAACTCAAAATTCTATAGTATAAGTTTCTAGACACATTTTGACATATTTCAATCGATCAAGGCTCCCTTCGATCGAATCGACAAAGGTCGATTATGCTCTATTACATGATCCATTTTTGCAAAGTTTAGGAAATTTTCTTGTTTTTAAGTTTTAAAAGATCTAACATACTCATAGGTTAGATCTGAGCCATCCAATGATTTTCTCACCTTCAAGTTATAGAAAAATCATAGGATTGTTTAGATTTAGACCATCCTAAGATCCACAATCATTATATATATATATATATATATATATATATATATATATATATATATATATATATATATATATATATATATATATATATATATATATATATATATATATATATATATAATTTTTGTTATCATTTGATCCCTGTGGATTATCCAACGATTAGATCGATCTAAAATTTTGGGTAACATCCCAAATATAACCCGAAATCCATATCAATGCTGTATATCGATCTAATACATTAGAAAATCTATCGAATCAACAAATATGCAAAACCATGACTGAGATTTACTCTAATTAGTGTGGCCCACTCGGTGTTCAGATCATTTTAGAATTTTGGGCCCTGGTATATTTTGGCCTTAGGAAACATATGATCTAAAGGAATCTGAGCTAACACTGCTAGACATACCATGTTAATCTCTATAATAAGAGATCTCACTTAAAACCTTCATATATTATCAACACTTCTCACATATCAAAGCAACAAATGCAAGGCTGATTTGCCCCATTCATGGCATAGATCTGAGGGTTATTAATCAAAGGCTTAAGAAAAATTATAAAAAGAAGTCGCAACGACACAAGTCAATCCTCTGACCTCTCCTTTATCCAAAAGTCTCTACTAGCGTGCTAAGTAATTTATTTTGTTATTAATTATAAAATTTAAATTTAAATTTAATTAATTCAGGATTTTTTATGAGTAAAAATTTAGGGGCGTTACAGGCTAATCTTGGGCTAGGGAAAATCAATATTTTGAATAGGCGTGAGCCAACAATAGGCTTGTTCATTGTCATCCATTGTTAGTTATTTGGACCTCTAGTTGGATTGAAACTCAATGTTGTAATGGGTAACCTGTACACTAACTTTGATGGTGTAATGGTGCTTAATATGCATGGCAGGTGGTTGATCGATAGAAATTGCTTATAACATTTCAAGCTTTTTCCTAGCCTATGCTTTGAATTGGTGTGTTTCTTGTTATTCGAAGTAGACTGCATGGTGCCTTTGGTAATCTAGGGCTCATTGTGATGTATATGTATTATATCTATATTTTACATCCATTTTGTGAGCTTATTTGAGGGCATAAGCCCAAAAATTAAAGAAAATCCAAAGCTTAAGTGGACCACACCACTGGAACATTGGTGATTGAACACCCATGATAAAAACTTCTTAGGGGCCACAAAAGTTTTGGATCAAGCTCATATTCGTTTTTTCCCTCTATCTAGATTTGTGAGACCTTATCAACATGTTAGATGGCAAGTAAGCATCATGGTTGGCCCCGGGAAGGTTTTAATTGTTTGTGTCAATTATACCCACCATTTTGTGTGTTGTGGTCCACTTGAGGTTTCAAGCTGCTTCATATTTTTAGGCCCATGCTCAAAATGAGGTGGCGACATGGATGGATGATGTGGATATAAAACACATACATCATAGTGGGCTCCATGGAGACCTGGCGGAGTGATGAAAAAGGTGGAAGCATGCTACATGTAATTTTTTTGGTGAAAATAAAGTGCTCATTATCCATTTCTACTAATAAGAGCTTATTTTCTTGGTCTAAATAATAATAGTAATAATAAGCCCATTTTGAAAATAGACTATTTGATGAAGCTCTAATTTTATCATTTAAGTTTTAGAAACTAACCAAGAAGCTCTTAATAAATTAATGGTGGAGATTTCACTTATTTTTTAAGAGCTTAGTTAGTTTACATAGGTAGACATTTTTACCTTTTTCTTTTCTTTTCTTTTTTGATAAGTTTGTCCTTAAACTTTTCAAGTAATTCCCATGATGAATGACCTAAATTGAATGTGGAGCCCAACATGATGAATGTTCCACATCAAGTTGGACCCACATAATGTGCAATCACATCAAACGTGGGCCCCACATGATGATAGCCCACATCAAAGGTGGGCGCCACATGATGATAGCCCCACATGATGGATGATCCTGGTCCACATCAAAGGTAACACCTACATGATGGATGGTGGACATTGAATGTTGGACCGCATGATAGAAGGTTGACATCAAAGGTGGTCCCACATGATGAACAACCCATATTAAAGTTTGGGCCCCACATGGTGGGCGGTCTACACTAAAGGTGGGACCCACTTGATGGATAGTGGACATCGAAGGTGGATCCTATATGATGAATGACCCACATCTAAATGTCGCCCCATATGATGGACTATCTTCATCAAGTGGGCTCCACATGATGGGAAATTCACAACAAAGGTGGGACCCAAATGATGGATGCCATACATCAAAGGTGGGTCCCACATGATGGATGGCCCATAGTAAAATGTGGCCCCACATAATGAATGGTCCACAACAAAGGTGGGACCCACATGATAGATGGCATACATCAAAGGTGTAGATATTTGGGGCATGTTCTGTCTATAGTGAGATCCATTAAAACAACCATCTGAATTACTCTTATAATGGAGTTGTTGTAATTTTAAAAAATGACATCAATTACCACTAAAAAAAACTCTTATTTGAACATTCTACCAAACTTGCTAATTTCAAATAAGAGTTTTTTATAGTTTTGAAAAAGTGATTTACCGAACAAGCTTATTTAAAACAAGAGTTAGAATAAAAAGAGAGACTAGTTGTTATTATAAAGCTATTATTATTTTGGAGTAGAGATGTCAAACAACCCCGTTGGAAATTTATGTTCATTTGGGTGAACCCCACAAAAACACTAGGCCACAACTATTGTATATAACTGAATTAAAATCAACAAAAAACAATACAAAAATATCCCATAGCCTTCTAATTTCAACTACCCCTCCTGTTGGACAAAAACGCAGCCTTATCGCCAAAATTCTAGAAGCTTGGTTGCTTGAAGCCAACTCGCACTGTTTTCTATAGATGGTGTAGATATTTGCTTTAAAAAAATTTTAATGATCAAAATCATGGACATTAGATGGTCCCATCCATCAAATTTTTTAGTTTCCCACACTAATCAAAATGGTTGTGACTGTCCAAAGTAGGCAAAACTTTTTAGATGGTAATCAATTAAGTTTGATTTCGACTATCATACTATCCAAAAGTAGGGGAAACTATTTAGATGGTAATCAATTGATATATCTTCATTACTCATGTTATGTGAAGATATTGCTTTATGTTAGAGTTTCAGCTCTTATCTCACACCAATATATCGATGCAATCCCAAGCCACAACAAAATCGGATCAACCCTAAGTATTCAAAATTCGGATCTAATGCCACCATTAATCGCGCTTTATGCAAGCACATTCAATGAAGTTATAATAATTACAATAAATAGAATAACCAAAACAATCAAGCAAGAAAACACACAACACACCTATTTTATGTGGAAAATCCTTGTAGGAAAAATTCATGATACAAAGCGATGGAAATCCATGATAATTAAAACTCTTAGAGTTTATACCACTCACCTTCTTTGATTATAGAAGAAACATGATCTCCCCTTGTGATACGCACTTAAGAAAATCCTAACCTCTTGAGAAAATCATTTCCCAATCCCTTACAAGTGTCTACAACTCTCTCACCTCAGAAAACACTTTCCCTTAGAGAGAAAACATGCGTCCATCAAGCCCTAATCTAAGACGGACTAAAATACCCCAATATGCGTTAATTTGCGTAATTCTTCGATCAGACTTAATGGGACCTTCGGTTGGACCGAAAAAAATTGACTCACACATATCAATCGAATAAAAAATATGCAAATCTTTATAGAGTGTAAACTAATATTCACCCATTAATTCAATTGGATCGATGGGATACCGGTTGAACCTACAATAACCTTCTCTACACTATCAGATTGGCAAAATACAAGGCATCCCACATAACAATCTTCACCTTGACTTACATTCTACCAAGTCACCCCGAAGATCTCCCATGAAATCTCTACCTTGAGCGTAAACCATTCCCTTCATTCTCCACCTAGAATGCAACTCCATCTGCACCCCTGTATAAGGGTGCCCGATCTCATCAATGGTTGGAGAGATTGATCAAACCCAAGAAATGCTTGAACTTTTCTATGGTCACTAGCTTCGTCAACATACTTTAGTATTCTCATCTATGTGAATCTCATAAAATAGAATCTCTCCTAAAGTAATGAGTTCCTATATCTTGTGGAACCTCATGTTAATGTGCGTGGTTCTTGTGTGATACATCTAATTCATCATTAGATAGATATCACTCTTACTATCGCAATACAACCGACTTGTCTCATACTTCAACCCTAGTTCTCCTATTAGACTTTTGAAGCAAAATGCCTCCTTTGACACCTCTATCGTAGCCATATATTTTGCATCTCTTGTAGACAACGTTGTCGGAGACTGTAGCATAGATCTCCAATATATCATTTCTCCTGCTAACGTGAAAACATATCATGTAGTGAACCTCCTATTGTCCAAATCACCTACATAATCCAAATCTATGTAGCCTACAACTCCACCTGAAGCTCCATATCCCCCGAACATGATCCCAGTACCGATTGCGCCCCTGAGATACCTTAGAATCCACTTAATAGTATTACAATGCTCTTTTCCTAGATTCGTCGTATATCTATTGAACACACTAACTGCTTGTGAGATATTCAGCCTTGAGCAAACCATTGCATACATGAGACACCCAACGACGCTCGCATACAACACCCGTGACATATCTCAAATCTCTTCTTTACTTGAACACAACCTAGCTAACAACTTAAAGTGACCTACTAGAGGTATGTTAACTGGCTTAACACCTTCCATGTGTAACCTCTCTAACACATTTTGCACATATTCCCTTTGAGACAACCACGGCTTCCCAGACTCTCTATCTCTATTATTCTTCATGCTTGGGATTCTCTTTACAGTACTTAAATCATTCATGCGAAACTCCTTACTTAAAAGATACTTAAGAAAGAGTATCTTCTTCTTGTCATTCACAACAATCATCATACGATCAATGTACTGTATTAGCAAAACGTAGGACCCATCCTTGAGCACCCTGTAATATACTTAGCAATTGCACTCACATCTGATATACCCAATCTCCACCATGTAGGAATTAATCCACTTATATTACTACCTCAAAGACTACTTCAACCTATACATGTGACCTTCTTTAGTAAGCTCCTCGAATCCTTTAGGTTTCACTTCCTCTAAGTTTTCGTGAAGGAATGTCTTCTTCACATCGAGCTACTTCAATTCCAAATTTGCTACCTTTGCCAGTAACACCCTGATTGATATATGTTTCATGATTAAAGAGAAAACTTCATCATAATATACTCATATCCTTTGCGAGTACCCCTTTACTACAAGTCGTACCTTGAATTTTTTGCCCTCATTTCCTGTTAATGCTACCTTCTTCCTAAACACCCACTTGCACCTCATAGCCCTCTGAGTTTTGAAAGTTTGACCAAATCACATGCCTGATTCATGTGTAGAGATTATATCTCCTCCTCCATGGCCAACATCCATTATCGTTATTCTTTCCAGATTTTGCATCTTAAAAGGTGGAAGGATCTCCACTCCTTATGAATAAGGTAAAAGAAACCATATCATCGAACTCATATCAAACTGGGGCCCTAATGGTTCTTTTCTCTCTATTATTGGGTATACTCTCCTAGGTATCATGCTGATTGTTTTGGTCAATTTCTTAGTCTTGTAAAATTTCACCTTTAGTAACTAGCTCAATTGGTTCCATTTATAATGATAATTTCTCGGACTCACCATGTTTTTCTAACTTCTTTGCAGCATCCTTGTTGGCCTTCAACATTGATACATCATTAAAGATAACATCTACACTAATGATCACCTTCTGTGAAACTAAATTCCAAAGCTTGTAGCCCTTGACACTTTTCTTATACCAAAGAAAGATGAACTTCCTAAATTTGGGATCAAACTTTCTCATTTATCCACTTTACACTGAAAAATGAAAAAAATGACAAATTTAGAGACGGTTCTGGACCGTCTCTAAAATTGCTTGGTTTAAAGACGCTTTAGAGACGGCCTGTAAGCCCCTTATCTTAGACCGTACCGATCCATAGACTTTCGCAGTCTTCTCGATCAAATTCCGGCAACCTTCGACTCTTAATCGGTATTTACGCGCGACCTTGATTCACATGCCGTGAACCTGAGTTGACTCAACCCAAGACCTTTACCATAGCGACCGTGCCGTCGCTATTGTTCCGATGCCGCGACTCGCGTGCCTAGGCGATACCCTAGTCAGGAGATGTGGGCCAGTGTTCAGTGCGAGAAAAATGCTGTGCATACGAATTTTAAGAGAATCTCTACAGCTTGTCACATCAATCAATCAATCAATCCCATCATGTCAAGTACACATTATCTTTCACCCATTCCCAAGCAACCACAAAAGTCAAAAAGTTCCTACAAAGCCCGTACTTTTCTTACACCATTTGCCACCAAAGTAAAAAATCTCTTACACACCATTTGCCACCAAAGTCAAAAATGCCGTGCATACGAATTTTAAGAGAATCTCTACAGCTTGTCACATCAATCAATCAATCAATCCCATCATGTCAAGTACACATCACCTTTCACCCATTCCCAAGCAACCACAAAAGTCAAAAAGTTCCTACAAAGCCCGTACTTTTCTTACACCATTTGCCACTAAAGTCAAAAATCTCTTACACACCCATCACTCATCACATCCATCACTCCATCACCCATCACTCTTCTCTCTTTACAACCCTCTCTCTCCTTCATTTTCAAATTTCATTCCAAACAAACCAAAAAAAAATCACCATATGTATGACCCTCTCTAAGCTTTCCCAAGCAATAAAGGTGGCCCACTTTCCTACCCTTCATCTCCCATCTCAACCATCCAAACCTCATCTCCTCCATTAGAATCGAAACTAAGGAACTAAGGAAGCCAAGGGTGCAAGAAGAAGCTGGTGGGTGATCTTAGATCTTTGTTTTTCATTCATTTTGTTTGATTCAGGGTCCATATATGTGGGACCCAACTTGATGTATATTTGTATGCAAGAGGGGCCCATAGTGGCGGGGCCCCTCCATCCTCACCGATCTTTCTCTCTCTCCCTTTTCCTTTGTGTATGATGGCTTATGGCCCACTTGATGTATGATCTCATCCATACCATCCAAATAGTGGGCCACCTTGACTTTTTGTTTTTGGTATGGGCCATCCAAATAGTGGGCTACCCGGATGAAAGGAAAACACAAATATTAGCTGGATCCAAAATAGGTTGGGCCATGTGGGGCCCACCTTGATGTAGTGTACATCCAGACCATCCATCCAGGGATGCTGGATGTACCTTCCAGTGGGGTGGCTAACATGGTGGGTGTACTGACATGAGTATGTACTAACATGGGGTGTGTGCACTGACAGTGGGTGCGGATTGGCGTGGGGTCCATGGGACCTATCTAAGCTGTCCATCCATTTCTGTGGGCCACACCATCATGTGTGGTGTCCACTGTCCTTAGACGGTGGGACCCACCTCCTCGTGTGGGGCCCTCCTTGGCACCCAGATCTTAGCTTAATTGGCAAACCGAGTGAAAGATACCTCGTTTCAGCACTGTGGTCTCGATACGACCCCCCCCCTAGAGGGTGGCCTACGTGGGACCCACCTAAGTTTGGGTGCGTTTAAAACTGGCCTGACTGTTCATTCAAGTGGGGCACCCACGATGGGTGGGCTGGATTTATGGACCCCATCTCGGTGGGCCTAATAATGATTATGAATGTTTTAAATGGAGGGTAGCCCTCTCAATCGTTGTATCTGGTGCGGCCCACACAAGTCACAGACTGACTTAATTTTTAGACCTAAGCCCACGCTGAAATGGTGCATCTGACTGATGGGTTAGATGTTTTGCAAACATCAACGATGAGGCCCACAAAACTCAACCTCTAGGAGCTTAATGTGAGCTGGAGCTCACTGTACCTTTTCCCACACACACACAAACACACACACATATATATATATATATATATATGGTGGGCCCTACATGGGACCCACCTCTGTTTGGTGTCAGGAAAAAGAAAAGAAAAGAAAAAAAAGGAAGAAAAAGTAGAGGAGAGGCAGCCACGTGCTGCTCTCTCTCTCTCTATATATATATATATCTCTCTCTCTATATCTTTCTCTCTTTCTCTCTCTCTGTTCATTATCAAGCTGTGCAGGTTCCATGTGATGCACTTGTACATCCATGTGGTTCTGATTGACGGTGGGACCCACTCCAGATGCATGTGATTCATTCATGTGGCGTGGGGCCCAATGATGTATGTGCTCTATCGACACCGTTCACTATTTAAACGGTGGGTCCCACCATGATGCATGTGTTGCATCCATACCGTCCACCATTTGACGGTGGGACCCACTCCAGATGCATGTGATTCAAGCATGTGATTCATTCGTATGCTTGATTTGCACCACACATTGCATGACCTTGGTACGACTGACATTATTTATGGATCCATCAGCATATTCCGCATTACTTTGATATTACATGATCATATTACTACATTACACACACACTTTCACCACCCTCTAAGCTTTTCATAAGCTTATGCACGACCGTTACGGGTAGGTGATGTTGGACCACAACAGCGCTGAGGTAAGAGCGCATACCAGATCAGCTTGGAGTTTTGTCCATTATCATTGTACTTCCCTTTATGCTCATTGTACTTGTAAAGTTTTTGATCATAGTGAAAATGTAATGGAGTTTTTAGTTGTTGTTTGTGGGTTATGCCTTTGGTTATGCTTATTACGAATCAAACTGACGTTGAAAATCCTCCTCGTAGCGTCCCAGGATCGGAACCTGGCGAATGGGCGCTGAGAGCTGAGAATGAGGTTATACGGAGGCTATTGGCGTCAGATTCGAAGATCGAGAATTTTATGAGTCTGGTTTACTGAGTTTGGGGCGTGACAGAAGTTGGTATCGGAGCATAACTTAGGAATAACTGAGAAAAACATTACATGTCTGCTATGAGTTTAGAATGACTAAGTCTCGAAATTCAGATAGCCTAGCAATGTTTTATTATTGACCTTTAACGTGCGTGCCTTCGAGAGCTTTCAAAAGTTGATAGGTGCATTCGGTCTTTCCTGTAAGATATGGTGCTTGGGAGAGTGACCCGATTGACTCCCACTCCACCACCTGAGACTCTCGCTCCACCACTTGCGGCTCCCGTCCTACCACCTACGATGCCCGCTCCACCACCAGAGGTTCCTACCGCCCATCCTGAGGATGCTGCTCCTCCACCAGAGACTAGTGCGGACCCGACTGTATCCGTGAGTGCCTCATAATTATAGTAGATGTTACAGGATGTGACGGCTTCACTTCAGGGGCAGGGCAGGCACCCAGCCGTTTCGTCGGACCATGCAGAGCAGGAGTGCCCGAGCGCCATCCTTCATGAGTTTCGACAGCTCGATCCCCCGCGTTTCCAGGGTGAGCCAGACCCGACGGTAGATGAGAGATGGTGCGCTGATGTGGAGAAGATATTCAAGACGATGGGATGTATGACTGAGCGGTGAGTTCAATTAGCCGTATTTCTTTTCCATGGTGAGGCTGAGCATTGGTAGACATTAGTCTCCCAAGCAGTAGGCGCCGATTTTGTGTGGACCTGGGAGGATTTTGTGGATCGGTTTGACCGACAGTACTGTCCTGATCACATCCGATGACAGCGAGCGTTGGAGTTCGAGGCCTTGGTACAGGGTGATATGACACTAGCTCAGTATGCGGCTCGCTTTGTAGCACTGTCCAGATTTATACCATATCTGGTTGATGACGAGGAGCGGAGAGCCCGCCGATGCGAGGATGGCTTGTGTTACGGTTTTTGAGGCCATGTTATCGGGCATGAGCTCCCGACTTTTGAGGGAGTGGTATGGAAGGCCTAGATTTTTGAGGCTGAGTGGGTTGGTTCTTAGTCTGATTGCGGTTAGAGGAGAGACTAGAAGAGGCAGGCTCCTTCCAGTGATTCCCAGCAGTGTCGACCACAGCAGAGGCGCACAGGTCGCCCAGCCTTTCGAGCGCCAACAACACCTCCAGCACCACCTCTGAGGTAATTCACCGGCACTTGTTTTAGGTTCGGTATGACGGGACACCGTATGTGGGAGTGTCCCAGCCCCCAGCAGTAGCAGAGAGGTCCACAAAAGCCTCTACCATAGAAGCACCAAAGACCCCCTTGTCTATTACAACCGTTAAGCATCCCGATGTTGAAGTGGGAGAACGTGTCGACAGATTTCATTATGGGCTTGTCGAGGACTCAGTGCGGTCATGACACCATTTGGGTTGTTATGGATCGTCTTACGAAGTCAGCACATTTCTTTGCGATACGTGTGATTTGGTCTATGGACCGGCTTACGAGATTATTTATTGAGGAGATTATGAGATTACATGGCGTTTCAATTTCGATCGTTTCTAACCGAGACTCGAGGTTTATGTCTCAGTTTTGGGGGAGCTTCTAGAGAGCGATGGGGATTGATTTACATCTCAGCACCACGTACCATCCGCAGACTGATGGCCAGACTGAGAGGGTCAACTAGATCCTTGAGGATATGCTTCGGGCCTGCGTAATTGATTTCGGGGGTAGATGGGATGAGCATCTACGATTGGCTAAGTTCGCGTACAATAACAGTTATCAGGTGACCATCTACATGACTCCTTTTGAGGTACTATATGGCAGACCATACAGATCACCGAGTTGCTGGATCGAGGTTGGAGAGCGCTGTCTCCTAGGTCCCGAGCTTGTGCAGGAGACGTCAGATGCTATTGATATTATCAGGCAAAGGATGCGCATAGCTCAGAGTCGACAAAAGACTTTTGTTGATTGTCAGTGTGATCCCTCAGAGTTTGATGTAGGGGACCAGGTGTATTTCAAGGTCTTGCCTATGAAGGACGTAGTTCGATTTGGAGTGAAGGGCAAGCTTGTCCTGAGATTTATAGGACCTTTCGAGATCACTGGGCACGTTGGCGCCGTGGCCTATCGACTTTCCTTACCATCTCAGTTATCTAGCGTCCACAATATTTTTCATATCTTTATGTTAAGGAAGTATGGGTCAGACATAGTTCTCGTTATTGATTGACAGCCGCTGGAGGTTCGTGAGGACACTTCTTACATCGAGCAGCCAGTCCGTATCCTTGATCGGAAGGAGCAGGTCCTCCGGACCAAGGTCATCCCATTGGTGAAGGTTCAGTGGGATCACCATTCTGTTGAGGAGGCTTCTTGAGAGTGCGAGGCTGAGATTCGTGAGCACTATCCCCATCTCTTTGATGATTGATTATGTATTATATTTTGTATGCTGTCTCTGATTCTATATGATGATGAGTATGTTTCTTCTTCCTTATGAGTTATGCCTAGTTGCGATGATTGTGTAAATTTCGAGGATAAAATTTTTATTAGGAGGGGAGAGCTATAAGCCCCGTATCCTAGACCGTACTGATCCATAGACTTTCACGGTCTTCTCGGTCGAATTCATAGACCCACTCCAGATGCTTGTGATTCATCCATGTGGTGTGGGCCCCAATGATGTATGTGCTCTATCGACACCGTTTACTATTTGAACGGCGAGGCCCACCATGATGCATGTGTTGCATCCATACCGTCCACCATTTCTGAGATCATTTTATGGCATGGGAAAATTGACGAAACAAATCTAAAGTGCAAGTGGGCCCCACCATTTAAATAGTGGACCGTGACATCCACCGTTCAACTTTTAAGGGTAGCAGTAGTTGATATTTGTTTTCATTTCATCTATCTCTATGTTAACTTGTGAATAGGTCGGATCTCAAAATATATGAGGGTGGGCCTGATTTGATATACCTGAGGCCCATTTGACTTGACCCATTCAACTTGGTCCAATTGATCCGGTCCATTTGACTCGACTCAGTAGATCGTCCCATATGATTAGGCCTATCTTGATGTAGTTATGGCCCATCCGTTGAGGCCCACCTTGATATATATGAAGCCCATGTTATGAGGCCCATTTAATGTAATTAAGGGCCATGGGTCGAGGCCCAATAGGATGTACATAAGTCCAATACAATGTGTAACCCTACCATGGTTTGAGTAATGATGTTTATGGCGGCCGTGCCTTGGGAGCAATGTTGGTTTGACGTCCACATTGTAAGAATAATGTTAGTTAAATGTTCGCATTATAATTCTCCCTAGGGCTCATTATTAGGCCCATACTTGTAGGCCGTCTAGGCCCATCTTCGTTATGAACAACATCCATCATCGTGTAATATAGTTAGTATAATTCCTGATTCATGATCACACGCATCATATGTATGTTTGATATGAGAAGTGATTGATCATAGCATATGTATTCGGGTAGATTGTTTAGGGACTCCCGAATAGGTAGTTTTGCCCTACATGAGCACACGATATGCGCAGGACTGCTGCATGACTGGATAGTGTGATTCATGCATTTGCATTGTGTGATATGGTTATTGTACGCCCTAGCGACATCAGGGCCGTAGCCTCCACAGGCATATCGTGGTTAATAAGGTTAGATACCGAAAATCTTATTCTACATGGGGTGTTATAGATATCCTTGGGTGAAAGTCCCTAAAACCTTATGGTACCAAGAGGTTGCTCCAACGTCTAGACCGAGTGGGTGCATGAGGGCCGAGTGCTGATTACCAGATGGTTTTCCTTTCCATTGTATCGTGGTCGGTTGGAAAGGGGTGCAGCCTTACTTGCCCGAGAGGAGGGGGCAAAGCTAGGCTGAGTTTGACCAGCTCGAGGAATGGTTCCGCTATTGACAAGTCGAGCCCGATATTGGCAGGCGGATAGTGGGGTCTCTTCCACTTACCTTATTGAGCGCGATGGGGCGATGATCTAGTTTAGAGTGTACTAGACCCCGGTGATATCCCAGATTTGAGTTGTATTGATATGTGGACTTAGATGAGGACTCGTATGCTTGATTTGCACCTCTCATCATATGACCTTGGTACGGTCGACATTATTCATGCATCCATCGGCATATTTCGCATTACTTTGATATTACATGATCATATTACTACCTTACGCACACACTTTCACCACCCTTTAAGCTTTCCATAAGCTTATGCACGACCGTTGCGTGCAGGTGACGTTGGACCACAGCAGTACTGAGGCAGGAACGCATACCAAATCAGCTTGGAGTTTTGCCCATTATCATTGTACTTCCCTTTATACTCATTATTCTTATAAAGTTTTTGATCATAGTGGAAACGTAATGGAGTTTTTGGTTGTTGTTTGTGGGTTATGCGTTTGGTTATGCTTATTACGAATAAAAGTGACGTTGAAAATCCTCCTCGTAGCATCCTAGGATCGAAACCTGGTGAATGGGCATTGGGAGCCGAGAATGGGGTTCTAAAGAGGCTGTCGGTGCCAGATTCGAAGATCGAAAATTTTATGAGCCCGGTTTACAGAGTTTGGGACGTGACACGGCCGTAAATCGTCTTTAAAATTTTAGACGGCCCTTAACCATCCTTAATATTGTCTTCAAAATTTGAACATCCACAAATCATTTAAGACGGTCGTTGACCGTCTTATATAGGTCATCTGAGACGGTCGTTGGCCGTCCGCATTAGAGACGGTCCTTGACTGTCTAATATGCCGTCATCTGAGACGGTCATTGGCTGTCTGCATTAGAGACGGTCATTGGCCGTCTTTTACTTGCAATCTGAGACTGTCAAAGACCGTCTCTATTAGAGACGGTCCTACACCGTCTTATAGCCCTGTCAAAGACCATCTTTATTAGAGATGGTCCTAAACCGTCTCTAATGCTCAAATCAAAAATGAAAAAGCTCAAAAAAATTATGAATTTCGAAAAAAAAAAATAGTTGAGAAGCTTAAAAAAATAATTAACAATGTTTAAGAAAAATTTAAATTTTGAGAAAAAAACTGTAATTTTATAAAAAATGAGATTTAAAAAAAAAAAATTTAAGAACTTTGAATAATGTTGATAAATTTTTTTTAAAAAAATTTCGATAAAAATATGATATTTTGAAAAAGAAAATTTAAAAAATTAAACAAAATTGTGAAAAAATTGATAAAATGTAAAAAAATATATTTAAAAAAAAAGAAAACTAGATTTTGTATTTTGACAACAAAAATTAAAAAATTATATAACAAAAGTGAGATTAAAAAAATGATATTTTGAAAAAAAAAATTTAAGAAATTAAACAAAATTGTGAAAAAATTGACAAATTATAAAAAAATATATATTTTAAAAAAGAAAACTAGATTTTGTATTTTGACAAGAAAAATTGAAAAGTTAGATAACAAAAGTGAGATTTAAAAAATAATATTTTGAAAAAGAAAATTTAAAAAATTAAACAAAATTGTGAAAAAATTGACAAATTGTTAAAAAAAATATTTTTTAAAAAAGAAAACTAAATTTTGTATTTTGACAAGAGAAATTAAAAAGTTAGATAACAACAGTAAGATTTTGATGATGTGTTGTATATCCTTGTAGCCCCTATGTTTCTCCAACCCATTTTTAGGCCAGGTATAAAAAATTGTGTAGAATTAAATCTTAAGTGGACCTCACCACTGGAAAGAATGATAATATAGTACCTCGCCATTAAAAATTATAAAGAGTCCATCGTAAGGTTTTAGTAATGCTTATTTGTAATCCAACTTGTTGAAAATGTAAAGAAGATCTAGATGAAGGTAAACTACAAATTAAGATCAAATTGATCCAAAACTTTTGTGGCCTTCAAAAGGTTTTTAATAGTTATTTATCATTGTTTTGATTGGTATAACCCACCTGAGATTATTGAGTTCTTATGATTTGAAATCACGTCCTAAAATATGATGGAAAAATATATGGACGGTGTCGATATATATAAAATATATCAAGGTGGGCCCTATATGGTTAGAGTAACACCCATGAAGGAGTTACCTAAATAGTGAAATGGTACTATACGGTCACCTCATGGGAACTTCCCATGAGGTTAATCTGTGTGTGCCCCACCATGATATATGTAGAACATCAACACCATGCATTTGATGTGTCCCCTTTAAGTTCAAAAATCAGTCGTATACGAAACTCAGGTGGGCCATAGCATCTAAAATTATGTGAAGACATCCCTAAAACATATAAAAGCATTTAATTAGTAGGGCCCACATGAGTTTTGGATGTGTATGAAACTTGGGCTGACTCCTCATCCAAGTGGGACACACATAATGAATGGGCTGGATCTATGAACCACATCTAGGTGGGCCCAATAAATGATTATGAATGTTTTAATGGGAGGGTAACCCTTTCAACTATAGTATGTGGTGTGGCCCACCCAAGTCATGGATTGACTTTATTTTTAAGCTCGTGGCCCAAATTCATGGTTTATCCACACCGTCAATCCATTTTTTCTGATCATTTTAGTGGTTCAGTCCACAATTAAAGCATATCCAAAGATCAAGTGGACCATACCATAGGAAACAATGGGAATAATGATTTCCACCGTTGAAATCTTCCTATGTCCTACAGTGATTTTTATTTGTCATCCAACCTATTCAATAGATTACAAATACATGGATGAAGGGAAAACTAAAATATCAACTTGATCCAAAACTCCAATGGCCTCCCAAAATTTTTCAATGGTAAACGTTCAAGTTATACTGTTTCCTATGATGTGGTCCACTTTAGATTTTTATAGGCTTCATTTTTTAGCTTACGTAATAAAATTATATGTTAAAATGGATGGATGGAATGGATAAAATGAATAAATCATGGTGGGTCCCACAGGATTTACTCGGTACGCTTGGGAACGGATTGCCTACTCCCCTAACACCAGCCAATGGCTAGTGGTAGGTGCTCTGTGGCCCCCACCATGATGTATGTGTTTCATCCATGCCGTCCATATATTTTTACAGATAATTTTACAATATGAAACCAAAAATAAGATATATCCAAATCTTAAGTGGATCACATTCCAGGAAACAGTGTTGAATGAGCGTCAACCATTAAAAAACATTTTGGGGCCATAAAAGTTTTGGATCAAACTGATTTTTGTTTTCCCTCTTCATCTGGCCCTGTATGACCTAATCAACATATTATTTTCATGTGGTGTGGTGCACCTGAGATATCGATTTATATACTTCTCAATTTTGAGATTAAGTCATAAAATGATCTTTATATGCCTCTCAATTTAGGACCACACCACATTTTGGATGAAGTTGATATTTATTTTTTTATTATTATTTTCCTTTATGTTTGACCTAATCAACAGGTCGAATAAAAATAAATATTACAGTGGGCACTAAGGTGGGCCCATAAAGTTTTTAATGGTGGGTGTTCAATTACCATTTTTTTTAGGTTGTAGTCTACTTAAGATTTGAATATGATTCATTTTTGGGCTCATATCCTATAATGAGTTGGCAAAACAAATGGACCATATGGATATACAATATATAAATCAAAGTAGGCCCAAGGTCAATTCTAGCATCAGGTTGGCTAAGGTTAGGCCAAAGGAGCTGGGCAACAAAGAGCTCTGTTGGGGCCTTAATGACCTAATAAATAGATTGGATGTCAAATAAACAATAATGTGGGCCTTAGGAGGATTTTAATGATGGATATCCACTCACTATTGTTTTCATGTGGTGTGGTCCACCTGAGATTTATATACCTCTCATTTTTGGGCCCCACCATGATGTATGTTTTGTATCCACACCTTTCATCCATTTGGAGAGATCATTGTAGGGCAATGTCCAAAGAATGAGTTAAATCTAAAGTTCCAGTGGACCCCAACACAGAAAACAGATTGGCTACTCCTCCTACCACCAGCCATCTGTGGGCCCCACCATGATGTATGTATTTCATCCATTCCGTTCATCCATTTTTACCGATAATTTAGGGCTTGATCTAAAAAATTAGAGGGATAGAAATCTCAGGTGGACCACACCACATGAAAACAATAGTGATTGGATATCCACCATTAAAATCCTCCTAAGGCGCACTGTACTGTTTATTTGACATCCAATCTGTTGATTAGGTTATACAGGCCTAGATTAAGGGGAAAAATAAAAATCAGCTTGATCTAAAACTTCTATGGCCCCCAAAATGTTTTTAATGGCTGACGCTCAATAGTGTTTTCTGATTGTGTGGTCCACCCAAGATTTATTTCAGGCTCATTTTTTGGGATCGTACACAAAATGATGTTATGAAATGTATGGACGGTGTGGATGAAACAAATCGATCATGGTGGAGCCCATAGAGCGATATCAAGTCTAAAGTTCAAGTAAACATTTTCAATCTACTAGTTTTTCATTCTAAGTCTTGCATTTTATGTAAAATGGTGTTGACTCGTCCCTAACAATAGTGGCTAAGATATAGAGTTATCCAGACCATTGAAATAATCGGTCTAGTTGTAAATAGTAAATATTTATAATTTTATTTTGTAAAACGATCTTAACCATCCAGAAAATGGTCCCATGCATGTACAACCATTAATAGAGTTGGTGTTATAAATAATGGTAAACTCACAATATATGGATTTGAAATTTTTATCCTCTTTAAAAGATGAAAACCATCAAACGCCTGCTCCTCTTTTCCTCTTTTCCTTCTTTTCCTCATCTTCCATCGACGAGAAACCCTCTCTTTCTCTCTCTGCTGTGAAAAGCCATGGCAGCAGAAGCAGTAACAGCTGCAACAGAAGCTTCTTCAGGATCTAGCAGTGGAGGAGGATCTGCAAATTC
Organism: Magnolia kwangsiensis; assembly: GCA_037074715.1. NCBI lineage: Eukaryota > Viridiplantae > Streptophyta > Magnoliopsida > Magnoliales > Magnoliaceae > Magnolia > Magnolia kwangsiensis. Next base: position 35,217,173 of record CM073582.1, on the reverse strand, counting down.
CTACATTAGCAAAGTGATTAGCTTGACATCTAAATGCAAAATCAGATACGAAGGCGTCCTCTACAACATCAACACCGATGAATCCAGCATCGGTTTACAGAATGGTACTCTCTCTCCCTCCCCATTTTTTCTATAGATTGGGGTTTTTAGGGTCTGGAAGGGTTTTTGTGGGATTTCGGTATATAGGTTTTGATTTTTGTTGGATTTGGGGATAAGGGTCTTGTTAAATTTGACGTGAGATTTGTTGGGTTTTTAGGAATTTATTTTTTATTTTTTCTTTTCATTTTATACGGGTTTTGAGTGTATTTTTTTATTTTTTTTATATATAATTTTATAACCAGGAAGTTTTTATTTATTTATAGAAGATTCTGTATGGTCGGTGGAATGAAAATGTTGAATATTTTTTTTATGGTTTTTCTCTTAATTTTTAATTGGGTGGTGAATTGGAATAAAAATAGAACTTATTTTCCCATATGAGAATTGAAAAATGTTGTATTTGATGTATGTGGTTAAGGGCATGTTTGGGTGTTTGAACGAACTGAATTGAAGCAATTGGATCTGTCTTGTACTTTTAATCTGTCTTCTTATTGATTACATTTTCTTTGTTATGTTTTGTTTTGTTTTACCATTGAAAGTAACTGAATATTTCTTGTACCCTGGTCTTTAGACCTACATAGAGTATTGGAATGCTATCCAACACATTTTTTAGGAGTACTCGGAAGGAAGATATGGTAGTTCCTATGGTAAGAATAGTTTTAAGTATTGTTGTTGCATACTTCTTAAATGCTTTTGAATTGTGTTCAAAATTCTTTTCCAGCAGGCTTATTGCTATGTTTATGTTGAATGAAAGTAAATTAACTGGATAATCATTTAGGGGTGGTTATGGGCTAGGTTTAGGCCATGTCAAGGTCAGTCAGAAAGAAACAAATTTACTAATTGAGCCAAAATCAGACTTCACATACATTATTTTAATGCAAGCCGAGGATAAACATCTTATGCTAGAAGTAAGATTCATTTTTCTCTACTTGTTACTTTATTAAAAGCATGCCACTATTTTTCTCTACAGTCCAATCTATTGATATGATGTACTCCCTGTAAATGGTAGATGCACCAAAAATTTGCCAAATTGGAGGATCCTAACAATTATTCTTAAGAGCAGTAACAACCCATATTTTGAGATTTGTTTTGGGAGATGAGTGTTTGATGATGCAGGATGAAGTGTATCATTCGTACATGGAAGTGTTACGTGGATATGAGATTTTCAATCACCATCTGTCAGCATTGCCTGCAATTTTCATATTTTTATGCAATCAAGTGGTCTTTTTTTTCTTTTTTCTTTTGTATGTTGCAGGTTGCATTGTTGGACAAGGGACTATGATATTGACTTTTTCAAACTTTATATATTGACAAATTCAGTCTTCGCATAATCTATATAACACAATTAACACAATTTGTTAATCTGGAGCAGTTTTGAACTCTCTTTGGTAAGCAATCTGCTATTATGGAATTGAAACTAAAAACCAAAGCCAGCTGATGGAAATGAGAATCTTTCCACTTTAGATTGGAAATTTGCACCAGCTGATGGATTTGTGCTATTCAAAACAACCAATTTGAGAGACAAGTGCACACGAAAAGGGCATGCACTGCAATTTACTGTTAACATGCACTGTATTTGCTGGAAAATTCGGCAACCATTTTGTGTCGTATGTGCAATAGAAGCTTGTTGGAGTGAAAGACATGTTTGGGTGAAAGGTGGAATACTGCAACGTTCTGCCCTTGTTGAATGTTGCAAGTTCGCATCTTTGTCATATCATTTGATCAATATGACTATATTAAAATATCTAGTGGACTATTGCAAAATAATGCAATTAGTGGCTTTCCCATTGCTACTATGCTATGTTCTTGCTTTGATTTCTTCGTTTGCATTCTTACAGTTTCGCTAAGTCAATAAGTTATTTTTTGGTCACTGTCTATTCCCTCTCTTTTGTAGTCTTGCAGTTTGAATTTGCTAGGTGGAGCCAAGGTTATTTTATTGTCCTTCTATGCCCCCTTTTTCTTCAGCCTTTTTAGCATGGGTTTTGTGCTCTCTAGGATATAGGCTTATTCATCAATTGTAAGCCTTGGGCACAACAATGTGTCTTCATTGTCAATCTATTATTAGTATATGCTTTTCATTTTTGTTATATCATTCTATACATGAGTTGTTTTCTGTTGTGGATGGACTGTGGGATCCATCTCAAGTCATTACATGCATGCACATACAATCAATAATACATGCAGTGTTCTTTAACAGATCCACAATTGCATCTTTTTATTGGGGCGGTTCTTGATTGTTTACATCTTTGAACAATGTTGGTTTCATGGTTGACTGGTATTTGCCAGCTTCAGCATGATTTTTGTGCATTCACACCTGTTGTTGTGCATCTATGCATGCTTCCTTTTGCGTCTATGCATGTGTGACCTTTTCTTATACACTCCCATGGTAGAAAGAAAAAGCAATGTGATATGAATCCTAAATCAGTTAAATTCTCTTAATGTACATGACAAAAACCAATATCACATGATTGCCTAATGTCTTATACGCTCCCATGGTACTGATGCAATGTGATATGAATCATGAATCAGTTAAATTCTCTTAATTTGTCAAGTTTGTGGTTGGTTTGATGTAGGATGATCAAGTATTTAGTTTCATATTGATTAAATGGTGTTGTTGTTTCCTTTATGACAGCCTACACTTCACAAGCCAAGTATGATGGCACATGTTGTTCGTGTTCTTAAAGGGGAGAAAACACTTCACATGCATTATGCTAATTGCAGGTTTTTGTCATATATCTGTATTTTTTTAAGCTCACTGTTTTTCCAGTATAAGGGTGCAATTATATTTGTATGTAAAAGTTAACTATTTCTTTATATGTAGCACTTATAATGCTGATTTTGATGGGGATGAAATGAATGTTCACTTCCCGCAAGATGAAATTTCACGTGCTAAAGCAATTGAAATTGCAAATACTAATAAGCAATATATTGTTCCAACATTTGGTGCACCCATCAGGGGTTTGATTCAGGTTAAGAATCTGACACCGATCTCTAAATTCCCTTGTGTTCCATTGTTTGGACTTAAATATTTATTTTAGGGAATGTCTTTATGATTTTTATCTGTGCAATATTTGTTTAGTAATTTTTGGTTTTATTCTTCAGGATCATACTATAAGTGTTGTGCTTCTTACAAAGAAGGACACGTTTTTAACGAGGGATGAATACCATATGCTTCTGTATGCTTCTGGTGTGTCTACTGCTGCTTCAGGTTCTTATGTTGGTAAATTTAGCCAAAAAGTTTGCACATTAAGTTCTGATGGTGAGATACAGCCCCTTCCCCCTGTATTTGGAAACCAAAGCCACTTTGGATTGGGAAACAGGTTAGCATTAACAACACTTCATAATATAAATGGATAATATCTCTTAGGCATCTCTATCTTTGAAAGAAAAGAAGTTATGAAGGAATTATGCTATTAATGTCTTTTTTGTTTCCCCCTCTCTCAGAAGCTGTTAAATTTGGTGCTTTTAAAGTGGAAGGTATTTCTTGTTGAACCATTATTTTCAATTTATATTTGTCCTGCTTTAGGTCATAACCACGATCCTAAACGATATTACTCACGGTTGCTCACCTTTTGATGTTAAAAGGAAGGAAACATGGTAGAAGGTTGTTTTAAGCATTGCAAGTCAAAGGGCCAAAAACACAAGTTGATAATTTGGAAGAATGAGCTTGTGCATGGTATGATTGACAAGAATCAGTTTGCCAAGTACGACATGTTTCATACAGTCCAGGAGTTCTATGGCTTTAACACTGCTGGCATTTTGCTTTCAGTATTAAGCCGCTTATTTACAGTATTTCTGCAGGTGAGTTTGATTCTTTTTCATTTTAACTTCAACTGATTGATATCTTTGTTTGTTTGAGTGTTAAGTTATTTTAAATGATATCTATGATCTCAGATGCATGGGTGTACTTGTGGAGTCGATGACCTACTAATTGTGCAGATACTAGAAAAACATGAAAACACTGGTGCAAATATCCATTCTAAGTTCATTGGTGCCAAGATTGCAGGCGCATTTACTTGCAAATTCTAGATATTGTATGTTAATCTATTTGATAGCAAATTTGATGTAATGCTGGATTGAATTTTATCTTTGCTCCTATTCCATCTTTCCATACTGTCAGGACTATTACATAGGAAGGAAGAATGTCATGGATGCCTTCTATTATGTGTGATTGTCTCATGTGATATTTATTAACTTCTAAATTAATGAATTATTTAATATCTCTGTTTTTGTGGATAGGATATTTTATTTTATCATGGTCTTGACTACACATGTGCACAACAGATTTAGCTCTCCTGTCTGATAACACAAACACAGTTTAATATATTCAGTTTTGTTGAAACTCTTTACATGCTGCATTTATGCCCTAACTTTATTTCTAACGTGTCTTTCTGTTATTTGTGAAGTTTTGGTTTAAAATTGTCAGAATATACCAGGATATGTATTTGTAGTTAGTGGGATGGTAGGATCTATCACTTTGAGGCAGTTCATTCTCCATTGGCTTGCTTCTTTTCTCAACTTTGAAGTGTATCTTGGATAATTCCTTCCTTGAAGTCTTGTTTAGGTTTAGATGAATAATGGTTGTTGGTAACTTAAAATAAGAATGTACGCTTTCAGAGTTCAAAACTGCTCCAGATTCACAATTAGCAGGGGCTGAGCAACTCTCTGATTACCTCTTAAAACAGATGGATGTGCTTAATATAGAGTCAATGCCTGTAAAGAAATAGAATGTAGAAAAAGAGTTGTTTGGTTCAATTGGCCTAGCCTATGATGGTGATGGCTTCTTTTTTTTTTTTGTTTCTTTAATGAATTTCTAGTATATGTTGTGGTATTTTTTCCTCCTTTATTTGATTATTGTTGAGATTTTGATGTTTTACTTAATATGAGTTGCATTGAGTTAGAAATCAAATGATGTAGGAAATGATAGGGTTCAAGATGCTAAATCCCAAGATGTAAATTGTTGGAACCAACCGAATGATTCATCTGCCAAATCACATGTTTGGGATAAGGACAAGATGCATAGTCAATCTACTTCTGACTGGGGTAGTCAGAACCCAAAGGGTACTCATACGGAGAGATCTTCAGATATTGGTGGTTGGAATGAAGATAGAGGACAAGATGAGTTGAATCAACCAATAAGATCTCCTGTTTGGAGTTCTTCCCCTATTGAGAAGTCTTCAGATGACAACAGTTGGAAAGAAAATAGAGCACAAGCTTGATTTCTATTGATTGACCAGAGCTCCTGGATCGGGTTCTTCGAGTAGATTCATTACACTCAATAGCAGAAGAGATGTAGATTCATGACACTCAATTCAGGTATGGTTTGCACCAATTCAAGAGACTGTACATTAGGCATTTAATATATAAGACTAGAGTGAGACTGATTAGGCATTTAAATGTGTTGCAGGATGTTGTTTGAATTACTTGTCCTAATAGGTGCACAAGTTGGGATGGATTGGACTTCTATTATGAGAAAATGCCATGATTTCAGGTAGTTATTATTTAATGCAAAGTTAAAAAATTAAAAGAGAGAGATAATGAATTCATGGAAAGAAATGTTCTTTATCATTAGGGCTACTTTTGCCGGGTTTGATGCAGAAATCGTCACCAACTTCACAGAAAGACAAATAGCACCAGTGGCCACAGATTGTAACCTGGATTAAACAAGGTTCAAGGTACCGTCAACAATATAAAAAGAATCCTCCAGGTCAGATTATTGATTGGACTTGATTTTATTTAAATGATCTTGATAATCATTTTATTTAAAAGAGCAGACCTGGATGTGCGTTGGAGCTATTCGGATGTTGAGCGGGGGTCCTTGGAAGGTGAGAACCGCTGTTATGACCATGATGAAGCTATCCATTTTCTATGGACAACATTGGAGGGGCCTGACTATTTGGACAGGCCCTATTTATATATTTACTCAAAATTAATGAAGCAGACCCAGATGTGCGTCGGAGCTATCCGGATGAGCGGGGGTCCCTGGAAGGTGAGAACCGCTATTATAACTATGATGAAGCTGTCCATTTCTTATGGACAACATTGGATGAGCCTGGCCATTTGGACAGGCAGTGTTTATATATTTGCTCAAAATTAATAGAGTAGAGCTGGATGTGCATCAGAGTTATCCGAATGAGCGGGGGTCCCTGGAAGGTGAGAACTGTTGTTATGACCATGATGAAACTGTCCATTTCCTATGGACAACATTGGAAGGGCCTGGCCATTTGGACAGGTCATGTTTATATCTCTATTTGTAGGGACCACACCCTTAACCTAAACCACACCCTAAACCTATAACCTAAACCTATTCTCAATTACCTAAACTTATAAGCTATAACCTAAACCTAAACCTATAACTTAAACCTATTCTCAAATTCCAAAAGCTATACTTATAACCTAAACCTAAACCTTAACCTATAACCTAAACTTATACTTATAACCTTAACCTAAACTTATAACCTTAACCTAAACCTATTCTCAAATCCCAAAAGCTATACTTATAACCTAAACCTAAACCTTAACTTAAACCTATAACCTATACTTACAACCTTAACCTAAACTTATAACCTTAACCTAAACCTATTCTCAAATCCCAAAACCTATACTTATAACCTAAACTTAAACCTTAACCTATAACCTAAACCTATACTTATTACCTTAACCTAAACCTAAACCTATAACCTATAACCTAAACCTAAACCTAAAACCTAAATGTATTCTCAAATCCCTAAACCTAAACCTACACCTAATCCTAATCTCAACTCCCTAACCTAAACCTAAACCTTAACCTATTCTCAATTCCCTAAACCTATAGCTTATAACCTAAACCTAAACCTTAACCTAAAACTTAACCTTAACCTATAACCTATAAACCTTAACCTAAACCAAAACCAAAACCTATAGCCTAAACCCAAACCCATTCTCAAATCCCAAAACCTATAACCTAAACCTAAACCTTAAACCAAAACCCATAACCTAAACCAAAACCTATAACCTAAACCAAAACTAAAACTTATAACCTAAACTCGAACCCAAACCTGAACCCGAACCCGAATTCCTAAACCTTAACCTAAACATATAACCTATAACCTATAATTAAGCCTATACTTAAACCTAAAACCTTACTTCTAACTTAAAACTATTCTCAAATCCTTAAACCTTAACCTATAACCTAACTTAAACCTATACTTATAACCTAAAACTATTCCCAAATGCCAAAACCTATAACCTTAACCTAACCTTTCCGTAAACCTATAACCTAAACTCAATTCCATAAACCTAAACTTAAACCTATAACCTTAACTCAATTCCCTAAACCTTAACCTACCCAACCTAAACCTATACGTATAAACTAAAACTATTCTCAAATCCCAAAACCTATAACCTAAACCTGAATCCAAACTCGAACCCGAATTCCTAAACCTTAACCTAAACATATAACCTATATCCTATAACCTATAACCTAAGCCTATAACTTAAACCTAAACCTAAACCTATAACCTAAACTCAAATCCCTAAACCTTAACCTAAACCTAAAACCTAAACCTAAACCTATAACCTTAACTCAAATCCGTAAACCTTAACCTATTACCCAACCTAAACCTATTCTTATAACCTAAAACTATTCTCAAATCCCAAAACCTATAACCTAAACCTGAATCCAAACCCGAACCCAAACTCGAATTCCTAAACCTTAACTTAAACATATAACCTATAACCTAAGCCTATACCTAAACTTAAAACTAAAAGATAAACCTAAACCTATAACTTAAACCTAAACTCAAATCCCTAAACCTTAACTTAAACCTACAACCTAAACCTAAACGTATAACCTTAACCTAAACCTAAACTTGAAAACCCAAACCTAAAACCCGATCCCGAACCCGAACCCGATTTCCTAAAACTAAACCTTAACCTATTCTTAAATCCCTAAACCTAAACCTACACCTAATCCTAATCTAAACTCCGTAACCTAAACCTAAACCTAAACTTGAAAACCCAAACCTAAACCCGATCCCGAACCCGAACCTGAATTCCTACCTAACCCTATAACCTTAAAACCAAAACCTATGACCTAAAACCTTAACCTATAACCTAACCTTAACCTACACCTAAAACCTAAACCTTAACCAATAACCTAAAACCTAAACCTAAACCTAAAACCTAAATGTATTCTCAAATCCCTAAATCTAAACCTACACCTAATCCTAATCTCAACTTCCTAACCTAAACCTAAACCTAAACTTGAAAACCCAAACCTAAACCCGAACTCGATTTTCTAAACCTAAACCTTAACCTATTCTCAATTCCCTAAACCTATAGCTTATAACCTAAACCTAAACCTTAACCTAAACCTAAACCTAAACCTATAACCTTAACCTAAACCAAAACCTATGACTTAAAACCTTAACCTAAACTTATATCCTATAACCTAACCTTAACCTAAACCTTAACCTATAACCTAAAACCTAAACCTAAACCTAAAACCTAAATGTATTCTCAAATCCCTAAACCTAAACCTACACCTAATCCTAATCTCAACTCCCTAACCTAAACCTAAACCTAAACTTGAAAACCCAAACCTAAACCCGATCCCGAACCCGAACCTGATTTCCTAAACCTAAACCTTAACCTATTCTCAATTCCCTAAACCTAAACCTATAACCTAACCTAAACCTAAACGTATAACTTGCACTTATAACCTAAACCTATAACCTAAACCTAAGCCTAAAACCTAAACCTAAACTTAAAACTGAAATATATTCTCAAATCCTTAAAACCTAAAACTAATACTAATCTCAACTTCCTAACCTAAACTTAAACCTAAACTTGAAAACCCAAACCTAAACCCGATCTCGAACCCAAACCCAATTTTCTAAACCTAAACCTTAACCTTAACCTATTCTCAATTCCTTAAAGCTATAACCTATAACCTAAACCTAAACCTAAACCTTAACCTAAACCTATAACCTAAACCTTAACCTTAACCTAAACCTAAACCAAAACCTATAACCTAAACCTTAACCTATAACCTATAACCTAAACTTATAACCTATTACCTAACCTTAACCTAAACCTAAAACCTAAACTTAAATCTAAACCTATAACCTATAACTTAAAACCTAAACCTAAACCTAAAACCTAAATGTATTCTCAAATCCTTAAACTTAGAGCTACACTTAATCCTAATCTCAACTCCTTAACCTAAACCTAAACTTGAAAACCCAAACCTAAACCCGATCCCGAACCTGAACCTGATTGCTTTAATAATGTATCCCAATCATATGACAATAAACAAGAATGTATCCCTTTTAACACATGCCCCCTTTTACAAAGATTTAATTTTTATTGTTGTTTCTATTAATTGAAACACTTTTTTGCAATATTTGCTCGTATTAGTTTTATTTTAAAAAAGTGTTCACTTTTTCGGAAGAAGTTTCTGCAATTCTTCATGATTTTGAATTATAATGTTTTATTGGTTGAATATTTTTTTATTAGATGAAAGACATAAAAAGAAAATTGTTGCTGATTTTTTTCCTTTTTTTATTTTTTTACTTATGATGTTAAACTTATATGTATTATGTATGGATGAATGTAATGTGAATAAGATTGTTTGTGTTTGGATGGATGTGGTTTATGTTTGGATGGATTTATGTAGTTTGGGTTAGGGTTAGATGTGAATGTGAATATGATGAAATATATTGTATAACAGGAAGAATATGATGAAATATATTGTAACAGGTTAAATTTGAAAATGTCCTTAAGGGTCATAAGAGACGGTTCATAGTAGTCCTTTTAAAGGACGGTCCATGACCATCCTTTTAAAGGACGGTCCATAACCGTCCTTTGAAGGCTCATAAGAGACGGATCATAACAGTCCTTTTTAAGGATGGTCCATGACCGTCCTTTTAAAGGATGGACCATAACCATCCTTTAAAGGCTCATAAGAGACGGTTCATAGCGGTCCTTTTTAAGGACAGTCCATGACCGTCCTTTAAAAGGACGGTCCATGGCCGTCCTTTGAAGGCTCATAAGAGACGGTCCATGACAGTCCTTTTTAAGGACGGTCCATGGCCATCCTTTGAAGGCTCATAAGAGACGGTTTATGATAGTCCTTTTTAAGGACGGCTAAGGACTGTCCTTTTTTCATCAATAAGAATGACAGTTTTCAACCATCCTTTAAGTAATACGACACGTCAAAATTTGACGGCCCATGCGATGGTCCATGATCGTCCTTTTTGGTCATTTGAGACGGTTTTAGACCGTCCTTTTTTTGTTGTTTTGGCTTAGCGTTACACGCTAACATATGTTGGACACCGGAAGATCCTCATCACTGAGTAATCGACATTCTTACCTGTCTGTACTTTCTCTACAACATTGGAGTCTAGCATTATATATGGTGACCAATTTACAATATATCATGCCATGTTAACCTCTTTTGCCCAGAAGCTTCTCGCCATTTTCAATAGATTTTTATTTATCCTTTCTACCACCCCTTTATGCCTTGCTTCCATCCTTAAATTTTGATTTTGATTTAGACTTTTTCTTCTTGTCAGACTGAGATCGCTTCACAGATCTACCACGTCCTTGACCCCTTTTCGCAATTAACCCTTCTTCCTGAGAGTCTTCATCGCTTAACTTCTTCCTCATCTCATTAGAAATGAGAGCCACAATGATTTCTTCCAGCTTCATTGTATTTTTCCTATACAACAAAGTAGTGATGAGATGGTCGTATGATGTGGAAAGTGATGCTAGAAGTCACAATAAGTTGTCTTCATCCTCGATTGTCACTCTGAGCCTTAATAACTCACTATAGACCTTCAAAAATGAGTTCATGTACTCTAGGAGATTGGATCCTTCCTTCATCCATAGCCCCAAAAGTTATTTCTTCATAAATAACTTATTATTAAGGGATTTCGCCATGTATAGATCTTCTAGTTTCTTACACATCTCTAGGGGAGATTCCTCATTCAGAACATTGTACATGACTTCATCGGATAGACAGATGGATGGTGCTCATAGCCTTGTCCTTAAGTTCACTCCAGTCATCATCTGCCATCTTCTCTGGTTTAGTATCCAAAAATACCTTGCTCAACCTTTGCAATAAAAGAATAGCCTTAACCTTTGACTGTCACAAACTAAAAATTTTCTTTCTATCTAATTTTTATATGTCGAATTTCGACCCTGACATCTTTGTAGAATTCCCAAACATCCTTAAACATGACATTCTGATACCGCTTTATTAGAGTTCTAACACTTATCTCACACCACTATGATGTAATCCTAAGCCATAACAAACTCGGATCAACACTATGTATTAGAAATTTGGATCTAATACCATTGTTAATCTATGTGCTTTACGGAAGCACATTCAACAAAGATAGAGCAATCACAATAATTAGAATAACAAAAAAATAAAGCAAGCAAATACAAAACTCAATGATTTTATGTGGAAAACCTTTGTGGGAAAAAACCACGGCATAAAGCGATAGAACTCCATTATAATCAAAAGCCTTATAGTTTACACCACTCACCTTCTTTGATTATAGATGAAACCTGATCTCCCCTTATGATGTGCACCTAGGAAAACCCTAACCACTTGAGAAAGTCCATTCCCAAGCCCTTACAAGTGTCTAGAACCCTCTCACATTGTAAAACCCTTGCCCTTAAAGAGAAAACATACGTTCATCATTAAGTCGAATAAAAAATGGACTTAAATACCTTGATTTGCGCTAATTTGCGTAATACATCGGTTGAACCAAAATAAACTAACTCACACATATCAGTCAAACCAAAAATGTACAAATCTTCACAGTGTGCAAACTAAGATTCACCCACTAAATCAGTTGGACCGATGGAATACTGGTTGAACCGACAGTGGCCTTCTCCTCATCTTCAAATTGGCAGAATCCAAGACATCCCACAAAACACTTTAGCATGCTCAGTGTTGCATGGGCTACCTTGTATCAACTCTGAATTCTCATAATCAATGAATTAAATGAGGTGGATATGAGGCATCGCTTCTCTCTCCTGAACTAACTTTTCAAGGTGACGGAGGATACACAACATCATTTTTGTACCTAGACTTGCTCAGAATAGATAGAGCATCGCTTTTCTCAATAGACTTGAACTTGTTCCCACATTCATGAAGGCGGGGAGCAATTAGGAAATACAAGTCTAGCGAACAGTCAACACAAAATGAGAAAATTCATTTCCAATGGAGCTATCACTGGAAGAAATTGTGAATCCATACATGTGTGCCATGTGTATAGTGATCAATGATAGTTGATTAATATGTAAGACTCTATCAGGTGGGCCACACATGATCATCATTTTAGATTTGACTGTTGGATTATTCGGATTGAGCGATTCAGTAAGCCCCACTATAATTGCGATAATTAGAAATAGGTTTGGGGTGGGATGCTTGAATCGTGTTCCCTATACACTATTATTAAATTGGATATAGAAACCTATGGTGTGGAGACCCTAGAGGAGAGAAGTCTGATGGGTAAGCTTCTTTATCCCTCTTTCCTATAAATACATATCTTAGTCCCCTCACCAACACAAGAGAGAATCACATAGTTTCATTGAGAGATTCTCATAAGGGTGTAAGGTGCGGAAGACCAAAATCCTTTCTCAACAAATCAATGCAAGATTACTTTGTCAAATCTCTATTATTGATGCATTGATGATCTATCAATTTCACAGTATACAGTTAATAGTTTGTATCAGATCATCTATGCATTGAATTAGTAGATTTGCAATCAATCAAGGTTTTCTCTTCTATACCTTCCTTCATCAGATTTATGGGTGGGATTGTTGTTCGTGGAATGTGTTGATAATCGACATCAGGGGTCTATAGCCAAATATCACAGATGTTATAAATAAGGTTGCCTTGTTAGAATCCGTGAGCATCATGACCGGCTGCTTTGGGAATTAGATTGAAACTGTAATCATATAATGTTCTTCATGCTTGTAATGTCGAACCGTAAAACCCTTAGATCCACACCCTACGTCTATATTTTTTTTCCTTCCCAATCAACGATTATCACCCCTCTTCGCATCGGCCTAGTGCCGCTATCAGTACTTAGCATTGATGTAGGATCTCTAATAATTGTTAAGCAGGGTTGGTGTCCAAATTGACAGCCATGTCTTGATGCCAGAAGGTCGTTCTGTCTACGCTGGGCTAGCATTGCAGCCATTGACAACAACGACCTCCTTCGAAGTTGAAGTCCCTTTAGCAGTTATCATATGGTGAAGCCGATCACGACAGTGGTGGGATTTTTAAACAAATATGTCATGGATTCTGGTGAGTTCTCTTTCTTTTTTTTTTTTTTTTTAAAGACACCCAAAGCAACTCCGCTGCCTGATCGTCAGCCCTGCACCTATCTCACGTCCAGTGGCAATGACAGATGCCTGCTTCCCATCTCTTCTTCGTCCGCATTGGTGGTCAGTAATGTCAACTAGAACCCCATCCGGCATGGTTGCCAACCCTAGAAAGAAACCCACTAATCTTCCTCGATTAACCAAGGTGCCAGAACCAATCGGTAGTCTTAATCTCCCATTCAAATATATATATATATATATATATATATATATATATATATATATAAACTTTCGGTAGCCATGGTTATGGTCGAGGATTGTTGTGAGATACCCAGATTCCATCGAGGGAGATGATGGCAGGTAGGGGTTCGTTCGGCTATGGTGAGAGTTGATAGTGGCTAGGTTTTAGCTCGTGAAGAAGTTGATGTGTGGCTATAGTTTTGGGAATAGTGGTTGAATTGGTTGCTATTTGGGCGTGGCCCTGGGCTTTTAGAGTATTATGGCCCTACTGGTTTTAAGGCCATCCATTAGGCTTTTTCCTAAGAACTTGTTTTGGGATTCAAGACCCAGTTATGATGATCTTAGGCCCATTTTTTATGATCTGATTGTCGACTATTCTAGGCCAGTTGGACTGTGCTTCCTTGAATGTTTTGAAATGGACTCTGTTTTGGGCCTGGCTATGGCCCTCTTCATATAAGAGTGTGATTTTTTTATTGGCATCAAGCCCAACATAGGGCATTTACCAAAAAAAACACAAAAAAAAAACTATTCTGATGGATCCATGACGCTTTGAATGATAGCCTAATTTTAGGGGTCTTATTGGATTTTCTTTCGGGCCAAGCCTTAGGTCTATTGATGCACTCTTTCTTTGGATTTTATAGGGCCCACTTTAGTTTTTAGGCTTATTGTCCAACATGATGATCTAAACAATTGAATCAATATACTTGGGCCATTTCGGTACAAATGAAACTTAAATATTATATGATAGTTGGTAGGTTAGACTTTTTAGACAGCCTTGATAATTTAATGAATATGGTTAAATATATTATTTAGTTCTGATTTAACCTGAAATAGGGCCTTTAACTATTCCTCTTGGCTGATTTTAAGTAGTTGACCATGAAGAATTTAATTCAACCATCACTTTAGAATATGTTTGAACCTAAGGGCGGTCAACATCAACCGTATTTTGGGCTGAATCAAATCTTTTGCGGAATGGTCCATTGTGGGCAGGATCATATAACAATCATTGAGTCTGGGAGTAGGAATTAGAGCTGGTTGTGTTAGACACCAAAGTGACCTCAATTTGTAAATTTGTTTGCTTTCAGACTTCAGGATATGGAATTTAGTGACCACCTATCATAAGATTGCATTCAGTAAAGTTGCATTTGTATCCATAGTGAGCAGTGATCAGAACAAAGAGGTATCATTGTTTTGCAAAATGAGAGCAGGGTGAAGTGATTGGTGATGATGATATAAGTTTGAGAGATTCATTTTGCTCAAAGGTGATAAATGTCTTAGATTTACTTACCTAGAATTGGTCAGCTTCTTGTTCAATATAGCCTCTGTATGTCGTAATTTCACCTAAAGGAGGAGTCGTGATGATACGCCGGGCTCTTGCCAAACTTTAATGATTTAGGCCCATCATCATTCTGGGTTATATAATTGAAGGCCACATTCAATCAAATGTTAGTACATGTATGATGTTTGTGGTTTATATACATGTAGTATTATGTGGGACTTGTTTATTTATTAGTGTGAGTGGCATGCTTTGTATGTACAGCTATGATTGTTTTTAATGTTCCAAACCAATGCAATTTCATTCCTTTGCTTATTGGGTCTAACTACTATAAATGGAAATTGTTCGTTGAAATAGTCATAAGTTGCATGGATTTGGGTCTGGCCCTAGAGGAAGTTGAGCCTCCCATTCCATCTAACTCCAGTATGGAATCAGAAAAGGCTTACTACAAGGCCTGCACCAAGTCAAATAATATGTCTTAAGATCATAAAGAACTCGATTCTTAAGACCATATAAGGTATTAGGTCCAACACTAAGAAAGCTAAAGAATTCTTGACCGAAATAGGGAACTGATTCATGAAGTCGAATAAAGCTGAGATGAGTTAGTTTTTGCATAAGCTGACTCAAGCCACCAATAACAGTCAAGGAAACACCAAGGAGTCATTGGTGGATTGTCCAATGTGGTGGTTAAAATTCATGCATTGGGCCTTAAGATTGATGATGAACTCTTGATTTTTTTTTGGTTCTGAATTCCATACCTCCACAGTTCGGTCAATTTTAAATCAACTATAACACCCCAAAGGAAAATAAGCATTAAACGAACTAATATCTTAGTGCATTCAAGAGGAAGAGAGACTTAGAAGGTTGATCAAGACGTAGAGTGTACACCTAGTTATATCTGGTAAAGGATTAAAGGGGAATAAGAAAATCAAGAACAATTCAGGAAAGCATTCTATGGATCCTGTGATTGGCAATTAGCCTAACTATGAGGGAAAAATAAATAAGAAAAAGTGAGGTCCTAAAGATGGCTGCTTACTTCTGCAAGAAGCTTAGTCATCAAAAGAAGGATTACGTGTAATTTAAAGAATGACACATTTTTAAGGGTAAGGATCAAGTTTTAGTCTGTTTTGAATTGAATTTAGCTTATATGTCCACAGACTCCTAGTGGATAAACTCTAGTGCAACTATTCACATATGTAATTCCATGCATGATATGTTCTAAAGTTAGACACCAAGTGATGTAAAAAAAAATCGATCTATATGGGGAATGACATTAGAGTAGATGTGGAATCTATTAGAGTATGTATGGTTAGGTTATCGTTGGGACACTTTCTTGATCTAGTAAATATTATTTGTGCATTATATAAGGCGTAATTTGGTTTTCATTTCTTTTTAAACAAGTATGGTTATAAGTTTAAATTTAGAAATGAAAATTTAAGTATTTACTATGATTCAGTTGTAATTGATTTTGGCAGTTTAGTTAATAACATTTATTAGCTAAATTTGCATGTTTCACATGTCTATAGCATTAACTCCTCACATAGAAATACTTAAGGCATCAAGCAAAGTTTGACCGTAAAAATTTCTCCATGTTGTGGCATAGGAGATTAGGCTACATCTCGCATGAGAGATTGAAAAGACTTGTGCGTAAAAAAATTCTCCACTCTCTAGACTTTTCAGACTTTGAGATTTGCATAGATTACATTAAAGGTAAATAGACTAGAAACAAGAAAAAGTGTGCCACTAGAAGCATATGATTCTTGGAAGTGATTCATACAGACATTTGCGAACCATTCCCTATAGCATATTAGAATGAGCAAAAGTATTTTATCACCTTCATAGACGACTACTGTCGTTATGGGTACTTATACCTTATTAATGATAAGTCAGACACCCTCGATACATCTAAGATCTATAAGTCTCAAGTCGAGAATTAACTCGATAGAAAGATAAAAGTCGTTAGATCCAAGCATGGTGGTGGAAGGTATGATGAATCTGGGCATAATCTAGGGTCATTCATTTGATATCTATAAGATCATGGCATCGTCGTATAGTATACCATGCCTGGTACCCCAGAGAAAAATGGTGTAGCAGAAAGGCATAATCTCACCCTAAAGGACATGGTGCGATTTATGATTAGTAATTCAACGTTACTAGAATCTTTATGAGGTGATGTATTGAAAATAATGTGCATATATTAAATAGAGTTCCAAGTAAGACTATAACGAAAACTCCATAAAAATTGTGGACAAGGCAAAATGCTAGTTTATAATACTTTTATGTTTGGGGTTGTCCTACAAAAGTCAAATTGTGTAACCCACATGAAGGAAAGCATGACCATAGAATGGTTAGTTGCCGCTTTATTGGATATCTAGAAAGATCTAAAGGATTTAGATTTTATTATTCATCTTATTCCATGAGAGTCATTAAGATTATGAATTCTAAGTTTATTAAGAGTATTGAAGATAATGAGAGCATGAACTTAAGAAACATTGTGTTTGAGGAAGAGAGGATTGTAATTCTCACCACAATCGTCCAGAGTAACGTGGTCGTATATCCAACAAAAAATCCTAAGATCCTTATGGATGAACATGTAGAGCCTCAAATACAACTCACTGATGACAAAATAGAAAACTCAATTCAAAATTTTGAGCATTTAAGATGATCAAATAGAGAGAGAAGATCTGTGATTATAAACAATTACATCGTCTATCTGCAGGAGCATAAATTTGACATTGGGGTTGAAAATGATATTGTATCTGTTTTACGAATAAAAAAAAGTGCGAATTCTTCTCATTGATTCTATATCATAAAGGATGAATTGAAATCCATGAGGGATAACAAAGCCCAGGACCTTGTTAAATTTCCTAAAGGGATTAGGCTAATTAGTTGTAAGTGGTATTCATCCAAGGGCAATATCGACAGGTATAAAGCTAGACTAGTTGCAAAGAGTTTCAATCAGTGTGAGGACATTGACTTTAAGGAGACTTTCTCATATATGTCCAAGAAAGACTCATTTAAGATCATTATGTCTCTTGTGGCTCATATGGATTTAGAGTTACATCAAATGAACATAAAAACTGCATTCCTTAATGAAAATCTAAGTGAGAACATATATATGTTGCAGATAAAAGGTTTTAGAGCAAAAGGCTCAGAACATCTAGTCTACAAGCTTAAGAAGTACATTTATAGGTTGAAAGAAGAATCACGATAGTGGTACCTAAAGTTTCATGAACTTGTTTCCTTATATGGTTTCATTGAAAATATTGTGAATAAATGTATATATGTGAAAGTCAGTGGAAGTAAGTTTATTATTTTAGTGTTGTATGTTAATGGCATTTTGTTGGCCAATACAGATATTGGACTGTTGCATGAGACTAAGAAATTTCTATCTCAAAACATTGAGATGAAAGATCTCAGTGATGTATCATTTGTCATTAACATTCATATTAGCTGGGATAGATCGCATAGACTATTTGGCCTATTGCAAAGGGCTTATATTGATAGGGTTCTTGAAAGGATTAACATACGATGTTTTGGTCCTGGCCAAGCACCTATTATAAAAGGTGATAGTTTTGGCCAATTTCAATGTCCTAAGAATTACTTAAAAAAGGACAAGATGAAAGATATTCCATATGCATCAGTAGTAGGGAGCATCATGATTGCTCAGGTCTGTATGCATCTAGATATTGCTTTTGCGGTTGAAATGTTGGGCAGTTACCTTAACAATCTATTGATGAACGATTGGATAGTTGTTAAGAAAGTATTGGGCTATTTGCAAAGGACAAAGGACTTCACACTCACTTATAGGAGATCTGACCATTTGTAGCTAGTTGGATATACATATGCAAATTTTATGGGATGTCTTGATAATAAGAAGTCCACCTCATGTTATGTATTTATGACGGGAAGTGAATTTGTAAGATCCATGTCCTTTGTAACACCACTCATGCGCACACGTGTCCCAACTTGTACCATTGATAGATCATACACTGCACCCCATCACACCTAGAAACCCACCCGAGTGATTTTTCTCGGATAACCTTGAAACCTCTATCATGTGGACTGCATCGTCGCTGTAGTCGCCATGTCAAAAACCATGTGTCAATCCGAATTTCCGTTAGTGAGATATGACCCATCGAATCAACAGCCAAATTATGTATCATGTAATATGAGCAACATTTATTATGCTAGGTCCATTGGACTTAGGCTGACGTGAGCCTAAAGCCCACTTTCTAGAACATAGGAATTATCACAAAATAGGACAATTACTATATGAAAAAAAATATGAGCTAACACATATAAGACAATGCACTATGAGACAAAATTGGATCCTACCCCAAAATCCATCATTAGCTCTCTCCCTAATCATGGCCCACGTCCACCTCATCCTACACAAGCATCCAATGCATGTCTTGATTTATGCAACATCACTTCAAACAACCAATTGCGACACTCCACTTCATCATCTACCATGCATCACCTACAAGCCACAACCCTTAGCCATCCATTACCTAACGCATGTTTAGATTTCTTCTGCCTTGGCCAATGCATGCTTAGTACCATCTACCTTATCCATCCACTACCCATACCATTCACCACCTTCCACATCACTTTTAGCACCAATAAGATCCCATAGACTTGCCACATCATATTGTGTAACACCCGATACTTTTTATTACTTGGGTGTTACCATGATGACCTAATTTAGTAAATGCGAACTCAAATTTACATGAACATCTACACATTGTAGTTTAAATCTGACCCTTGGGAGTGATTTAGGACTATGAGTCAATGCATCCGTCCATCGATTATCAAGATGGACCATTATACCACCAGAGAAATCTACTCTTATGGTTTTAAACACCCTGATAGACAAATTGAACCGCCCATTGCCAATATCAAACGTTAGATCCTCAAATCTGTCGTCCATTGGGCCATGGACCAAGAACTTTTAATCCAAGTTAATCATAGCTTAAACACGTAAGTAAACTACCATGTTTCCTCTAAATGTGGTGGGGAATGCCAAAGACCACTGACGGTCAGGTTTAGAATTGATTCAACCGTCAAATGGATGAGAATCCTAGTTTGAACCCAAAAAATAAACGTTGTGTGACCCATGTTGTTAAAATGACATCAATTTAAAATATATAGTAGCCCTGGGTGACTCACTAGTTAGATGAATGGTTCTGATCACAAGAGTGGACCATAGATCATCGCAAATCAATAGTGGTTGACACTTAATAGCCATAATTCAGATGATATGACCCACTTAAGTCATGGATCTACTTTGTTCTTTGGACTGGGCCATAATGCGGGCTAACAAAACAGACGAACAGAGTGGATTGAACCACAAACATCATGGTGGACCCCACATGTGAGTGTGTGTGCACGGTTGGAGCACACACGAGGTGCACCGGATCAGGGACTCCGGTCAAACCGGGTCAAACCAGACAAAAATGAGGATGAAGGAGGGAGCTTT
The DNA here is from genome assembly GCA_037074715.1 of Magnolia kwangsiensis. Classification (NCBI taxonomy): domain Eukaryota; kingdom Viridiplantae; phylum Streptophyta; class Magnoliopsida; order Magnoliales; family Magnoliaceae; genus Magnolia; species Magnolia kwangsiensis. The sequence goes on along the minus strand of CM073582.1, from coordinate 35,196,753 downwards.
CTCCCTGCCTCCCACCTTTAGCGCCTTTAAATGGATAATGTCTGTTTGGATGCGATGTGACCCACCATGATAATCTGAATGATGGATCCAAACCGTCCATCTTGTAAAGGACCCGATTATGAACAAAACCATGGTTGATCCACCTGTTGGATTACACACGTGCTCACACAAGATCATACGTGAAATGGTTTTGTGAAGCTGGTTATTTTTTTTAAACAGAAAGAGTTCCATTTTCCCTCTTTCCACGTTGGTGATCCATGTGGTTTACCTCTACAACATCTTAGCCCTCCATGTAGAGCCATCGTAGCCCTCCAAACTAGGGCTCTCCTTTGGCTATTGATTGAGTTTTCTTTCGCCACCACCGTAAGATGAAGTTAAGCTCATTAGGATAAAAGTGCTAACAACCTTCCATTTAGTGAACCCCATTGCGGTCAGAGGAAGAATCCATGTTGTCCATTTGCCTCTAATCGTCGAATCAGCCACCCAACGATGACCCGCCATTAATGGTCAGGCCATCTTCTCCATTGGTTGAAAGAAACCACACCACCATTGTGTGGGCCCCATTGTCTGATATGTGACGATCATTTGATGGGCCATGGCATCAAAACTACATTTGTGGCTCCAGATTGCAACCATGCAAGTAGAATCGGTTGTGCCATCAGAGATCTCTTGCTGCTTGAAGTCATTAAAATGTAACTAATCTAAAGTATTAGTTGCATTCAAATCCCATATAAATGAACTAAGAGAGCCCTATTTAAGCTCTTTTTTAGCTAGGGCAGCCCATCGAAAAGAAAGGAAAGAAAAATAAAATAGCCAGGGCGTCGTTCCTCCCGCCATGTTGGGTCGAGTTGACTCAATCCTGGCTAAGTGAATCTGGCACTGTTGCTGGGACAGAGAGAAACAAGAAAAGAAAGAGAAGAGAGGATTGAGTGCTACCCACCATTATTGCACTAGCTGAACTCAGACCGAGCTCGGTTTGAGCTTGATCGTCGACCCTATTCGATCATTAAAAAAGAAGAAGGAAAGGAGTATAGATAGAGAGAAGTGCGACTGGTTACTGCACCAAGCTCGAGCCAAGCCAACAGCGATTGGGTTAGGTCTGCTCCTAGTCTGGTCCAGCAGTTGTTGGATGGTACAAAAAGAAGAAGAAGAAGAAGAAGAGAGGGAGAGAGAGAGAGGACACTGTCATCTTTCTTCTTGTGTCTTGCTGTTGCAATTAGTCTCGGACTCGGCTTAGATCGCACATTTGCCTTACACAACTTGGACCACATATTTTCCCTCGTGGCTTTGATGGATATTGGCACCCTTTTGTGGCTTATTGACTATATTCGCATATAATGTTGATTTTTGGGTCATTATGCAGAGTTTGTTATGATTTCTGGGTGGAGTTGAAGTTTATTTATCGATTTTCTAGCCATCATGTGGAGTTCATATGATTTTCAAATGATACCAAAGTTTCCACGTTGATTTTCTCTTCACCTTGCGGAGTTCAGTCGTACCCTGATTTTTGGGTGAATTTAAAGTTCACTTATCAATTTTCTAGCCATCTTGGGGAGTTCATGTACGATATGATTTCCGGGTGAAGTAGAGGTTTATATGTTAGTTTTCTAGCCATCTTATGGTGCTCAATCGTACTGTGATTTCTAAATGGAGCTGAAGTTTTCTTATCGATTTTCTAGTCATCTTGCAGTGTTCACGTATGATATAATTGTCGAGTGGTCTAGAGTTTGTATGTTGATTATCTCTTCATTTTGTGAAGTTCCGTCGTATCATAATTTCCAGGTGGAGCTGAAGTTTACTTATCGATTTTCTAGCCATCTTGCAGAGTTCACGTACGATATGATTTCTGGGTGAAGTAGATATTTGTATGTTGATTCTTCCTTCATCTTACAAAGTTCATTCATACCGTGATTTTCAGGTGGAGCTGAAGTTCCCTTATCAATTTTCTAGCCATCTAGCGAAGTTCATGTATGATATGATTTCCAAATGAAGTAGAGGTTTAAAGGTTGATTTTCTATTCACCTTGAGGAGTTTAGTTGTACCAAGATTTCTGGGTGGAGCTGAAGTGCGCTTATCAATTTTCTAGCTATCTTGCAGAGTTTACATATAACGTGATTTCCAGGTGCAATACAAAATTATATGATTGATTATTTAACTATCTGGACACTTTCACTTGCATTACAATTGTTATTACATTTCCTTAATGTTGAGATTATGTTAACTGACTTTAATTTTTAGTATATGATCATGCTTATGAATTACGCTACTTAATATATATATTCTTATGACTTGCAATCTATTCTAGATTATGAATGATGAGTGTGAAATATTAGAAGGTACTCCTCACTATGATAGCCGTTGACGCTATCAAACCGTATCAGTTGATGCAGGTGTAGAGTGAGCCGATGCCATTCACTGGGTTGCTAGAGCAGATCAGGTAACTATGGAGCTAGTTAGAGTCTCTACGGCCCATATTGAGTTCCACTATTAGATGATAGATTTCTATTTTTATTTAATGAACTTTTCTATTTGGGAATTGTATAAGTCATGTATGGGTGCTACCTTTGGATATTTATAATGATTGAAATGTTTTTATACAATGCATGATTTATTCTGTCAACATTTGTTATTAGCTTTGATTAATGATAAGCGGTTCAAATTTATACTGAATTTGAAAGGCTAACACTCGGGTTTTTGAAAAACGAGTCATATACTTGGGTTTAAAAAACCGGGGCGTTACATCTTGCCACCTTAACCCCCAATTGCCTATATAAGAGTAGGAGCTCTCTTACACTCATCCTTTTGTTATGCTTAGAAAAATTCTGAGATTTTAAGAGACAGTGAGAGATAGTGGGGCTAAGGTGTGGTCCATCATCAACCTAGAGGGAGTGGACCACACATCAACATCAAGCCATCCATCCATTTGAGGTGAGTTTGCACCCCTCCTTCCATCTTCCTCATCCTCATCTTTCTCTCTTTTATTTTTCTTTATATGCATGGGGCCCACTAGGGTTCATATATTACTAACCATGGTGGTCAGTAAGGTGGCCCACGTCAGTATAGCCCATCATGATAAACATTATATCAACACCTTTCACATGCATGTAATCCTGTTTTTGTATCTGGATAACAACTTCTAAAAATCATATAAAATCAACCATGCAAAGATAGGAGTTGAAACGTGGGAATAATATGAACATAATATGAGCTAACTCTGAGCCAAATTTCGTAGCCGTCCAACGGTCCAGTCATCCGTGGAATCAACTTTACTTGGCTGTTGTCTAGCAGCACATGTAGGATTCCAATTTACCAAGAATAGACCCATTTTTAATTACTTTAATGAATATATTAGAAAAATATGTTCCATTAGATTCGTAGAAAATTGAACTAGCTTTCTAACAATATATAATAAGCCTCAATCAGAGTTCGAACGACTGAGATCTTGACCTTATATGAAAATGTATTTGGGGGCTTGTTATGACCATTCTTGTGTGGGTCATATCCGTGATTCCAACGGTCAGATATATTTGATATTTATTCTTAAATTACTTGAGATATTTAATTTCATATGTATGGTCCCCATGGTCATATTCGTTCATGATAAATTTTAGGAAATTCTGGACTGATAAATACTTCCATAAGGATAAATCTTAAATTATTTTATATGTTCCAGATGAATCTAAGGCTCTGTATAGTTGAAAATCTACATACAATATAAATGACTTATTCCCAAACCATCCATTGGATCAGATTTTCCAACAGAGGATCTGGTCATAGTGATTTGATCAATACATTACATGTGCTACTTGATGTGTATGTTGGATCTATGTTGTACATAACATTCATCCTCTTATTGACCCATTTGGGTGTGGAATCACTTGCAATTTATACATTTTATTAGTTCATCCAATATGGATACCAATGTACATTTTTGTGTATCTCTTATCTATGGTTTGCTAGTGTGTGGGCCCAACTTACCATTGGATCAATTTCATTTCCTTTGCACTATTTATTTGCTAAAATTTTCTAAGTACTTAACTGTATTATATGTAGGCCTCCTTGATACCTTGTAGTGGGCCCCACGCTCTGTATTTAAGGGTACCACTATGGGGGATGTTTAATTCTTATATCAGTGAGATGGGATGTCCCACCTTTTGTTAGGAATGATCCCCAAGTATTTGGAAAGTGGGGTCTAAGTTGTGACAGTCCATTTCTGAAAACTGTCTGATTATTTTATGTTTTGTACCAACTTTAGGCCTCTATAGTGGACCCCACGTAGAAGATATGAGTAGGCCACCACTTGTAACCTTTAACCTATACCAATTAATAGATAAATAATATCTAACTTGGGTTAAATAAGACCCTGCATGATCGGGGAGTGGATCTCAAAATGGGGCCAGGCATGGTTGTGCAGAGAATTTTGTGCAAAAAATTAAAATATATATGTTTGACCCTACACCAAATATTATGTGTACATAATCCGTTGGTCCCATATCATATTTTTTTGAAGTCCATATATATGGATACCAAGGTCACCTGAAGGCACGCCAAAAGGTGGTCCCTCGTGATCATGGGACGTACTCCAACTTGGGTCAAAACTAATTTTGCACTGTGTTTCCTGCACAGTTTCTCTACGTACCCATGTTTGGGCCATCACCATAAATTGTACTCACCCAAACAATGAGGCATGGATTATAATTTGTAAAGCCCATACATAGAGCTATCAGGTAGCTATTTTCTTTCACCATATGTAGGCCCCACATGATCATGAATCTGACTCCAAAATGACCCAGAACCAACCTTACACCAAAAGTCTATTTGATATAGACTTCATGTTGGCCACATTAATGGGGTCCACCACCTTCCCAGGGCATTTAATGTAGCAACTAAAATATGGAAAAGAAATCGTTGGTGTTGGTGAGCCCATAACCTTGGGTGGGTCATATAGTGTGGGTTGTATTGTATGTGTCATTCCCTTCATCTGATGAGGCCTACTTAGCATGTTTTATAAATGAGTGTTATATAACTTGTGAAATATGTAGTGGATTGATCCTACTACCTAGTTGTTGTCTTAAGATATGGATGGCCTTGGGCCCATATAAATGAGGCAATCCTAAGGCTCGGGTGGGCTATCTTGTATGAGCCACACCCTTACTAAATAAGGCCCACTTCGTACATTGTGTAAATTTCTCCTAGGTCATATGTGGCCTTGGGCCAATTAAAATGAAGCAAAACCAAGGCCCAATGGGTCCAATACCAAGAAAAACACATGGGAGTAGAAAGCCCGTCATGGTAAATCTTCTTAGGCCCGCTAGGTAGGCCATTTGTCTAGTGGGCAGCGTGCCTTGTACACTACCACTAGTCTGCTGGGCCACACTTAAAGGGGCCCATTTGGATTGTGTAAGTTATAATAGACAAGCCTTCATATTTTACTTGTGAATGAGGTTCGTGTTGGGCCCATTTGGATTGTGTAAGTTATAATAGACAAGCCTTCATATTTTACTTGTGAATGAGGTTCATGGGTTCAACACGATGTGGAATTTGTGCAATGTTAGAATGAGAGTCTCATGTTTGGGATTGTAAGTTTATCTCCTATTTGACGTTGGAGTTGTGGGGCTCAGTCGTGTTATGGGATCCACCTTAGAGGTATGTATCCATGTATACTTTGGTGTGGGACGGTTGTTCACTAATAAAAAAAACCTAGACCTAAGTGGGCCATACCACAAGAATATTAAATCAATGAAAAGCTCATTTGTCATGCCCCAAACTTGAAACCAGGCTCATAAAATTCCCGACTATCGAATCTGGCGCTGACAACCTCTGTAGTACTCATACACCAGGTTCCGATCCTGGGATTCTACATGGAGGATTTCTAATATTAATTTGTTTCGTAATGAGCATAACCATAAGCATAACGCACGAACAATAACCACAAGAACACTATCACAAAATCCACTATGATCCAAAACTTTAAAGTACAATGCGTATGAAGGAAAATACAAGATAATGATAACAAAAACTCTTGAAGCTCGACTGCATGCTCCTACTGCAACTATGAAATGGTTGCGTCCTGGCATCACTTGCACGTATCAATTGTACATAAGCTTATAGAAAGCTTAGAGGGTGGTGTAAGTGTGTGCGCAATATGAGCGTGCTCAGAATGTAATGCTAGAGTAATGTGGAATTATGCTGATGAGTACATGAATGCAATCAGTCGCACTAACACTATGCTGTGCAAGACATGAATGTTATTGGTCTTATCAAGACCATGCAATGCGAGATGCAAGTCAAGCATGCCAATCCTCATCCACATATCAATGCAGCTCATCACTAGAGCATCAAATATCAGTACGGTTGTCACTCTAGATAATCATCAGGGTTTAGTACACTCCAAATGGCACTGCCTCTTTCCCAGGCGCTCAGTCCAAGTGAGTGTAAGAAACCTCACTATCCGCCTGACCAATAGTCTGTCAATACCTATCCAGTACGTCGATAGTGTACTCATTCACGAGCTGGTCATACTCATCCTAGTAATGCCCCCTACCCTCGGGCGAGTAAGGCTACACCCCTTTCTAACTGACCATGACACAGTGGGAGACACGACCTCCTGGTATTCGGCCCTCGTGCGCTCATATATTCACTCAGTCTCGACGTTGGAGTCATCCTCTAGTATCATTGGGTTTCAAGATTTTCACCCAGGGACATTTATGGCGCCCTAATGCTAGTAATAATATTTTCGGTGTCCGATCCTGCCATCCATGATGTGCCTATGGAGGCCACAACCTTGATGTCACTAGGGCGTATAGTAACCACAATCACACAATTGTAAAGTGCATGAGTCACACAGTCCAATCATGCATCAATCCTGAGCATACCATGCGCTCATGTGGGATAACTCTGCCTATCAGGGAGTCCCATAAACCACCTACACTATGACATATGTAATGGCCAATCACACCTCATAACAAACATACAGATGATGCGTATGGGCATGTATCATAATGTTATGCTGCCCCAAACTCATAATTGACAACGGTAGCCGGTATTGACAATCGACATCGATAATTAGCATCAATAATCAACCTTGACACAAGGCAGGGTCCATAAATAGACGACTAATGATGGATCAACTAAAATCATTGGGGTCCAAGCATTTGGGTTAACCCACTAGAGAATGATGAAAATGGGCCTAACAAGGTCTTAAGGGAAGGTTACAATGTGGACGTTTAACCATCATTGCCCATTAATGTGGTCATTTAACCAACATTTCTTCTAAGGAATGACACTCATATGGTCAATTGTATAATGGGTCCATGGTTTCATACAAGGGTCTAACACACATCATCAAGGGCCTCGCTTATGGGGCATATACGCATCACATTGGGCCTCACTCATGGGCCAGTATATATATCATATTGGGTCGTATCAAATGGGCCGATCAAATGGGCTGAATCAAATGGGCCGGGCTGAGTCAATCGGTTGAATCGAATGGGCAGAATCGATGGGCCAAATAAAATTGGGCCAAATCAATTGGGCCAATTAAAGGGGCCAAATCCAATAGGCCAGTCAAATGGAACGAATCAATTAGGCCGATCAAAGGGGTCGAATCAAATGGGCCGGTGCAAATGGGCCTAATACACAACACTATGGGCCTCTACCCATAGGCTACAAATACATCACAATGGGCCTCAACCCATGAGCCCCAAATATGTGGCATTAGGCCTCCCAAATGTAACAAGCAGGCCGCACTACTTGGGCTGCAACATTCAACCATCTATAGATATCATTTTAGAGCATTATCCAAACAATGAATCAGATCAAAAGATCATCTGGACTATACCACAAATGGCAATGGTGATAATAATTTCCATGGTTAAATTTCTAGTGGGCCCACCATAGTGTTTATTTTCCCATCCATTCTGTTCCTAAGGTCATAAAGACCTGAACAGGGGGAAGGAACAAATATCATATTAATTCAAAACTTCTGTAACCCAAATGGGATTTCAATGGTAGACGTTCAACGCCATTGTTTCAATGGGGTCTCAATGGTCTACTTGATAACTGGATTTGTCTCATCTCCAGTCTCAAGTATGAGACAAGCTAGCCAAATGGATGGACGGCAGGATGCAGCACATCCATCAGTGGTGGGCCCCTATTGCCACCGTCTAGATAGATGGATGGATAAAATGCATACATCTATGGTGGATCCCACCTGTCCAGCGTACTAGACGGTGTGGCAAAACCCATGCATCATAGTGACCCCACGTCCACACACAGTTGGATGGTAGGGATACAACACACACATCATGGTGGGGCCATACCCGGCATGTGAGACCCACCATGATCTTTATTTAATATAAGATATTATATTATATAATAATATATATCGTGTGCGTGTGTATACGTGTGTGTGTGGGAGGGCGAGAGAGAGGCCAACGTCCAGACCCTCTGGACGCTGGATGGACGGCTGACACACGTACATCTTAGTGGCTGGTTCCCACCGTGTATAGATGGTGCAGATATGAACCACATACATCATGGGTAGGGTCCACGTCCCAGCTAGACGATGGGGACCCACACGTGTGGATGGGTCCCATCGTCCAGAAAATGGACGAACAGCTGGGATATAATACATACCCCATGATGGGATCCCACCCACCTGCTGTCGGTACAACAACTATATATTTGGTGTGAGGTACCTAGCCAATCCACTTTCATTACACTCCAGATGGGTCCCACAGTTTGGATCAAGTTGTTATTTATGCTTTCCTTCATCCGGGTCTGTCCAGATGGACGAGCAGCAATCCTGTCCGCTGGACAGTCCAGTAAGGTGAGCCATTGCATGGACGACATGGATATGATACGTACTTCATAGGTGGGCCATACAATTAGGAAAAAGAAAGAGAGAGGGGGTGGGGGGGGGGGGGGGAGAGAGAGAGAGAGAGAGAGAGAGGGAGATGGAGGGACCCCGCCACTATGGGCCCCTCAAGATTACAACACACACCAAAATGGGTCCCATCATAAGTGGGCCATTAAATTAAAAATCAATGGTGGATCACCCACCTATCGGCCTTCTTCTTATCTCCTTGGACTTGTATGCTTTGTGCCTTCAACTTTGATGGATATTGGAAAGTTGAGATGGGAGATGAGAGGGTAGGAAAATGGGTCACACATGTTTTTGGGAGAGAGAGCTTGGATGTTGGAAGCTCTCATGGGAGTTGGGAGGTTGCTTAGAAAATGAGAGAGAAAGAGAGGTGATGGATTGATATGGGATGGGTGCTGTAAGGAAGGGGATAGAGAGGTATGGTTTTGTTGGAAATTATGGTAAAAGAGGGATAGGTAGGGAGAGAGAGAATTGACTTAGGGAAAAAGAGTGATGGTTGCTTGTACTTGTGGTATGGTGTGTACTTGAGTTAATTTGATGTGACATGTTATAGAGATTCTCTCAGAATTCACAACGTGTGATGTTTCTTCAGAAAGAACACGGGCCCACATCTCCTGGCGAGGTATCAGATCGGTGCATGAGTCACAACATTGGAATGCGGCGACAGTGCGGTTACTAGGGTACAAGTTTCAAATCAAATCGACTTTAGTATGCAGGACTCGACTTAGGATCGTGCATAAACATCAGATACAGGTCGAGGGTTGCTGGAATTCGACCGGAAGGACCACGGAAGCCCAAGGAATGGTACGGTCTAGGATACGAGTCTTATAGCTCTCCCCTCCAAATAAAAATTTTATCCTTAAAATTTAAATTATCATTGCAAGTAAAGAAAACTCATAATAGAAGAGGAAATAAAGCATCATCATATAAAATTGGAGACGACATATAAGATACAATATATGATCAATCATCAAAGAGATGAGGATAGTGCTCTTGAATCTTAGCCTTACGCTCCCAAAATGCCTCATCAACCGAATGGTGACCCCACTAAACTTTTACTAAGGGAATGACCTTGGTCCGGAGGACCCGCTCCTTCCGATCGAGGATATTAACAGGCTGTTTAATGTAAGAAGCATCCTCACGAAGCTCTAATGACTAGCAATCAATAATAAGAACGATGTCTGACCCACACTTCCTCAACATAGAGACATGAAAAATGTTGTGGATGCCAGACAACTGAGATGGCAAGGCAAGCTAATAGGTCATGGTGCCAACACGTCCAGTGATCTTGAAAGGTCTTATGAATCTCTGGGCAAGCTTTTCTTTTGCTCCAAATTGAACTACGCCCTTCATGGGCGAGACCTTGAGATACACTTTATCCCCAACATCGAACTCTAAGGGATGATGCTAGTGATTAGCAAAACTCTTTTGTCGGCTCTGAACTGTGCACATCCTCTGCCTAATGATATTAATAGCCTCTGATGTCTGCTGCACAAGCTCGAGACTTAGGAGACGCCGCTCTCTGACCTCGGTCCAACAACTCAGAGATCTGCATGGTCTACCATACAATGCCTCAAAAGGAGTCATGCCAATGGTCGCCTGATAGATGTTATTGTATACGAACATAGTCAATCACAGATGTTCATCTCAGCTACCCGAGAATTCGATCGCGCAAGCCCAAAGCATATCCTTAAGGATCTAGTTGACCCTCTCTGTCCGGCCATCGGTCTAAGGATGATACGTGGTGCTGAGCTACAAATCAGTGCCTATTGCTCTCTGAAAGCTCCCCCAAAACTGACACGTGTACTTCGGGTCTCAATCTAAAATAATCGAGATAAGAACACCATGTAATCTCACGATCTCATCAACAAACATCTTGGTGAGCCAGTCTGAATGTCAAGTCTCATGAATCGCAGGAAAATATGCCGACTTTGTTAAATGGTCCACGACAACCCAGATGGTGTAATAACCACGCTGAGTCCTCGAAAAACTCATGATAAAATCAGTAGATACGTGCTCCCACTTCCACATCAGGACGCTCAATGACTGTAATGGACCAGGGGGTCACTGATGATCGGCCTCGACACGTTGGCATGTGTCACACCCGGCCATAAAACTGACGATCTGACTCTTCATCCCCACCCAAAAATACTGTCTCCTCATATCACGATACATCTTCGTCGAGCCAGGGTGGATAGAAAACCGTGATTAATGTGCCTCGGTCATAAGATCTCTGCACAAGTCGGGAATATCCGGGACACACAATCGGCCACTGAAGCGAAGTCCACCATCAGAACCAATCTGCCAACCTGTCTGACTCTCAGATGTTGCCTCTACTCGGTAATCATGTAACGACTCGTCTGTCTGCTGAGCCTCTATCACCCTTGCGATAAGAGAGGGTTAAATTGATAAGCTCGATAGCTGAACGATAAAAGATTGCAGACCAAACTTAAAGCTATACCCTGCTATATCCTCGAGCATCCTCCACTCCTGAATCATCATGTGTGCCACCAGGCCCCATGACTAACAGCTGAGGGTATCTACCACTACGTTTGCCTTGTCTGGATGGTACTGGAGGTCAAAATTATAGTCCTTTAGAAGCTCCATCCAGAGTCTCTGCCTTATGTTCAGCTTTGACTAAGAGAATAGATACTTCAAGTTCTTGTGGTCGGAGAAAAGCTCAAACCTGACCCCATAGAGATAATGTCTCTATACCTTCAGTACAAACACGACTGCCGCCAACTCCAAATTGTGCATGGGGTAGTTTAGCTCATGGACCTTGACCTAACGAGACGCATAAGCCACTGGTCTCCCGTGCTGCATTAGGATAGCACCCAAGCCAATACGCGAAATATCGGTAAATATAATAAATCCATCACTCCCAGAGAGAAGAGTGAGGACAAGGGTGGATGTCAGACGGTCCTTCAGCTTCATGAATGCCTACTCACATGCATCAGTCTAAACAAAATCTATGCCTTTCTGAGTTAACCTGGTCAACGGGGCTGCAATACAGGAGAAGCCCTTAATGAAATGCCGGTAAACTAAGAAAACTGCGGATCTCGGACGCGGTCGTGGGTCAGTCCCACTAACGCACTCCTCAACCTTCTAGGGGTCCACTGCGACACCCTCCCTCATCACCACGTGACTGAGAAACTTCACCTCCTCTTACCAAGACTCACACTTCTCCAACTTTGCATACAGCTGGTGAGCACGGAGGGTCTGCAAAGCGATCTTCATATGTTATATATGGTCCTCATGGGTCCTTAAATATATCAGAATGTCGCCGATGAAGACCACAACAAACTAATCGAGATACAAATGGAAGACCTCGTTCATCAATTATATGAAAATTACAGGTGCATTGGTCAGTCCCAAGGACATGACCTGAAACTCAAAATGACTATAACTTGTCCTGAAAGTCATCTTCAGGATGTCCTGCTCTCGGACCCTAATTCGATGATAACCAAAATGTGGGTCAATATTTGAAAAGAACTATGCACCCTACAGTTGATCAAATAAATCATCTATCCTCAGGAGCGGGTACTTATTCTTAATCCTGACCTGGTTAAGCTCGCTGTAATCCACGCAGAGCCTCAACGAGCCATCCTTCTTCTTGACGAAGAGTACTGGCCCTCCACAAGGTGAATTGCTCTGATGAATGAATCTTAACTCACATAACTCATCCAACTGTCGCTGCAGTTCCCTCAACTCTATCGGTGTCATATGATGCAGGGCCTTCGAAATAAGAGCGGTACTGGGCACAAGAACGATTTGGAACTCAATATGTCGACAAGGCAGCAGCTCAAGAATCTCCTGGAATGCGTCAGGGAAATCATAGACAATCGGCAACTGATCAATATAAGAGATAACAGGCTCCTCAACAGCGTAGGACATCAAGCAAGACAATGACTCTCCTCTTAGCTCGGTAAAGAATTAAAACTGTGGTAAGCCTAGTATGCAGAACGTGACTGTCCTCGTGGAAAAGTCTAAAATGGCATGATACTTGGTAAGTCAATCCATGCTCAAGATAACGTCAAAATTTGACATCAGTAGCACATACAAGTCAGCGAGCAAGAAAATCTCTCCCACCTAACACAGGGTAAGACGAACATTAGCGGCCTAATACTGTAGTCTTCCCTAAAGGTATCGATACCGTCAAGCCCTCTTGAGCAGTCTCTATCAACAATTCAGTCGAACGGCTGAATCCTCAGACATAAATGAGTGCGAAGCACTGGAATCAAATAAAACTCGATCGATGCATGCGGAGACTGGAAGTGTACCCTCAACGACTCCTCCGGATGACTGTGGGTCCTGCTGAGCTGGTTGGGGAGGTGCCTGTCTCCTCTAAGGTCCTTGCTGCAGCTACTACCTCTGCAGCTGCCTGTACTATTGTCTCTAGTGCTGCTGGGGCCTCGACAGCTGAGGTGGCTGCGGTCACTGTTGATGGGATCACTATTGCTGCAGTCGCTAGTGCGTTGGAGGCTGCTGCTGCGGTCGCTGCTGCGTTGGAGGCTGATGTGGCCCTCTCGACTGTTACATATGAGGGCAGGGGCACTCATGCACACGGTGCCCTGTCCCACCACATCCATAACAAGTCCCTAAAAATGACTGCTGGGGTGGCACTAGGGTGTCGATGGTGCTGCTGGTACTGCTGGTGCTATGGCGAATGGGTGGATCCTATATCTTTGTGGTCGTTGATGCTGCTGGGAGCTACTAAAGGGGGCCTGCCTCTTCTGACCTCTCCTCTGATCTTGATCGCTCTGTGTGATGACTCACTCAGTCTCATAAATTTGGGCCCTCCATACTACCGCCTGAAAAGTCAAGAGCTCATGCCCAATAACATGGCTTTGAAGACCGTAAAGCAAGCCATTATCAAAACGACGGGCCTTTCACCCCTCATCATCAACCAAATATGGCGCGAACCTCGATAGTGCCACGAAACAAGCCGCATACTATGTCACAGACATGTCTCCCTACACCAAGGTCTTAAACTCCAACGCTCACTTCCAGTGAATGTGGTTGGGGAAGTACTGCTGCTCGAATCGGTCCACAAAGTCCTCCCATGTTCAAATGAAATCAGGCCCTACAACACGGGTAATGGAGGTCCACCAGTGCTCGGCCTCACCGTGGAGAAAAAATACTACCAACCGGACCTGCTGCTGGGTCGTACACGCCATAATATCAAAAATATTCTCTACATCAGAGTGTCATCTCTCGGCTGGAGTCGGATCTGGCTCGCCCTAAAAACACGGAGGATTGAGCTGTTTGAACTCTCGAAGAAGGGCGCTCGCGTGCTTTTACTCTACCTAGGCTGGCGAAATAACTGGGTGTCTACCCTGTCCCTAAAGCGCAGCCGACATAGCCTGAAATATCTACTGTAACTAGGAGAACTCATAGGTATGGTTGGATCCACATCGGTCTCAGGTGGAGGAACGATATCCTCAGGCTAGGGAGCATGGATCTTTGGGGGTGGAGTGAGAGTCGTAAGTGGTAAAGAGGGAGTCTCAGGTGGTGGAGTGGGAGTCGATTGGGTCGCTCTCCTGGGCGGCATCTCTTATAGAAAAGAACAAAGGCGCCTATCAATCCTTGAAAACTCTCAAGGCACGTTAAGGGACTAAATCGGAAGGTTACACACTCGGAAGCTAATTGACCTAAACTCATACTATATTTTTTATCTTGTTCTTAGTTGTTCCCAACTTATGATCTAATACCAACTTTTTTCACGCCCCAAACTCAGAAATCGGGCTTATAAAATTCCCGATTTGCTAAATCTGGCATGGACAATCTCCGTAGTATCCCATTTTCAACTCCCGACACCCATACACAAGGTTCCGATCTTGGGATTCTATGAGGATTTTTAACATCAATTTGATTTATAATTAGCATAATCATAAGCATAACCCACAAACAATAACCACAAGAACACCATCATAAAATCTACTATGATCAAAAACTTTAAAGTATAATGCATATGAAGGGAAATACAAGATAATGATAACAGAAACTCTGAAGCTCGACTGCACGGTCCTGCTGTAACTATGTTACGGCTACATCATGGCGTCATCTACACACATCAATCGTGCATAAGCTTATAGAAAGCTTAGAGGGTGGTGTAAGTGTGTGCGCAATATGAGTGTGCTCAAAATGCAATGTCAGAGTAATGTGGAATCATGCTAATGAGTACATAAATGCAATCAGCCGTACCAAGACTATACGGTGCAAGACATGAATGTTATTGGTCTTATCAAGACCATGCGATGTGAGATGCAAGTCAGGCATACAAATCCTCATCCACATATTAATACAACTCATCACTAGATCATCAAATATCATTACGGTTCTCACTCTGGATAATCACTGGTGTTTAATATGCTCCAAATGAAACTATCCCTTTCCCAAGTGCTCAGTCCAAGTGAACATAAGAAACCTCACTATCCACTTGACCAATAGTCTTCCAATACCTATTTGGCACATCAATAGCGGACCCATTCACGAGATGGTCAACTCAGCCTAGTAATGCCCCCTACCCTCAGGCAAGTAAGGCCACACCCCTTTCCAATCGACCACAACATAGTGGGAGACGTGGCCTCCTGGTATTTGGCCCTCGTGCACTCATATATCCACTCGGTCTTGACGTTGGAGTCATCCTCAGGTACCATCAGGTTTAGAGATTTTCATCCAGGGACATCTATGGCACCCCAATGCTAGTAACAATATTTTCATTGTTTGATCCTGCCATCCACAATGTGCCTGTGGAGGCCATAACCCTGATGTTGCTAGGGCGTATAGTAATTACAATCACACAAATGCAAAGTGCATGAGTCACACAGTCTAATCATGCATCAATCCTCCGCATACCGTGCGCTCATGTGGAATAACTTTGCCTATCAGGGAGTTCCATGAACCACCTACATTATGACATATGCAATGCCAAATCACACCTCATAACAAGCATACAGATGATGTGTATGGGCATGTATCATAATGCTATGCTGCCACAAACTCATAATCGGCAACGGTAGCCGGTATCGGCAATCAACATCGATAATCAACCTCAATGCAAGGCGGGGTCCATAGATGGACGACCAATGATAGATCAACTAAAATCAATGGGGTCAAAGCGTTTGGGTTAACCCACTAGAGAATGATGAAAATGGGCCTAACAAGGTCTTAACGGAAGGTCACAATATGGACGTTCAACCATCATTGCCCATCAATGTGGTCATTTAACCAACATTGCTCCTAAGGAATGGCATTCATATGGTCAATAATCTAATGGGTCCATGGTCTCATATAAGGGTCTAATACACATTATCATGGGCCTCACTTATGGGGCATATACGCATCACATTGGGCCTCACTCATGGGCCAGTATATATATCATATTGGACTGTATCAAATAGGCCGAATCAATGGGCTGAATCAAATGTGCTGAATCGATAGGCCAAATCATATGGGCCGAATCAAACGGGCTGAATTGATGGGATGAGTCAAATGGGCCGATTCATATGGGCCGAGCCAAATGGCCGAATTAAATGGGTCGAATCGAATAGGGCCGAATCAATTGGACCGATCAAAGGGGATGAATCAAATGGGCTAGTACAAATGAGCCTAATATATAACACTATGGCCCTCTACCCATGGGCTCCAAATACATCACAATGGGCTTCAACCCATGAGCCCTGAATACGTGGTATTAGGCCTCCCAAATGTAACAAGTAAGCCGCACTACTTGGGCCGCACCATTCATCTATCTATAGCTAGATATCATTTTATAACATTATCTAAACAATGAATTAGAGTAAAAGATCATCTCGACCATACCACCAATGGTAGTGGTGATAATAATTTTCATGGTTAAATTTCCAGTGGGCCCACCATAGTGTTTATTTTCCCATCCATTTTGTTCCCAAGGTCATAAAGACCTGGATAAGGGGGAGGAACAAATATTATATTAATTCAAAACTTCTGTAACCCAAATGGGATTTCAATGGTAGACGTTCAACACCACTGTTTCAATGGGGTCTCAATGGTCTACTTGATAACTAGATCTGTCACATCTCCAATCTCAAGCATAAGACAAGCTAGCCAAATGGATGGACGGCAAGATGTAGCACATCCATCAGTGGTAGGCCCCTTTTTCCACCGTCCAGATGGACGAATGGATAAAATGCATACATCTATGGTGGATCCCACCCGTCCAACGTACTAGATGGTGTGGCAAAACCCACACATCACGGTGACACCACGTCTACACATAGATGGACGATAGGGATACAACACACGCATCATGGTGGGGCCGTACCCAGCACGCGAGACCCACCATGATCTTTATTTAATATAAAATATTATATGATATAATAATATATATCGTGTGTGTGTGTGGGGGGGGGGGGGGGGGGAAGGGGGGGAGAGAGGCCAGCGTCCAGACCCTATGGACGGCTGACACACTTACATCATGGTGGCTAGTTCCCACCGTGGATGGACAGTGCAGATATGAAATACATACATCATGGGTAGGGTCCACGTCCTAGCTGGATGGCACGTGTGGCTGGGTCCCACCGTCCAGCAAATTGACGGACGGTTCGGATATAATACATACCACATGATAGGATCCCACCCACCTGTTGTCGGTACAACAACTATATATCTGGTGTGAGGTACCCATGCAATCCACTTCCGTTGCGCTCCAGATGGGCCCCACAGTTTGGATCAAGCTGTTATTTGTGCTTTCCTTCATCCGGGTCTGTCCAGACAAATGGGCAGTAATTTCGTCCACTGGACAGTCCAGCAAGGTGAGCCCATTGCATGGACAACATGGATATGATATGTACTTCATAGGTGGGCCATACAATCAGGAAAAAGAAAAAGAGAGAGAGAGAGAGGGACAAGATGGAGGGACCTCGCCACTATTGGCCCCTCAAGATTACAACACCCACACACCAAAATGGGTCTTATCATAAGTGGGCCATTAAATTAAAAATCAATGGTAGATCACCCACCTATCGGCCTTCTTCTTAGCTCCTTGGACTTATATGCTCTGTGCCTTCAACTTTGATGGAGGTTGATGGATATTGGAAGATTGAGATGGGAGATGAGAGGGTAGGAAAATGGGCCACACATGTTTTTGGGAGAGAGAGCTTAGATGTTGGAAGCTCTCATGGGAGTTGGGAGGTTGCTTAGAAAATGGGAGAGAAAGAGAGGTGATGGATTGATATGGGATTGATGTTGTAAGGAAGGGGATTGAGAGGATGGTTTTGTTGGAAATTATGGTAAAAGAGAGATGGGTAGGGAGAGAGAGAGTTGACTTAGGAAAAAAGAGTGATGGTTGCTTGTACTTGTGGTATGGTGTGTACTTGACTTGATTTGATGTGACATGTTATAAAGATTCTCTCGAAATTCACAACGCGTGTTGTTTCTTTGAAATGAACGCGGACCCACTTCTCCTGGCCCGGGTATCAAATCAGTACACGAGTCGCAGCGTTAGAACTGAGGTAACGACGTGGTCATTATGGTACAAGTTTTGGGTCGTGCCGACTTCAGTATGCAGGACTCAGCTTAGGATCATGGGCAAACATCGGATACAAGTCGAGGGTTGCCGAAATTCGACCGAGAGGACCGCGGAAGCCTACCAAATGGTATGGTCTAGAATACAGGTCTTACATCATTAACCATACTTGTGGTAAAATGTGAGGCACAATCATGTGCTGAACTTGCACCTTCAGCTACTGGGGCCCACTTATCCATGTTACTGGATCCACATCATCAAAAAGCCTAGTAGTTGGATGTTTATCCTATATGGAATTTTCTCAGTGGTCCACCACGTGGGACACACACTTAACTTATATGATCGTGTCCTTACATGTAGTGCACTGTCAATGTGGGGGTCACACTAGGTGGGACGCACCTATTAATGATTATGATGATGATGGTGAATTGTTGGTTTTTATGAATGTATGATCTAATTGATGGTGATTATGTTAGGATTAATATCGATAATGGTGATGAATGTATGATCTAATTGATGGTGAATTGTTGGTTTTTATGAATGTATGATCTAATTGATGATGAATGAGTAGTTGTTTGTGGTAGTTGTGACATTGCATATGTTAATCATGAAGTGGAAGTGGCCTTCATGCTAATGATGATGATAGTATGTATATGTATATGGTGATAGAATATGCTAGTTGATCACCATGTTTTACTTAATGATTGTTACATTGAATGATAATGTTGATAGTTTAGTTGATAATCATGCATGTGTTGATGCTCATGACGATGATACGTGTATAATCACTATGCTTTGCTTGACATTGGTTACATTGGAGATGATATTGATATCCAAGTGAGAATAATGCACACGTTGATGGTCATGATGATCTCATGCATAAGATAACTATGTTTTTACTTTATGCCTGAATGATAATAAATAAATTATATGCTTGTGAATATAAGGATAACATTATGCATGATAGAAGCATAATGCCTAGCGTATGTAATATGCTAGTGTTGGATGATGGCCATAATATTGATAATGTATGTGAATCTTTATATGTTACGTACTTCCTGCACAAGCTTACATGATTTTGATAATTTGGCGTAAAATGTTGGTATGATGCCCAATAATTTTGTGGTGTTACATTAGTGATTGGCGTGAGAGTCACACTGAATGTTTGCTAATACCATTTTATTTATTTTGACATGGCACTTTCTTTATATTGATTTAACCATACTTTATGTTTAATGCGGTATTACACAACTTAGGCATAGTGCTTATGATTGTACCTTACCATATCTCATACCCATCATTTGTATGCCTGTTGTGGATGACGATTGTTCATAATATATGCCGTTCGGCTTAAGACACTTAGGGGACTCTATATGAGACAGGGCCGCCCCACATGATTCGCTCGATATGCGTAGGTTTGATGCATGCCATGGATAATGTGAGTCATTCATTTTGTACTGTGTGATATGTACATATACTCCCTAGAGACACCACGTTGCCTTGTTGTCACTGGCGGATGATGGACACCAAAAATTACTGAGGTTATAGGGTGTCATAGGCATCCCTGGGTGAAAGTCCTTAAACCTTGTGGTACCAGTAGGATGCTCCAACATCTAAACTAAGTGGATTCATGAGGGCACGATGGCTAGATACCGATAAGACACATCTCCCACTATGTCGAGGTCCGTTAGAATGGGGTTTGACCTTATCCGCACAGGTGTAGAGGGTTATATGCTAGGTTGGGTTTTACCAGCTCGTGAAATGGATTCGCAATCGAGGACCGGGTGATTTTTGTGTACCACTGGTAAGGCAGATAGTGAGGTCTTTTGCACTCGCTTAGTCTTATGCATGATGGGGTGGTAACCATTGTCGGAAGTGTACAAGACCTCAGTGATGATTCCGGTGATAATAATTGTACTGAGATGTGGACTTATTGAGTAGTACTTGCATGTTTAGCATTTGATGCATGGATTTACTCATCCATTATCCACTCGGGCTGGTGGTGCGCAACTAAATCATTATCCACTCAGGGGTTTACCACACTAAGTCTAGCTATCCAAATTAGGTATGAAATTGATTTGGATAGAAATCCCTTGTGATGAACCCCACAGGTTGTGATACCGTGTACTATTATCCCGACTACATGCACCAACTTTATTATTCATTTTCATCATATGCTCTATAATGGAATGTGTAATTTAATTATGTTATACATGATAATTGCCTAAAATTGATCACATGATTTATGATAACCTGATGAACTTTAATAATATGCTTAGTTAATAACATGCTTAGCTGATAACATGCTTGGTTGATAATATGTTTATGGTTGTTTTGGATGTCTTTACGGGAGTGCAATGATAAGTTGTGTTTTACTCCTTGCACGCAATAGACTCACAAGCTATGGTTTGCTCATACAGATTATTTATACCTTTTCATGACATGTTTAGTAGCATGGTGTGTGCAGGAGTTATAGGGGATTTCTTATCTCTTTTCCCCCATTGTTGAGCTGATGCACCATCATATGTGTGGCATGTCGACTAGGTTCGTTTCTTGGATATGCATTGATACCATGTATAAAAAGGTATAACCACCTAATCAGATTAACCATTCCATAGAATAAAAAAATAAATTAAAAATAAAATAAAACTCCCTCACCATGAGCTAGGTTTGGCATTCGGGAAGTTCGTTAACCGTTCACCAAGTCTGACGAGTGGCAAGGAAGCTGTCACAACCCGAGTTTAGGACTTGGGAAGTAGTAGGGCCTGGGTTCTAGATTTGGGACATGATAGGATTCGTACCATGGAAGAGCATGAAACAGTCGATTACAACCTTCTCTACCATGGAAGCAGAGTATATATCTTGTCATGAGCCACAAGTCAGGTGATCTGGCTTTAGAGTTTTTTCTCTAGTTTATAGGTTGTGCAGATGATCTCGAAACCATTGAAAATCTATTATGATAGTTCAGTTACGGTTAAATTCTCCAATAAAAACAAGCATTCATTAAGGTCAAAATATATTGGCATCAAGTATCTTATTGTGAATGAGAGAGTTTAGAATTGTCAAGTGTCTATAGAACTCATCGGCACAAGGTAGATGATAGTTATCACGCCCCAAACCCGGAAATCGAATTCATAGGAATCCCGATTGCCGAATTCGGTGCCGACAGCCTCCGTAGTACCCCATTCTCGACTCCTAGTATTCATATGCCGGATTTCCTATCTTGGGATCCTACAAGGAGGATTTTTTTTGTCAATGTACATTTAACTAGTAATAAGCATAACCACAAGATTACCCAATTCACAAAGGCAACATCATCATCATATATCCACTAATATAATCATTTGATTACAACACTGAAAGGGAAATACATAAATAGAAAATCAAGCTACAGAAGACCACTGCACTCTCCAAGCTCAACACTGCTGCAACCTAACATCACTTGCACACATCTATCATGCATAAGCTTATAGAAAGCTTAGAGGGTGGTGTAAGTGTGTGCACAAGGTAAGTGCCAAGTATTCAATACAATGTCATAATCATACAATACCGAAAAACTGGTAATCCACAAACCATACAATGTCTGAATAAGCAGAAACACTGACAAGATATAAATCATACGATAACAGAGTAAGTAGAAGTATGGACAAGTCTATAAGTCAATCAATATCAGAATACGCAATATAGAACAGCTATGCGATAAGGAGTCATAAAGAGCCAAATATCAGATGCCAAGAATGTATTGCAATATACAAATCCTGCTAAATCTGTCTAGGCCATATAAGTGCAGAAATAGCAACCCAAGATGCCATATGCCTGCGGATGTAATGCAAGATGCGATGCGAATGAAATAACCATGCTGGAGCGTGAAGTCAGGATGATAGTACGTAGTATCGCAGGCTATGGAGTCCACCATAAGGGACTTCTATCCAAACCAGTCCCATACCTAAATTTGGATAGTCAGACTCAGTGTGGTGAACTCTTGATTCCAGGTTAGTCGCGCGCCTGACCGAAATCCTTGCCATAACGAAGGTACACAACAATTAGTTGCGCACCACCAGCTCGAGTGGATAATGGATGAATGAATGAGCATGCAACTCCTACTCAATAAGTCCACATATCAGTACAGTTCCTCTCTGAGAAATCACCGGGGTCTATTATGCTCCAAACCAGATTGCTACCCCATCGCGCGCAACAAGGTGAGTGGAAGAGACCTCACTATCTGCCTGCCAATATCGGGCCCAGCTCGTCGATAGCGAACCCATTCCTCGAGCTGGTCAGACTCAGCCTAGCATTGCCCCCTCCTCTCGGGCAGGTAAGGCCGCACCCCCTTCCAACCGACCATGACATAGTGGGAGACGCTGCCTAACGGTATACGGCCCTCATGCGCTCATGCATCCACTCGGTCTAGATGTTGGAGCAACCTCTGGAACCAAGAGGGTTTAGGGACTTTCACCCAGGGATATCTATAGCACCCCATGTAGAACAGATTTTTTGGTGTCCCATCTGGCCATCCACGAAATACCTGTGGAGGCTACGACTCTGATGTCGCTAGGATGTATAGTAATCATAACACACAATACAAGATGCATGAGTCATACAATCCAGTCATACATCAATCCTGCGCATATCGTGCGCTCATGCGAGATAACCTCCATCTATCAGGGAGTCTCATATCATCTTACCCAATGACATATGCAATGGTCAATCACATCTCATAACAAACATACAGATGATGTATATGGGCATGTATCATGATGCTATGTGTCACATACTCATAGTCAGTATCAACAACCGGCCTCGACAATGTGGACATTTAACCAACATTGCCCCAAGGAATGACCCACATAGATCCAAACATATAATGGGCTTGCGACCTCACACAACGGCCTAATATACAACACAATGGGCCTTACTCAAGGGTTAGATGTACACAACAGGTGAGCCCTGCTCATTGGCCTAACATACATCACAATGGGCTCCATCGCCTGGCCCTCAAATGCATCATAATGGGTCTCATCACCTAGGCCTCAATATACATCACATTGGGCCTTAGACACGGGCCGAATACACATCACGTCGGGCCTCAAATACAGGTCGCATGTACATCACATTGGCCTCCAACAATCGGAATCAGCAATCGGCCACGACAAATCCAAGTCGGTAATCGACCTTGATCGATAATCAGCAATCAGTCACAACAAATCAAAATCGGTAATTGGCCCTAGTTGATTATCAGCCTCGATCGATATTCGGTAATCGGCCATCAGAATCTGTACTCAGCCTTGATTGATAATCGGCAATCGGCTATGACTAATCAAAATCGGTAATTGGCCTCGATCGATAATCGGCAATTGACCATTAGAATCGGTACTTAGCCTCGATCGATAATCGGCAATCGGCCATCAGAATCGGTACTCGGCCTCAATCGATAATCGGCAATCAGCCACGACAAATCAGAATCGGTAATCGACCTCGATCGATAATCGGTAATTAACCATCAGAATCGGTACTCGGCCTCGATCGATAATCGACAATCGGCCACGACAAATCAGAATCGGTAATCATCCTTGATCATCGGCATCGACAATCAGCACATAAACAAGGTGAGATCCATGGATGAATAGACGGTCAACCATAATATAAAGATCGGCCCTCGGTCGTGGTTATATCAAATTCAATAGCATGGATCCATCCATGTATGGTGAATGGGGCCCACTGATTAGGGTTAACCCATAAGTGATACTGAGAATGGAACTATCAAGGCCTAAGGGAAGGTCACAATGAGGGCATTCAACCATCATTGTCCATCAACGTGGACCTTTAATAAACATTGCTCCCAAGCAGTGGCCTACATAGAGTTAAACATATAATGAGCTCGTGGCCTCACATAAGGGCCATATACACATCAAGTGGGCCTCATCACATGAGCCTTAAATACAGCAAATGGGCAGCAATATGTAACACCCTGAAAATCGGGGGTCGTGTATAAACTCAACTCCCGAGTTCCAGACCGTCACTTATGCAACAAAAATGGTTATGATTCAATGTTGTCTGATTTAAAGCATTCACATGAGTAAAAGTATACCAAAACTGCAATTCATACTTCAGATCCAGTGATAAAAGCAAGCGGAAGACTAAACAAGATATATATCACTGTATGGAAAAACAAAGTAATCTCAACTGTCTCCAAAGTATGACTACATCTCTGAGTCTCATATACATGTACATAACAAAAGAATAATGTTCAAAAAGAAAAGTCCCACTGATGTCCCCTCGATCCAGGTCACCTACGGGAAGCCGTCATGATACTGCATATACGAGAACTCATCCTGGTCCTCGTCATCATCTAGCTCCACCTCCTGGATCTCATCGTCACCTGCAACTACAACAGGGTCTGGTGGGTGTTGCAAACACCATCCCGTAACGTGGGAATGAGTGATCAACTCAGTGGAATCATAGAGCAAAGATTAGCATGTTCACAATTCAATCACGCGATAATAGTAAAGCAGTAAATCAGACAAGTCCTAAAACTGTTGTTAATGCAAGATGATATGACGTGATGTATGCCCTCACCGACGAACACCCTCATACGGCAACATCTTACGACCGCGGCATGCCACACTCCCTAGAGTGCTCCACATCTTCCAGGCACATGCAATGCTATGGTGATATGATTACCAAGTTGTTATTAGTCCATTCAAACAGCAGGATTGGGAAACTAAGGTACCTCCCTTGTATCAATCCCAACACGGATCCTGTCTAGGGTCGTCACTCCTAGTAATCTCATACGATGTACATTTCGTAGGTCACTGCAAGGGCTGCCAGGGCTGTTGCTCGCACTCGTTGCACCGCTCCCCCATCACCTTATCAATACAGGCCTACTGTACTCTACTGCACGGAAGGGTCGTCGCCTCCCGTGAACTCAGAATACGCTCGCGGTCACTACAAAGGGCTCGTCGCCTGATCAGTGTAGGCCGACAGCTAGAATATAGTGTCCCATACCACCATAATCTGCTCACGAGTCTAGGTGCTCACTGGTCACTACGGGGAGGTTTGTGACCCCAGCGTAGGCCGACAGCTCGACCACGGTGTCCCATACCACCATGCCCGGCTCATGAGTCTTTGTGGATCAAGGTACCACGGTTAATAGGGTTTACAATGGTAAGTTCAGTACCCTAGGTTCAAGCAGTTATGTTACATACAAGGTGAACAAACATCGGCCAGTCGGGTTACTTGACGGGCTCGACTAGCGCGATCGCATCTCGAATTGAACGACATGAAGTGCGTAAAACACTTCGCGTGGCCTAACCACTGCCGCCAACTCTCAACACGAATCACGTTCATCGACGCGTCATTCGTGGCTATGACCAGTCAGCCACGAATTCGCTCGGTTACCGACTGCCTGGACTAAGTCAAGTCCCACACATCTATGGAATCACTATAAAAGGTATTGGAATTGAAATACATCATGTGAGCATGTTAGCACATGTTATAACATTCAACTTAAGCAAATCTTCAAGGCATACTTCCCATGCATATTCAACTTAAGCAAATCCTCAAGCACATACATTCAATGCATGTAATGAAATCATGCATTTTATCAACATGTAGAAAATCATCTAGGTCAGCATAATAGTTGAAAAATCAATCACAAACTATCATATAACATCATTTAATTCAATACATACTAATACAAACATTTATACAAACACATACACTACACACTTAAGTCTACATATGGTATGTCGACCCAAAGTGTGCAACTAGGCGAACCTCTTCGCCAAACTAATTATGCACGCATTCCTAACTTCCTAATGCGACAACAAACCATGTCAATCACTTCAGCAAAATATGAATGTAAACAGTACTTCCTACAAATGACTAAAATGCCCTAAATCTCATATTCTTCGTTAGCTTACGAAACGGGAAACGGAGAGCATTTTGTACATGTCAAACGGCGATGCCGTCAAGAATCTACTATTAAACGACATTGAAAGCGTTGGGAACCGTCAATCAAAGCGTCTAAAATCCTCACCTAGTGTCTTGTAGACTCGGGAATTGAAGCGGAGTGTATATGGTTCGTCTACGGCGAGTAAGGAGCCTAATACATAAGATCCATAAGCTACATCGCTATGGAAACAAGAAAAACTCAAATCACCAACTATTTAGGGTTTTTACTTACCTAGGATTGCGGTGGAATCGCCGGGAAAGCGGTAGAGGAGTGTCGCTTAAGCACGTGCAACACGTAGCACAAGTGGCGGGAAGAACTCTCCCACTCTCTCACAATCTCTCACTCTTTTTCTCTCTCCCAAGCTAGGGCTTCTCTCAAATTCGGATGGGAGAGAGGAGTGAGGGTTTCAACCCCTTTTATAGCCTAAAACATTCCCAAAATAGGCTTGGGAACAATGTTTACTTGGTGCCTAACCAAATCGGGGCCGTTTCGGTCCAAAAGGGCATTTCTGGAGGTCCCCAGGCCAGATGCGGTCGGACTTAAGCTCATGCATACTAGATCTAGCATACATCCAGTTTTCAGACCGGTTGGGTTCCCAGATCGCACGTGGCGGCCCAGTTTCAGTTTAACGGTCACCGCACCAAGATCAGGCCTATAAGTCCCGTGATATATAATAGATATTTTTCCTGATCCAAGGGTGTAATTTGGCTGTATTCTGACGGTCAGAATGCTTAATACTGATGCGTCAAATTTGTGTGCCAGATTTGAATTTGAAATTCCAACTATGTCCCTATTCACACTCTCTTCGGTCCGGGCTCAATGAAATAGCCTGTAATAATCGGTTTGACTTGATTTTTGGAATGAGTGTCAAGCCCAGCTAGACGGTCCTAACGGTCTAAGATAGGAGGTATCGGACTTTCAACGTGCGGTCTAGATCCAATACAAAGATTCAAAGTGGTCCAGAGAACAAACCGGCTTAGAGTTTGATCCGAGGCTTTAGAGCATTATAGCACCCTTAGTTCCACTCGCTTCGGGCCTTGTAGAACGTATTTAAAGTGATCAGGGACCATTTCCCAGCTATTCTAACGTTGCACTAGCTAACCTAGTCAAATTTTCCAAAGGAATGAATTCTACGCAAATTCGGGTCGAGTTGGTACTCGAGCCCAAGGATGGATTTTTCACGGGCGTTACAATCTACCCCCCTTAACAAATAATTTCGTCCTCGAAATTTTGTACCTTTTCGTACTCCTCGAGAAGCTGTGGGTAGTTCTTTCTGATCTCGGCTTCTGTCTCCCAAGTAGCCTCCTCCTCAGTATGATGCGTCCATAGTACCTTCACAAGGGGAATCACCTTGCTACGTAGTACCTGCTCCTTCCGGTCTAAGATGCGTGTCGGTCGCAGGATATAAGTAACATCCTCTCCTAACTGCACCTGCTCCCATCTGATGATATGAGAAGGATCAGCAACGTACTTCTTCAGCATAGAAACATGAAATACGTTGTGGACGCTCGCGAGGGGCGTGGGTAAAGCCAATCGGTAAGCCACTGCTCCCACACGATCGAGGATCTGAAAGGGGCCAATGAATCGCGGTGCCAGCTTCCCCTTCTTCCCGAACCGAAGGACTCCCTTCATAGGGGAAACTCGCAAAAACACATGATCCCCGACTGTGAACTCTAGTGGTCTCCGTCTCGTATCGGCGTAGCTCTTCTGTCTGCTCTGCGCTGTAAGTAGCCGACGTCGAATAATATCAATCTTCTCTGACGTCGCCTGCACCAACTCTGGGCCAATCAAGCTGCGCTCACCGACCTCTAACCAGCAATGCGGTGCGCGACAAGGTCGCCCATACAGCGCCTCATAAGGTGCCATGCCGATACTCGCCTGGAAGCTATTGTTGTACGCAAACTCCGCATATGCAAGACAGTCATCCCAACTGTCCTTGAAGTCCAATGCGCAAGCTCGCAACATGTCCTCCAGGATCTGGTTCACTCGCTCTGTCTGTCCGTCCGTCTGTGGGTGGAAGGCAGTACTGAACTTCAACTTCACACCCATAGCCTCCTGAATGCGAGTCCAGAAAATAGAAATGAACCGCGTGTCTCTGTCCGACACGATCTCCAACGGAACTCCATGCAGACGCACGATCTCTCTAATATACAATCTAGCCAGCTCGTCTGCAGAGTTCGTAACTCTGATCGGTAGGAAGTGCGCCGACTTCGTCAATCGGTCGACGATCACCCAAATAGAATCATGCCCCTTCCTCGTCTTCGGCAACCCAGAAATGAAGTCCATGGAAATGAAATCCCACTTCCACTCTGCAATCGGCATAGGCTGCAAAAGTCCAGGTGGTCGGCGATGCTCTGCCTTCACCTGCTGACAAGTGAGACAACGGGACACGAACTCAGCTATGTGGGTCTTCATACCTTCCCACCAGTACGTTCTCTTCACGTCACGATACATCTTCGTGCTGCCAGGATGCATCGCGAGTCTAGTAGAATGCGCAGCCTCGAGAATCTCTCGTCTCAAGTCAGGGACATCAGGAACGCATAGGCGGCCACGGTAACGTAAGCCCCCATCCATGCCAACTCGCCAGTCGGCGTCAGCATCATCACTGGCCTGCTCTCGAAGCTCAGTAAGATGCGCGTCGTCCCTCTGCGCCTCGATGACACGGTCATCGATCGGGGATCGCACCTGAACATGTGCGATGAACTCAAATGGCTCCTCTACGGTGAGTTTCTGCTCAAAGTCTCGCAAAAACTCAACCATATCCCACTCGGCAACCATCAGCGGAGCCGCAAACTCTATCGCCTTCTTGCGGCTCAACGCATCAGCCACAAGGTTCGCCTTCCCAGGATGGTAAGAGACTTCAAACTTGAAGTCCTTCAGCGTCTCCATCCATCGCCGCTGCCTCATATTCAAGTCCCGCTGTGTGAATATGTACTTGAGGCTCTTGTGGTCGCAAAAGAGCTCGAACTCCTCTCCATAGAGGTAATGTCTCCAGAGCCTCAGTGCGAATATCACGGCTGCCAACTCCAGGTCGTGTGTAGGGTAATTCTCCTCGTGCTTCCTTAATTGTCTCGAGGCATACGAAATTACCCTGTCCCTCTGCATAAGGACACAACCCAAACCAACGCTAGACGCGTCAGTGTATATAGTGTATTTAACCCCTTGCTCTGGCAATACTAGCACAGGGGCGGACGTAAGTCTGTCCTTCAGCTCCTGAAAAGCTGACTCCGCCTTATCATTCCAGGCGAACTTCACGTCCTTCCGTGTCAACTGAGATAAGGGTCTCGCGATCTTCGAGAAATCCTGAATGAAGCGCCGATAGTAGCCAGCGAGACCCAAGAAACTCCTCACCTCAGTGACAGAACCAGGCTGCTCCCAGTCCTGCACCGCAGCTACCTTAGACAGGTCAACTGCCATGCCATCCTTGGACACCACGTGTCCCAGAAACTTCACCTCCTGCTTCCAGAAGTCGCACTTCTTATACTGTGCGAACAACTGATGCTGTCTGAGCGTATCAAGGACCAAACGCAAGTGCTCCTCATGCTCCTCTCGACTCCTAGAGTATACCAAAATGTCGTCGATGAAGACAACGACGAATCGATAGAGGAAAGGCCGCAATACCCGGTTCATCAGATCCATGAACACGGCCGGTGCGTTCGTGAGACCGAACGACATCACGAGGAACTCGTAGTGACCAAAACTGGTCCTGAACGCTGTCTTCTGCACGTCCTCATCTCTGACGCGCAGCTGATGATATCCTGACTGAAGATCAATCTTCGAGAAGTACTGCGCTCCTCTCAACTGATCAAACAAGTCATCGATCCTGGGCAAAGGGTACTTGTTCTTCACTGTGAGTTGGTTCAGCCTGCGATAATCAATACACAATCGCAGCGAACCATCCTTCTTCTTCACGAACAAGACCGGTGCTCCCCAAGGAGATACGCTAGGCCGTATAAGGCCAAGCTCTAGTAGACCATCAATCTGCGTCCTCAACTCCTCCATCTCACATGGTGCCATGCGATACGTCGGCAGTGAGACGGGTGTAGAACCAGGAATCAGATCGATAGTGAAATCGATCTCACGTCGGGGTGGCAAACCAGGGATCTTCCTGAACAGATCCCCGAACTCAGAAACAACTGGCGTCTGCTCAAGTACCTGGGCACCAGCGTTGCGCAACAGAGTGGCGTAGCTAAGAATGCGGAAAGGAAGATTTACCCGCACTGAAAATGTGAAAGGCGTGCCCTCAGGCTCGTACACCGTCACCACACGAGCCTCGCAGTCAATCTCGGCTCTCGCTGCAGTCAACCAGTCCATGCCAAGAATGACGTCGAGATATACGAGCGAGGGATCGACGACCAAATCAAGAGTCATCGTCCTGCCTCCCAGATCAAGTAAACAACCCTCACACATCTGGGTGACATCCGAATAATCTCCATGAGCTGCAAGGACTCGCACGCTATCCATAGTAATAGTCTGCAACCCAAGACGTCTGACTACGGCACGCGATATCAAAGAAATCGTGGAACCAGTGTCCACCATGACAAGAACGGGAGTACCTCCGATATGGCCCGTGACCTCGAAGGCTGAATGCTGGAAAGTCGGCGTCGTAGCTGCCTCAGCGGTCAGTGCATGAACTCGAGCCTGCTGTGGCCGGTTCGGCCGCTGTGTCAAGGGCCGTGGGGGCTGTCGAATCTGCGATACTGTGGGTCTGAAAGAGGACTGCGCAGGAGCTGACCGTATAGGCGGTGCTGATATCGCCTGTGGACGTACACGATCAATCTTCTGCGGCGGCGAGAACCCACTGTCCCGCATCCTCGTAAAGCAACTCGGCGCTAGGTGGCCCGTCCTCCCACAGTATGTGCATGATAGATCAGGGCGCCGAAACGGTCCTACTGGCGCCGTGGTCCTGGTAGGAGGATCAATGCGAGGCCTCTTGCCCGCGAAGGGCCTATCTGGCAACTCCGGTCGCGGCCTAGAAGTAGTCGGGCCTCGTGATCGCGCAAGTCGATCCACGTCCTGCTCTGCCCGCATGGACATGTGAACCAACTCCGCATAGGAGGAGAAACTGATACAGCACATCTTCGACCGAATATCCGGTCGCAAGCCCTCCAAAAAGCGCCGTATGCGCATCTGCTCATCAGCTAGAATCGTCGGGACGTACCTGCCCAACTCTGTGAACCGATGCTCATACTCGGTGACCGTCATCGCTGCCTGCCTGAGACGGAGAAACTCATTCTCCCTCTCGTGTCTGTAGGTCTGAGGATAATACTTCTCATGGAAGCGAAACTCGAATGCTGCCCATGTTCATACGAAGTCTGCGGTAACAGTCCGCAATACACTATCCCACCACATACTGGCCTCTCTCTCAAACTGGAAGGTAGCCAGCTCTACCTGCTCTGCCTCAGTACAGTGCAACATGCGCAGAATCTTCGACACTCGGTCGAGCCAAAACTCAGCCTCCTCGGGTCTGTGAGAACCCGTGAAAGTAGGAGGCCGCAAGCGCTGAAATCGCTCCAGAAGGCCCCGTGTGTCGGCAGGGTTCCCCGCAGGGAAAGCAGGCTGCGCAGGAAGTGCTATGCCCTCATCCTGGGCGTAAGCATAGGCATCCTCAGCTGGATGCGCAGGTGGTGCAGGCGGAGTAGATGCAGTCGCACCCCCACCCTGGGCTAACGTCCCGACTATGGTAGTCAATAACTGCTGCTGCTGTAGCATCATAGCCATCATCTGCTCGAATCTATCAGGTGGCGGAGCAGGCTGTGGCGGATGAGGTGCGGACGTAGATGCGCGCTGTGGCTCTCTAACTGATGGTGTAAACGGCGGTGGTCCATCTGTAGGACCGACAGCAGGCTGAGTCGACCGAACAGTCTCAGGAATCGGGCCCACAGCAGGGTCCGGACGAGTGCCAGACTGAGAGGGAGTCTGATCCATCTGCTCAGACAACGAAAGCCGAACCGTGCTCCTCGTAGTCTTAGGTGGCATTCCCTATATTCAAAATAGGGCGCAACCTTGTCAGTCTCAATTGCTCAAATACACCACAATCATTCACTAAAGAGTCAAAGGCAATCCATGCATTTCAATTAATCAAAATTGTCACAATACAAGGGATATATCCTTACAAGCATCATGACTAGAATGACATGGAAATTAAGACAGTTAAGCAACAGCAACAAAAGCAAAGCACTAGCCCTAATAGGCTTTACACACATAAAACAGAAAATAGCTAACTACTCATAACAACATCAAAGATCGCGTTGCTAGTCGGAGTCTGGCGACGGAGGAGGAGCACCCTTATCCTGTAAACAACACGGGATTGCCTTCAAGGTGCGAGTCACCTTGCCGAACTTCTTCTTCGTAACGGCCTTGGCATCAGCGACCTCTGCTCGAAGTTCTTGGACTTCCCTTCGCAAAGCGGTCTGACTCTCCTCCATCCGAGCAATGCGATCGTCAATAGTAGTCTGCGCAGAAGGAGGAGGGCTCTCGTCAGTATCCTGAGCCTCCTCTTCTGCTTCTTCCTGAGTCTCTTCCTGAACCTCTGCACTAGGTTCTCCTTCGCTTTGATCTTCCTCTTCATCAAAGTCGTCCCCACTATCCCTTTCAAGTTGATTTTCACGATATTGCGACCCAATCTTCATCTTAACCATCGTCGACTCATCGATGGTGTGAATCGATACCGGCAACTCGGGTCCAAGTCTATAGGCAAACTCAAGCGCAATCTTGCAAATGAGTCGGCCAAAGGGAAGGGATTCGGATGTTCTTCTCGACCTGGCTATGAGAACTATCTGCCGTAAGATGAAAGTGGCCATACATACGTTCTCTCCCTGGGCCACCAGAAATAAGAAATCGACCATAAGACGTGTACATTCAATGCGGTTCGTCGACCTAGGATAAACATTGAACGTGCAGATGTGATGCAGCAGACGTAAATCCTCAGACATGTACGTCGTCTTGAGGCTATTATTAGGCTGCCATGGAACCAACTTACCGCACAGAAACCTGGTGCGGCGATCTCGTTCACGTCTAGTCCTCAAATTCTTCTCACTTGGATGTACATCACCTAGAGGCACATTGAGAAGTCGCGCAACCAACCGGACGTCGATCGTAGCCATCCGATCTCTACCAAAAGGGATTTTGAACTGCAAGGGCTCCAAGGTAGGACTCTGGATGCTAGCATAGAAGGCACGAACAGTGCTCACATTAGCACGAGCGCGAGCTTCAAAGATCGGTCCCCAGTGCGCGGCTTCAATGCGTTCGAACAACAGATACTCGCCGAACAATCGCCCATCTACGTCCGCCTCAAATAACACTCTACGATCAGTGTATTCACCATGAGGCATCTCTGATAGGATGGTTCGTCCAAGATGTGCATGGGGATCCAAATCCCGCTTTGTACGGCACTCCAGGACTACCGCTGGACCTGCGGCGGCGCTTGAACTTGCGGCACCACCCCGCGGTCTTCTCAATCGAGCAGGGCGGCTCGGCCCAGCCTCGTCTGTTGCAGTTTTCCTCTTACCCATCAAAGACAGGATGGATGAGAGTGACAAAAGACCCAAAATAGCTTCCACGAAAGCCATGGAAAACGCCGAAAATGCGGAGAAATGGCTGCCCAATCTGACAAAAGGAAATCTAGGCGTCGTAGAGGGATGCTTCAAGCTTCCCAAGGCTGTAGTTTCAGGGAAAAATAAGAACAAAAAGATGGAATGGAGCTGCTCACGATTTCAGCACTATTTGGGGGATTTTGGAGCTCCAAATGGGAAAATTTTCAAGGAAAGGGGCTGCCAACACCCAATAATCAATGGGTGGTGGTCGGTTTTGGCCAAGGAAGGGATTAGGAGGGGTTTGGGTCGCCGGGGTTTGGAATGGAGCGCTGAAAACCAAATCTAGGGCATGCAAGGGGGCTGTTTGTGAAGGAGAGGGGTGTTTTAGGGTTTTTCGTGGGATGGGAGGTAGCTAGGAGTGATGGGGGAGGTATTTAAGTGGGTGCGCCCAAAGGGCAGCACCATCGGAGGTGGCCGGCCGGCGATGCATCGCCCGGCCGGCGATGGCATCGCCGGCCAACCTTCAGGTTGGCCAGCGGGACCCCATGGGTCTGGTCCCCCATGGTCCCAGGGCCCCAAAAAAGTTGGTCCCACCCCTTGGTTCATTATATTTTGGTCCCTATGAGCCCAAACATGTGTTCGGGGCTTTCCGGGTCCACATCGCAATCCCGAATACCAAACCATATGATGCAGCATATGAATTTGGGGTAGAAGGATCCATTACATCTTTCTAGCTCCTTAGTTGCTAAAGAAAGTGAAGTTAGAATGGCCTTATGGCCATTTTTCATGAAATTTTACTATTCACTGTAAAATTTGGTGAATGTACTAATTTGTGTTATTTTCACATTAGGTTTGATGCCTAACATGAAATGGATAAGAAAGAACTGAAGGTTGAAGTGTTTAGAGAGGGAATTTTGAGAATTTTTGGCAAAACGGGGTTTTTAAGCCCTGGCGATTGATTACTGGAGTCGTGGTCATTCCACGGCCCAAAGATTCACTTTTGCGGTTTAAAACCGCTCATAGGACGTCTCCACCCGACTTCCTACAGCTTAGAAGTGATTCGGGTCGCTTTACGCGACCCGAGATGCGTTACAGACTCGATCTTGCGATCGATCCTTATAGACTTCGCCTATCGGCGAATTTGTGATCCTAGAAGTGTTTCTAATTGATGGTGATTATGTTAGGATTAATATCGATAATGGTGATGAATGTATGATCTAATTGATGGTGAATTGTTGGTTTTTATGAATGTATGATCTAATTGATGATGAATGAGTAGTTGTTTGTGGTAGTTGTGACATTGCATATGTTAATCATGAAGTGGAAGTGGCCTTCATGCTAATGATGATGATAGTATGTATATGTATATGGTGATAGAATATGCTAGTTGATCACCATGTTTTACTTAATGATTGTTACATTGAATGATAATGTTGATAGTTTAGTTGATAATCATGCATGTGTTGATGCTCATGACGATGATACGTGTATAATCACTATGCTTTGCTTGACATTGGTTACATTGGAGATGATATTGATATCCAAGTGAGAATAATGCACACGTTGATGGTCATGATGATCTCATGCATAAGATAACTATGTTTTTACTTTATGCCTGAATGATAATAAATAAATTATATGCTTGTGAATATAAGGATAACATTATGCATGATAGAAGCATAATGCCTAGCGTATGTAATATGCTAGTGTTGGATGATGGCCATAATATTGATAATGTATGTGAATCTTTATATGTTACGTACTTCCTGCACAAGCTTACATGATTTTGATAATTTGGCGTAAAATGTTGGTATGATGCCCAATAATTTTGTGGTGTTACATTAGTGATTGGCGTGAGAGTCACACTGAATGTTTGCTAATACCATTTTATTTATTTTGACATGGCACTTTCTTTATATTGATTTAACCATACTTTATGTTTAATGCGGTATTACACAACTTAGGCATAGTGCTTATGATTGTACCTTACCATATCTCATACCCATCATTTGTATGCCTGTTGTGGATGACGATTGTTCATAATATATGCCGTTCGGCTTAAGACACTTAGGGGACTCTATATGAGACAGGGCCGCCCCACATGATTCGCTCGATATGCGTAGGTTTGATGCATGCCATGGATAATTTGAGTCATTCATTTTGTACTGTGTGATATGTACATATACTCCCTAG
This sequence comes from Magnolia kwangsiensis, assembly GCA_037074715.1. Lineage (NCBI taxonomy): Eukaryota > Viridiplantae > Streptophyta > Magnoliopsida > Magnoliales > Magnoliaceae > Magnolia > Magnolia kwangsiensis. Next base: position 35,160,679 of record CM073582.1, on the reverse strand, counting down.
AGACACCACGTTGCCTTGTTGTCACTGGCGGATGATGGACACCAAAAATTACTGAGGTTATAGGGTGTCATAGGCATCCCTGGGTGAAAGTCCTTAAACCTTGTGGTACCAGTAGGATGCTCCAACATCTAAACTAAGTGGATTCATGAGGGCACGATGGCTAGATACCGATAAGACACATCTCCCACTATGTCGAGGTCCGTTAGAATGGGGTTTGACCTTATCCGCACAGGTGTAGAGGGTTATATGCTAGGTTGGGTTTTACCAGCTCGTGAAATGGATTCGCAATCGAGGACCGGGTGATTTTTGTGTACCACTGGTAAGGCAGATAGTGAGGTCTTTTGCACTCGCTTAGTCTTATGCATGATGGGGTGGTAACCATTGTCGGAAGTGTACAAGACCTCAGTGATGATTCCGGTGATAATAATTGTACTGAGATGTGGACTTATTGAGTAGTACTTGCATGTTTAGCATTTGATGCATGGATTTACTCATCCATTATCCACTCGGGCTGGTGGTGCGCAACTAAATCATTATCCACTCAGGGGTTTACCACACTAAGTCTAGCTATCCAAATTAGGTATGAAATTGATTTGGATAGAAATCCCTTGTGATGAACCCCACAGGTTGTGATACCGTGTACTATTATCCCGACTACATGCACCAACTTTATTATTCATTTTCATCATATGCTCTATAATGGAATGTGTAATTTAATTATGTTATACATGATAATTGCCTAAAATTGATCACATGATTTATGATAACCTGATGAACTTTAATAATATGCTTAGTTAATAACATGCTTAGCTGATAACATGCTTGGTTGATAATATGTTTATGGTTGTTTTGGATGTCTTTACGGGAGTGCAATGATAAGTTGTGTTTTACTCCTTGCACGCAATAGACTCACAAGCTATGGTTTGCTCATACAGATTATTTATACCTTTTCATGACATGTTTAGTAGCATGGTGTGTGCAGGAGTTATAGGGGATTTCTTATCTCTTTTCCCCCATTGTTGAGCTGATGCACCATCATATGTGTGGCATGTCGACTAGGTTCGTTTCTTGGATATGCATTGATACCATGTATAAAAAGGTATAACCACCTAATCAGATTAACCATTCCATAGAATAAAAAAATAAATTAAAAATAAAATAAAACTCCCTCACCATGAGCTAGGTTTGGCATTCGGGAAGTTCGTTAACCGTTCACCAAGTCTGACGAGTGGCAAGGAAGCTGTCACAACCCGAGTTTAGGACTTGGGAAGTAGTAGGGCCTGGGTTCTAGATTTGGGACATGATAGGATTCGTACCATGGAAGAGCATGAAACAGTCGATTACAACCTTCTCTACCATGGAAGCAGAGTATATATCTTGTCATGAGCCACAAGTCAGGTGATCTGGCTTTAGAGTTTTTTCTCTAGTTTATAGGTTGTGCAGATGATCTCGAAACCATTGAAAATCTATTATGATAGTTCAGTTACGGTTAAATTCTCCAATAAAAACAAGCATTCATTAAGGTCAAAATATATTGGCATCAAGTATCTTATTGTGAATGAGAGAGTTTAGAATTGTCAAGTGTCTATAGAACTCATCGGCACAAGGTAGATGATAGTTATCACGCCCCAAACCCGGAAATCGAATTCATAGGAATCCCGATTGCCGAATTCGGTGCCGACAGCCTCCGTAGTACCCCATTCTCGACTCCTAGTATTCATATGCCGGATTTCCTATCTTGGGATCCTACAAGGAGGATTTTTTTTGTCAATGTACATTTAACTAGTAATAAGCATAACCACAAGATTACCCAATTCACAAAGGCAACATCATCATCATATATCCACTAATATAATCATTTGATTACAACACTGAAAGGGAAATACATAAATAGAAAATCAAGCTACAGAAGACCACTGCACTCTCCAAGCTCAACACTGCTGCAACCTAACATCACTTGCACACATCTATCATGCATAAGCTTATAGAAAGCTTAGAGGGTGGTGTAAGTGTGTGCACAAGGTAAGTGCCAAGTATTCAATACAATGTCATAATCATACAATACCGAAAAACTGGTAATCCACAAACCATACAATGTCTGAATAAGCAGAAACACTGACAAGATATAAATCATACGATAACAGAGTAAGTAGAAGTATGGACAAGTCTATAAGTCAATCAATATCAGAATACGCAATATAGAACAGCTATGCGATAAGGAGTCATAAAGAGCCAAATATCAGATGCCAAGAATGTATTGCAATATACAAATCCTGCTAAATCTGTCTAGGCCATATAAGTGCAGAAATAGCAACCCAAGATGCCATATGCCTGCGGATGTAATGCAAGATGCGATGCGAATGAAATAACCATGCTGGAGCGTGAAGTCAGGATGATAGTACGTAGTATCGCAGGCTATGGAGTCCACCATAAGGGACTTCTATCCAAACCAGTCCCATACCTAAATTTGGATAGTCAGACTCAGTGTGGTGAACTCTTGATTCCAGGTTAGTCGCGCGCCTGACCGAAATCCTTGCCATAACGAAGGTACACAACAATTAGTTGCGCACCACCAGCTCGAGTGGATAATGGATGAATGAATGAGCATGCAACTCCTACTCAATAAGTCCACATATCAGTACAGTTCCTCTCTGAGAAATCACCGGGGTCTATTATGCTCCAAACCAGATTGCTACCCCATCGCGCGCAACAAGGTGAGTGGAAGAGACCTCACTATCTGCCTGCCAATATCGGGCCCAGCTCGTCGATAGCGAACCCATTCCTCGAGCTGGTCAGACTCAGCCTAGCATTGCCCCCTCCTCTCGGGCAGGTAAGGCCGCACCCCCTTCCAACCGACCATGACATAGTGGGAGACGCTGCCTAACGGTATACGGCCCTCATGCGCTCATGCATCCACTCGGTCTAGATGTTGGAGCAACCTCTGGAACCAAGAGGGTTTAGGGACTTTCACCCAGGGATATCTATAGCACCCCATGTAGAACAGATTTTTTGGTGTCCCATCTGGCCATCCACGAAATACCTGTGGAGGCTACGACTCTGATGTCGCTAGGATGTATAGTAATCATAACACACAATACAAGATGCATGAGTCAATACAATCCAGTCATACATCAATCCTGCGCATATCGTGCGCTCATGCGAGATAACCTCCATCTATCAGGGAGTCTCATATCATCTTACCCAATGACATATGCAATGGTCAATCACATCTCATAACAAACATACAGATGATGTATATGGGCATGTATCATGATGCTATGTGTCACATACTCATAGTCAGTATCAACAACCGGCCTCGACAATGTGGACATTTAACCAACATTGCCCCAAGGAATGACCCACATAGATCCAAACATATAATGGGCTTGCGACCTCACACAACGGCCTAATATACAACACAATGGGCCTTACTCAAGGGTTAGATGTACACAACAGGTGAGCCCTGCTCATTGGCCTAACATACATCACAATGGGCTCCATCGCCTGGCCCTCAAATGCATCATAATGGGTCTCATCACCTAGGCCTCAATATACATCACATTGGGCCTTAGACACGGGCCGAATACACATCACGTCGGGCCTCAAATACAGGTCGCATGTACATCACATTGGCCTCCAACAATCGGAATCAGCAATCGGCCACGACAAATCCAAGTCGGTAATCGACCTTGATCGATAATCAGCAATCAGTCACAACAAATCAAAATCGGTAATTGGCCCTAGTTGATTATCAGCCTCGATCGATATTCGGTAATCGGCCATCAGAATCTGTACTCAGCCTTGATTGATAATCGGCAATCGGCTATGACTAATCAAAATCGGTAATTGGCCTCGATCGATAATCGGCAATTGACCATTAGAATCGGTACTTAGCCTCGATCGATAATCGGCAATCGGCCATCAGAATCGGTACTCGGCCTCAATCGATAATCGGCAATCAGCCACGACAAATCAGAATCGGTAATCGACCTCGATCGATAATCGGTAATTAACCATCAGAATCGGTACTCGGCCTCGATCGATAATCGACAATCGGCCACGACAAATCAGAATCGGTAATCATCCTTGATCATCGGCATCGACAATCAGCACATAAACAAGGTGAGATCCATGGATGAATAGACGGTCAACCATAATATAAAGATCGGCCCTCGGTCGTGGTTATATCAAATTCAATAGCATGGATCCATCCATGTATGGTGAATGGGGCCCACTGATTAGGGTTAACCCATAAGTGATACTGAGAATGGAACTATCAAGGCCTAAGGGAAGGTCACAATGAGGGCATTCAACCATCATTGTCCATCAACGTGGACCTTTAATAAACATTGCTCCCAAGCAGTGGCCTACATAGAGTTAAACATATAATGAGCTCGTGGCCTCACATAAGGGCCATATACACATCAAGTGGGCCTCATCACATGAGCCTTAAATACAGCAAATGGGCAGCAATATGTAACACCCTGAAAATCGGGGGTCGTGTATAAACTCAACTCCCGAGTTCCAGACCGTCACTTATGCAACAAAAATGGTTATGATTCAATGTTGTCTGATTTAAAGCATTCACATGAGTAAAAGTATACCAAAACTGCAATTCATACTTCAGATCCAGTGATAAAAGCAAGCGGAAGACTAAACAAGATATATATCACTGTATGGAAAAACAAAGTAATCTCAACTGTCTCCAAAGTATGACTACATCTCTGAGTCTCATATACATGTACATAACAAAAGAATAATGTTCAAAAAGAAAAGTCCCACTGATGTCCCCTCGATCCAGGTCACCTACGGGAAGCCGTCATGATACTGCATATACGAGAACTCATCCTGGTCCTCGTCATCATCTAGCTCCACCTCCTGGATCTCATCGTCACCTGCACTACAACAGGGTCTGGTGGGTGTTGCAAACACCATCCCGTAACGTGGGAATGAGTGATCAACTCAGTGGAATCATAGAGCAAAGATTAGCATGTTCACAATTCAATCACGCGATAATAGTAAAGCAGTAAATCAGACAAGTCCTAAAACTGTTGTTAATGCAAGATGATATGACGTGATGTATGCCCTCACCGACGATCACCCTCATACGGCAACATCTTACGACCGCGGCATGCCACACTCCCTAGAGTGCTCCACATCTTCCAGGCACATGCAATGCTATGGTGATATGATTACCAAGTTGTTATTAGTCCATTCAAACAGCAGGATTGGGAAACTAAGGTACCTCCCTTGTATCAATCCCAACACGGATCCTGCCTAGGGTCGTCACTCCTAGTAATCTCATACGATGTACATTTCGTAGGTCACTGCAAGGGCTGCCAGGGCTGTTGCTCGCACTCGTTGCACCGCTCCCCCATCACCTTATCAATACAGGCCTACTGTACTCTACTGCACGGAAGGGTCGTCGCCTCCCGTGAACTCAGAATACGCTCGCGGTCACTACAAAGGGCTCGTCGCCTGATCAGTGTAGGCCGACAGCTAGAATATAGTGTCCCATACCACCATAATCTGCTCACGAGTCTAGGTGCTCACTGGTCACTACGGGGAGGTTTGTGACCCCAGCGTAGGCCGACAGCTCGACCACGGTGTCCCATACCACCATGCCCGGCTCATGAGTCTTTGTGGATCAAGGTACCACGGTTAATAGGGTTTACAATGGTAAGTTCAGTACCCTAGGTTCAAGCAGTTATGTTACATACAAGGTGAACAAACATCGGCCAGTCGGGTTACTTGACGGGCTCGACTAGCGCGATCGCATCTCGAATTGAACGACATGAAGTGCGTAAAACACTTCGCGTGGCCTAACCACTGCCGCCAACTCTCAACACGAATCACGTTCATCGACGCGTCATTCGTGGCTATGACCAGTCAACCACGAATTCGCTCGGTTACCGACTGCCTGGACTAAGTCAAGTCCCACACATCTATGGAATCACTATAAAAGGTATTGGAATTGAAATACATCATGTGAGCATGTTAGCACATGTTATAACATTCAACTTAAGCAAATCTTCAAGGCATACTTCCCATGCATATTCAACTTAAGCAAATCCTCAAGCACATACATTCAATGCATGTAATGAAATCATGCATTTTATCAACATGTAGAAAATCATCTAGGTCAGCATAATAGTTGAAAAATCAATCACAAACTATCATATAACATCATTTAATTCAATACATACTAATACAAACATTTATACAAACACATACACTACACACTTAAGTCTACATATGGTATGTCGACCCAAAGTGTGCAACTAGGCGAACCTCTTCGCCAAACTAATTATGCACGCATTCCTAACTTCCTAATGCGACAACAAACCATGTCAATCACTTCAGCAAAATATGAATGTAAACAGTACTTCCTACAAATGACTAAAATGCCCTAAATCTCATATTCTTCGTTAGCTTACGAAACGGGAAACGGAGAGCATTTTGTACATGTCAAACGGCGATGCCGTCAAGAATCTACTATTAAACGACATTGAAAGCGTTGGGAACCGTCAATCAAAGCGTCTAAAATCCTCACCTAGTGTCTTGTAGACTCGGGAATTGAAGCGGAGTGTATATGGTTCGTCTACGGCGAGTAAGGAGCCTAATACATAAGATCCATAAGCTACATCGCTATGGAAACAAGAAAAACTCAAATCACCAACTATTTAGGGTTTTTACTTACCTAGGATTGCGGTGGAATCGCCGGGAAAGCGGTAGAGGAGTGTCGCTTAAGCACGTGCAACACGTAGCACAAGTGGCGGGAAGAACTCTCCCACTCTCTCACAATCTCTCACTCTTTTTCTCTCTCCCAAGCTAGGGCTTCTCTCAAATTCGGATGGGAGAGAGGAGTGAGGGTTTCAACCCCTTTTATAGCCTAAAACATTCCCAAAATAGGCTTGGGAACAATGTTTACTTGGTGCCTAACCAAATCGGGGCCGTTTCGGTCCAAAAGGGCATTTCTGGAGGTCCCCAGGCCAGATGCGGTCGGACTTAAGCTCATGCATACTAGATCTAGCATACATCCAGTTTTCAGACCGGTTGGGTTCCCAGATCGCACGTGGCGGCCCAGTTTCAGTTTAACGGTCACCGCACCAAGATCAGGCCTATAAGTCCCGTGATATATAATAGATATTTTTCCTGATCCAAGGGTGTAATTTGGCTGTATTCTGACGGTCAGAATGCTTAATACTGATGCGTCAAATTTGTGTGCCAGATTTGAATTTGAAATTCCAACTATGTCCCTATTCACACTCTCTTCGGTCCGGGCTCAATGAAATAGCCTGTAATAATCGGTTTGACTTGATTTTTGGAATGAGTGTCAAGCCCAGCTAGACGGTCCTAACGGTCTAAGATAGGAGGTATCGGACTTTCAACGTGCGGTCTAGATCCAATACAAAGATTCAAAGTGGTCCAGAGAACAAACCGGCTTAGAGTTTGATCCGAGGCTTTAGAGCATTATAGCACCCTTAGTTCCACTCGCTTCGGGCCTTGTAGAACGTATTTAAAGTGATCAGGGACCATTTCCCAGCTATTCTAACGTTGCACTAGCTAACCTAGTCAAATTTTCCAAAGGAATGAATTCTACGCAAATTCGGGTCGAGTTGGTACTCGAGCCCAAGGATGGATTTTTCACGGGCGTTACACAATACATGGACCGAAAATACATCTCAATGGGCCTCACCATGTGGGTCATAAGCACATCACATCAGGCCTTGCTCATGGGCTTCGAATACATCACAATGGGCCAAAACCCATGGGCTTCAAATACACAATGGGCCTATATACATTACAGGTGGGCCCTGTACATGGGCCTCAAATATACATCATGATGCGGCTCATGCATGGAACCCACCAATGGGCATCAAGTGGGCTTGGACCACACCAAAAATCATTTTAATAGTTGTAGGTGTAACATGTGTATCAATGTACACTATCAATCCATGGGGCTCATGGCCCATTTATGAGGACCAGCACTACCCAAACATTATCCATATAAATCAACACCATCCAAACTATGCCCAGGTGCATCAGCACCATTTAAACATTGTCCATGTGCATTAGCACCATCCAAACCTTGTCCAGCACCATCCAGTACAAATCTGGACGGTGTGGGTGAAATAAATAGATTAGGGCGGGTCCCACCCGCTGGTAGGGAAAAATTAATGGACGCGTGAATATACAACACATCATCAAGCGGGCCCTGCCCCTCTAGATCACAGATGAGCGGTGTGGCTAATAGATATGCCATGGTGTGGCCCACATAACACTGTCCACTAGGTCCATCACCATCCAGATGATTTGGACGGTATGGAAGAAACAAATACATCGCAATGGTCCCCACGTACTGGGTGCAGTAAGGTAGGCTCCACCTAAGCTTGGATCAGCCTCACAGCTGTAACTTATAGTCATCCAGGTGGGGTCCACAGTAGTGTGGCCCACCTGCTCTGCTGACATTCACCGCAGCAATCATGTAGCTGGTGTGCAGTAGCCAGCCGATCATCACCTAGATAGGTGGGTCCCACGTCCATGAAGTGGACAGATGGTGGGGATAAGGAGCCCCCCTCTACATCTGGTGGAGTGCACAAATATGTGGTGTGGATCAAACCCACATGCTGCTGTCAGCAGTGTGGCCCATCAAACAGATAGATATATATATATACTTAATATTAAAATATTAGTATTATATATATTTATTATTATTAAAATGGACCACCGTCCAGACCCATGTCTGGACGGATGGTGTGGATTACAAAGACATATGCTACAGTGGGGTGATGGAAGTCCTGGGATGTAAAATGCATACCTGTAGGTGGGTCGCATCTCACACATACAACACGTGTGGGATGACCCCACACATGCCAATGAAAGGACGGTTTGAATATAGCACACAGGATGGCCTACTAACAGCACCATGCCGCTGGACCTACCCACCTTGGGGCTCACGTCCGGAATGATCTGTCCAAATGGACGGTGTGGGTACAATACATATCTTAAGGTGGGTCCCACTGTCTGGGCCGTCCATCAAAATGGATAGACTACGTGGATTGAAGCACGTTTATCATGGTGGCCTCTCACACAGCCGTCCAGATGGACAGTGTGGAGATAAGACACATACATCATCGTGGTTGATGTCCAAGTCTAGACTGCTGGACGGTCTGGATCAATGAGATGGACGGGGTGGATATCCAATACATAAATCAGGGTGGGTCCCACGTACGTGGCCTCTGATGCAAGCATCGTGATGGGACCGGGCATGGCACGTGAGAGGGATGGACGGCATGGACATTACATCCATCAGGGTAGGTCCCACCGTCCAGAAACACTGGACAGTGAGGATTTACAACCCATACTTGATGGCCCACGTCCAAGTAGACGCCACACGTGTGATGGGTTCTCGGACCAACGGTGTAGATAAAACATTCACGTTATGGTGGGCCTTGCACGAATGGACGGTGCAGATAGATCACTGCATCAGGGTCCCACATACCTGCTGATGGTACAGCAGTTGTGGCTGCGTGGATTACTGGCCCACTGTCCAGATGATGGATGGTGGGATATAACACATGCATCATGGTGTAGCCCACACGCGTGGCCTAAAAAAAATATGGACGGACGGTCTAGATCACGACCAGTTCTAATTGTCCAAAGACACTGGTATGCTCATAGACCAGCCAATCAACTTCCATCCAATGGGTGGGTCCCACGTGGTGGGCCACCCACCCTCTCTCTCTCTCTCTTCATTTATGTATATAAATATATAACTAATATATATATCATTATATCCGGGAACAGTCCAGCGTCCAGAGGGTCTGGACGCTCACTGGACGGACGGTGGATTAAATCCATACATCACAGCTAGCTCCACGTGCACCGTGGAATGGACGGTGCAGATACATACGTCCATGTGGGCCCCACATGTATAGGCAGTGTGTATAAAACACATAGATCATGGCAGCCCTCAGCCATTGACGTCAATCAGCAGAGGGACCCACCGTCTCATCATTGCATCATTGGATGGTGTGGATTTATAATTCATAAATCAAGGTGGGTTTCCACCGTCCAGATAACTGAACGGTGGATGCATGGCATAGATAAAACACATGCACCTAGTGGGTTCACACGTATGGCCCACAAAAGCTCTGGACAGAGCTGATATTTATGTTTTTCCCTTCCTTTAGGCTGGCCGGATGTCAACAAGGTGGGCCGCACAAGCAGCTTGATCAGGTGGGCCACACCACACTCCTTTACAAAAAAAAAAAAGAAAAAGAGGGAGAGAGAGAGAGAAGCACCCACCTCGAGATCTCTCCTTCCTTCTTCCGCCAATGTATGATGGAGTCCCAAATGGATAATTTCAACGGTTAAGATGGGCTAAAGATGGTGGGATCGGGTGGTAGAAAGGTGGGCCACACTACTATCTCCCATGGGAGCCATGGACATGAGTTGCTCCCATGAAGAGAATGAGGGAGAGAGAGATGAGGGAGAGAGAGAGATTGAAAGAGAGAGATGGGTGAGTGATGTGGTGGGTGTACTTTGTGTAAGAGAGAGTTTGACTTTGGGGTTGCTTTGGGATGGGGTTGTACTTTGGCATATGAAGTGATGTGTACTTAATATTTGACATGATTGATATGATTGATTTGAAAGGTTGTAGAGATTCTCTTGGGATTTTACAAATGTGCGGCGTTTTCTCAAACTGAACGCGGACCCACTTCTTCTGGCCTGGGTATCTCCTCGGCGCGCGAGGCGCGGCATCGGAACCGCGGCGACGGCACGGTTGCTAGGGTACAAATCTTGGGTCGAGCTGATTCTGGTTGACGGCAAGCGTCTCAAGGTCACGCGTAAATGTCAGATAAAGGTCGAAGGTTGCCGAAATTCGACCAGGAAGACCGCGGAAGCCTACGAAATGGTACAGTCTATGATACGGGTCTTATAATAGTGAATTCTCTCACAAAAGGCCTTACTATTATGCTCTTTAAGGAACATGTGACGTTTATGAGAGTTGTAAATCCCAATGATGTATTTGAATAATGGAGGCTTTCATTTTTTATTTGATTATTTACAAACATTTTAGAAATCTATTTATATACATTGATGATTCTGTTATTCAGTTTATATCTTTTTTTTCTTTCAATGTGCACATTTAGCTTTGAGGGAGCAAGACTTTGGTTTGTGTCTTGGTGACACATTTAGTAGGACTAATTGAAGATAAGCACGTGTGATCACATTAGACGTGTAATCTTCATACCACACCATATATCTTCGATCTATATCATTAAGGCTATTAGTTTTCATGACCGTGATTTATCATACTTCAAAAAATATAAATGTTGTATTGACTACCATGATTCAATATCAATGGTCTTGATAGACTGGATCTGACAAGTGTTGCTCATAATTATCCAACGGTGTTGTTTTAAAAAATCAGTAGGATGCTCATTAGAAACTTTCAAAAGCAAATACGTTTCACAAAATTATTTTCACAAATAAAATAAATTATTTTTTTCATTCAGAGATCAATGAAGCCCAAGTGGGAGAATGTAAGACTCCAAAAGGTAGGCCATACATGATCATCGATTTAGATATGATCGTTGGATTATTCAGATTGAGTAATTCAGTGAGCCCTACTACAGTTGTGCTCATTGCAAATAGGTTTGGGGCGGGACACTTGAACCATGTTCCCCATACACGGTTATTAAGTCAGATATGGAAACCTACGGTGTGGAGACCTTGGAGGAGAGAAGTGTGATGGGTAAGCTTTTATAGCCCTCTTTCTTATAAATGCATGTCTTAGTCCCCTTACCAACATAATAGAGAAAACCCTTGTCACATTAAGAGATTCTCATAAGGGTGTAAGGTGTGGAAGACTAAGATCCATTCTTGAAATAATCACAACAACAGGAATGTCTTCCCAATCAATACACCTTTAATGTTATTGTGTTAGATCTCCATTATTGATGCATAGATGATCCATCAATTTTATCATATATGATATTACATAATACTCTATTACCACAAAATTTTAATCATACAGTGCTTGGAATATCACTGTTCCTTTGCAAGTCCATTGTAGAATAAGCTTAATTGGGTTATGCATGCAACCCATTGTCTTAGTTTACGTGGCCTCCAGCCCGTCCGGAAGGATCTCTCAATATTCGAAAATCCAAATATTTAAGCATTGAGAGAGAGGTCTGTTAGTTTTAAAGAGGAGACTTGCAATCTCACTTGCATGTGTGTGATACAAGTGAGAAAATGCACTTAAATTGGTTCATACGGGAATTGGGTCCAAAGCACTTAATTGTTGGTGGACCTAACAATGTGGGCAATACACCATTCCTTGTTCCATGAGATAGTTGAAAAGGCCGAGCTAAGAGTCCTAGAGGTGGGGGTGAATAGGACTATGCCAAATTAAAAATTAAATGTGAAATTTAAACAAATATAAATAAAGATAGCACTTAAACAATCCCACAATGCAGAAATGTAAAACAACCTCAAATGTATAAATATTGAGAGGTTGATACAAATGTTGTTATAAGGACAACCTTACACCAAAAACTAATGGCTTATGGTAGGATAACCTAATTCCTAGAATGGTCTATGTATCAAAATCTCAAAACGATACAGAGGAATAAAGAAAAGAATAGCAAAGAAAGAAACTAAGCTATTATAACATTCCCACATTAGCATAAAAATATTACAACATTCTCCACAAATGCATAAAGGAAAATTACAACATCTACACAACGTAATAATTAATCAATCAATTACCACAAGACTAGAAGTTATAATGGTTCGCTTGTGTGTACACCAACTGTTTAGAAAAATAGTCACATAACTACTCCACTCTTAATATCCTCACATAGTGGATATTAGCATTCACTATGAAATAGGTTTTTCAAGGTTCACCTAAAACCTTTACAATTGTGTCTTTCAAGTGGGCTTACACAATTCAAAAACACCACACTCTTGAGTTTTCTGGATCACCTCAGATAAACCAAAAGAAAGAGATTTTTCTAGCACAATCTCAAAGAAACCAAAAGAATAGATTTACAAAAACTGTAAAATACTTATTTGGATATTCTCCTTTGTTGCAGCCCAGTAGAACCAATTCAGAGTAGAAGTAGATGTTCAATATTCACACTCACTTATGAAATGGTTCTAAGTTCTAAATGAATTTTACATTAAATCACTTTAGGCTAACTTGATTTGATTTTGATTCCAAGAAATGGAAAAATTTCAATCCCTTCTTCAAATAAGATTGGAATGTAGAATACAAAATCAAATGTAAAAATTTAATTAAAGAGAATATTAAATGAGCACTAAATAGCTAAAGAATATCACAAACTTATCTCTCAGAGTGGTGTCTTGATTTTGATTGAATTGGATACAAAACTCTGAAAATTATGCTCTATTTATAAGTGCAGAAACTACTCACTCGACTGGCCCAGGGGTCAGCTCGACTGGTCGAAGGACCAACAAACATTTAAAATTTTAGGCGCGATAAGATCAGGCGTTCCATTACTGGTCGAAGGACCTGCTCGACCGGTCGAGTGGCCTCCACGACCGGTCGAGTCCTGTCCATGACTGGTTGTGTGGGACTCATTTTAGTTGCTAGACTTTAAGTCGAGCCTACTGGACTGGTCGAGCAGTCTTCAGGACCGGTAGAGGCAATAACAAAAAATCTCAAAAATTATTAACAAACTTAGGACTGGTCGAGGAATTTTTTGGACTGGTCGAGCCAGTGCTAGGACTAGTCGAACATAATCTAAGAGTAGTTGAAAAATAAACTATGCACTTATAAAGTGACCCAATTACAGTAAGCAATCAACAATGACCTAACTTATGGTCAATCTAGGGTCTTTCATACCTTATAAGCGATGTTTAAACATTGAAACATCTTTTGCTTAGGTTGATTGTTGATCTTGATAAACATGAAGCTTGTTATCTTAACGAACATGAAGCTTGAATTTGAAATATTTTGAATCTTCAACTTGAAGTACTTTGAAACTTGAATTTGTAACCTTTTAAAGCTTGAACTTGAAATATCTTGAAGCTTGAGCTTGAGGTACTTGAGTTGTATTTCACCTTGAGCTTTAAGTACCAAAGTAATGACTATTGTCATGACTTAGATGAAGCTTTGAAAGCTTGAACTATTAGTTGATGTTGTACTTGAATTCTTATACTTGTGATGCTTGAATCTCAAAACGGAACACCTTGTAATGGATCATCTTGAACTTGAACATGAAGATGAGCTACACAAGATACAGATTCCAAGAGGTTTTGACACTACAAAATTTGACAATCATAGGAGTTAGAAAACATAGCACTTATAATCTCCCCCTTTGTCAAATTAGTGACAAAACACACTTCATAATAATAAGATAAGCATAACATGCTTAATAAAGAATCATGCACCAGTTATAAACAGATTAAAGAAATATGCCTCAATATTCTCCCAACAATACTCCCACTTACTTACTCCCCCTTACTACCAACTTCATGCAATGAAAAATTTGTCTACCTATCCACACAATTGCACATTATCATTATCATAAATTCTCCCCCTTTTTGTCACAACATGACAAAGGAAAGAGTGATAATGGAAGTAGATAACTAAAGAAGTAAATAGAAGAGAAAAAAAAAAGAATAATGATCCAAGTTAACTAAATCCATAAGAAAGCATGTTCAAGCATGTCCAAGCCCATAAAACAAGAGAAATTCAAGTATCTTAAAAGTTGTTACAAACCACAAATTCGAATACTAATCTGAACCCGATGAAGGAGCAGGTATGGAAGGGTCAATTTGATGAAGTTTCTTGTTAATGTGACTAGGATATTTGCACATATATTTAAATCGCATATCATGGGACACATTCATGTTTTCAGCCTTCTCCTCAAGTGAGCGCAAACACGCATCAAAGTCAGATGGCTAATAGTCAAGATTAGAAGCAGAATAGGATTCCATTTCATAAAAAATGTCATCCATATTTACATCATCTGGAGGCAAACCACCTTCCTCTTCATTTGCAGTCGTAGCTCCACCAACTCCCACATCAACCTGGCTAGGGGCCAACTTCAAATTCATCCTGTTAATGTTAGTGTTGTTGAAAGGGATTTGAGAAATGGGAGCCTCTCTAATAGGCATAGCCACTAAACTATGGGCAGCTAATACAGTCATAAGATAAGCGAAGGGAATGTCACTGTGACCTGGATGGAGACAGAACTGAATGATGCTATGAAAAATTAGAGAAGGAAGACATACAGAAGTTCTAGAAATGATGTAACGAAGAATATAAACTATGAACGTAGTAAGTTCAGTTTTGTTACCAGATCGAGGATAAACATTAAAAATGAAAATCCTATGAAAGATTCTATATTTGAGTAACAAAAACTTTGAGGCAAGCGCATTTCCAACAGTATTCCATTCCGCATCTATATTATATAAATCTCTAGTGAGCATTCGTTTCTCAGTTTCAGATGATTTTGACACTAGAGTGCTAATGGGAATACCTTTATTATTGACAGGTATATCCATTAATCCAGAGATAAGATGACGGTCCATATTAATTGGACCTTCATTGGTAGAGATATTGAATGTCAAATTTTTAATAGAAAAATCAATAATGCAAGCACACATAGCATGCGCAATGGACCGGTATGCCGGACCACCCCAATGTAGTATGTTATCCCATCTAACTGACTGAAGGAGAGATACAATATCAAATGATGCCACATGAACAAGATTGACAGTTCATTCTACTATTACATTGCACAATCGAATATCCCACACATAATTGGGATCATCCTCAGGCAATCGAAGGTACCGCACTGTGATAGGAGCTGAACGAGATGTAGAGGGACCACGAGATCCTTTCTTTTTTGTTCTACCTTCCATTTACAATAAAGAAAGTAAGGAATAAAGAGATTGTAAAAGAGATAAAGTGGGTTTCCAATAGATCAGATTTTTGAGAAGAAAATCCTAAAAACTAACATAAATCAAGAAATAAACCACACAAATGAGGAAAAGGAAGTGCAAAGGACTCGAATTTATAAGAAAAATAAAAATAATGCACTAACCATGAAGGAATTAAAGATGGGTTCAACCGATCAATGTAGGAGCCGTTGGAGAAGAAGACCTAAATGAAGAAAAAGTGACTTTTACCCAAATCAACGGCCAAACCCACGATTCACGACTGGTCGAGTACATGCTCGACTGGTCATGCCATGGCCAGTCGAGTATGTACTTGACTAGTCGTACACAGCCCAAAATGTACAATTTTTCATAAAATTTGAAATTTAAACATTTTAAAAGAGCAAATATATACATTATGATACAGAAAGATATGAATTATCAATTCATATTGCACATACCAAGATCAAATTTTAATTTTGCAAACCTACTTTTGTTGAGCAGTTTTGTGAATATATCAGCTAGTTGATTCTCGGTAGGAATATAATCCAAGGAAATTATCTTGTCTTCCACTAATTCATGAATGTAGTGATATCTACTGTCAATATGCTTGGTTCGTGAATGATGAATTGGATTTTTAGAGATATTAATTGCGCTTGAATTATCACAATATAAAACCATAGAATCATGCGTAATTTCGTAATCACTTAACATTTTTTCATCAAATAAGCTGAGTGCATGCATTACCTGCAGCAATGTATTCAGCCTCAGCCATTGAGAGTAATACGGAACTTTATTTCTTACTTAGCTAAGCAACTAAACAGTTCCTTACATAAAAACAACCACCACTGGTTGATTTTCGATAATCAATGTTACCAGCCCAATCAGCATCTGTGTAACCAGCTAATTGCACACTAGTATCATGTGGGTACTAGAGACCAAGATTTGATAAACTAGTGACATATCGCAAAATTCGTTAAACGGTAATTAAATGTAACTCTTTAGGGTCAGATTGATATCTAGCGCAAATTCCAACACTAAATGCAATATCAGGTCTACTCGCAGTTAAATAAAACAAAATATCTATCATACTGTGATACAATTTAGGATCCACATTCTTACCTGTAGAGTCTTTTGAGAGTTTTAACAAGTACTCATTAGAGTATCAAAATTTTTTTCACTCTCAAATTTGAACTTTTTAATTAAGTTCAGAGCATATTTGGTTTGAGAGATAAAGAAACCATCAGGTTGCTTTTAACTTGCAACCCTAGAAAATAATTCAATTCTCCAACCATGCTCATTTCAAATTTAGACTTTATAAGATCTGTAAACTCAATAGTCATATTAGCACAGATAGATCCATAACTAATATCATCAATATAAATTTGCACTATTAGTATATGATCATTATGTTTCTTTACAAACAATGTTTTATCAACACTTTCCATTATAAAATTATGACTTAGTAGAAACTTAGTCAACTTTTTATACCATGCGCTGGGAGCTTGTTTCAAACCATAAAGTTTCTTTTTTAGGCAATGACATGATTAGCATGCTTAGGGTCTTTAAAACATGAAGGTTGTTCAACATATACTTCTTCATAAAAATCGTCATTCAAGAATGCACTTTTTACATCCATTTGGTAAATCTTGAACTTTATAAAGCACGCAATGGATATAAATAGTTTGATTGATTCAAGACGAGCTACTGTGGCAAAGGTTTCATCATAATCGATGCCTTCAATTTAAGTGTACCCTTATACAACCAACCTAACCTTGTTTCTAATAATATTACCAAGTTCATCAAACTTATTTTTAAAAATTCATTTTGTTCCAATAATGTGTTTATCATTCGGTCTTGGAACTAAGTACCAAACATCATTTATAACAAATTGATTAAGCTCTTCTTGCATTACAACAATCCAATTTTCGTCAGTAAGATCTTCTTTTATGTTAGCCGGTTTTATTTGAGATGTAAAGCACACGTAGTTACACATATCTTCAAGTTGTTTTCAAGTGCACACACCAGTGAGAAGATTTTCAAAAATTTGATTAAAAGGATGATCTTTCATTGTCCTCAGTTCAGTGTTATTTTAACTTGATGAAGAGTCTGGTTTATCAATTAAAAGAACCTCATCATTTTTTGAACTTAAGACAGGTGTATTCAAGTGATCGTCAATAACCACATTAATGGACTCTTGAATTACACCAGTCCGCTTGTTAAGAACTCAATACACTCAAATATTCAAAGCATAACCTAAAAATATCCCTTCATCACTTTTGATGTCAAACTTACACAAATTTTCTCGGTCACGTAAAATGTAGCACTTGCTACCAAAAACTTGAAAGTATTTGACAGTATGCTTCTTATCAAACCATATTTCGTAAGCCATTTTACGATTTATTTTTCTAGTGTAAATGCGGTTAATTATATAATAAGCAGTATTTATGACTTTAGCCCTAACATTTTTATGGAGCTTCATACTATTTATCATTACATTTACCATTTCTTGAAGCACTTTATTTTTTCTTTCTACTATACCATTTTGTTATAGTGTTTTGGGCACAAAGAATCCATGTGATATACCCTGATCACTGTAAAAATTTTCAAAATCGTTATTTTCAAATTCTGAACCATGATCACTACGGATGTTAGAGACTTGTGATTTATTTTTTTTTCCATTTGGATACGTCTAAGTACCCTTTTTACTTCATCGAGAGTTTTTTATTTGTCTCTTAAGAAGACTATCCAAGTGTACCTGGTAAAGTCATCAATAATTATCAAAATGTACTTCTTGCCACCTCTACTCACCATTCTGCTTGGTCCAATAAGATCCAAGTGGAGAAGTTCGGGCAGTTTAGATGTGGCATTGGAGTTTACCTATTTGTGAGTACTTGTGGTTTGTTTGCCAATCTGGCATTCGCCACATATTTTATCTATTTTTTATATTTTGGGTAAACCTCTTACTAACTCTCCTTTGCTCAATCTATACAAGTTACGGTAGTGTACATGTCCAAGTCACTTATGTCATAATTCAGTTTCATCAGTATGAACCATGTATTACAATATATTAGATGAGCTTGAATCACTCACAATGTAGTAGTTTTCAGAAGTTCTGCGACCAGTTAATATTACAGAACCATTTTTATTTAAAATTTCGCACCCTTGGTTAGTAAATTTTACACTATAATTATTATCGCATATTTGAGAAATGCTTAATAAGTTGTGTTTTAACCCTTCTACATATAAAACATTCTCAAATAGAGGGAGGTTAAGGAGTTGAACCGTACCTTAGGCAACAATTCTGCAGTTGCTTTCATCACCGAATGTGACTGAACCATCAGTCATGTCTTTAAGATTGGTGAATAGACCTTTGTCACCTGTCGTAATTCCCAGACATTTCAGGACCCGAGTCCACGACTCGTTTCCCAAAAACTCGAGTGTTAACCTTAAAAGATGGTCAAAGTTGAGTATATATTATTTTCCTTTTATCAGATTAAGCAGATGAGCGTAGAATGAACAAGTAAGCATAAAGGGAAATTTCAAATTTAATTTAGAATATAAAGTGTTGCCCATAATGGCTTATACAAACCGATGTCTCCATTCTTACAATTACAAAATAAAATAATATTACATGTGAAATAAAGGAAATTACAACAAATTTGAGATATGAAATCCTGTAGCAACCCTTAGCAAATATAATCATGCAATCTTGTCAAACATGGCCTGCTCCTCACCAATATGAATGTGAACATCATCAGGACCACCTGTACTACCTGTATAGTTATATATTTGATGGATGAGTGGTCAACTCAGTGTGAACTCCCCTCAAGATTACACACCGCCGCATTAGGTAAGAAATAGTATAAAACATCCAGACAACTAAAACAGAGTAAATGCAGCCTTATTAGATGCATGGATGCGTGAATGCAATTAGTCCCAGGTAAGACATCCAGACGGACATAGGGGTCGTCACCCATGCAATCATCGACCCGGGTAAGACATCCAGACCGTTTGTGCCTCGGGTAAAACATCCAGACAGGCAAACATGTACGATAACAACAGATGATGGTTGGTGCCTCGGGTAAGACATCCAGACAGGCGAATCTGTATGTTACGTATGACAGCAATGTACGATAACAACAGATGATAGTTGGTGCCTCGGATAAGACATCCAGACAGGTGAATCTGTATATTTCATATAACATCAATAGATGCTGGTCTGTGCTATGCATGCATGATTAGTCAACCCGTTATTAGTCCAATTGTAACTAGTCAATTTAAATAAGCTCACGGTCACAACGGGGAGCACATAACCCAGCGTAGGCCGACGGCTTCGGCATAGTGTCCCATTCCACCATCCTCGGCCCATGAGACTACCATCTTAAGATGTTTAATAGAAACCCGTTGACTAGTGGCCAATCATATTACAGTATGTGGGGCTTACCATCGCATGGTTGTACCGTATAAGACATCCAACCCATATAGGGAAAATACTTGAACAAAGCCATATAGGGCGATATCAAAGTAGGCCACATAGGGCGAGTATCATAACCATGCGATAAAAGACAAACCATTAGACACAACAACCTTGGATGGTAGGCCCACATCAATGATCCATCTAGACCACCACGTAATAACCACCAAGTCTAAGGTCCATTACGATCGCAACTAGTCAAGTTACATCTCAAGTATGGGTGTATATTTATAGGTGAGAGTTTCTCATTAATGTACCAGTTGAAAGTCCATAAGCAATACGCAAATAATCCACAAGTATGAACAATTATACAGGATAATCATAAAGCATGTAATACAACAATTCAATTTCTACCAGCTAACATATGTGAGTATAAAGGGAGATATCGATTATGAATTTAAATAAAAAGGTATAACTTAAGCTAATGAGAAAATGGAAAGCTCAAGGGGAAGAATCATCACCTGTAGGATCGTGTTTGCGAACTCGGTCCAAGTTTTCTTGTGGCCTAAGGTCAACCAAAAAGTCTCCTAGGATCACCATTTATATTTGTCAAGTATTTTCATGGTTTTGTCCAACTAACGTGAGAGTCCGAAGAGATAATAACAAGGCCCTTCTTAGCCTTCGCTAGAGGGAATGGGCCCACCATATTTTTATCCAACCGAGGTGGCTCCAAGAATGGGCCCTAGTGAAGGCTTGGGTCACGTCAAAAATCATTTTAATAGTTGTAAGTATAACTTGTGTATTACTGTTATTTTATGAGGTATAGGGCTTACTAAGGATGATTAGCATTGTCCCAATATGTCCTATGTAAATCAGCACTGTCCTACAATAGTTTATATATATTTGCACCATCCAAATGTTGTTTACATAAATCGGCACCATATAAACATAGTTCAAGCAATTCCATGCTAACCAAGTATGGTTCATATCGACCAACACTACCCCAAACATTGTCCAGCACCGTCCAGCATAATCTGGACGGTGTGGATGAAATAATTATATAATGGGTGGGGTCTGTGTCTTTAAATGTGCAGATGACTTGGATATAACACAACGTTATGATGGGGCTACAAAACTTACTGTTCACAACTCAACAGTTAACTGGTGGGGCTAAGAAATGCACGGTTGGGATGCAAGCCACAAGGTCATACCCACAGAAATTGCTGACGTGGATACATGAGGTCACCACCAGAACCGTCCAGGTGGTCGGCTGGATGTAGAAAACATAAATCAAGGTGGCCGATGTATCGCTAAAATAGATGGATGGCATGGAGAAAACATGCATCAGGGTAGGGCGTCCATGGCCCAATTGAGACCTACAGAACTGCTGTAAGACCCGTATCTTAGTCCGTACCGTTCCGTAGACTTCCGCGATCTTACCGGTCGAATTTCGGTAACCTTCAACCCTTAACCGATATTGACGTGCGACCCTGATTCATATGCCGTCAACCTATATCGACTCAACCCAAGACCAATACTTTAGCGACCGCGCCATCGCTGCGGTTCCGATGCAGTGACTTGCGTGCCGAGGCGATACCCTGGTCAAGAGATGTGGGCCAACGTTCGGTGCGAGGAAAACGCTGCGCGTTGCGAAACCCAAGAGAATCTCTACGATGTGTCATATCAATCCCATCAATCCCATCAATCAATCAATCCATCAATCCATCACATGTCAAGTACATGTCAAGTACACATCACCTTTCACCCATACCCAAGCAACCACAAAAGTCAAAAATGGTCTTACAAGCCCATGCTTTTCTTACACAAAAGGCCATAAAAGTTAAGGATTTCTTACACCCCATCTCTCTCCCATCCATCGCTCCATCACCCATCACTCTCTCTCTCTCTCCCTTTACAACTCCTCTCTTTCTTATTTTCAAAAAAAATCCAAGCAAGAACCCTCCATGCGTATGAGAATTTCTCCAAGCATTCCGAAGCTCCAAGTGTGGCCCACTTTCCTACCCCATCATCTCCCATCCTAGCCATCCTTTCCTCATCTCATCCATTGAAGTCGAAGCTAAGGTGCTAAGGAAGCCTTTGGTGCAAGAAGAAGCCGGTGGGTGATCTTAGATCTTTGTTTTCATTCATTTTATTTGATTAAGGGTCCATGTATGTGGGACCCACCTTGATGTATATTTTGTATCAAAGAGGGGCCCATAGTGGCGGAGCCCCTCCATCACATCCGTTGTCTCTTTTTCCCTCTTTCTCTCCTTTCATTGCTATGATGATGATGAGATGTGTGGCCCACCATAATGTTTGCATCCAAGCCATCTATCGATGGACCCCATCCATATGGGACACACCATGATGTTTACATGACATCCACACCGCCCATCCTTTTTGCATGACCCATATCACCTTGCACATGTGGTGTCCACCATCCTTGGATGGTGGGACCTACCCCCACGTGTGGGGCCCTCCCTGGCACCTAGATCCATAGCCCAACCGACAACTAAGTGAAAGATACCCCTTTCAACACAAAGGTCTTGGCATTGACTCCCTGTGAAGGTGGCTAACTGTGCCGTTTACAGTGGGTCCATGGGACCCACCTACACCATCCATCCTGTTGGGCAGGCCACACCGTGGTGAATGTGTTTTATCCTGACCGTTCATTACATTTGGACGGTGGGACCCACCGTCCGTGTGGGGCCCATTTTCACTCCCAGGTCCATAGCCCAGTTGGCAGACTGATTGGAAGTACCTCGTTTCAACACTTGAGGTCGTGGTATCGATCCCTTGGGGTGGCTAACTTGAGTGTGTGTACTGACAGGGGTGTGTAATTGACGGTGGGGTCCAGGGGACCCATCCACGTCGTCCACTCGTTTGCAATGACCCCACCATGATACATGTTTTGGGTCCACCGTCCATCTGACGGTGGGACACACACCCTGTGTGGGGCCCGACTATGATGTGCGTGACCGTCCAGGCCACGACCTGGACATTTTTTTTATGTAATCTATATATTATTATATTATATATATGCTATGGTGGTGGGCCCTATGTGGGACCCACCTCTGCTGTGTCAGGACGGAATGAAAAGAAAAGAAAAGAAAAAGTGAAGGAAAAGAGTGGAGGAGAGGCAGCCACGTGCTGCTCTCTCTCTCTCTCTCTCTATATCTCTCTCTATATCTCTCTCTTTCTGTTCTTTATCAGGCAGTGATGACCCACATGATGTTTGTGGTTTACGCTAGGCGTACATCCAATTTGGTGATGGCCATGCAGATGTATGTGTTTTACGTGATGCCGTTATACGTCCATTTTGATGGTGGGGCCCACTATCATTTGATGACATCAGGTTCTGTGGGTCCTACTCCTTAGGAGTTTGGTATATTATATATGTTATATATATTATATTATATATATAATATATTAGACTATAATATATATATATATATATATATATATATATATATATATATATATATATATATTATCATATATACATAATGGAGGGCCCTACGTGTGACCCACCATGGTGCATATGTTGCATCCAAATCGTCCAACCACCGGTGAGATCATTTTAGGACGGGGGGTAAATGAGCTAGATCCATAGTTCAGGTGGACCCCACCTTGGTATGTGGATGAGGCCCATCTTGATTTATATGTGGTAACCCATTGGGACCCACTTGGATGTGGATGAAAGGCCCATGTTATGAGGCCCACTTTGATGTGAATTTAAGGCCCATGGGGTCGAGAACCATTTGATGTATTCTAAGGCCTATGGATTTAGGCCCACTTGATATAGGGCTTATGGGTTTAGGCCCATTTGATTTATATAAGGCCTATGGGGTTAGGCCCATTTGATATGTATGAAACCCATGTGATTAGACCCATTATGATGTACTTTGAGGCCCATGGGTTATGACTCATTGCAATGTACCTAAGGCCATTGGTGAAGCCCAGTAATGCGGCCCATTTGATGAACGTAAGGCCCACTAATGTATCCCATTTGATTTAATGAAGGCCTAAAAGGATGTACCTAAGGTCCATTGCAATGTGTGAACCCAACATGGTTTGTGTAATGATGTTTACTACGGGTTATGGCTTGGGAGCAATGGTGGTTTGTCGTCCACATTGCAAGTATAGTGTTGGTTAAATGTCCACATTATGACTCTCCCTAGGACCATTGGTAGGCCGTAATTGTTGTGTGTAGGCCGTCTAGGCCCATCTGCGTTGTAAGGATAATTCATTACTTTGTTACATGCTTAGTATAATTCCATTACTCATGCCCATACGCATCATATGTATGCTTGATATGAGGAATGTTTGATCATCGCATAAGCCGTTGGGCTGAGACATTTACGGGACTCCATATGAGACAGAGCGTCCCACATGGGCGCATGGTGCATACGAGATTGTTGCATGATTGGATAGTGTGATTCATGCATTTCGCATTGTGTGATATGGTTATTGTACGCCCTAGTGACATTGGGGTCGTAGCTTCCACAGACGCATCGTGATTGGCAGGATTGGATATCGAAAATTTTATTCTACATGGGGTGCTTAGATATCCCTGGGTAAAAGTCTCTAAATCCTTATGGTACCAAGAGGTTGCTCCAACGTCCAGACCGAGTGGGTAGATGAGCGTTGAGTGTCGATTACCAGATGGCTACACTCTCCACTATGTCGTGGTTGGTTGGAAGGGGGTGCGGCCTTACCCGTCTGAGAGTAGGGGACAATGCTAGGCTGAGTCTGACCAGCTCGAGGAATGGGTCCGCTATCGACGAGTCGAGCCCGATATTGGCAGACGGATAGTGAGGTCTCTTCCACTTACCTTATTGCGGGCGATGAGGCGGCGATCTGATTTAGAGTGTACTAGACCCCGCTGATATCCCAGATTAGAGCTGTATTGATATGTGGACTTAGATGAGGATTGTATGCTTGATTTGAATCTTGCATCGCATAGCCTTGGTACGGCACATGATATTATGGATCCATCTGCATATTCTGCATTACTCTGATATTACATGATTATATTACTACCTTGCGCACACACTTTCACCACCCTCTAAGCTTTCTATAAGCTTATGCACGACCATTGCGTGCAGGTGACGTTGGATCGCAGCAGTGCTGAGGCTTGAGCACATGGTAAATTACTCTGAAGTTTTTGGTCTATCATCATTGTATTTCCCTTTATACTCATTGTACTTGTAAAGTTTTTTTCTCATAGTGAAAATGTAATGGAATTCTTGGTTGTTGTTTGTGGGTTATGTATTTGGTTATGCTTATTACGAATCAAACTGACGTTGAAAATTCTCCTCGTAGCATCCCAAGATCGAAACCTGGCGAATGGACGTTAGGATCCGAGAATGGGGTTCTACGGAGGCTGTCGGCGCCGAATTCGGCGATCGAGAATTTTGTGAGCCCGGTTTCTGAGTTTGGGGCGTGACAACTGCCGACGTTACAACAGTGGGTGTTGGGCCCATGTTGGCGTGGTTCGGCCTACCTGCAACTTGGTGAGGCCCAGCGCAGTGTAGCCCATATAGTTTTCTCATCTTTTTGGTGAGGCCCACCAACATTTGTGCAGGGCCCATGGCCAGGGTAGCCCAACAGTGTTTTAAAGAGGCATAACGTCAATGCAACTGATGTAAAAATAGTCCCTGTTGCAAGATACTTTGGAGGCCATTTTTGGCCCTGCTTTCCAGCTCAAACACGGCCCATCTCAAGCTATTTTTCACCCCTCATCAGTACACAATCGGAGGTACGGTAGCTGCCATTTTCTCGGTCAAAGAATGGCCCGAATCAGAGCTTGTTTTCGGACTGTTTTTTGGGCTGTTTTCAGCCAGATTTTGGGGTGTGTCGTAGCTCAAACGGAGCTCCTTTGTAGGACGTTTCTGGACTGAGTTTCAGCCCTTAGATGAGGCTATTTACACGTCATTGTTTGGCCCCAAGCAGGGCCTGAACTCAGGCCATGTTTGTCCTCAAACAGAGGCAGTTTCGGGTCGTATTCAGGCATAAAACAGGGTCTGCGTTCAACCCCTATTCAAGTTCCATTTTGGACGGATTTTTGGCCCCCAAACGTGGCCTTTAACAGAGCTGATATCAACATGAAATGCAGAAGAAGACAGAAGAAAAGAAAGAAGAAAAAGGCTAGAAGTTCGGGCCGTTTACCTGGCCGAACCTGGGCTCCACTCTCTCTCTTTTCTTCCTCCCCTTTCTCTCCCTTTTTCTCTCTTTCCCCCACTCTCTATTCTCTCTCTGTATATTCCTGGGAGGGTTGAGCCTCTCTTTTATAAACCACAAGAAGAGCATTCGACGGTTGAGAGATGCTCCCCACACACAACGGTTAGGATCGGTTGTGGGTCATGCATGGGGCCCATCCATGTGTGGGGATGCACTGATGGCATCCAAGGCTCCCTAGAAGTACGGTTTTTAGGTCTGGTGGGGCCTCCTCGAGCTGCAGTTAGGTGGGCTTTTTGAGGAAGATGACCTGCCCCAATAATGGTGGATTTGTACTCAAGGGTTATCAGGGAAATCCAGACCATTTAATCGGTCTGGATGGGTCCTATTAGCGGTGTGGGGCCCACATTTCAGATTTCATATGAGATCTTGCTCCATCTCACAAGATCTTCTCTATTTCCCTCCTCATTCTCATGAGATGAGAAATACCTTCATCTCATCTCGTACCTTCCATGTAGGAGGGCCGAGATGAAGCCACGTGGCTCATCGGATGGTCACCAATGCGACAGCCATTGCTAGCCAAAAGAAGAAAGTCTCTTTTTTTTTCCTTCTTAGCTGTCAGCCATTTTTGGGCTGTGAGAGTATATCTCTCAGTTGGCAAGGGGGAGGGCTGTAACCCTTTGGTCTATACGATGTTGGCTTGCCCAATAAGTCTCTTGATGGTACCTCTCATCGGATCTCAGCCCCAGGTGAAGGGAGTGGACGGCTGGGACTGTTCTTTCTCGTTTCTATACAGGGGTCAAAACCCCTATACTGTTTTGATCAGGGGACTCCCGTGAGTGAAATGGACGGTTTGGATCATCAGTAAAGTCCCTCAGATGGCCCACTTTGAGCCCTCAAGTCTTCCATTTTCAAATTGTTAAAATGGCGGGAGAAATCCTCATTTTTTGCGAGTGGTATCGATCGAATGCGGGTTGACCGTTAGACTAGGTCCAATGCACATCGTGCACACTATCTT
The DNA here is from genome assembly GCA_037074715.1 of Magnolia kwangsiensis. Lineage (NCBI taxonomy): Eukaryota > Viridiplantae > Streptophyta > Magnoliopsida > Magnoliales > Magnoliaceae > Magnolia > Magnolia kwangsiensis. The sequence continues at coordinate 35,133,143 of CM073582.1, read as the reverse complement.
TAAGGTGTACATGCACCACATGTGGGGGCCACTGTAGTATTTATGTTAAATCCACTTCGTCCAATCGTCTTGGGGGCCCCCTATAGTGGTCCTTGTCCAATGATAGATCCGATGAAATGCCTTGGTGGGGCCCACCACGTGATTTGTAATCCTACTAGGGGTTTCCCATCGATCTAATGGTCGGATGGTTTCGAGGTTGGACGTCAACAGTTAAAAGGCCTAAATGGGCCACTCGTAAGGCTCTCATCATGTATCTCTAACTAATGCTAATATTAAAAGTTTTATTTTTGTATACTTCTTATAATTAAGATGTTTAGAGTCTCATACATATAATTAAACATAATTTTAATATTAACATAATGTTGTTGTTCATGTATTTATTAATATACATAATTCATAATATCATATTACATGTACAAATGAATTGAAGATTGTGCATTATCATATTTAATTAAAATTTTATTTGTATTTGGTAATATTATTAAATAATATATACAATTCCATTAAAGTATCTAATGATTTTTGTATACATACTTATAAAAGATATTCAATGCTACCTTATTATTTGTAAATTGATTTTTATGTTGAGAAAATATAATATTATTTTCATAATATTCATATGTATTAAATATGTACATATCATTTTAGCATGAAATTTTAAGTCTTTACAAAGTACATACATGTCATAGTGTATGTATTTAGGTTGCAATATTTATATATTTATGTTAAATTAATCTCCATGGTAACACTCGAGTACCAGAAAGTACGGGGTGTTACAAACTACCCCCCTCAAAGAGAATTTCGCCCCCGAAATTCAATACTTCAACTATGACTATGAGCAACAATCTATCTTACGGTGTTCGTATGTATCTGTCTATTCTTCCCTCTAAGTCTATTGATATATGTAAGTGTTCATGTCTTCTACTAGGACAAGGGTCTTTACAATCTGCCCCCCTTAAAGAAAATGAATGGAGTTCTACTTCGATATTTACTGATATACGTGCCTATTCTTAGTACTACGAGTAATTCAATTTTCCTAAAGACATACCCTATGTCTATATATGAAATCTCGACGAGCTTTATCTAAAGTACTCACAACCCTTAAGTCTTTAGTCTAGTAGGACTACCATGGAGTTTACGTTCCACTAAGGGTTAGAAGTTCTTTGAGAGTTAGGAGATTATCCTATCACTTGTCAACATTGATGTTTATTATTATTATTTATTTATTTATCTTTTAATATTTACTAAGATTGCAATTCCATCTAGGGGAACTAATGGAAATATGTTATCTTTCTCTCTATCCTTTAATGAAGTCCCCAAATACTAAAGTACGATACGATTTTCTGCTTCCTATGTTCTAGGTAGCACGAATGGATGGGCGTAGTGGGTTCGAACTCGATACTTCAATCATCTGCCTGCAGAGCAGAGGATTTTGGGTATCAATTCACAATCCGGTTAAATCTCAATCCTTTACTTGATCAGGGCAACGAGATCGTTGAGATTTGCTAGGACTTAGAACTTTGAGCTAAACCAGGTAAATATTGTTTAAATATGGTTCCGTTCACTCATGACCTCAATTTTTCTAGACTCCTGAGGAATATCATGAAATCTTATTTTTCTCATAATTGATAAGTCTACGTGGTGCATTACGCTTCTACTGCGCACTCTGATTATTTAAACACCAAATTTCAGGACAAGGTTTCTACTTGAAATCCAAGTTTACCTGGGATTTCAAACCTAATTCTAATGCATGTAGTTTAAAGCTGAAAATCTACCCAGAATTACGTAGTTTCTCCTCTAATTAATTTCCACATGCGAGCATTTGTAGGAAACATTATTTATAAATAAAAAGGTGTATTAGGGGATTCAAGTTACGCTCATAGTATGTTTCTTAAGGTTCACAGGTTGTTTATGTTCGATATAAGGTACGATGTGGTAAGTGAGGAGTTTCCTACGAAGTGTAAGTTCGTTTCATTCTTTGAACATTGTGATAGTTTTACTTCTAATTGATAATGTTTTGAGACTTTTCAAATTACGGATTTCCTTAAACCTGTTCATTGGGAGCCATGTTCAAAGAATGTTCTCGTTGGATCCCAAATATGTCATGGTGGGTATTTGTTCTCCCACAGTACCTAAGTTTAACTTCTAGTTTAAATGACCAAACATGAGATTTCTAAGGGAATCTAAGTTCCATTCCTAAGTTTTAAGATTATCCACCAATGTGCTAAGGGCATAAGATCTGGAATTTATATATTCCCAATTTCTCCTAAGGTTCAGATGAGTTCAAATGGCTATTCTAATAATTTTTAAGGGGAACCTAAGTTCATCCCCAAGTTCTTTTGTCCTCCAAACAAGTTTCTAGGGGCCAAAAGTTTTGGGTTCCTGTATTCTCAATTACTTCTACATATAAGGGATTCCACATCATTTCAACTGACAATCTTAATTATTTATGAGGGGAAACTAAGTTTGGGTTTCTACATTCTAATCATTCTTCTATATCTAGGGGAGATTCTCTTAAGTTCAAATTCCTAGTTTCAAATATTCTAATTTAAGACATTTGAAGTTTGTATAAGATCATTTTTCAAGGTCAAGTTTGTCCAAACTATGCTCTGATACCAACTGTAACGCCCTGACTTTTCAGGACCCGAGTCCACGACTCGTTTCCCAAAAACTGGAGTGTTAACATTAAAAGATGGTCAAAGTTGAGTATATATTATTTTCCTTTTATCAGATTAAGCAGATGAGCGTAGAATGAACAAGTAAGCATAAAGGAAAATTTTAAATTTAATTTAGAATATAAAGTGTTGCCCATAATGACTTATACAAACCGATGTCTCCATTCTTACAATTACAAAATGAAATAATATTACATGTGAAATAAAAAAAATTACAACAAATTTGAGATATGAAATCCTGTAGCAACCCTTAGCAAATATAATCATGCAATCTTGTTAAACATAGCCTGTTCCTCACCAATATGAATGTGAACATCATCAGGGCCACCTGTACTACCTGTACGGTTATATATTTGATGGATGAGTGGCCAACTCAGTGTGAACTCCCATCAAGATTACACACTGCCGCATTAGGTAAGAAATAGTATAAAACATCCAGACAACTAAAACAGAGTAAATGCAGCCTTATTAGATGTATGAATGCGTGAATGTAATTAGTTCCGGGTAAGACATCCAGACGGACATAGGAGTCATCACCCATGCAATCATCGACCCGGGTAAGACATCCAGACGGTCTGTGCCTCGGGTAAAACATCTAGACAGGCAAATATGTACGATAATAACATATGATGGTTGGTGTCTCGGGTAAGATATCCAGACAGGCGAATCTGTATGTTACGTATGACAGCAATGTACAATAACAACAGATGATGGTTGGTGTCTCGGATAAGACATACAGACAGGCGAATCTGTATATTTCGTATAACAGCAATAAATGTTGGTTTGTGCTATGCATGCATGATTAGTCAACCCGTTATTGCTCCAATTACAACCAGCCAATTTAAATAAGCTTACGGTCACTACTGGAAGCACGTAACCTAGCGTAGGCCGACGGTTCGGGCATAGTGTCCCATTCCACCATCCTCGGCCCATGAGACTACCATCTTAAGATGTTTAATAGAAACCCGTTGACTAGTGGCCAATCATATTACAGTATGTGGGGCTTACCATCGCATGGTTGTACCGTATAAGACAACCAACCCATATAGGAAAAATACTAGAATAAATCCACATAGGGCGATATCAAAGTAGGCCACATAGGGCGAGTATCATAACCATGCGATAAAAGACAAACCATTAGACACAACAACCCTGGATGGTAGGCCCATATCAATGATCCATCTAGACCACAACGCAATAACCACCAAGTCTAAGGTCCATTACGATCGCAACTAGTCAAGTTACATCTCAAGTATGGGTGTACATTTATAGGTGAGAGTTTCTCATTAATGTACCAGTTCAAAGTCTATAAGCAATACGCAAATAATCCACAAGTATGAACAATTATACAGGATAATCATAAAGCATGTAATACAACAATTCAATTTCTACCAGCTAATATATGTGAGTATAAAGGGAGATATCGATTATGAATTTAAATAAAAAGTATAACTTAAGCTAATGAGAAAATGAAAAGCTCAAGGGGAAGAATCATCACCTGTAGGATCGTGTTTGCGAACTCGGTCCAAGTTTTCTTGTGGCCTAAGGTCACCCAAAAAGTCTCCTAGGATCACCATTTATATTTGCCAAGTATTTTCATGGTTTTGTACAACTGACGTGAGAGTCCGAAGAGATAATAACAAGGCCCTTCTTGGCCTTCGCTAGAGGGAACGGGCCCACCATATTTTTATCCAACCGAGGTGGCTCCAAGAATGGGCCCTAGTGAAGGCTTGGGTCACATCAAAAATCATTTTAATAGTTGTAAGTAAAACTTGTGTATTACTATTATTTTACGGGGTATAGGGCTTACTAAGGATGATTAGCATTGTCCCAATATGTCCTATGTAAGTCAACACTGTCCTACAATAGTTTATATATATTTGCACCATCCAAATGTTGTTTACATCCAAATGTTGTTTACATAAATCGGCACCGTATAAACATAGTTCAAGCAATTCCGTGCTACCCAAGTATAGTTCATATCGACCAGCACTGCCCCAAACATTGTCCAGCACCGTCCAGCATAATCTGGACGGTGTGGATGAAATAATTATATAATGGGTGGGGTCTGTGTCTTTAAATGTGCAGATGACTTGGATATAACACAACGTTATGATGGGGCTGCAGAACTTACTGTTCACAGCTCAACAGTTAACTGGTGGGGCCAAGAAATGGACGGTTGGGATGCAGGCCACAAGGTCATACCCACAGAAATTGCTGACGTGGATACATGAGGTCACCACCAGAACCGTCCAGGTGGTCGGCTGGATGTAGAAAACATAAATCAAGGTGGCCGATGTACCGCTAAAATAGATGGATGGCATGGAGAAAACATGCATCAGGGTAGGGCGTCCATGGCCCAGGTGGGACCTACAGAACTGCCGACGTAACAACAGTGGGTGCTGGGCCCAGGTTGGCGTGGTTCGGCCTACCTGCAACTTGGTGAGGCCCAGCGCAGTGTAGCCCACATAGTTTTCTCATCTTTTTGGTGAGGCCCACCAGCATTTGTGCAGGGCCCATGGCCAGGGTAGCCCAACAGTGTTTTGAAGAGGCATAACGTCAATGCAACTGATGTGAAAACAGTCCCTGTTGCAAGCTACTTTGGAGGCCGTTTTCGGCCCTGCTTTCCAGCTCAAACACGGCCCATCTCAGGCTATTTTTCACCCCTCATCAGTGCACAATCGGAGGTACGGTAGCTGCCATTTTCTCAGCCAAAGAACGGCCCGAATCAGAGCTTGTTTTCGGACTGTTTTTTGGGTTGTTTTCAGCCAGATTTTGGGGTGTGCCGCAGCTCAAACGGAGCTCATTTGCAGGACGTTTCTGGACTGAGTTTCAGCCCTTAGATGAGGCTATTTACACGTCATTGTTTGGCCCCAAGCAGGGCCTGAACTCAGGCCATGTTTGTCCTCAAACAGAGGCAGTTTCGGGTCGTATTCAGGCATAAAACAGGGTCTGCGTTCAACCCCTATTCAAGTTCCATTTTGGGCGGATTTTTGGCCCCCAAACGTGGCCTTTAACAGAGCTGATATCAACATGAAATGCAGAAGAAGACAGAAGAAAAGAAAGAAGAAAAAGGCTAGAAGTTCGGGCCGTTTACCTGGCCGAACCTGGGCTCCACTCTCTCTCTCTTTACTTCCTCCCCTTTCTCTCCCTTTTTCTCTCTTTCCCCCACTCTCTATTCTCTCTCTGTATATTCCTGGGAGGGTTGAGCCTCTCTTTTATAGACCACAAAAAGAGCATTCGACGGTTGAGAGATACTCCCCACACACAACGGTTAGGATCGGTTGTGGGTCATGCATGGGGCCCATCCATGTGTGGGGATGCACTGATGGCATCCAAGGCTCCCTAGAAGTACGGTTTTTAGGTCTGTTGGGGCCCTCCTCGAGCTGCAGTTAGGTGGGCTTTTTGAGGAAGATGACCTGCCCAATAATGGTGGATTTGTACTCAAGGGTTATCAGGGAAATCCAGACCGTTTGATCGGTCTGGATGGGTCCTATTAACGGTGTGGGGCCCACATTTCAGATTTCAGATGAGATCTTGCTCCATCTCACAAGATCTTCTCTATTTCCCTCCTCATTCTCATGAGATGAGAAATACCTTCATCTCATCTCGTACCTTCCATGTAGGAGGGCTGAGATGAAGCCACGTGGCTCATCGGATGGTCACCAATGCGACAGCCATTGCTAGCCAAAAAAGAAAGTCTCTTTTTTTTTTCCTTCTTAGCTGTCAGCCATTTTTGGTCTGTGAGAGTACATCTCTCAGCTGGCAAGGGGGAAGGGTTGTAACCCTTTGGTCTATATGATGTTGGCTTGCCCAACAAGTCTCTTGATGGTACCTCTCATCGGATCTCAGCCCCACGTGAAGGGAGTGGACGGCTGGGACTGTTCTTTCTCGTTTCTATACAGGGGTCAAAACCCCTATACTTTTTTGATCAGGGGACTCCCGTGAGTGAAATGGACGGTTTGGATCATCAGTAAAGTCCCTCAGATGGCCCACTTTGAGCCCTCAAGTCTTCCATTTTCAAATTGTTAAAATGGCGGGAGAAATCCTCATTTTTTGCGAGTGGTATCGATCGAAAACGGGTTGACCGTTAGACTAGGTCCAGTGCACATCGTGCACACTATCTTTAAGGTGTACATGCATCACGTGTGGGGGCCACTGTAGAATTTATGTTAAATCCACTCCGTCCAATCGTCTTGGGGGCCCCCTATAGTGGTCCTTGTCCAATGATAGATCCGATGAAATGCCTTGGTGGGGCCCACCACGTGATTTGTAGTCCTACTAGGGGTTTCCCATCGATCTAATGGTCGGATGGTTTCGAGGTTGGACGTCAACAGTTAAAAGGCCTAAATGGGCCACTCGTAAGGCTCTCATCATGTATCTCTAACTAATGCTAATATTAAAATTTTTATTTTTGTATACTTCTATTAATTAAGATGTTTAGAGTCTCATACATATAATTAAACATAATTTTAATATTAACATAATGTTATTGTTCATGTATTTATTAATATACATAATTCATAATATCATATTACATGTACAAATGAATTGAAGATTGTGCATTATCATATTTAATTAAAATTTTATTTGTATTTGGTAATATTATTAAATAATATATACAATTCCATTAAAGTATCTAATGATTTTTGTATACATACTTATAAAAGATATTCAATGCTACCTTATTTTTTGTAAATTGATTTTTATGTTGAGAAAATATAATATTATTTTCATAATATTCATATGTATTAAATATGTACATATCATTTTATCATGAAATTTTAAGTCTTTACAAAGTACATACATTTCATAGTGTATGTATTTAGGTTGCATTATTTATATATTTAAGTTAAATTAATCTCCATGGTAACACTCGAGTACCAGAAAGTACGGGGTGTTACACCTGTTATGTGTCTGGAGCACCCATTGTCTAGGTACCACTTTGAATGGCTCGAAGCTTTGAAAGCAGTGTGAGCAACCAAGCAAGTAACTTTAGGGACCCATTTCATTACAGTTTTGGGTTTAGGAGTATAGTTGGTCTTCTTATGTTTGTAGTTGATATATGACTAACCCACTGAGTTAGATTTTAAGATCTCCTCAAGTAAGTCAATAATTTTCTCAGCTAAAGGATTTAAGGGCGATGGATTTTTCTTTTGAAGCTTTAAAGTTTAACTCATAGGTCTGTATTGAGCCAAATAATTTTTCTACCCTCATATTATCTGTATCACGAAGTTCTTGGATCGCTATCACATTCGAATTGAACCGTTTAAGCAGTGAGCGTAGTATCTTTGCACAGACTTTACTTTCTGAGATTCTATCGCCAAGACCCCATACAGAGTTGACAATGTTATTCAATCTTATATAGAAGTCTATGAAAGTTTCACTTTCTTCCAATCATATTTTCTCAAATTTAGTTGTGAGGATTTGGACTTTAGATTTCTTGACAATTGTCGTTCCCTCGTGTGTCATTTCTAAAATATCCCAGGCTTGTTTTGTAGTACTATAGGATATAATTCTTTTTGACTTGTGCAAGTAATTGCATTTAACGCATTTGCATTGGCACTACTCTCACTTTTCTGAAGAGTGGTCCAAGTAAAATAAGGTGTTACTTTTACAATTACAGATCCATCGCTACCAGTCACTTTAGTGGTAGGAGGGGTCCAATTGATCATTGTGGCGTGTCACATGCTCTCATCCATGGATTTCAAGAAAATCCTCATCTTGGCTTTCCAATAGGCATAATTGGAGCCATCAAATGGTGGATGCCTAGTGACTGAAAGGCTATCAAAATTTGACATCTTTAAAAACTCAGATCGATTAGCTCAGGAAATTAATCTAAAAAAAAAAATAAACTGAGCTATTAGGCTTTGATACCACTTGAAAAGGCCGAGCTAAGAGTCCTAGAGGGGGGGTGAATAGGACTATGCCAAATTAAAAATTAAATGTGAAATTTAAACAAATATAAATAAGGATAGCACTTAAACAATCCCACAATGCAGAAATGTAAAACAACCTCAAATGTACAAGTATTGAAATGTTAATACAGATGTTGTTCTAAGGACAACCTTACACCAAAAACTAATGGCTTATAGTATGACAACCTGATTCCTAGAACGGTCTGTGTATCAAAATCTCAAATCGATACAGAGGAATAAAGAAAAGAATAACAAAGAAAAAAATTAAGCTAGTATAACATTCCCACACTTGCATAAAAAGATTACAACATTTTCCACAATGCATAAAGGGAAATTACAACATCCACACAATGTAATAATCAATCAATCAATCACTACAAGACCCGAGCTATAGTGGTTCACTTATGTGTACACCATCTGTTTAGAAAAACAGTCACACAACTACTCCACTCCTAATTTCCTCACACAGTGGATATTAGCGTTCACTATGAAATAGATTTTTCAAGGATCACCTAAAACCTTCACAATTGTGTCTTTCAAGTGGGCTTACACAATTCAAAAACTCCACACTCTAAGTTTTCTAGATCACCTCAGACAAACCAAAAGAACCGATTTACAAAAACTGTAAAATACTTATCTGGATATTCTCCTTTGTTGCAGCCCGGTAGAACCAATTCGGAGTAGAAATTCAATTGTGGATGTTCAATGTTCACACTCACTTATGAAATGGTTCTAAGTTCTAAATGGATTTTAAATTAAATCATTTTAGGCTAGCTTGATTTGATTTTGATTCCAAGAAATGGGAAAATTTCAATCCCTTTTTCAAATAAGATTTTAATGTATAATACAAAATCAAATGTAAAAGGTTAATTAAAGAGAATATTAAATGAGCACCAAATAGCTAAAGAATATCACAAACTTATCTCTCAGAGTGGTAACTTGATTTTGATTGAATTAGATACAAAACTCTAAAAATTGTGCTCTATTTATAAGTGTAGAAACTACTCACTTGACTGGCCCAGGGGTCAGCTCGTCTGGTTGAAGGACCAACAAACATTTAAAATTTTGGGCACAATAAGATCAGGCTGTTCCATGACTGGTTGAAGGACCTGCTCGACCGGTCGAGTCCTGTCTACGACTAGTCATGCAAGACTCATTTTAGTTGTTGGACTTTGAGTCGAGCATGCTGGACTAGTCGAGCACTATTCACTCGACCGGTCGAGCAGTCTCTAGGACTGGTCGAGGCAATAACAAAAAATCTCAAAAATTAATAACAAACTTAGGACTAGTCGAGGAATTTCTTGGACTGGTCGAGCCAGTGCTAGGACTAGTTGAACATAGTCTAAGAGTAGTCGAAAAACAGACTATGTACTTATAAAGTGACCCAATTAAAGTATGCAATCAACAATGACCTAACTTATGGTCAATATAGGGTCTTTCATACCTTATAAGCGATGTTTGAATATTGAAACTTCTTTTGATTCGGTTAATTGTTGATCTTGACAAACACGAAGCTTATTATCTTGACGAACATGAAGCTTGAATTTAAAACATTTTGAAGCTTCAACTTGAAGTACTTTGAAACTTGAATTTGTAACCTTTTGAAGCTTGAACTTGAAATATCTTGAAGCTTGAGCTTGAGGTACTTGAGTTGTATTTCATCTTGAGCTTTGAGTACCAAAGTAATGACTATTGTCTTGACTTAGATGAAGCTTTGAAAGCTTAAACTATTAATTGATGTTGTACTTGAATTCTTATACTTGTGATGTTTGAATTTCAAAACGGAACACCTTGTAATGGATCATCTTGAACTTTTACAAGAATTGTATTAAACATGAAGATGAGCTACACAAGATACAGATTCCAAGAGGTTTTGGCACTACAAAATTTGACAATCATAAGAGCTAAAAAACATAGCACTTTCAATAGCCAACCATGTTGCTCCCCCTTCACAACAAGTTAAAATAAGATATGAGAAAGGAGAATAAAGGAAAGAAAATATTTAGATGGACCCAAATATCCGCAATTGGATAAGAGGCCATGACCGTTGGCAGCCATCTTTGCGTTTAGATACTGGGAGTGAAGAGGATCCTCTCAGTTGGTTCCAAATCTAGATTTTAGTGAAATTGCTTTAGTCAGTCTTTTCAAGATCATTTGGATATAATGAAAACTGAAAATGCAATTAGTTTGCATGGACAATGCAAATGCCTGCATCAAAGTGTTTGTATTTGCTTTTCCCTTAATAAGAGAGTATAACCTCTCTTTTTCTTTTTTTTTTGTTTTTCTTTTTAAAATGTAAAACAATTTCTCATGACAATATATGAGTGTATAAAAGGTTTTTCTTTGTATGATTGTTATCTAAATGGTTGCAATGTAAAGGAAAAGTATTTTTTAGGATTTTTTTTAAGCAAAACAAAAAGGTACAAACAATCTATGTACCAATGCAGATACTTTTCTGCTTTCCCTTATATTTCCAATCATGGACCATAAATAATTTTTAAGTCAATGGGATGAAGAGGGTTAGCGATGGCTAGGGCTGGCCATGCAAATTAAATCAATATTTTTAGCAATGCCCAAGCCATAGGCATGTAATGGAGTACATTTACACCATGCATGTGCCAAAATGACGCGTGTGTAATCTAAAGTCATCCATCAAGTGGGCTCGACCATGCAAATGCTCTTATTTTGACCCAAACCAACTAGAAACCCAGATGTAAATTAGATTCAAGACTTACCCAACATGATTGGAATATGATTTGGGTTTTCAAGAATGAGACATGAAACCAAAAGGACTTGGACCCAACAAGACCCGAACCTGGTTAGCCCGGGCATGAGACTACAGCTAACATGACTAGGGTTCACCAAGCCGGGTGGACTAGTTTTGCAAACAACTAGCCACATAATGAATTAACATAGCTAGAAACCCTGAAACCATTTGGACCATCTATCTAACTGGGTCAAATGCTCGAGTTAGAATTTTTGCTCAGTTGGACCAGACGGTTCAACCATGTGACCCATCTGAGTCGACTGAGGCTCAGTTCAACTGATCCAGTTCCATGCTTAGGGTCACCTCCAACTCAACCAAGTCGAGTAGATTCATCCCTGACAGACTTTGGCTGCGACTCCAGAACAAGCAATGTAGGTGAGACCCTGATTGTAGGGGCTCGACTCAATGCATGCATTTTATATCCACGCCATTCATCTATTTTTCCAGCTTATTTTAGACCTTGGTACCAAAACTAAAAGAAATAGAAGTTTTAGGTGGACCACATCATAGGAAACGGTGGTTTTTGATGATTAAAAACCTTATGTTGGCACAAAAGTTTTAGATCAAGGTGATATTTGTTTTTAACTTTCTTCTAGGTCTGTGTGATTTTTTCAATAGGTTGGATGGTAAATAAACATTTTGGAGGATGCTAGGTAGTTTTTAATGGTGGGCATTCAATGACCACTATTTCCTGTGGTGTGGTCCACCTGAAATTTGTATTTTTATAATTTTTGGATCCATATCCTAAAATAAGCTGGAAAAACAGATGGACAGTGTGGATATACAATGAATACATCAAAGTGGCCTTACAGTCAAGCCGCAACCAACTCGCACTCGACCCAAAATCACTCACAGTAGGAACTTAGATAAATAAACCCAATAGTCTTTAGTCTTGTGGTAGGGACCTATAATGACTCTTAAATACTAACAACGACAGTCTTAAGACGTCGAAAAATGTAGCTATTAACTCACATGGCACACGTGCATCATGTGTTTAGTGGTATATGGTAAAAAAATACTCTAAAAGTTTTCCTTTCCTTATCATCTTCTCTCTTCTCTTCACCATGTGATCTCACATGTGAGATGGACTCATTTTTTTTTATATACAAATGTAACATTGCACACTTGTATGAGATCAGGACCATTCATCAAGTAGGCGCATGGACAACATTCCCAAGAAAAAAATTGGTTTTCTACGCATCAGTGTAGAATGAATGTTAAAGGTCTTCTTTTTTTATCATTCATTTATCTTATAGGATACCTGGCGAGAGAACCACTCTGATGCTTGGCCCATGGCACTTGCAGTCCACCAAATCTATGAATGGCAGGGATCTTAGAAGTAGATTGCATCCTGAGTAAACTGTGGGGTCCACCATGATTTATGTATTTTATCCACTTCATCCATCCATTTTATCACATAATTTTAGAGCTTGAGACCAAAAATGGAGAATTTCCAAAGCTCAAGTGGACCACACCATTGGAAACAATTGAACGTTTACTATTGAAAATTTGTTATGGGCCACCAAAGTTTTGGATCAAGATATATTTGTGTTTTCCCTTCATTCATGCCCATGTGATCTTATAAACAAGTTGGATGAGAAACAAAGATCACTGTAGGCCCTAGCAAGGTTTCAATAGTGGAAATCATTATGCCCACTATGTCTGTGGTATATATGGTTCACTCGAGCATTAGATATGCATCCATTTTGGGCTAAACCATTAAAATGAAGTGAAAAACATATATGGATGGCATGGATAAACCACATACATTCATAGTGGGTCGTTACACACGTGGACTAATAAAAAGATTTTACGTGGAGACACTACATGTTTGATACGGTCAGAATTATACTCGTGTTTGAATAAGATCTGCATTTGATCCTCCTTCGTCATTAGGCATTTTGTCATTATTGTTGGTGTAGTGATTTTTGCACCTTATTTGTCAATCAAGTGAGTCCACTGTGTCATGTAGTCGGTTGAGCCCTTGGAAGCTAAAGACCGAAGACATAAGTAGAGGTGGAGCATCAAGGAGTAAAAAACATATATAAGAGGTTCCTTGGTGACCCTAAAACTTGACCCAAAATAACATAAATATCTAAATGATCTTAAATCTAATAGGTAAACCTTTTATTAATTATCCATTAAGACATAGGAGCCTAAATTGATCATTCTTATATTGGCTTGAAAAGTCTTGTATTGTTAGAAAAACTACACAATTTCAGTAGCCTTCGATCCCACCAAATCCACCTTTAGTCCGACCGAAATCAGATAAAACAAGACAACGTGTTGTAACAAAATTCCAAGTAATTCGGTTGCAACCAAGTGCCACATTCGATCCCATTGATGATCATGTTTAGTGCAACCAAAGTCCACCTTTGGTGCGACCAAAGGTTCCCAAGTCTGTCCAGTGGCTTTCTTATCTAATTCGGTGTGATAGAACCCTAATTCGTTGCGACCGAACACTAGCCATTTTTGCTCATTTTATGATCGTTGGAACTCGATTCCTTTATAAAGAAGATCTGGTATTTAAGCATTTGAGAGTATTTTGGTGCAATAGAAGTTTAAACGAATCCCCAATCATATCTCACATCCTAAGCCTAATCTTCCATGAGATTTGATTAATCTTCTTGAGCTTCACCACTCTAATGAGGATTATAACATCAATGTTGAAGATGAACTCAATCGCCACCATTTTTTAGAGATTAGACCCAACCTTATTAGAGTATCATTTGTCTAAACTATCTAAGAGACCCTTTTGATAAAATCCCTTAGGCATTACAACTTTTAATTAGTTATAAGAGATTCTAACCAACCTCCAATCACCTTGATCACTAAAAGGAGCATCGCATGCAATGCGTTTGATCCTTAAGTTGAAGCATTGGCGACACATCGGTATCATGATCGGGGGAGCTAGGGGAGTTGATTAAAGTATGGGAGAACATCGATTAAGCAACTCGAGAAGATGCTTCAAAATGGGCTTAATCTAACAAGTTCTCATTTGTAAGAGTCCATGTACACTTCTTCATTGTGTATGATTGAGTGTAGAGTTTGAGTTGCCAAACTCAATTAGATTCTTATGTAAGACCTAAATCAAAGTCCTTGTGTAGGCCACCAGACACGAGTGTGTACGTGTTAATATCTGAGTGAGGCTTGAGCTGGAGTAAACATATGTTCTTGAACTAAGACCAAGGTTTGTGTTGGAGCCTATAGAAAACACGCGAGTCTTCGACGGAGATGGTTCTTGCATAAGATTGAAAAGGTTAGAGGTGAACCTAATTTAAAACTTCCAATACTGAAATCCAATACACTTATGGGTTGAGTGCGTCCATCGAGAGTGGAATAGGAAAACTGAACCACTATACATTCTTATATTTGGGATTATTTTTTGAGCACTTGTTTAATTATTCTTATATGATTCAATGTTTAATTATATGTATGCGTGATTAGATGGATGCTATGAGTTGATAGGTAGCACATCCCACACACATATGTACATTATCATGTTTATAGAATAATGGCTTAATTGCCACATCTTTTGTAGTTTATGTGATTAGAGCCTCTATTAGATTGAAAGTCTTAAAGTTAATTACATTGCTTACCTTTAATTAGAAATTAGTTAAGTAGGAAATTTTGTTTAAAATGGCATAAAATTTTATTTGGTCATAATCACCCCACCTCTAAGACATAACCTTCATTCCATAGCTCCACCAAGCCTCCTATGCCTTAATATAAGCACTTAGCCATGCAAATGGCCTTGACAGGCTGATCTCAGAGTAATAGTGGACCTAACAAAAAGCTTCCTGATTTGATTTTGGGATTCTAACCAATTAACCATCCCAGGTGTGACTGTCGACAAGATTCTTTGTGCACCCTTCGCGTGTGATAGGAAGTTCTTGGGTCATAGTGAGACGGTTCGGAAAGAACCGAGAGCTTGGACTTAAGAAGAGTGAAATGAGTTGAACTTAATAATTTAGTGAGAACATCAACAAGTTGATCTTCCGTGGAGACGAACCGGACATCAAAAGATCCTTTGGCCACATGATCATAGACAAAATGTACATCGATCTCAACATGTTTTGACCGAGTGTGATAGACCAGATTGACCGATAGGTAAGTTGCTCTAAGGTTATCACAGAGCACTGTTGGAGTGGATGGGGGGTCCTAACTCACAAAGGAGAGATTAAAGCTAGAGAACTTCGACAGCTACATTAGCAACTCCCCGGTATTCGGCCTCGGTGCTGGATCATGCCACCGCAGTTTGTTTCTTTGAACTCTAAGAGATAAGATTTTTGCTAAGAAAAACACAGTACCCATTAGTGGATTTTCAATCATCAATAGATCTAGCCCAGTCCGCATCAGTGTAGGCAGTGAGACCTAATGTGGATTGAGTGGAATAATAGAGACCATGCGTAATAGTAGATTTGAGATAACAGAGAATCCTCTTGACCGAGCACCAGTGATCTTCTGTAGGAGATTGCATAAACTAGGCAACCTTATTGATGGCGAAGGCAATGTCTGGTCAAGTGAAGCTAAGGTATTGGAGGGCCCAAATAGTACTCCGAAAGAGAAAAGGATCTCACAAAGGGTTAAATCAAAATCACCTTTATATTAAGTAGAATGGAATCAAGAGATCAAGAAATTAAGAAATCAAAAGATATTAAAATGAGTTATAAATACCTCACAATAGCTTCACAATAGTGGGGACTAATCTCTCAGAGTGGTGACTTCAATCGGCTTGGAATGAATGAAAAAAATCTAAGAAATGTCCTTAATTTATAAGCTGCAATTCGGTTCCCTCGACTGGTCAAAGGTTCGGCTTAACTGGTCTTAACAGAACCAATTTTCAAATTTTCTGACGCGATCGAATAAAACAGACCCTCTACTGGTCGAGTGGCTCGCTCGATTGGTCGAGTGCAGCGCTCGACTAGTCAAGTGAATTAAAGTAGCGTTACTAGAGTTTGAATTGAGCCCTGCTCGACTGGTCGAGCAGGTCTCCAGGACCGGTAGAGCAAGGTACTCGACTGGTCGAAGACCAAATAACCTTATCCCTTCTTTTGAGTAAGACTCTGGACTGGTCGAGAAAAACCCTGGACTCATTAAGCCAGTGCCTGGACTAGTCGAACACTGACCAGGACTAATCGAAGCAAAGCCTAAAATAAGTACTATGATCCAAATTAAACATGTAATGTTAATGACCTAATCCTAAGGTCTTTCTAGGGTCATGTATACCTTAAATGTGAGTATTAAAATTGAAACATCGATCGCTTCGATAGATAGGTCACTTTGAAGCACATAAAGCTTGACCTCATATATTTGAGCTTGTGTCTTGAACTTTTGTCTTGAGCATGTGACTTGAGACTTAAGCTTGATCAAATGTATTTGAGCTTGAACTTGAGCTTTAAGTTTGAACTTGAGCTTGTGATGCACTCGAACTTGAGCTTGAGATAGTGCACTTGGACTTGAGTACTTGAACTTGGTGAACTTCAACTTGTTCTCGTAGTTTAACATGCATAATCATAGCACACTAAATGTCGATGTAGATAACATAAAGCTCATCTTCGAATGAAGGTGAACTTTACATCTATTTGAACTTGAAGGTGAACATTCCATCTATTAAAACAAGTCAAACATTCTGAAGTATTTTGGCACAAAAAGATTTGACAATACAAGGTGCTAGATTTATAACATAGAACATACAATCTCCCCCTTTGTCAAATTTGTGACAAAACCAATTTAGAGAAGATTAACCTATTATAATATACAAATTCACTCAATTCACATTAAATCCGACAATCACAACTTCCCCTCAATCAACTCCCCCTCAACTTAAGCTTAGTAGAGACTTGTATTAAGATATAAATATACATATCCAAAAAAATTCTACAATGCCACACGCATATCCACATCTCTACATCCACTCCGGAACCACATAATAACATAATAACAAATAGATTAAGCAATAAGCAATCATATACTACCCTAATTTCTCCCCCTTTTTCTCACAAAATGACAAAGGAAGAAAAGATGAAAAATATGTGAATGTGGTACCTAAATATGTGAAGAGAGAAAAAAAGAGTGTGAAAGTTGGCAAATTGAAACATAATAGAATATCCACATCACACACAGTTAAACAAGTCCAAATATAAGAGTCATCAAGAAGAGCAAAGTTAAGTAGCTAATACAAGTCCAACAAAAGAAAGAGATCTAATTATAACCAGATGAAGAGGGAGGAGGAATGGGTGGATCAATCTGGTGTAATCTCTTATTTATACATATAAAATACTTACGCATATACTTCAATTGATTGTCTTAAGAAATTTTTAGTCCATCCACCTTCTCTTTCAATGAGCGAAGGCGCTCATCAAAATTAAAAGGCTGAAAATCAGGATCAACCTCAAGATCATCTTCTTCCAATTCATCAAAAATGTCATCCATCATGATGTCTATGGGCAATGCATCTTCCTCTCCAACTCCCTCAGCTTCCTCATCTGTTTGACCAGGTGTTAGCTTCAAATTCATTGTATTGATGTTTGAATTGTTGAATGGGAGAAGTGCAAGAGGTGCTTCACTGGTTGGCATGACCACATTACAGTGCAATGCAAGTGCGGTCATCAAATAAGTAAAAGGAACATGGCTATGACCCAGATGAAGTCGAAATTGGATAATGATATAAAAAATTAGAGAGGGAAGACATACAGGAGTACCAGACACTACAGAATGTAGAATACGAAGCATAAAAGATGTTAACTCATCTTTATTTTTAGATCTGGGATATACATTGGAAATGAAGATACGATGCAACACTCTATATTTGGGCAACATTTGATTGGCCCGAAGTGCATTCCCAGATTTTCATTCCGAGTCCTTGTCGCATAGTTTGAGAGTCAAAAGCCATTTTTCTGACTTAGTTATATTCTCGGCTAAGGCCAGTATAGGTATACCATCGTCATTGACATTCGCATCGAGTAGGTCAGCAATAATAAATTGATTAAGCTTATATAAACCTTCTCTGAATGTAATTGTGAAGGTTAATTCTTTAATCGAGACATTGCATATACAAGCAATGGAACAATATGCAGATCTGCCCCAATTCAAAATATTTTGCCATCCTACAGTGATAAGGAGGGGAATGATCTGAAATTGAGTGAGATGATTTGCATTTATCGGCCGCTCAACAATGATCTCTCGTTGATGGAAATCTCGCACAGAATCCGGATCATCACCAGGAGGCCGTAGGGTTCTAACCCTAACACTAGATGTCCGAGAGCTTGAAGTTCTAGTTTTCTTCGAACGGCCTTCCATTACAAGAAAAAGCAAGAAAATCTAATAAAGAAAGAATGGGATGCAAATCCAATAGATTTTTTGCTAGAAAAATGAACAAACCACCACGAAAGTTGAAATAAATGCAAGATTCGATTCAAGTAAGATGAGACTTAAAGATCCTAAATCCAAAAGAAAAATGAAAATGAAGCACTTACTTCCATGAATCGAAGATGGGTTCGATGTGTCGAAGAAGAGCCGAGTGAGCAAGACGAGTTTTTTCGAGAAAAAGTGATTATTCACCCTAAAAAGGGGTGTTGGCCTACGCACCAGGATTAGTTGAGTACATGCTCAACTGGTCATGCTACGATTAGTCGAGTATGTGCTCAACTGATCGTGAGAGCACAAAAATTTACATATTTTTATAATTTTAAAATAAAAATACATTACGAAAAAAACATACAAAAATGCAAGCATGTAATCATGAAAATCTCAAGTAGAATTACACATACCAATATCCATTTTTAATTTAGAAAACCTGTTTCTGTCAAGTGATTTAGTGAATATGTCAACAAGTTGATTTTTAGTCTACACATAATCCAATAAAATAACATTTTCTTCCACTAATTCCCGAATATAATGATACCAAATGTCAGTATGTTTGGTATGGAGATACTGAATAGGATTCTTAGAGATATTGATTGCATTAGAGTTATCGCAATATAGAATTTTTGTATCTTGTACAATTCCATAATCATTTAACATTCTTTTCATCCACACAAGCTGAGTACAGGCATTTCCAGCTGCGATATATTCAGCCCCAACTATAGATAGGGATACGAAACTTTATTTCTTGCTATGCTAAGAAACAAACAATTCTCAACATAAAAGCAACCAGTGCTAGTGGATTTTCTATCGTCTATATTCTCATCCCAGTCAGCATCCGAGTATCTACCTAATTAAACATTAGTATCATGTGGATACTATAGACCTAAATTAACTGTACTTGCGACATACCTAATAATCCTCTTGATAGCAATTAGGTGCGATTCCTTAGGATCTGATTGATATCTTGCACAAATACCTACGTTGAATGCAATATCTAGTCGACTCACAGTTAAATATAACAAACTACCAATCATACTGCGATACAACTGAGGATCTACGCTCTTACCTGATGCATCTTTAGAAAGCTTAAGAGTTGTACTCATAGGAGTATCAAAGTTCTTACCACTTTTAAAACCAAACTTCTTAACCAAGTTTAGAGTATACTTGGTTTGAGAAATGAAAATACCGTCTTTAAATTGTTTCACTTGTAGACATAGGAAGTAGTTCAGTTCTCTACCCATGCTCATTTCGAACTTGGACTTCATCAATTTTACAAACTCAGTAGATAGGTTAGAACATGTAGAGCCATAGATAATGTCATCAACATATATCTGCACTATAAGTATATGTTCATTATTTTTCTTAACGAACAAAGTTTTATCAACACTCTCCATAACGAAGTTACGACTTAGTAAAAACTTAGTCAGTTTCTCGTAACATGCTCTGGGAGATTGTTTTAAACCATAGAGTTCCTTTTTCAAGTGATACACATGATCAATGTGTTTAGGGTCTTTAAAATCCTTTGGTTGTTTTACATAAACTTCTTCATATAAATCACCGTTCAAGAAAGCACTCTTGACATCCATTTGATAAATTTTAAACTTTTTGAAACATACAATGGATATGAATAATTTGATGGCTTTAAGAAGAGCTACTGGGGCAAAGATTTTATCATAATCAATCCCTTCTATCTATATGTACCCTTGTACAACCAGTCTTGCCTTATTTCTTATGATATTCCCTAACTCTTCAGATTTAGTTTTAAAGATCCACTTGGTTCCAATGATATGTATATCAGCTGGTCTTGGAACCAAATACCACACATCATTTTAAATGAATTGATTCAGTTCATCTTGCATGGCTACTATCCAGTTTTCATCAGCAAGCGCCTCTTTTACGTATACATTGGCCGACTCAATATAGGAAGTAAAACACACATAATTACATATGTTTTCTAATTTTTTTCATGTATGCACACCAGTGAGAGGGTTACCTAGTATTTGATTAGTATGATGGTCTTTAACTGATCGAAGTTTAGTGTTGACTTAACTAGATGAGGAGTCAGGTTTGTCTATTATATTGACTTCATCATCTTCTGAACTTGTAGATGATGTATTCAAGTGATCATCAATAACCACATTTATAGATTCCTGAATGACACCAGTTCTCTTATTGAGAATACGATATGCTCGACTATTTAGAGCATACCCTAGGAAAATCCCTTCATCACTTTTAGTATCGAACTCCCCTAAATTTTCACTATCACGTAAAATATAACACTTACTGCCAAAAACTTGAAAGTATATAACTGTGGGCTTCTTGTTAAACCATAGTTCTTACGTTGTTTCATCTTTTAATTTTTTAACATAAACACGATTTATTATATAGCATGCAATGTTCACAGCTTTAGCTCATAGATTTTTAGGTAACTTAATGTTATTTAACATAACATTAGCTATTTCTTGAAGTACATGGTTTTTCCTTTCAACAACCCTATTTTTTTTAGGTGTCTTAGGTGCAAAAAACTCATGTGAAATTTTATGATCGCTATAGAACTTCTCAAAATTGTTATTCTCAAACTTCGATCCATGGTCACTTCAGATTTTAGAGATATTCATTTCCTTTTCAGTTTGGATATGCTTAAGTATCATTTTCACTTCATCGAGAGTTTCAGACTTTTCTCTCATGAAAGTTACCCATGTATATTTGGTAAAGTCATCCACAATTACCAAAAAGTATTTCTCTCCACCTCGACTCTTCGTTCTAGTTGGTCCAACAAGATCCCTGTGGAGGAGTTCAAGGGGTTTAGATGTGGCAAAGGAGTTCACTTTCTTATGACTACTCCTTGTTTGTTTCATTATTTGACATTCACCATAAATTTTGTCCATTTTCTTCAATTTGGGTAGACCTCTTATTAGATTGGCATTACTCAGTCTATATAAATTTCAGTAGTTTACATGTCCAAGGCGTTTATGCCATAATTCGGTCTCTTTGGTCTAGACCATGAAACACGATAATTTAGATGAGTTAGAATCACTTATAATATAGCAATTCTCACATGTTCTTTGACCATTCAATATCACACAACCTTTCTCATTAAAGATCTCACATCCTTGATTAGTGAATTTGACACTATGTTTATTATTGCAGATTTGTGAAATACTCAAAAGATTATGCTTAAGACCTTCTACGAATAAAACATTTTTAAAAGGATGAAGATTGAAAAGTTAAACCGTACCTTGGCCAATTATTCTCCAGTTGCCTCCGTCAACAAGTGTGACTGAACCGTCAGTCATTTGTTTGTAGTTGGTGAACAAATCTTTGTCACCTATCATGTGTCTAGAGTAACCATTGTCTAGGTACCACTTTGATTGACTCAAAGCCTTAAAGGCGGTGTGGGCAACCAGACATGTAACCTTAGGGACCCACTTCATTATCATTTTGAGTTTTAGAGTGCTGTTAGTTTTCCTTCACTTGAAATTGTTATTAACTCTCATATTCAAGTTAGATTTCAGAAGATCCTTAAGTAAATCCACAATCTTCTCAGCTAAGGGGTTATAATTCTGATTTCTAAAATTGATATGGTTGACATTAGGTTTGGTAGCTTGAAAAGTTTTAGGATTTTTAAAACTATTTTGATTTAAGCTTTTCCCTTTTGACTTGGAGGACTCTGTTTTAACAAACTTAGGAGTAATCTCATTTTTTAGAGGCATGGTTTTATCATAGCCTAAACCCGTTCTATCTCCACACTTTCTTGATCTGGTTAATAATTTTTCTAGTTTAGGGTCTCCCTGGGCATATCTCCAAGTATCCTTTGAACTCAAGAAGAAAGAGACCTCCATTTTTAGTTTCTCATTTTTTGATTTTAGGTTTTCAAGTTGAGATGTTTTAAATTCTAAATCACATTTAGTTTTTTCAAAATCCTCATTTAATTTTAGAAACTTCTCCTTTTGAAGTTAAGTTTGATAGCAATCTTACAACTTTCCCTGTATAGGGCATTGTAGGCATCCTGAAGATCATCTTCATTTTTAGGGTCATTCCTCAGATTTTCATATTATGATATATCACAACTATCTGTGGAAGTGACTGTGGCTAGAGTCATTAAAGCCTTGACCTCACTAGTAGATTCGGGCTCTAAATCATCCTACTCAGAAGAGGCTTCAGAACAAGACGATTCGTCCCATGTGGCCAACATGCCTTTCTTCTTTAGTTTGTCCCTCTTTGGACATTTATTCACCAGATGCCTGTATTCATGGTAGTTGAAGCATTGGTTGTCTTTTAGTGATTTCTATTTTTTAAATTTACCCTTTTTCTTCTCAGAGGGTTTTTGAAAATTAACTCTCTTTTTACTTTTAAAAATCTTATAAAACTTCTTGGCTAATAAGGTCATATCATCCTCTGAGTTTTCACAATCAGAATTATTACTATTATCTTGAGAAATACATTTAGATGATTTAAGGGCTATAGACTTACCTTTTAGATCCTTAAAATTCAACTCATAGGTTTGTAGAGAACCAATAAGCTCTTCCACCCTCATATTATCTGTGTCTCTCAGTTCCTAAATGGTTGTCACCTTGGAATTGAATCTCTTAGGAAGTGATCGCAGTATCTTTGTGAAAACTTTGCTTTTTTGGGATGCTATCTCTAAGACCCCACATTGAGTTGACTATGTCATTCAATTTTGTATAGAAGTCCATGAACAATTCACTTTCTTCCATACATATTTCCTCAAACCCAGTGGTGAGGATTTGAAGTTTTGACTTTTTTACAATAGTCGTACCCTCATGTGTCATTTTTAAGATATCCCAGGCTTATTTTATAGTTTCACAAGATATAATTCTTTTAAACTCATCTGGTGATAGTGCACAAGTGATTGCATTTAAAAATTTGGCATTGGCACTTCTCTCATTTTTCTGAAGAGTAGTCCACATATAATTTGGTGTTTCTTTAACGGACTTAGTTCCATCGGTGCCTTGAACTTCAGACGTAGGTGGGTTCCATCTAGTCACTGTGGCTTGTCACATGCTTTCATTGATGGACCTCAAAAAGATCCTCATCCTAGCTTTCTAATAAGCATAATTGGAGCCATCAAAAGGTGGTGGCCTAATGATAAAGAGGCTATCAAAATTTGACATAGTAGGAGCTCGAGATCGCTTAACTCAGGAAATTAATCCAATGGAATGAGCTATTAGGCTTTAATACCACTTGAAAAGGGCATGCCCCAAGTCCTAGAGGGGGTGAATAGGATTATGTCAAATAAAAAATAAATGTGAAAAGATAACTTAGCAGAAATCTAAAACAACCTCAAATGCATAAGTATTGAGAGGTTGATACAAACTTTATTCTAAGGACAACCTTACACTAAAAACCAATGGCTTATGGTAGGATAACCTAATTTCTAGAACATTGGTAAGTATTAAAAACTCAAACTGATACAAAGGTAAAGGAAATAAATCTGGTTATTACTAAAATCACCACAATTGCATAAAATAGATATAAGCATTCACACACATAACCAAATACAATCATCCACCGCAACACCACGAATTATAGTGGTTCGGGTGTACACCAACTGTTCTTAAACAACCAACCTACTCCACTCCTAATAACCACAACCCACGTGGTATTGGCTTTCACTAAGAAAGAAGGTTTTCCAAGGTTCACCTTATAACCTTTACAGTGTGTTTTTCAATGGGCTTACACAATAATAATAAAAAAAAAACCCTCATACTGAGATTTTCCTGGCTGATCTCAGTCAAAACCATAAAAAGAGATTTTCCTGGCTGAATCTCTCAAACCACAATACAGAAAATAAAATTAATACTTATCTAAAGAATGATCTTTGATGTAGCCGGTAGAACCGCCTCTTTGTAGATGAAGTTGTTCAATGTTCAATCTCATAGAAGAAGGGGTTCTAGGTCTAGATGAATTTTAAATTAAATCCAACCTTAGGCTACTTGGATTCAATTTCTTAGATCTCACAAAGGGTTAAATCAAAATCCCCATTATATTAAGTAGAATGGAATCAAGAGATCAAGAAATTAAGAAACTAAAATGCTATTAAAATGATTTATAAATACCTCACAATAGCTTTACAATAGTTGGGACTAATCTCTCAGAATGGTGACTTGAATTGGCTTGGAATAAATGAAAACATCTAAGAAATGTCCTCAATTTATAGGTTGCAATTTGATTCCCTCGACTAGTCTAAGGTTTGGCTCGACTGGTCCTAGCAGAACCAATTTTTAAATTTTCTATCACGATCGAATAAAACAGACCCTCGATTGGTCGAGTGGCTCGCTCGACTGATCGAGTAGCTCACTCGACTAGTTGAGTGGCCAGCTCAACTGGTCGAGCACAGTGCTCGACTGGTCAAGTGAATTAAATTAGCGTTGCTAGAGTTCAAGTTGAGAAAGTCTCCATGACTGGTTGAGCAAGTCTCCACAACTAGTCAAGTAAGGTACTTGACTAGTGGAAGACCAAACAACCTTATCCAATTTTTTGAGTAAAACTCTAGACTGGTCGAGAAAAACCCTAGACTGGTCAAGCCAGTGCGTGGCTAGTTGGAGTTCAAGTTGAGCAAGTCTCCATGACTGGTTGAGCAAGTCTCCACAACTAGTCAAGTAAGGTACTTGACTAGTGGAAGACCAAACAACCTTATCCAATTTTTTGAGTAAAACTCTAGACTGGTCGAGAAAAACCCTAGACTGGTCAAGCTAGTGCGTGGCTAGTTGAACATTGATTAGGACTAGTCGAAACAAAGCCTAAAATAAGTACTATGATCCAAATTAAACATGTAATGTTAATGACCTAATCCTAAGGTCCTTCTAGGGTCATGTATACCTTAAATGTGAGTATTGAAATTGAAACATCGGTCGCTTTGGTAGATAGGCCACTTTGAAGCACATGAAGCTTGACCTCATATTTTTGAACTTGTGTCTCAAACTTGTGTCTTGAGCATGTGACTTGAGACTTAAGCTTGATCAAATGTATTTAAGCTTGAACTTGAGACTAAGCTTGAACTTGAGCTTGAACTTAAGCTTGAGCATGTGATGCACTCGAACTTGAGCTTGAGATAGTACACTTGGACTTGGTGAACTTCAACTTGTTCTCGTAGTTGAACATGCATAATTGTAGAACACTAAATGTCGATGTAGATAACATGAAGCTCATCTTCGAATGAAGGTGAACTTTCCATCTATTTGAACTTGAAGGTGAACATTCCATCTATTAAAATAAGTTAAACATTCTGAAGTTTTTTGGCACAACAAAATTTAACAATACAGGGTGCTAGATTTACAACATAGCACTTACATGATTGACGGAGAGAAGATTCTTAGTGATATTGGGAACAAACAAGAGATTATGTAACGTAAAGGAGGAAGATGGAGAACTAAGAATAGAATAACCAGTAGAATGGATAGGCAAACCTGTCCCTTTACCCATGCGAATCTTGTCAGGGCTATGATACTCAGTTAGAATTGTCAGACTTGCCATATCAGCAGTCAGGTGATGTGTAGCACCAAAGTCAACATACCAGTTTGGATCGAAGGAGCTACTGCTACCGGCCGAGTGCATGAGAGCCGTAGGGTTAGAAGGTGGGGTAACGTCATCATAGCGATTATAGCAATGGTTGGTATAATGGTCGTACCGGTTACAGATCTGGCGTTGCAAGCGACCACCAGCTGTTTGATGCAGGGGGCCACCCGAGATCTAATGTAGAGAGGAGGACCGACCATGCCCATGACCACGCTCCCGACCCTGACCTTGACCATGCCCACAGAAGGAAGACGAAGGCGAGGCAACGTAAAACCTCAGAGTCCGGGAAGTGCAAACCGCAGAGGCAAGAGAGATGAGGCTGGTGGAGTTAGGGGTAGGGAGGGTGTGCCCATAATGTATCTCCCGACAGAGCAAGAGTCCGATTAGTTCTTCAGAGGAAGTAGGGTCGACTCGTGTGTTGACAGAGGTGACGACGAGTCATATTCAGGAGATAGGCCACTGAGGAGGGTGGACACATCAGAGTCGGTGATGGAATTTGCCACAGCCGCTAAGTTGTCCACAATAGACTTTACAGACTGGATGTATTCAGACATAGGGATAGCACCCATTTTGATAGTGTGTAACTAATACTTGAGTTGTTGTATGTGAGCTCAGGAGGACGACGCAAAGATTCTCTCTAAAGCACACCACACATCATGAGATGTGGTGAGGCCAACAACATGGGCCAAGACTGGTTCAGTGAGGGAGGAGATGAGCCAACAGAGGAGCATTTGGTCCATTTTGGTCCATCTGGTGTAGTCAGGATTGAGGATAGGTAAGGTATCCTTCTCAGTTCGAGGGAGGAAATGATCTGAACATGGAGAGGTGCCATTAACAAGGTCTTCAAGATCATAGAGTTTTAGTATGGGAAGAAAATAGGAATGCCATACCAAAAAATTTCCTTTGTTAAGTTTGATGTTGAGGAAGTGAGTGATGTTAGAGATAGATGAAGACAAGGAGGAAGATGAAGTGCTCGACATGGTGGATGTACTCATAATAGATGAAGTGCTTGACATGGTGGATGTACTTGTAATAGTTCTGATACCAAGATGAATTGGGATGTAATTCGATACACCTTATGAAGGTGCACGGTCTCTATTTATAATTAATTAAGGGGAACAATCAACCATTGATTTAGAGGGCTATTATAAGAGATATACATGGTAACTAAATACTGTTAGGCTAATTATAGCTGTGTACAGTTGGAGCAAGCTTATCTATAGACACCAGGATATGCATGATCATGAGTTGCCTTACAGGGAGAATCCATGAGATTTTATCCACGCATGCTATCTTCTCTAACAGGGCCATCGCTATGTTTGTGAGAAATACACCATGTTCATTCATTTTGTGAAGCTCATTATAGGGCATGGGCCTAAATGGGAGGCGGATCCAAAAGTCAGGAAAGCATTAGAGAAAAAGAAAAAAAAAAAAAAAAAAAGGTAGGTAAGAAAAAGTTGAGCGATGAAACTTCCGTGTCCACTGTGATGTTTATATGCTCTGCCAAACTGTGTATAAGATCATTCCTAATAGGATTAACTGAAAACACAAAAATATTAACCTTATTTCAAATTTACATGATCCTACAAATGTTTCAACAATGGACATTCAATCTCACTTTCGTATTGTGTTGCCTGATTGAGTTTTAATCTGCCTCATTTTCTAACTCATGTCTTTACATGATCTGGAAAATAGATGAACACAGTGAATTTCTTACAAACATTATGAGAGGCCCCACCTAGCTTATGAGTGCACAGGAACTTCCATGTCCCAGGCGATCTGATAGGATCCACCAAGGTTGGCGAATCTGGGACCGTGGGGCCCACCGTGATGTATGTGTATTAAATCTTCTCCCTTCATCTGTTGTCCATATTACTTTATGGTATGAGCCCAAAAATGCAGTAGATCTAAATCTTAGGTGGACCACACTAAAAGAAACACAACGATTGAACACCTGCCATTAAAAATTTCTCGGGAGCCACTGGAATGTTTATTCACCGTCTAACCTATTGAAAAGGTCACAAAGACATGGATGAAAGGACCACACCAATATCATCTTGATCTAGAAACACCAATATCAGCTTGATCCAAAACTTTTATTTTTCCAAGGAGTTTTTAATTATCAATTCCTACTATTTTCAGTGGTATGGTACACCTGAAATTTGGATCTACTGTATTTTTGGGCTCATACGCTAAAATCATCTGGCAAAACAAATGGATGATGTCGATATAAGACATGATATCATAGTGGATGCCACAGTCAGGGATCCACAAACCTCGGTGGATCCGGGGAACCACAAAAGCATGGATTGGGTACTACCCTGCCCGTCCTGTGATCGGAATGGGCAAAGTCTTTGAAGGGGCACTAGGTGTATGGATTTTATCCACATGGTCCATTCATTTTTCCAAATCATTTTAGGAATAATGTCCAAAAAAATAGGATAGATCAGGATTAAGTGGACCACACAATGCGAATTAAAAACCTATTATTGAAAACTTCTTAAGGCAATAGAAGTTTTAGATCAAATTGATATTTTTGTTTTCCCTTCATTCAAGTTCATATGACCTTATGAATAGGTTGGATGGAAATTAAGTATCACCCTTGGGCCTAAGAAGGTTTCAAACATGGATGTCATGATCACCTGTGCTTCCTGTGGTGTGGTCCACTAGGGCCTTGCATCAGCCTCATCTTTTGGTATATAACCTAAAATGAAATGGAAAAATAGATGGACGGTGTGGATAAAACCTATACATCACGGTGACCCATTAAGCCCATGCCTCCTCCGATCGCAAGACCTGCGTGCAGTACCAATCTACCTCCTCATGTCGGTGTTGTGGGTCTTACCATAATGTATGTGTTTTATCTATGCCATCCATCCACTTTTCCATCTCATTTTAGGGCATGAGCCCAAAATGAGACCCATTCAAATCTCATGTGGACCACACCATATAAAATAGTGGTGATTGAACGCCCACCTTTAAAGTCTTCCTAGGCCGACTGTAATATATACAATTACCAACCCACCACACAGACCTAGACAAAGGGAAAGTATTATAATTTCAACTTGTTCCAAAAGTTTCATTGCTCTAAGAAGTTTTTAACGGTAGGCATTCAATCACCATTGTTGTCAAACAACCATTTAGTCCAAAAGCTTAAGTTATCAGACTATGGTGTATCAATGTATATGAAGGGACTTTATTTCTCTAAAATATTAGTGAGGCATATTTACTGCTCTCGAGATTCGAACATAGAACCTTCCGCTCTGATACCATGATAAAAACAGAGAGAAAAATCAAGAGAGAGAAGGAGAGATATAAGAGAACTGTGTTTTCATTTTTGTGTGTATTGTAAGGGTCTATACAATGCTATTTATACATGTATTGGTGAGACAAAGCATTGAATGAGATTGATAAACATATGGAATGGAGCGTAGGAGAACGTTGTCAATTACGATCATTCTATGGTTGGTGAATCCCTAAATGAACGCCCATTTGTCCCTTGCTTGGTTGTTGCCTGTGGGAAAGACAGTCACACTGTAGATCGTTGTTACCGCATCCATGGATATCCACCAGGCCCTTGCAATACAAAGCTGGGGATGGGTCCCAAGCAGAGTGCTTATCAGGCCTCTAGTTCCATTATCCCATCCACCACCAGCCTGCCTTTTACTCCGAGCAATGCTAACAACTTCTGGCGATTCTCAACAATAATTCTCAGCCCCAATCCATGGCTCACCATGTAAGTAGCACAAAGTATTCCCTGGCAGGTAAAATTTCCACTGATCTCTTGTGGATTGATAGTGGAGATACAGACCATATGGTTTGCACAACCACTGCCTTAACCCATTCTACTCCAGTATATGGTCGCAATGTTCAATTAGCAGATGGGCCTTATGCCACTATCACACACATTGGTCCTGTCGTCTTTTCTCCCAACCTCATCCTCAAAAATGTTCTTTATGTCCCTACCTTTCATTTCAATTTGATATCTATACGTCAATTATGTAAGACTCTCCATTGCCTTCTTACTTTTTCTGCTGACTTCTGTTTTATTAAGGACCTACGCTCGATGAAGATGATTGGGCTGGGAACTGAGCGAGATAGTTTGTACTACTTCACCAACACCTGAAGTTCTCGTTATCAGATGGCACACACTACGTCTCAACTATGGCACCGTCGCCTTGGTCATCCTTCTAATAAAAATTTGTCATCTCTTTCTTATAATATTTCTGAAATTCATAATACAAATTCATAACCATGTTTTGTCTGTCCACTAGCTAAACAAACTCATCTTCCCTTTTCCACTAGTTTCATATCTTCTCCTGCTCCTTTCCATCTCTTGCATGTTGACATTTGGGGAGGATATCGGGTACCTTCTATCCATGGTGCCCAATATTTTCTTACCATAGCGGGTGATTTCACTCAATGTACTTGGCCTTATTTAATGCATCATAAATCTGAAGCACATTCTTTTTTATAATCTTACATTCAATATATTGAAAATTAAGTCTCCACCACAATAAAAATCATTCACAGTGACAATGGTCCTGAATTTGACATGTTCTCTTTCTAATCCACCAAAGGCATTTTGCACCAAACTAGTTGCGTTTCCACTCCTCAACAAAATGGAGTGGTTGAACGTAAACATCGTCATCTTCTCAACGTTGCCTGAGCATTACTTTTCCAAGCCCAAATGCCTAAACAATTATGGGCGATGCCATCCTTACCACTGCTTATCTGATTAACCGCACCCCTTCTCTATTCTAAATGGTGTCACTCCTTATGAGATACTACATGGTGTACCATCCACATATCATCATTTACGTGTGTTTGGCTGCTTATGCTACGCATCCACTCACTCACAAAATCTGTCCAATTTTGACCCTCGAGCATCTTGATGCCTTTTCCTCAACTATCCTTTTCAATAAAATGGGTATCACTTTTATGACCTTGCCACTCACAAAACTTTTGTTTCTCATGATGTCATCTTCTATGAGGAATAGTTCCCTTTTGCCTTATCTCCAAACACTTCCGTGCACCCTGTCCTGGCCTATCCCATACTTCCCACTGATGATTCTGACCCTGCTCCTCCTGTTTCCATTGATGCCTCACGCTTCTCACCACCTTCGTCACCACCACCTGTGCCTTGATGCTCCACTCGCCCCACTTAGCCACCGACATACTTACGAGACTTTCATGTTCGACAGGCCTTACCGTCTCGCTCCGCTCAATCTTCTAATTCAACAATGGTTCATTCTTAAGGTAATCTCTACTCTCTTTCCAATTTTCTTTCATATACACCGTTATCCCCTGCTCACCGTGCCTTCACTACCGCGATCTCTCTTGCACAAGAACCCACGTCTTTCTTATAGGCCATGGAAGACCCTAGATTGCACGATGCCATGCACACTGAGATTGATGCCCTCGAACTCAATCACACTTGAACTCTTACAATGCTACCTCCTAGAAAGCAACCCATTGGCTGTAAATGGGTCTACAAGATCAAATATCATCCTGATGGTTCTATCGAGAGTTACAAAACTCGCTTGGTCGCTAAGGGTTACAACCAAAAGGAAGGTATTGACTACACTAAAACCTTTGCTCCCGTTGCCAAGATGGTTATTGTTCGTACCCTTCTTGCCCTTGCCTCCACACAAAATTGGCACCTTCATCAACTTGACGTCAACAATGCTTTCCTCCATGGAGACCTCGATGAAGAAGTCTCATGCAACTTCCATTAGGCTTAGGATAAAAGGGGGAGACCAGAGTCTACAAACTCACTAAATCCTTGTATGGCCGCAAACAAGCTTCGAGGTAATGATATACTAAACTCTCATCAACTCTCATTAATGCAAATACAAGCAATCTAAGGCAGACTACTCACTTTTCGTCTGATCATTCAAGGGCACTTTCACTGCTATTTTGGTATATGTGGATGATATGATTATTGCAAAAAAAGTTTAGAACAAATTAATAATCTCAAGAAAAATTTGAGTGACTGTTTAAAACTAAAAGATCTGGGAATTCTGAAGTATTTCTTGGGAATTGAAGTAGCACACTCATCAAATGGCATATTCTTATCACATAGGAAATTTGCACTTGAGATACTAGAAGATACGGGCTTTCTTAGAGCAAAACCTGGAAACTTTCCTATGGAGATAAATATTGCACTTAGTGAAAGTGACGGAGAACTCATTCAGGACCCTTCATCATACAGATGGCTAGTGGGAAGGCTAATCTATTGGACAATCACAAGACCAGATCTATCATATGTCATACACGTGTTAAGTCTGTTTATGGATAAGCCATGAATTCCTCACCTGGATGCCGCTCATAAAGTTCTTCGATATCTTAAGCAATCACTAGGACAAGGGATCCTCTTCTCAGCCTCTAGTGAAATTCAACTACATGCCTACTATGATGTAGATTGGGCACATTGAAGGGATACCCGACGTTTGGTCATCGGCTATTGCATTCTTCTTGGGGAACCTCCCATTTCGTGGAAAACTAAGAAATAAACAACAGTTTCTTGCTCCTCAGCAAAAGCAGAATATAGATTCATGGCTTCCACATGTTACGACATTATTTGGTTGAAATCTCTATTGACAGATCTTAATGTTATACATCAACAGCCCGCCAAATTGTATTGTGACAACAAACAACTATTCACATAGCCTCGAATCCAGTGTTCCATAAATGAACGAAGCACATAGAGATTGACTGCCACATTGTTCGAGAAAAGCTCCAGAGCAGCATTATTCAGACAGTCTACACGCCAACAACTTAACAGCCAGCCGATCTCTTCACTAAGGCACTTAGGACAGTGCAATTCAATTATCTTCTCATCAAGTTGGGTGTATTGAACATCCACTTCAACTTGAGGGGGAGTGTTAAGGAAGACTGCCGTGATTCATGGCGGTCTTCCTTAACAATTATCTTGTGGTATGGTCCACCTAAGAACTGGATCTGATAAAACACATGCATTATTATTGGGACCACAACACCAACCCATACCAACCATGACCTCAATATCTTAAATCTGACTCCATCTGCACATCAGTGATACAGTAAAGCCGCCTGGTGGGCCCCTAACGTCACCCATCTCTTACCATCGCATCACATGAGCCACTATCTGAGGACAACGTCAGATATAAATAGCCTTCCATTTTGAATGAATTAATAATAGTTTATTAAAGTATGGCGGTCTGTATATATGCACTCAGGTATGTACACGTGACAAACAATCCAAAATCATGGACACCCAGCAGATATGTCATAAACCAGAATTAGAATAACTGAATTGTTGCAGCATTTGTGGAATCTGGACCATTCACTACCTTACAGCTTTATACATCCATTATATGTCAAACTATAAAGGCCGGTTTGAAAATTGGCCAATGTAAGCTACCATGTGAAGTGGGGCCCCTAATTTGATGGTTTAGCATTTTAGCTTGAGTATCAATGCGTCATGCGTATGAAGCGTTACACTATTCAGAGTATTCAAGTGTTCAATCACCTAAAACTGCTGAACCAAACTAGCGACCTGCAGGTCAAACGTGGATTGCGTCCTGCCCTACCCGTCTCTAGCCAAGAACGGGCAATTCTGCGGGCGGGCCCATTGTGATGTATCGGTTTATCCACCTTATACATCCCTCTTCTCTAATCATTTTAAGGTATATGTAAAAAATGATGCAGATCCAATCTCAAGTAGACCACACCATAGATGACTCTTGCATTTAATGTAACTGTGATTTAATGCTTTATACATTTAATGCAACCCAAGATTATTGTTTAATGTTGTCCACTTGACGTTGTATTTACCTCATTTTTGTGCACACACTTTAAAATGATCTGAGAGTAAGAATGGATGGCATGGATAAACATATACATCATAGTGGGCCTACCCACAAAACTATCGACAAGGTAGGATGTAATCTGCGTCCAATGATGAGGTAACTAGCCAGCAAAGTCAGACCAACATGGACGCGAATTGGGTCCTACCCCGCCCGTCTCCAGCTAGGAACGGGTCCGAGCTTTGAGTAGCCATCATGATGTATGGGTCTTATCCGTACCTTCCATCCATTTTTCATATCATTTTAGGATATAAGCTAAAAGATGAGGCAGATACAAGGCTCTAGTGGACCACACCACAAGACGTAGTGGTGATAATGATTCTCACCATTGAAACTATTCCAGGGCCCACCCTAATGTTTATTTTCCAACCAATCTATTCATAAATTTAGGTAAGCATGGATGAAGAGAAAACACAAATATCGCCTCCATCCAAAACTTCTGTGGCCCCCAAGAAGTTTTCCACGGTAAAAGTGTAATCCCCATTGTGTAGTCCACTTGAGCCTTGGATCTACCTCATTTTTGGGCTTTTATCCTAAAATGATAGGAAAGAATGAATGGACAGTGTGGATAAGACCCATACATCATGGTAGCCACTCAAAGCTCATGTTTGTTCCCAGCTGGAGACGTCCAAGGTAGGACGCAATCCGCGTCCCTCACCATTGGGAACCCCATTGGATATTGTTCGTCCCTACTTGAACTGACTTACATACATTCTTAATGGGATGGAATTTGATTGGATAGAGTACCCTATTAGAAATGGATAAAACCAAGCATGTTTGAAAATCTCTCAGATCCAACCACATAGGAGCAATCAAAACTCAATTCAAACAATGACCATTATTATCCTACCTAAACTGAGCTCCTTTTACCTCAAACACAGTGGGACTCAAATAGATAATAGACCATAGTTAAAGATAAAATCCATGCAAAATATGTTTTAAAGTTATCGACGAGGCCCATTATTAACAGCTGCCTGCCTTCAAATCAAGCCCGACAGGTCAAGGGCAGATAAAGATTGGTCTATACCACTTATTTAAGTATGGATATAGCATAACCCAAAAAATAACACTCACGAGAATATATATTAACCGTTTGATATTTCATTATTGTTTTTTTATTATTTATTTGATGGCCATCAACTAAACGATTAGCCTATGCTCCATCTACCATGGGAACACAATTTGGACTGTCTGAATAGCTCTACATCAATGTCGGGATGAGTCATCAACAATGCTTAAATGTTTTAAAACTAACATTGGACACTATACCTAAAAATCGTTATGGCTAACGTTAGTTATATATGATGAGTGCATAACTAAGTCCACTAGATGAAGGAAACATGGGAGATGATACGATCGAGCTAGAAGATCACAAAAGTTGTGGAGCCATCTGGATGAATTCTTAAAAATACCCATATGTTCATTTATTTGATGTTTAGTCGGTATAAAATGGTAAAATATGAAGTCAAACAAACTATAGAAAAGCTAATGGAAGGGATTATCTGATGGGAAATAGATAGATTGCCTACAGCACCCACCACATAGGATATCCATGGTGACACGATGTGCCCCAAGCTTGTGGGGCCCACTATGATGTATGTGCTTTATCCTATCCCTCTATCCATTTTGCCAACTCATTTTAGCACATGAATCCAAAATTGAGGTCGGCTGAAAGCTCAAGTGGACTACACCACAAGAAACACCGTTGATGATTACACCCATTGTTGAAACCTTTCTAGGGCCCACTATTATGTTTATTTTCCATCTAGCCTGTTCAAAATGTTGCATTGACCTTGATGAAAGGAAAGCACATACATCAGCTTGATTGGAAACTTCTGTGTCCTAAGAAGTTTTCAGCAATGGGCATTCAATCCCCCCCATTATTTCCTATGGTTTGGTCCGCTTGAGATTTGGATTGCTTTGTTTTGGGGCTTATGAAGTAAATGTTACATCTATAAGGAGCAGGAGACGTATATGAATGTACATACTTAGGTGAGGTGAAACTTGTTTTCATATTTTTAAGGATTTCTCTCTCCTCTGGTGTTGTTTATATAAGGAAGGCCATAAGTTGAGAGAGGTATTTTATTATATTTATCTTCTAATGTATTTTTTTTATATGGGTTTCCTTGTATGGGTGGGATAGAGATAAGCCTTGTATTTCTGTTTCTTTTGTTTCTAGTGGTATCAAAGTTAAAAGTTGAGAAACCTTTTAGCACAAGATCTGTGTTTGTGTTAATTTGTTTTGTGATTGTGTTTCAGATGGCTAGATTGAGTTTTACCATATTTGATGTGTTGAAATTTGACAGATCTAATTACACATTGTGGAAACTGAAGATGAATGCGATGTTGGTGAAGGAATGATATACAATTGATATTCAAGGAAAAGAAAGAAAAACTGCCTATAGAGATTAAAGATGAGGTATTTGAGGAGAAAAATCAATTAGTCATGGTAAACCTTCTTCCTACTTTAGATAATTCAATTTTGTTCAATATGTTCAATCATATTACGATAAAAAGTTTGTCGAACAAATTACAAAACCTATATAAAGAAAAATCGATGTCAAACAAGATCTTTCGCCAATAATAAAAATGTATAAGTTACATATGAAAGAATGTTCCTCCTTGCAAGAACACCTTAATGAGTTTAATACCTGAATTAACATATTAGCGATAGAGATTGATAGCAGTCAATGTGAAGATTAATGATGAAGAAAATGATGTACTTCTGATCTATTCATTATCAAATTTGTGAGATGGTTTATTTATAAATCTTATTAGCAGTTCAGATCTCACTATGGAGTTAGCCATATCGATATTGCTTATTGAAAAGTCTCGTAGAAAATACATGGAGAATCTGCATGTGATGCTATGATGATTAGAGGAAGATATACTAAGAAGGGTACCGGTAGGTGAGATCAGACGAGATCCAAGTCGAAAGGGCACAAAATAGATAGATATTGAAATTACAAAAAAAAAAAAAAAAATGGTCACTAGCAAAAAAATAATATATATAAGCCTATTTATTCAAGGATAAGGAAGTGTTGTCTGTAGTGATTCCATGAGAAAATCTAAGCCAACAATGGATCTTAGATTTAGGTATTTCCTTCTATATGACTCCGCACAAAGATTTATTATATGTATATCAGTCATGTAATAGAGACACACTTTATATGGGTTATAATAGTGTAACTGCTATGTTTTCTAGCTCCTATGATTGTCAAATTTTATAGTGTTAAAACCTCTTAGAATTTGTCTTGTGTAGCGCATCTACATATTCAAGACTATGCATCTCGTGTATAAGATCAAAGGTCTTTATCTCAAGAACTTCAAATGCAAGATCAAGAGATATACAAGTTCAAGTACATAGTTCACTCCTTCAAGCTTCAAAGTTCAAGGTTTCAAAGCTTTATCTAAAGGCAAGACAATAGTCTTTACTTTGGTACTTAAAGCTCAAGGTGAAGTACAAATCAAGTACCTCAAGCTCAAGCTTCAACGTATGACAAATTCAAGCTTCAAAAGGTCTCAAGTTCAAGCTTCATCATATGTCAAGATCTCAAGCTTCGTGAACTTCAAAGAACAACTATCAACTGAAGTAAAAGAAAATTCAATGTTCATACATTGC
The DNA here is from genome assembly GCA_037074715.1 of Magnolia kwangsiensis. NCBI lineage: Eukaryota > Viridiplantae > Streptophyta > Magnoliopsida > Magnoliales > Magnoliaceae > Magnolia > Magnolia kwangsiensis. The sequence continues at coordinate 35,095,404 of CM073582.1, read as the reverse complement.
TTATAAGGTATAAATGACCCGAGATTGACCATAGGATATATCATTTTGAATATATAATTTAATTAGGTCATTTTATAAGTGCATAGTCTGTTTTTCGACTAGTTTTAGACTAAGTTCGACTAGTCCTAACACTGGCTTGACCAATTTAAGAAATCCTTGACCAGTCCTAAGGTTGTTACTCATTTTTGAGATTTTTTGTTAAAGCCTCGACCAGTCCTGGAGTCTGCTTGACCGGTCATGTGAACAGTGCTCTACCGGTCCTGCAGGCTCGACTCAAAATCTAGTAACTAATTTGAGTTCCACATGGACAGGACTCGACCAGTCGTGGAGGCCGCTCGATTGATCGAGCAGGTCCTTCGACCAGTCGTGGAATGGTCTGATCTTATTGCGCTCAAATTTTTAAAAGTTTGTCGGTCCTTCGACCAATCAAACCGACCTCAGGACCAGTCGAAGATGTGATTTCTGCACTTATAAATAGAGCACAAATATTAGAGTTTGATTCCAATTCAAGCAAAATCAATACACAACTCTAAGAGATAAGTTAGTGATATTCTTAAATTATTCAGTATTCATTTCATATTCTCTTTAATTAGCTCTTTGCATTTGATTTTGTATTCTGCATTCCAATTTTATTTGAAAGAAGGATTGAAGTATTCCCATTTCTTGCAATCAAAATCAAATCAAGCTAGCCCAAGGTGATTTAATTTAAAATCAATTTAGAACTTAGAACCTTTTCACAAGTGATTGTGAACATTGAACTTTTATTCTGAATTGGTTCTTCCAAGCTGCATCAAAAGGAGAATATCCATATAAGTATTTTACTGCTTTATAAATTCATTGTTTTGGTTTCATTAAGATTGTGCTAGAAAATTCTCTTTTTTTTTGGTTTGTCTGAGGTGATACAGAAAAGTTAGAATGTGGGGTTTTTTAATTGTGTAAGCCCACTTGAAAGACATAATTGTGAGAGTTTTAGGTGAACCTTGAAAAGCCTATTTTCATATTAACCTCTAATATCCACTGTGTGAGGATATTAGGAGTGGAGTAGTTGTGTGGCTATTTTTCTAAACAGTTGGTGTACACACAAGCGAACCACTATAGTTTCTGATCTTGTAGTGATTAATTGAATATTTCATTTTGTGGATGTTGTAATTTCCCTTTACGCATTTGTGGAGAATGTTGTAATTTCTTTTATGCAAGTGTGGGAATGTTGTAATAGCTTAGTTACTTCCTTTGATATTTATTTCTTTGTTCCTCTGTATCAGTTTGAGATTTTGATACACAAACCGTTCTAAGAATCAGGTTGTCCTACCATAAGCCATTGGTTTTTGGTGTACGGTTGTCCTTAGAACAACATCTGTATCAACCTCTCAATACTTATACACTTGAGGTTGTTTTACATTTCTGCACTGTGGATTATTTAAGTGCTATCTTTATTTATATTAGTTTAAATTTCGCATTTAATTTTTAATTTGGCATAGCCCTATTCCCCCCCGTTCTAGGACTCTTATCTCAGCATTTTTAAATAGCACATAAATTGTGACGATTAGAGATGTAAGAATTACTATATTTGATGGTATCACGCATAAAATTTCTGATGTGAGGTATATATAGAATGTATGAAAGATTCTTCTGTCATTGGGAAGTTCAATGAAGATAATTATAAATTTTCTAGTGAAAAAGGTTGATGAAAATTTGTAAAAAGGGCGATAGTGGTGGTGAAAGGAGAATTAATGGTTGATTTATATCTTTTAATTGATTTTTTTCATGGTTAGCAATGATGTCAAGCCCCAAACTCGGATACTGGGCTCACAAAATTCCTGATCGACAAATCTGGCGTCGACATCCTTTGTAGTACCCCATTCTCGGCTCCCAGCTCCCATTCACCGAGTTCCAATCCTGGGATACTACGAGGAGGACTTTTAACATTAGTTTGATTCGTAATAAGCATAACCAAAGGCATAACCCACAAAAAATAACCAAAAACTCCATCACATTTTCACTATGATCAAAAAATTTATAAGTACAATGAGCATAAAGGGAAATACAATGATGATGAACAAAAACCTTCAAGATGATCTGCTAAGCGCACTTGCCTCAGCGCTACTGAGGTCCAACGTCACCTGCACGCAACAGTCGTGCATAAGCTTATGGAAAGCTTAAAGGGTGGTGAAAGTGTGTGTGCAAGGTAGTAATACAATCATGCAGTATCAAAGTAATGCGAAATATGCTGGTGAATCCATGAATACTAATAGTCGTACCAAGACTATGCGATGCAAGGCATGAATAGTGTCAGCCATACCAAGGCTATGCGATGCGAGATACAACACAAGCACACGAATCCTCATCTAAGTCCACATATCAATATATCTCAACTCTGGAATATCACCGAGGTCTAGTACACTCCAACCAGATTGTCGTCGCATCACGCGCAACAAGGTGAGTGGAAAAGACCTCACTATCCGCTTGCCAATATCGGACTCAGCTCATCGATAGCGGACCTATTCCTCGACCTGGTCAAACTTAGCCTAGGTTTGCCCCCTCCTCTCGGGCAGGTAAGGTCGCACCCCCTTCCAACCGACCATGACATAGTGGAAAGCGTGGCCTTCTGGTAATCGGCACTCAGCGCTCATGCACACACTCGGTCTAGACGTTAGAGTAACCTCCTAGTACCATAAAGGTCGAATCAATTGGGCCAAGCCAAATAGGCCTCATGTATATCAAATTGGGCCCACCCTCATATATTTTTGAGATCCGACCTATTCACAAGTTAACATAGAGATAGATGAAATGAAAATAAATATTAACTAAATTGGAAACTACTATTGCCCTTAGAAGTTGAACGGTGGATGTCATGGTCCACTATTTAAATGGTAGGGTCCACTTAAACTTTAGATCTAACCCAACCTTTTGCTCATGCCATGAAAATGATATCTCAATATGGTTGGATGGTTTAAATACAACGTATGCATCATGGTGGACCCCACCATTTAAACAATGAATGGCATAAAATACATACATCAATGTGGGGCCTGCAGGCTTGCTGCCATTAAAAAGGGGCCACTATATAACTATTATATGTGCAGTTGTCGCATTAGAAAGGTAGAGGTGGATCCCACGTAGGGCCCACCATCATGTATATATTGTATAATACAATATATAATATAATTTATACTATATATAATATAATATAATATATCCACGTCCAAGCCCTGGACGGCCTGGACAGTGCTACATACTACATATAATATATATAATATAATATATACTATATATAAGATATATACACTATATCATATAATATAATATATAAAATATAATATAATATAAATCATGATCGTCCAGGCCCTGGACGGCCTGGACAGCACACACATCAGGTGTATCCCCACATAGGGCCCACCATAATGTTTATTTTCCATCCAATCCGCTGAGAGTGAGAACCCAAAAGGGTTTCAATGGCAGCCACTCAATCCTACTGTTTCCTGTCGTGTGGGCCACCTGAGCTTCGAATTAGGCTGATTTTTCGAGTAGCCCTCTGCCCCAAGGGGGCCTACCAAATACATGGGGTTGATCCCCAACACACATCATAGTAGGGCCCACAGTTGGGACCGTGGGTCCACCCGTCAGTCCGCCTATCAGCGCAGCCTGCGCCTTCTGACAGCAGCAGCATCAGCTGCGGTGTTTCCCTTCTTTTTTTTATTTTCCTGTGGTTTTTCACAGGTGGGGCCCAAATCTAGAAAATCCATCTCAGTCATTGGATTCCACGGCTCATGACAGGCTTCCTGAGTCCAATATTCAAGGTATTTAGGTGTATAGAGACATCAGGAAAGATTTCAAGGGTAGAAAATACTGTTTTCCATGTCATGGCCCGCTGAATAATCGGGCTAGCCTCATTTTTCGGCTCAACACCTAAAATGAACCGAGGAATAGGATGGATGGCATGGATTTGCTGTACACATCAAGGTGGAGCCTGTACACGTGACCCACCCAAAAGCTCAAAAAAATATATATATACAACACTGTCAGTTCACACTACAGTCAACACGTCCAGCGCCCAAGGACGCTGGATGGACGGTGTTCTAAAAATCAATGTGGGTCCCACACAGACATGGCTCACTGGATTTGGATGGATCTGATATTTGTGTTTCTTATCATCTAGGCCCACCGGATAACCTAGATAAAATGGATGGATGACACCTTTTAAAAGGCATGATCAAGGCGGGCCACACCGTTTTGGATGGGTGGACAGGGTGGATGATATCAAGCATCAAGGTGGGCCACAAGCCACCATACACAAGAGAGAGAAAGAGACATCGGCGAGGATGGAGGTGCCCCGCCACTATGAGCCCCTCTTTGATACAAAGCTTACATCAAGGTGGGTCCCACCACAAGTGGGCCCTTAAATCACAAAATAAAATAAATAAGTGAAGATCCAAGATCGCCCACCACTCCTTGCTCCCTAGGCTTCCTTTGCTCCTTAGCTTCGATTCCAATGGAGGAGATGGATTTTGGATGGTTGAGATGAGAGATGATAGGGTAGGAAGTGGGCCACACACAAAGTTCTCATGGAGAAGAGAAAGAGCTTGGACGTATGAAATTTTATTGCTTAGGAATGAGTTTAAAAACTGAGAGAGTGTAAGACCCGTATCTTGGTCCGTACACTTCCGCGGTCTTACCGGTCGAATTCCGGCAACTTTCGACCCTTAACCAGTATCGACGCGACCCTGATTCATGTACCGACAACCTGAGTCGACTCAACCTGAGACCAATACCATAGCGACCGTGCCGTCGCCGCGGTTCCGACGCAGCGACTCGCGCGCCGAGGCGATACCCTGATCAAGAGTTATGGGCCAACGTTCGGTGTGAGAAAACGCCACGCGTTGCGAAAACTAAAGGAATCTCTACGATGTGTCACATCAATCACATCAATCCCATCAATCCATCACATGTCAAGTACACATCACTTCCATCCCTTTTTCCAAGCAACCACAAAAGTCTTCATCACCCATACCTCTCTTACACAAAAAGCCACCAAAGTCTTCACCACCCATACCTCTCTTACACAAAAGCCACAAAAGTCAAAGATTTCTTACACAACCATCACTCACTCATCCATCCATTACTCTCTCTCTCTCCCTTTACATCACTCTCTCTCTTTCTCTCTTTCTCAATTCAAAATCCCAAGCAACAAAAGATTTTTAAAAAAAAAAAAACTCCATACGTATGGAATTTTCCAAGTCTTCTAAGCTTCAAGTGGCCCACCTTCCTACCCCAAAATCTCCCATCTCAACCCTCCATTCCTCATCTTAACCGTTGAAGTTGAAGCTAAGGTGCCAAGGAACCTATAGGAGCGAGAAGATCGGACGGTGGGTGCCTCTATAGGGTAGATTTATTTATTTTTATGGTGGACCAAGTAAGGCCCACCGATCAATGGTGTGGATCTCACTTGGGACCCTAATACAAGGCCGATGGACCACTTGGATCACCATGATCATTCCATGATGGGGCCATTCTCCATGTACCCCATCATGACGTTTATTTTTATTTGGAAAGGTCATCTAGACCATCCATATTGGTGGGGAAAGGATCCCCACCGTTGATCTTTAGTTTTGATGGTCATATGTGCAAAATGACCCAATTGATGTATGATTTCATGTATGGGAGGGCCCATAATGACGGGGTCCCTCCATCACAAGCCGTGTCCCACTCTCCATGTCTCTCTCTCTCTTTTATTGCTTTTATTTAATTTTATTTTATTTTATTTTTTTTTATGCTATAGGATGGTGGCCCACTTGAATGGATCCCATCTTGATGTATTTATTTTATTCAAGTGGGGCCCACCTTAGACGTTATTCCCATGCCGCCCCTCATGTGGTGGCCCACTTCATCAGGGCCCACCATTTAAAAAATAAATAAAATAAATATATATTATGAACCGTCCAGCGTCTGGGACGTTGGACGTTGTAAAGATAAGTAGAAAGGAAAAGGAAAGAAAGAAGGGCTTTGGTGGCCCACTTGCATAGGCCTCACCGTGTTGTACCCAGACAATCCAAGCCGTCTACCCTCTTACTTACAGAGTTTTAACCGTTGGGTAGAAGTTTGGGGTTGATTGGAAGACCTGGTGGGCCATAGTATCAAATAATGCACCTCGACCATTCAAGGATCCATTTTCTCATTTTATTCATTTTCTAGCGTCAAAAAAATTCAAACTCTGGACTCATTTGGACGGCCTCGGGCCACTGGTCGCAATGGCAGGGGCAAATTTCACTTTAGCGGGCCCCGCGTGCGAAAAACCCTGAGAAAATAAGTTTTTCTTTTCTTTTTTTTTGCAAAGGCATTGGCAGAGGCTTTGCCTCTGCCTCTGACGACGTACAGCGGCTGCACGCAGGCGCGTGCAGCCTTCCTTTGGCGAACGGACGGGCGTGGGGAGGTGGCCCACGGCCCTGCACGTGGGCCCCACAGTAATGTTTATTTGTCATCCGACTAGTTCATTAGGTGGGCCACCCCAGTGGTGGGCCCCCCTCCAAAAATGAGTCAAATCCAAAACTCAGGTGGCCCACACCACGCGAAACAGTGTGAATTGAATTCTACCGTTGAAAGGTTTCTGGGGCCCACAGAAGTGTTGGATCAAGCTGAGAATTTTGCTGTCCCTTCATACAGGTCTGAGTGACCTTATGAACGGGTTGGATTTCAAATAAACATCACGGTGGGCCACATACGTGGGACCCACAGTGATTTATGTATTTTATTCACACCGTCCACGGTCCATGGACGGTGACGCCCACTGTGATGTGCGTTGTTTCCTCACCGTCCCCACTGGACGATGGGGCCCACATATATATATTATTATATTATATATATATTACATATAATACTGTATATATTACCTATATTATATTATATGTAGTTTATATATTATATAATATATACGATTGTACGCCTTCATGTGGGCCCCACCATTTTCAGGCGATGCATCCAGACCGTCCATCCACTCGAAAAGATCATTTTAGGCCTATGGTTTAGGCCCATTTGAATTTCAAAGGGGCTATGGGCTAGGCCCATTTGGTTTATGAAATGCTTATGGGCTAGGCCCATTGGATTCATTTAAGGCCTAAGAGCTTAGGCCCATTTGATATGTTGCAAGTCCATGGGACTAAGCCCATTTGATGTACTTCAAGGCCCATGCACTTGGACCCTTCTGTTGAAATTTTAAAGCCCATGGAAGTAGGACATTTGATATATTGTAAGGCCCATGGGACTAAACCCATTTGTTTATAAAAGGGCCCATGGGATTAGGCCCACTTTGATTTGCATGCAAGCTCATGGATTAGGCCCATTTGAATTGTTTAAGGCCTAGGGATTTAGGCCCATTCGACTCATATAAGGCCTCTGGGTTGAGGCCCATTTGATATGCATTCAGGGGCCCAATTAGTGTGGCCCATTTGATACATACTAGACTCATGTGACTAGGTCCAATTGATGCAATCTAAGGCTCATGAGTTTGACCCATTGCAATGCACATAAGACCCATTGGTGTGGCCCATTTATGTGGCCCATCTGATGAATAAAAGGCCCATAGGATATGGCCATTTGATATATATATGAAAATCCCAATGGGGTGAACCTAAAGTTCATTACAATGTGTAATCCCAATACCGATTATGTAGTGATGTTTAAGAAGATCGTGCCTGAGAAGCAAATGTTGGTTTGACGTCCACATTGCGAGTGTAATGTTGGTTGGATGTCCACATTACGACTCTCCTTAGGGCCCATTACTGGGCCGTTCTTATCATATATAGGCCATCCAGGTCCATCTGCATTGTGAGATAGTTCATTTTATTATGTTTAGTACAGTTTCATGACTCATGATCATACGCATCATATGTATGCTTGACGTGAGAATTGTCTGATTATAGCATTTGCCTTCGGACAAGTTGTTTATGGGCTCCCGGTTAGGTGGTGTTGCCCTACATGAGCGCACGGTATGCGCAGGATTGGTTGCATGACTGGATAGCGTGATTCATGCATTCCGCATTTGTGTGACATGGTTACTGTACGCCCTAACGACATCGGGGCCGTAGCCTCCACAGACAGATCGTGGTTGGCAGGATTGAATACCGAAAATCTTATTTTACATGGGGTACTATAGATATCCCTGGGTGAAAGTCCCTAAACCCTTATGGTACCAAGAGGTTGCTCCAACGTCTAGACCGAGTGGGTAGATGAGCGCTGAGTGCCGAATACCAGTTGGCTGTGCTCTCCACTGTGTCGTAGTCGGTTGGAAGGGGGTGCGGCCTTATCCGCCGGAGTGTAGGGGGAAATGCTAGGCTGAGTTTGACCAGCTCGAGGAATGGGTCCGCTATCGACGAGTCGCGCCCGATATTGGCAAACGGATAGTGTGGTCTTTTTCACTTACCTGATTGAGCGCGATGTGGCGGCAATCTGGTTTAGAGTGTACTAGACCCCGGTGATATCTCATATTTTGAGTTGTATTGATGTATGGACATAGATGAGGACCTGTATGCTTGAGTTGCATTGTACATCGCATGGCCTTGGGATGACCGATACATTCATGTCTGGCATTGTATAGCCTTGGTACGGCTCATGATATCATGTTTCCATTTGCATATTTCGCATCACTCTGACATTGCATGTACATATTACTATCTTGCGCACACACTTTCACCACCCTCTAAGCTTTCTGTAAGCTTATGCACGACCGTTGCGTGCAGGTGACGTTGGATCGCAGCAGCGCTGAGGCAGGAGCACGTTGCTGATCGTTTCTGAGTTTTTATTCTTTACCATTGTATTTCCCTTTATGCTCATTGTACTTGTAAAGTTTTTGATCATAGTGAAAATGTAATGGAGTTCTTGGTTGTTGTTTGTGGGTTATGCCTTTAGTTATGCTTATCACGAATCAGACTGACATTGAAAATCCTCCTCGTAGCATCCCAGGATCGGAACCTGACGAATGGGAGCTAGGAGCCGAGAATGGGGTTCTACGGAGGCTGTCGGCACCGGATTCGGCGATTGGAAATTTTGTGAGCCCGGTTTCCGAGTTTGGGGCGTGACAGAGAGTGAGGGTTGTAAAGAGAGATGGGTGATGGATGTAGGGGTGATGGATGTGTAAGAACCTTTTTGACTTTGGGGTAGATTGTGTAAGAATGGGTATGTGTTTGTAAGAAACTTTTGACTTTAGGGATTGCTTGGAGAAGGGTGAGAGGTGATGGTGTACTTAACATGTACTTGACATGATGGGATTGATTGATGGATTGAGGTGATATGTTGTAGAGATTCTCTTGGGTTTTGCAACACGCGGTGTTTTCCTCGAACTAAATGCGAGTCTATATCTCCTGGCCTGGGTAGCACCTTGGTGCGCGAGTCGCAGCATCGGAACCGCAGCGACGGTGGGGTCGCTAGGGTACAAGTCTCGAGTCGAGCCGACTCTGGTTAACGACATGCGTCTTAGGGTCACGCGCAAACATCGGATAAAGGTCGAAGGTTGCCAAAATTTGACCAGGAAGACTGCAGAAGCCTACGAAATGGTACGGTCTAAGATACGGGTCTTACAGCTCTCCCCACCTAATAAAAATTTCATCCTCGACATTTACACAATCATCATAACTAAACATAACTCACAAGGAAGAAGAGAATAACATCATCATATAGAATCAGAGAAAGCATATAAAATAAAATACACAAACAATCATCAAAGTGATGAGGATAGCGCTCTCGAATCTCGGCCTCGCACTCCCAAGAAGCCTCCTCTACAGAATGATGACCCCACTGAACCTTCACCAATAGAATGACCTTGGTTAGGAGGACCTACTCCTTCCGATCAAGGATACAAACTGGCTGCTCAATATAGGAAGCGTCCTCATGAACCTCTAACGGCTACCAGTCAATAACAGGAACGATGTCTGACCCACACTTCCTCAACATAGAGACATGGAAAACGTTATGGACACCAGACAGCTGAGATGACAAGGCAAGCCAATAGGCCACGGTGCCAACGTGCCCAGTGATCTCAAAAGGTCCTATGAATCTTGGGGCAAGCTTGCCCTTCGCTACAAATTGAACTACGCCCTTCATGGGCGAGACCTTGAGATACACATGGTCCCCTATATCAAACTCCAAGGGACGACGCTGACGATCAGCAAAACTCTTCTACCGGCTTTGAGCTGTGTCCATCCTCTACCTGATGATATTAATAGCCTCTGACATCTCCTGCACAAGCTCGGGACCTAAGAGATGGCGCTCTCCAACCTTGGTCTAATAACTCAGTGATCTGCATGGTTTGCCATATAGTGCCTTAAAAGGAGTCATACCGATGGTCGCCTAATAGCTGTTGTTGTACGTGAACTCAGTCAATCATAGATACTTATCCCAGCTACCCTCGAAATCAATTGCACAGGCCCGAAGCATATCCTCAAGGATCTGGTTGACCCTCTCGGTCTGGCCATCAGTCTGTGGATGGTATGCAGTGCTGAGCTGCAAATCAGTCCCCATCGCTTTCTAAAAGATCCTCCAAAACTGAGATGTGAACCTCGAGTCTCGGTCAGAAACGATCGAGACTAGAACGCCATGAGTCTCATAATCTCTTCGACGAATAACCTCGCAAGCCGATCCATAGAACAAATCGCACACATTGCAAGAAAATGTGCCGACTTCGTAAGATGATCCACAAGAACCCAGATGGCATCGTGACCGCGTTGAGTCCTTGATAAACCCATAATAAAATCTGTCGACACGTGCTCTTACTTTCACATCGGGATGCTCAACGGCTGTAATAGACCAGGGGGTCTCTGATGATTGACCTTGACACGCTGGCACATGTCACGCTCGGCTACAAAACTGGCGATCTAGTGCTTCATCCCCGCCCAAAAATATTGTCACCTCATATCATGGTACATCTTCGTCTAGCCAGGGTAGACAGAAAACTGCGATCGATATGCCTCGGTCATAAGATCTCTGTGCAACTCAGGAATATCCAGGACACATAATCAGCCTCTAAAGCGAAGTCAACCGTCTGAACCAATCTGTCAATTTGCCTGACTCTCAAATACAGCAACAGCCATATAACTCTGCAACGACTCATCAACCTGTTGAACCAAGATCACCCTTGAGAAAAAAGAAGGTTGAATTGACAGGCTCGATAACTGCACGATAGACGACTGCAGGCCAAACTCAAAATCATACTCTGTTATATCCTCGAGCATCCTCCACTCCCAAACCATCATATGCACCACCAGGCCGTGTGGCTGACGACTAAGGGCATCTGTCACCACATTCGCCTTTCCCGGATGATACTGAAGATCGAAGTCATAGTCCTTCAGGAGCTTCATCCAGTGCTTCTGCCTCATGTTTAGCTCGAACTCAGAGAAAAGGTACTTCAAGCTCTTGTGGTCGGAGAAGAGCTCGAACCTGACCCCATAGAGATAGTGTCTCCACACCTTCAGTGCGAAGACGACCGCTGCCAGCTCCAAATCATGCATGGGGTAGTTCAGCTCATGGACCTTGAGCTGATGAGACACGAAAGCCACTGGTCTCCCATGTTGCATCAAGACAGCACCCAAACCAATATGCGAGGCATCGGTAAATACAATAAACCCATCACTCCCAGAGGGAAGAGTGAGGACAGGAGTGGACGTGAGGCGGTCCTTAAACTCCATAAATGCTCGCTCACAGGTATTGTTCCAAATAAACTTTGCCCTCTTCCGAGTCAACCCGGTTAGCAGGGCTGCAATACGAGAGAAGCCCTCAATGAAACGTCGGTAATAGCCTGCCAAACCAAGGAAACTACGGATCTCAGACATGTTCATAGGTTGGCCCCACTAACGAGGGTTTACTGCGACACCCTCCCTCAACACCACTGACCTAGGAACTTCACCTCCTCCTGCCAGAACTCGCTCTTCTCCAGCTTCGCATACAGCTGGTATGCGCGGAGGGTTTGCAAGATAATCTCCAGGTGGTTCTCGTGCTCCTCACAGGTCTTCGAATAGATCAGAATGTCGTCAATGAAGACTATAACAAACTGATCGAGATATGGGCAGAAGACCTCGTTCATCAACTGCATGAAGACTGCAGGTGTATTGGTCAGTCCAAAGGACATGACCTGGAACTTAAAATGACCATAGTGTGTCCAAAAAACTGTCTTCAGAATATCCTTCTCTCGAACCCGAATCTGATGATAACCGAAATGCAGGTCAATTTTTTTAAAAAAACCTGTGCACCCTGTAGCTGATCAAACATATCATCAATCCTCAGGAGCGAGTACTTGTTCTTGATCGAACTTTATAGAGCTCACGGTAATCCACACAGAACCTCAACGAGCCATCCTTCTTCTTCTCGAAGAGTACCTGCACTCTCCACGGTGAACTACTCAGACGGATAAAGCCCAAATCGCACAGCGTGTCCAACTCCTTCTGCAGTTCCCGCAACTCTAACAGTGTCATGTAATACGGGGCCTTCGAAATAGGTGCGGTACCGGGCAGAGATCAATCTGAAACTCGGTGAGTCGATGCGGTGGTAATCCCGGAATCTCCTAGAACACATCAGGAAAATCATAAACCATAGGCAACTGGTCGATGCTCACCGCTATGGGCTCCTCTATGGCACACGACATCAAACAAGACAACGGCTCTCCTCTATGCTTTGCAATGAACTAGAACTGTGGCACGTGTGGTATATAGAATGTGATTATCCTCGTGGAGCAGTCCAATATGGCGTAGTACTCGGCAAGCCAATCCATACCCAGGATGACATCGAACTCGGACATCGACAAAGCAAACAAATCAGCAAGCAAAAAGGTATCCCCAACTAGAACGGGGTAAGATGAGCAAAATCAGCCCAACACTACAGTCTTCCCCAAGGGAGTCGATACTAACAGGCCCTCACGAGCAGACTCCAACGGCAAGCCAGTCGATCAGCAGAAACTCTCGGCCACAAAAAAATGCGATGCACCAGAATCAAATAACACATGTGCAGTGCACGCAGAGACTAAAAGTATACCCTCGATGACTCCTCTGGATGACTGCGAGTCCTACTGAGCTACATAAAACCTAGCCTGAGCCGGCTGAAGAGGTGCATGTCCCCTCTAAGCGTACTTCTGCGGCTGGGGTCACTAAGGCGGTTGAAACTGTTGCCTCTGCTACTACGACCTCGGAGGCTAGTGCTGATGCTGCTGTTGAGGTGGCCTTTGTGGTAGGGGCTGTTGTCGCTGCTACTATGAAGGTCACTAAGGCTGCGGTGGTGGTGGCTGTTGTGGACCTCTCTACTGCTGCTGCTGCTGAGGGTGGGAACACTCTCACATACGGTGCCCCATTGCATCGCACCTAAAATAGGTACCGATGAACTTCCTCGGAGGTGGTGTTGGAGGTGCTACTGGTGCTTGAAAGCTAGACGACCTGTACACCTTTGCTGCTATGGCCGACGCTGCTGGGAGTCACTGGAGGGAGCCTGCCTCTTCTGGTCTCTCCTCTGACCGTGATCAGACTGAGAACCGGCCCACTCAGCCTCATAAATCTGAGCCTTTCGTACCACCCCCTCGAAAGTCAGGAGCTCATGCCCAATAACAGGCCTCAAAGACCGTAACGCAAGCCATTCTCAAAGCGGCGAGCTCTCTACTCCTCATCATCTACAAGGTATGGTGTAAATCTGGATAATGTTACAAAATGAGCCGCATATTGAGCCACTATGATATCACCTTACACAAGGGCCTCAAACTTCAACGCTCGCTATAGTCGGATGTGATCTAAAAAATATTGTCTGTCAAACCAATCCATAAAATCCTTCCACGTCCACACAAAATCGACACCTGCTACTAGAGAGACTAATGTCCACCAGTGCTCAGCCTCACCATGGAGGAGAAATACTGCTAATCGGACTCACCGCTCGGTCGTACATCCCATTATATCAAATATCTTCTCCACATTGGAGCATCATCTCTCAACTGTTGTTGGGTCTAGCTCACCCTGAAAACGTGGGGGATCGAGCCGTCGGAACTCTCGAAGAAGGGCTCTCATACTCTCCTGCTCAGCCCGGTCCAGTGAACCAACAGGGTGCCTACCCTACCCCTGAAGTGCGGCCGTCAAGCCTGCAACATCAGCTGTAACTGGGGGGCACTCACAGATACGGTCAGATCTGCATTGGTCTCTGGTGGAGGAGCAGCATCCTGAGGATGGGCGATAGGAATCTCTGGTGGTGGAGTGGGAGTCGATCAGGTCACTCTCTTGCGCGGGATGTCCTATAGGAAAGAGCGAAGGTGCCTATCAACTTGAAAACTCTCAAAGGCCCACACATTAAGGGCCTATAATGGAAGATCGCTAAGGTATCCGAACTTCAGGACTGTCATTCTAAACTCATAGCAGACATGTAATGTTGTTCTCAGTTGTCCCCAAGTTATACTCTGGTACTAACTTCTATCACGCCCTAAACTCAGATACCGGGCTCATAAAATTTTCGATCGCTGAATCCTGCGTCGACAGCCTCCGTAGTACCCCATTCTCGACTCCCAGCTCTCATTCGCCAGGTTCCAATCTTGGGATACTACGAGGAGGATTTTCAACATTAGTTTAATTCGTAATAAGCATAACACAAGGCATAACCCACAAACAACAACCAAAAACTCCATCACATTTTCACTATGATCAAAAACTTTATAAGTACAATGAGCATAAAGGGAAATATAATGATGATGAACAAAAAGCTCCAAGATGATCTGCGAAGCGCTCCTGCCTTAGCGCTGCTGCGGTCCAACGTCACCTACACGCAACGATCGAGCATAACTTTATGGAAAGCTTAGAGGGTGGTGAAAGTGTGTGTGCAAGGTAGTAATACAATCATGCAGTATCAGAGTAATGCCGAATATGCTGGTGAATCCATGAATACTATTAGTCGTACCAAGGCTATGCGATGCAAGGCATGAATGATGTCGGCCATAGCAAGGCCATACGATGTGAGATGTAACTCAAGCACACAAATTCTCATCTAAGTCTACATATCAATACAGCTCAACTCTTGAATATCACCAAGGTCTAGTACACTCTAACCAGATTATCGCCCCATTGCGTGCAACAAGGTGAGTGGAAAAGACCTCACTATTCACCTGCCAATACGGGCTCGGCTCGTCAATAGCGGACCTATTCCTCAAGCTAGTCAAACTCAACTTAGGTTTGCCCCCTCCTCTCGGGTGGGTAAGGCCCACCGCCTTCCAACTGACCACGACATAGTGAAAAGTGAGGCCTTTTGGTAATCAGCACTCAGTGCTCATACACCCACTCGGTCTAAATGTTGGAGCAACCTCCTGGTATCATAAGGGTCAAATCAATTGAACCAAGAAAAATGGGCCTCATTTATATCAAATCGGGCCCACCCTCAAATATTTTTGAGATCTGACCTATTCACAAGTTAACATAGAGATAGATGAAATGAAAACAAATATCAACTAAATTGAAAACTACTATTGCCCTTAGAAGTTGAACGGTGGATGTCATGGTCCACTATTTAAATGGTAGGGTCCACATAAACTTTAGATCTAACCCAACCTTTTGCTCATGCCATGAAAATGATATCTCAATATGGTTGGATGTTTAAATACAACGTATGCATCATGGTGGACCCCACCATTCAAACAATGAATGGTGTAAAATACATACATCAATGTGGGGCCTGCGAGCTTGCTGCCGTAAAAAAGGGGCCACTATATAACTATTATATGTGCAGTTGTTGCACTAGAAAGGTAGAGGTGGATCCCACGTAGGGCCCACCATCATGTATATATTGTATAATACAATATATAACATATATAATATAATTTATACTATATATAATATAATATAATACATCCACGTCCAAGCCCTGGATGGCCTGGACAGTGCTACATACTACATATAATATATATAATATAATATATACTATATATATGATATATACACTATATCATATAATATAATATATAAAATATAATATAATAAAAATCATGATCGTCTAGGCCCTGGACGGCCTGGACAGCACACACATCAGGTGTAGCCTCACATGTGGCCCACCGTAATGTTTATTTTCCATCCAATCCGCTGAGAGTGAGAACCCAAAAGGGTTTCAATGGCAGTCACTCAATCCCACTGTTTCCTGTCGTGTGGGCCACCTGAGCTTCGAATTAGGCTAATTTTTTGGGTGGCCCGCTGCCCTAAGGGGGCCTACCAAATGCACAGTGTTGATCCCCAACACGCATCATAGTGGGGCCCATGGCTGGGACCATGGGTCCACTCATCTGTCCGCCGGTCAGCACAGTAGGCGTTGCCTGTGCCTTCTGACAGTAGCAGCGTCAGCTATTGTGTTTCTCTTCTTTTTTTATTTTCCTGTGGTTTTTCACAGGTGGGGCCCACATCTAGAAAATCCATCTCAGTCATTGGATTCCACGGCTCATGACAGGCTTCCTGAGTCTAATATTTAAGGTATTTTGGTGTATAGAGACATCAGGGAAGATTTCAAGGGTAGAAAACACTGTTTTCCATGTCATGGCCCACCGAATAATGGGGTTGGCCTCATTTTTCAGCTCAACGCCTGAAATGAGCCAAGGAATAGGATGGATGGCATGGATTTGCTGTACACATCAAGGTAGAACTTGTACACGTGACCCACCCAAAAGACCAAAAAAATAAATACACAGCATTGTCGGTTCACATTACAGTCAACACATCCAGCATCCACGGATGCTGGACGGACGGTGTTCTAAAAATCAATGTGGGTCCCACATAGACGTGGCCCACTGGATTTGGATGGATTTGATATTTGTGTTTCTTATCATCTAGGCCCACCGGATAACCTAGATAAAATGGATGGATAACACCATTTAAAAGGCATGATCAAGGCGGGCCACACCATTTTGGATGGGTGGACAGGGTGGATGATATCAAGCATCAAGGTGGGCCACAAGCCGCCATATACAAGAGAGAGAGAGAGAGAGACATCGGCGAGGATGGAGGGGCCCCGCCACTATGGGCCCCTCTTTGATACAAAGCCTACATCAAGGTGGGTCCCACCACAAGTGGGCCCTTAAATCACAAAATAAAATAAATAAGTGGAGATCTAAGATCACCCACCACTCTTTCTTGCTCCCTAGGCTTCCTTTTCTCCTTAGCTTCGATTCCAACGGAGGAGATGGAGTTTGGATGGTTGAGATGGGAGGTGATAGGGTAGGAAGTGAGCCACACACAAAGTTCTCATGGAGAAGAGAAAGATCTTGGATGTATGGAATTTTATTACTTGGGAATGAGTTTGAAAAATGAGAGAGTGAGGGTTGTAAAGAGAGATGGGTGATGGATGTGGTGGTGATGGATGTGTAAGAGACTTTTTGACTTTTGTGGTAGATGATGTAAGAAAAGTATGGGTGTGTAAGAACCTTTTAACTTTGGGGTAGATTGTATAAGAAGGGGTATGGGTTTGTAAGAAACTTTTGACTTTAGGGGTTGCTTGGGGAAGGGTGAGAGGTGATGGTGTACTTGACATGTACTTGACATGATGGGATTGATTGATGGATTAAGGTGACATGTTGTAGAGATTCTCTTGGGTTTTGCAACGCGCAGCGTTTTTCTCGAACTGAACGCGGGTTCACATCTCCTGGCCTGGGTATTGCCTCGGTGCGCGAGTCACAGCATCAAAACCATGGCGACAGCGCGGTCGCTAGGTTACTAGTCTCGGGTCGAGCCGACTCTGGTTAACGGCATGCGTCTCAGGGTCACATGCAAACATCAGATAAAGGTCGAAGGTTGTCGAAATTCGACCGAAAAGACTACGGAAGCCGATGAAACGGTACGGTCTTAGATACGGGTCTTATAGATGATGTTATTGTTAATGTCGTGACATATTCTGTTACATCTAACGTAGGCAGTTGGGCCACAAGCAAGAAAGGACTAAAGATATTTCTTGATCAAAATTTACTTCTTGATTTAAAGTCCATTAGTTTATATTTTTGTAAGGATTGACTGTTTGGAAATCCATAAAGCTTATTTTCCCTCATCTACTACCGAAACTAAGGATGTTTTAAATCTGATTCATTCTAATACTTGGGAAGCTCCAGTTGGTCTTTTCTTTCGTGCCAACCTCGATCCCCCGACATAGTGGTGGGATGATGAAGCTCAGTTCCACTTGGGAAAGGTTACGGTTGGCATTGGGAAGCTCCAGTTGAATCCTTGGGAGGTTCGAAATACTTTATTTCTTTTATTTACAATTTATCCAGAAAAGTATAGGTTTACATATTGAAAAAAAAAAAGTGATGTTTTTACTTGTTTTACCAGGTTTAAAATATTAGTTGAAAATCAAAAAGGGAAAGAAAATTAAGTGTTTGAGAACTGATAATGGAGTGAAATACACCTCGAAAGAATTTATGGATTTTTACAGTGAGCATAGTATTGAAAGGCAGTACACGATCCCTAGTACCCCACAACATAACGGAGTTGCAAAATGTATGAACCATATGCATACGAATCATGCTAGGAGTATGTTGAGTTTAGCTAAGTTTGAGCAGTATTTTTGGGCGAAAGCCCTTAACACGGCTTGTTACTTAGTAAATTATTCTCCTACGACTGCATTAGATCACAAAATCCCTGAAGAATTATGGTCTGAACAGTTTGTTAATTATTCATTTTTACATTCTTTTGATTGTGATGCTTATTTGTGAATTCCCAAAGAGCACGAGACTAAGCTAGATGTGAGGTTTAGAGAGTATTTTTTTTTTAGTTATGCAGATGGAATGAAAGTGTACTATTTTTCTTGGTTATGCAGATGGAACAAGATGGTACAAATGTGATTTTTAATGTATATTCGTTACATAAAGATATAAAATTTTGAATTCAAAATTATGAGAGATAATTAAATTAAAATCTTTCAATAATGTTCAAAATTAGCCTGACGATTCAAAAGGTCAACTGAAAGACGTAAAATTGTCAATCTTAGAGTCATGAGAGATAATTAAATTGAAACCTTTAAAAAATGTTCAAAATCAGTCTGATGATTTAGAGGGTCAGCAAGTTGATTATATCGTTAGAGATGAAGCTGATAAAGAGCATATAAAGGAGATATTGTGTGATGAAACTCAAAGTGATTAAAGTTGGCTGAGGATATTTATAAGACCTTCTGTTTGGCTTAGGGATTATATTACGACTTACACTTGCATGATAGAAAAGCACGAGTCGTATTCATACTCAAAGTGATTAAAGTTGGCTGAGGATATTTATAAGACCTTCTCTTTGGCTTATGAATTTGTGAATACTAGCCAATGAATATTATTCATGGACGATGAGATGAAAACTCTACATAAGAACACAACTTGGGAATTAGTTGAATTACCCAAAGGGCGAAAGGCTATTAGTTATAAATGAAGTTTATAAGCTAAAAAAGATACTAATAAGAATATTAAATGGCACAGAACCCAATTAGTCATAAAAGGGTATGCTCGGAATCAAGTATTAACTTTAATGAAATTTTCTCTCCTATTATCTGTTTGAGTGCTATTCATATTGTATTGAGTATGTCAACAATGCATGACTTGGAGGTAGAGCAGTTGAATGTAAAAACTTATTTTCTGCACGAAAACCTTAATGAAGAAAAAAATTATATGACTCAACTTAAATGTTTATTAAAATGAAACAAGAAAATTTTCATTTGTCAGCTGAACAGATTGCTTTACAGTTTAAAACAAGTGTCAAGGTGTTGGTATAAGAGATTTGATTCCTTCTTTGTGAGCTTGAGATTTCAGAAATGTGAGGCAGAACAATGTTCCTATATTCATAGCTATAGTAATAATAGTTTTATTATCTTAACTGGTTGTAAGTACTAGTACAAGAGATACTATTGCAATATTAAAAGCTCGTTGGGCTAGAAAATTTGATATGAAGGATTTGGGTGTCGTTAATCAGATACTTGGGATAACTATACTTAGATATAAAAAAGAAAGAAAATTTGGATAACCCAAAATGGTTACATTGAAAGAGTTCTGTATCGCCTCCACATAAAAAATTTTAATCCAATTAGAACTCCAATAAGTTGTCTTCAGATCAGTATCATAGCACGGAAGCCAAAAAGGCATATATGTCTTGAGTACAAAATTCATTGGTAGTAAGGAGTCTTATGTTTGTTATGGTGTGTACCAGACTAGGCATCGCGTGAGCAGTAGGAGTAATCAGTAAATACATGGTGAACCTGGGTAGAGATCATTAGAATACTGTAAAGTGGATCCTTCATTACTTGAAGGGTACTTTTGAGACTAATATTTGTTATAGCAGCCAAATTTTAAAGTTAGTTGGCTTTGTGGATGCCGATTATACATGAGATTATGATAAAAGAAGATCTACCACAGGTTATGTTCTCTTTTACCTGTAAAGCAGTTGGATATTGAGACTATTATCAATGGTAGCTTTGTCTACTATAGAAGTAGAGTACATGTTAGTTATACAAGTATGCAAGGAAGCTATTTGGTTGAAGAGATTAAAATAATTGAAATTCAAGTAGAAACTGATAGTGATTCATTATGATAGTCAAAGCATATTACACTTGGCTAAGAATCTGGTATTTCATACCTAGATCAAGTACATTGATGTTCAGTATCGCATTGGTCATCATTGTGGAAGATAGTCTGATCTCATTACAGAAAATTTACACCAATGACGACATAGCAAATATGCTGACGAAGCCTATTGCAAAGGAGAAGTTTGTTTGGTGTAGGACTTCCATTGGGCTTGTTGTTACGTAGTGTAAGACCCGTATCCTAGCCCGTATAGTTCCGTAGGCTTCCGCGGTCCTCCCGGCCGAATTTCGACGACCCGCAAACTTTTATCATCAATTGCGCGTGACCCCAAGTCGTATTCCATATTTCAGATTTAGCTCGACCCAAGACTTGTACCAATGTGACCGCACCGTCACCGCGGTTCCGACGTCGCATATCGCGCAGTGAGGCGATGCCCAAGCCAGGAGATGTGGGCTCGCGTTCAATTCGAGGAAAAATGCCGCGCGTTGCGAATTTCGATAGAATCTCTACGATATGTCTCATCAATCACATCAATCATAAGTCAAGTACATCCCATCACAAGCCATCAATCACCCTTACCTCTCCTTACCCAAAGTCAATGCAACCCATGTTTAGCCCATTCTTTTCTTACAATAGTCAAAAGAACTCATCCCTTTCCACTCCATCACCACTCCTCTCCCTCTCTCTCATTTCTCACTCTCCCAAGTAACTCTCAAGGAGAGGAAACATCCAAGCTCTTCATGAGAGGAGCAATGTGTGGCCCACTCCATACCATCCTATCTCCCATCTCCACCCTTGGATCATCATCTCCACCGTTGAAGGAGCACTTTTGCAGCATTGGAAGGCTAGGGAGGAAGAAGAAGGATAGGTGGGTTCTTCTTTCTCTCTCTCTCTCTCTCTCTCTCTCTCTCTCTCTCTCTCTCCTCTCTTTCATTTTTCCTTGGTGATGATGAGTGGCCCACCTATGATATATGTATTACATCCATGTCGTCCACCTAGCGGGCCCACCTAGTAGTCAATTTAGGTGGGCCTAATTAGAGAAAATACACAAATATTCATTTTATCCTAGGCTGGTGGGTCCCACGCGTGTGGACCCACCCAATGTAAAGTACATAGTGCCATGTGTGGGACATACCTTGATGAAATATAGTTTACACCGTTCGTCCAGCGTCCCTGGACACTGGACGTGATTTTGTGAAGCGTGTACAGAGATGCACTGCAGCATTTGCATGTTCTTTGTATAAATAAAAATATTAGCTTATTCCAAATGCTTGGGAGAGCCGCTCATGTAGGCCCCACCTTGATATATATATATATATATATATATATATATATATATATATATATATATATATATATATATATATATATATATATATATATATATATATATATATATATAATCCACGCTGTCCATTCCATTCCTCTACTCATTTTAGGTGTTGAGCCGAAAAACGATGGCAATCCGATTATTGAGCGGACCATTTCATAGGAAACAGTTGTTTTCACCGTTAAAATTTTCTTTGATGTTTCTGTACACCGAAACATACTCAATATTGGTCTTGATGGGTCTGTCCTGAGCCATGAAATCCAACGGCTGGGTCAGATTCCCCTAATGCGAGCCTCACCTGTGAAAAACCTCAAGAAAATATACTTTTTCAAAAAAAAATAACAAAACAAAATATACACTCATATGCAGCAGGACGCGGACGGGTGGGCCCCACCATGATGTGTACTACGCATCTACACCGTGCATTTGATAGATCCCCTTTGAGAACTGGGATCCCCTAAAAAATCAACCATTTATGGGACTCCGGTGGTCCACACCAAAAGGAGCAGGAAGTTAAACGTCTACCATTGAAATATTTTGGGCTACGGAAGTTTTGAATCTATATGAAAATTGTTCCATCCCCTTAATTTCGATATTTGTAACCTGATGATTCGATTGGATGGAGAATAAACGTCATGGTGGCCCCACATGGGACCCACGTGTATGAAGCCGATTGGTTGGAGCACCGTGTACAGCAGCTTTATAGCTGCTGTATTAACGTCAGCTAGGTCTGCGGGTCTCCTCACAAGGTAAGTGTTATGTTGTCCGTCCGCCCAGCCCACACGTGTGGGTGGGACCCACCTGTATGCATTTTACATCCACGCCGCTGGCCCCTTGACGCATGTATTCTATATTAATGCCATCCGTCCACCACAGGACGTAGGGCCCACCTTGCATACAGTGTAAATCCATGCTGTCCCCTATCTAGATAGTGTGTCCATCCCAACAGTCCATCCATTCGCTGGGGCAGACATCAGCAAGTGCAGTGGCCCAGACTGTCCGCCCTTTTCTGGTGGGCCACATGTGTGGACCCCACCATGAGGTATGGGTCATATCTAAACTGTCCATCTATGCATGCTGGTGGACGGGCCACCTATTGTACGCCTAGATCTGCACCATTATGTAGATTGGGACAGTGCTGACCCACATGGTGCATGTATTTTACTTGCACCGTCCATCCATAAATCTGCGGGGATCTATCATGTTACGGGTACTATCCAGCATGTGGACTCACTTGGCACGTGGACCCATGTGGCGCATGTGTCTCATCCTCACCGTCCATCTGGATGGTGGGACCCAACAATGATGTATATATTATATCCTAACCGTCCATTCACAGGGACGTGAACGTGGACCCACTTCAATATATGCATTATATATTTCAGGCCTTCCATCCATGGCATGTGAGTGGGGCCGACCTACACGTGCTTCACGTGTGGGTTGGGACTCACATTGCTGTATGTATCCTATATCTACACTGTCCATTTGAATGGACGGCCAATAAGGGCCAACCGTGATGTATTTTATCCTTTGTCCATCCATTCTTAGATCACGAGATGTGTGGACCCCACTACAATGGATGGGTTTCACCAGGACCGCCCACGTGGGGCCCACCTTTGCTGCATATATATATATGATCCACACTGCCCATTAACGATGGGACCCACCTTTGTTGTCTATGTTTATACACACTGTCCATCTAGGACCCACGTGCAGCATAGCTATTCCACCACGTCAGCAAGATCCATGGGTCTCACATTGATGTATGTCTTTTATCTACACTATCCATAGATGGTGGACCATGATGCATGGATATATCCCCACTGTCAATCCAACTTGATGGACGTATGGACCACCTTGATGCATGTACTTTAGCTATGCCATCTAAATGTTTCATCTGCGTCGTACTCAGCCCCGTGAGACCCCCTGATATGTGTTGTGCATCCATGCTATTCATTTGGTGGGCCCATTTAGAAGGTGCAGGCCCACCTGCTGGTCATGCAAGGCCCACCCAATATGATATAATCAGGCCCACTTGATGTAATGAGGGCCCATTAAGTATTTGAGGGCCATGTGCAGGGCCATCCGCTGTGTATTTTAGGCCCACGTGTAAGGCCCATCGTGATATATTTCCGGCCCATATGCGAGGCCCGATGTGATGTGTATGGCCCTTGTAATGCAACTCATTTGATGTATATGAGACATATTAGTGAGGCCCATGGGTTGCGGCCCATTGCAATGTATATTGAGGCCCATGGTTATGGCCATTATAATATGTTTAAGGCCCATGGTTATGGCCGTTATAATATGTTTGAGGCCCACGGTTATGGTCCGTTATGATATGTTGGAGGCCCATGGTTGTGGCCCATTATGATGTGTTTGTTGCCCATTTTGTAAGACTTACTGAGATGTATTTTCGGCCCGTGGGTCAAGGCCCATGGTGACGTATTTTCGGCCTATATGTCGTGGCCCATTGTAATATGTTCCCGGCCCATTTATTGAGGCCCGACTTGATATGTATAAGGCCCATTAGTGCGGCCCATTAATGCAGCCCACTTGTTGTATATGAGGCTCATTGGTGCGGCCCAATGATACAACCCACCGTGATGTGTATATTAGGCACAATGGTACGGCCCAATGTATCGACCCACTGTGATGTGTAAGGCCCACCTGTGATGACTATTTGAGGCCCACTTGTTGGATATTTAGGCCCACCTTATGTTTGACTCTGTGGACCACTGCTTGAGAGTAATGTTGGTTGTCTATATTGATGGGTAATGATGGTTAGATGTCCCACATTGTGACCTTTCTTTAGGCCTTATTAGGTTCATTCTCATAACTCTCTTGTGGGTTAACCCAGATAGTGGGCCCTATTCGCCCTAAACGGATGGTTTCACGCTATTAGATTTTATATAACCACAGCCGAGGGCCGATCTTTATATTATAATTAATCGACTGTTTATCTATGGATCCCACCTTGTTTATATACTAATAATCGGTACCGATTATTGATACTGATTGTCGGTGCCGATTGTCGATGTTGATCACCGATTCCGATTATCTAGGCTGATTATTGATCGATTCTGATTGTTGTGGTCAATTGACGAGGCCCGATGTGATGTATATGCGACCCGTATTTAAGGCCCATTATGATAAACAATTGGCCCGTGTTTTGAGGTCCAATGTGATGTATATGAGGCCAATGTGATGAGGCCCATTATGATGCATTTGAGGGCCAGGCGATGGAGCCCATCGTGATGTATGTTAGGCTCATCGTGATGTGTATTAAGCTCTTGAGTGAGGTTCATGGTGTTGTATATTTGGTCATTCCTTGGGGACAATGTTGGTTAAATGTCCACATTGTCGAGATTGATTGTCGATGCCGGTTATTAATACCAATTATGAGTACGTGACCGCATAGCATCATGATACATGCCCATACGCATCATCCGTATATTTGTTATGAGGTGTGGTTGACCATTGCATATGTTATTGGGTAGGATGTTATGAGACTCCCTGATAGGTGGAAGTTATCTTACATGAGTGCACGGTATGCACAGGATTGATGCATGACTAGATTGTATAACTCATGCATCTTACATTATGTGTTGTGATTACTGTACGCCCTAGAAACATCAAGGTCGTAGCCTCCACAGGCATATCATGGATGGCCAAATGGGACACCGAAAATGTTTGGTTCGAGCATCGGGCTACCATAGATGGCCCTGGGTGAAAATTTTTAAAACCTTCTTGGTACCAGAGGATGCCCCAACGTCGAGACCGAATGGATCATGAGCGCCTGAGTGCTGAATACCAGGAGGTCGTGTCTCTCACTGTGTAGGGGTTGGTTGGGAGGGGGTGTGGCCTTACCCGCCCGAGCGTAAGGGGCATTGCTAGACTAAGTTTGACCAACTCATGAATGGGTCCGCTATCGACGTGCCGGATAGGTATTGGCAGACTATTGGTCAGGCGGATAGTGAGGTTTCTTACGCTCACTTGTACTGTGCGGCTGAGAGAGCGGAAGTGCCATTTAGAGTGTACTAAACTCCGGTGATGATCTCAGAGATGAACCGTACTAATATGTGGACTTATTGAGCAAGAGTTGCATACTCATTCATTCATTCATTCACTATCCACTCGGGTTGTTGGTGTGTAACTATTTGTTACATGTACCTTCGCAATGGCTAGGATTTCGGTTGGGATGCGCGACTAACCTGAGATTAGGAGTTTACCACATCAAGTCTGACTATCTAAATTTAGGTATGGGACTAGTTTGGATAGAAGTCTCTTGTGATGGACCCCATAGCCTGCGATACTACATACTATCATCCCGACTCCACACTCCAGCATGGTCATTCCATTCGCACTGCATGTTGCATTACATCCGTAGCATATGGTACGGCTGACGCTGTTTGTGTTACTCATCAGGAATGTATATTGCATTACATCCTCTGCATCTGATATTTAGCTCTCTATAAATCCTCATTTGCATAGTTGATTTCTATTGTGTATTCTAATATTGTATGACTCATGCACTTGTCAGTATTTTCGCTTACTCTTTTATCGTGTGATTTATGACTTTGTCAGTATTTCTACTTATTCAGACATTGTACGATTTATGGATTATCAGTATTTTCGATATTGTATGATTATGGTATTGTATTGAATACGGGCACTTACCTTGTACACACACTTACACCACCATCTAAGCTTTCTATAAGCTTATACACCATAGATGCGTGCAGGTGATATTAGGTTGCAGTAGTGTTGAGCTTAGAGTGTGCAACGGTCTTCCGGAGCTTGATTTTTTATTTATGTATTTCTCTTTCAATATTATACTCATATGATTATATTAGTGGATATGTGGTGATGATGTTGCCTTTGTGAATTGAGTAATCTTGTGGTTATGCTTATTATGAGTTAAATGTACATTAGGAAAAAAATCTTCCTTGTATGATCATAGGATCAGAATCTGGCATATGAATGCTAGGATCCGAGAATGGGATAATAAGGAAGCTGTCGGCACCGGATTCGGCAATCGAGAATCCTGTGAATCCGATCCGGGTTGGGGGCGTTACACGTAGCAATTAGCAATGTTTGGGAAGATGTTATTGTGAGTGTCTTTTGTACTATTAGATAAACTAATCCTCAAGTGGGAGAATATTAAGTCAGTAAGGAACGTCCCTTATCTCCTGGAGACGTCCCTCTCCCTCGATTTTTTTAATGTGCATATGTACGTACGTATATATGTACGTGAGGTGAAGCATGTTTCCATATATTTTTGGATGTTCTCTCCATTGGTGTGGTCTATATGTACAACATTGACAAAGCATCCAGGGATATTGTAGGTGTTGAGGCAATCCACTTCTATCTCATGGGTTTTATTTTTAAAATTTAAGTCATTTGTATATATAGGTAAGCAGGATCAACACATCACCCTGACACTTGTCCATGGGAAGATGGCTCTACCAAATTCTAGTTCTTCCAACTCTACCATATCATCTCCCAAACTCAGATAGTTACTCGCCAAGTGGGGTCTAACCTCAAACATTGCTTAGACCAAAAATCAAGAAATTCCACTCATCAAGTTAGCCACCACCCCTGGAACATAAATTGTTGTCGTTTCTCCCTAAATGTCTATTGTCAAAAAGAGAAGTACACAATTGAAAAAATGAAGAAATTTTAAGACAAAAATGTTGGATTTGTGGTTTGATGCATTGACTAAGAATAGTCAATATTTTAAGGAAAATTTATTGACCTTTTTCTAAATTTTCAACAAACGCAAAAGAATGAAGTGAATTATTTTTATAATACAATGAACTTTCATGTCCAAAGTTTTATAAGAAAATTTATGCTTCCAAATATTGAATAAATCTCCAAGTTTTAACATCGAGAAAGAAGAGAATGTTTTCAAGAATGTTTTCGAGAGGATAAGTGCAAGAGGGCAAAGATGAGAATATAAGGTTATGGATAACTTAATTTGGAAATTTTTTATTTCTCTAGATTATAATGCTTAGAATATATAACATTTATAGTGACATAGTGTCCTTCCTAGAGAGATACTCTTACGCCTCTTTAGGACATCCAATATACCCTTTCACATACAACAACCATTTTATCATGATAGTTAGTTCTATCTCTTTTAAATAGATACAATTATATAATAATAATAATAATTGTTGCCACATGGAAACATATGCCACCTAGATCCTAATTAACCCCATTGTCACCACATGTACAACATGTGTTTTGATGGCATGTGTCAAGCAAATCCAACTAACACTATGGCTAAAACCGTACATGTCAATGGATCAAACCCTCAACTAGACTTTGTTTCACTCCATAATTTCATTATGGCTTAGATTAGTTTGAATCAAAGTCCTAAAAAGACTGGGCTCTTTGGGCTTCTTAAAAGAACGAGCATGTACTAAGTGTTAGTGTACTTATTTGTGCATCTATTTCTCAATCATGTGGTCCAGTGTGTTAGTGTATTAGTTGAGCCCTTAGAAGCTGAAAACCGAAGACACATGAAGATATGATGCATCAAGGAGTGAAGGAACATGTAAATTGAAATGCCCCGGTGACCATAATGTTATACCCAAAACAACCTAACCTTTAAATGATCTGTTCGCAAATAGGTAGACCTTTGTTTGATCATCCTTAGCCTTAAGAGCTTCATTAGAATAGTGCTTAGATAGGCTATAAAGATTCTAAGCTATTGTAAATCGCGTATAGCCCAAAACAGTAAACTCTTAGAAGAGATCGATCAAAGCTCGATTGATTAGAGTCGATCAATCGATGGTGGGCAGAAATGTCCAACAAGTTTTTTGCTTCCAATTGAATTAGTTTGATCAATCAAACTAGTTGCTTTCTGCCCATGCACTTTTCTAGCCATTACAAACTTTCTCTTTATAAAGGGCATATGATTTTTAGGCAATTTGATTTATTTTTTTTGTGCAAATAAATCTTAGGTGATTCCCCATTCAATATTCCTCTCGTAGACTCTAACCCAAAGATTTTCATATGATTAACTACTCTAATGAACATTTCAAGCTCCATTATAAAGATGTACATGAACTCACTCATTTTTATAGAGATAAAACACTAAGTCTATAGGTATATCATTATCTATATCCTCTAAAATATTCATATACATGAATCCTTACTACGAATCAACTAAAACCATTAGGTGTAGGAGATTTTACCCCATCCTCCCATTGCCTTGGTCACCTCATTAAAGAATCAAATTTAAGGCGATTAATTGTAGGAGTTGAAGCATCCGCATCAACAATCATGTGAGAAATTAAGAAGCTAGTTGAAGCATGGGATAGCATCGATCAAGCATCTTAAGTAAGGTGCATCAACGGAGCTTAATCCGACAAGTAAGGTTGTCAATTTAGAGTTCATATACTATTTTCCTTATATAGGATTAAGTATAGAGTTTATGACCGAAACTCAATATGTCCTTGTGTAGGACCATCTCCTGCGGGAATGTATGTAGGTTCTTGTGTAAGACCACCACCGAGCATGGGTGCATACGTGTTAGTCTCCTTAGGAGCTTTGGGTGTGAGTAAACATAGGTCCTTGGATTAGGACAGTAGTGATTTTTGGTTAGCTAATAGAAAATCAACTAAGTCTCTGCAAAAGCCACCAACATGGGTGAAAACGTGTTCCTCGAATATGGGAGGGTACGTGTAGGTCCTTGTATAGGACAGTCACTGACACGGGTGTATACATAGTCTACCAACACATGTGAGATGAGTGTAAGTCCTTGTGTAGGCTTCCAGCGGGACTGTACACTTATAAATGTTAGAGGTGAACCTAATTTCAAACATTTAAGATAGTGAAATCATGTATACTCGAGGAGAGTGCGTCCGTCGAGAGTAGAGTAGGAAATTAGTCAAACCACTATACATTGTTGTGTTTGTGATTAGCTTATGTGGATGTATTTCTATTCTAGTTTTTGATTGAATTGGTTTAATTTATATGGATTCATGATTAGAAGTGTATACTAGACATTAACTTATAGTACACACAATTAATATTTCACATCTCACCATATAGAATAGTTGCTTATTATTACATCTCTTATAGTCTATAAGAATTGGACCCTTATGCATTAATTTCATTTAATTGATAAATTAGTTGAATTAGGTAAAAAAATTTAAGTGTTCCTATTCCCCCACCCTCCCTTCTAGGACTTAGTTGTAATTCTAAGCTCCATTAATCTTCTGCATGCCATGGTAGACAATCCACATAATTTCACCAAGTACAAAGTATGCCTAATAAAGCATCCAAGCAACCCTATAACCCACGTTGCGTGTGCATGTGCACGAACATTAAAATTTGAACCTAGGCTTTCTATAGAAAAACCCCTCCTCTTACCGCTAATGTATATAAATATTTTATAAAAAAAAAATCCATATATAATATATTTACTTTCTTTTTTTTTAGAAAACATAAATGGGATATCATGATAAACACATAATTTAAGGTGGTTTGTATATTTAAATATTTATTTTAGTGCATATATATATATATATATATATATATATATATATATAAAAGGTTTTCTTAAGTGCTTAGTGATCTAGTCTTGAAGTAAGTTTCTTATGTGACCTACTAGACATAGCACTCATCATTTATGTATAAATTGGAGATCAAAAATTCCATATGTTCATATCTTTATACATATATGATTTCATGAGTATTCCAAAGGCAGCCCTGATCTCTTCAAACTCGGCCTCACTTCTTTATTCATATACATAGATCTTAAAGATGATTCTGCTCTATCGTAATAAAGAAGTTTGATTGTGCTCAAGATATAACTAATATTGACCATTGATACATTGGAAGTATTTTAAGTAAAATGGATTGTTGAATTTTCTTTTTCTTTTACCACATTAATGGTTCATATCAACTTTTGAAGCATGGTTAAGGCTCTAAAAGTTTTCAGCATAATCAAGACTTGATATACATAACAAGAATGTGAAATAATAGAGATAAGGAATAATTTACTTGTAGTTAAATTAATCAACTTTTGTGCTTGGTGATATTTGATATAATCTCATTGATACAGATGGAATGGTCTTAAAAAAAAAAAAAATAGAATGAGAAAATTCATTGAGATTATAGTAAATCTCACTAAACATGAAAGGTGATTTAGCTACAATTAATCATTTCTCATAATGGACAACAAATTTTTAATTTAACTGGTCATTTATTTTCATATGCTTCAATTGTATTGCAAGCTAAAATTTGAGTATCTCCATAATGATTAAGTTTTTTTTCATGGATTATTTTGATCAAAATTATAATTTATGTATTTTTATTTTTTTTTACCAATCTAAGTCGATGGATGTTTTCATAACATGCCAATTGGGCTAAGTGGTAAGATTCAGCCCAAGCAAATCTGAAATGAATTAGATTTGTTCAAAATAATCTGTGAAAAGCCACAATTAATCCTACCATATATGGATATCACTGTCAAATCTAA
Source organism: Magnolia kwangsiensis (assembly GCA_037074715.1). Classification (NCBI taxonomy): domain Eukaryota; kingdom Viridiplantae; phylum Streptophyta; class Magnoliopsida; order Magnoliales; family Magnoliaceae; genus Magnolia; species Magnolia kwangsiensis. Next base: position 35,064,057 of record CM073582.1, on the reverse strand, counting down.
TAGTACCATCTCTAAGAGTGCATTGAGGATCCATGTCAAACAAAATTTCATCTCATTACAACCAGTAGATCATGAGATGAGGCATACTTAATGAATGATCGATCTTTATCATCCAATAATTTCATGATCCAAACTTTGATATGAAAAAATGACCACTGATTTCGAAGTCTCAATTAGTAAAACAAGATGGCTAGATCAAATCAACTAAAGAAAGACTCAAAAAGGACAAAAAATGGCCCACAAGTTACTTGTACAACAAAGGCTAGGTGTGGGTCAAAGCATACATGTTTCATAAGCCCCACACAATGATATCGTGGTCCAAAGGCTATTCAAGACCATCCATAGAAAGCCAAGGGTGAGTTCATACTCCCAAGTAGTCACACAATCAGATCCATGTACGGGTGAGTAGATTTGGACACAATCATATTATACATAGATGATGAACATAATAGATGGATTGAATTGTGTGGTGCCAATTTAGGCGTCCAATATTAGAAGTTTCTAAAATTTTAGAAATTTTCAATATTCTAATTTTTATATTTAGAAATATTAATTTAATTAGTATTTTGAAAATAACCCAAAATTAAAAATCTAATCAAACTCAAATATGAAAAAGAGTGAAAATAAGAGGGGGAGAGAGAGAGAGGGGTTCCTCCCACCCTAGCAATCATACGGATGCAAGGAGGGTCGTTACAGTTGGAACCTATGTGGGCCCCACACAGTCTACCCTTTAATGATTTAATTCAAACATACTTTCCCTTTGTCCGAGCTCTTTTCAATTGTCAATTATTTACATATATGTAGTCTTAGAACTCGTGCTCTGAATGGAAAGCACAACAAGCCGACATGTTTCAGTAAAGTAAGACAGGATACGATATCGTCTTTGATATCTAGTGCTGAACAAATTCAAGATTGCTAATCTTAATGGCCAAATTTAATAAAAAGATACCAATAATCACATTTTAAGATGGTCCAATGAATTTGATTTTGAATCATTAACCTATCTAAAGTGGACTTGTCCAAAATATCTCTTACTAGATCCACCATGATTGATATATAAATAGGTTTTACTACTAATTGTTAACTTAATTTAAGGAATAAAGGATCACACTGTACATCAATCATAGAAATTATATATAATTAATCATAATCACATACTTGTAGTGTGAGACTCGTATCCTAGTTTGTACCATTCCGTAGCCTTCTACGGTCCTCCTGGTCGAATTCCGGCGTCCCGCGATCTGTAACCGGCATTTGCGCACAACCCTGAGTCGTATCATGTATTCCAGAGTCAGCTCAACCCAAGACTTGTATCCTTGCGACCGCGCCGTCTCCACGGTTCCAACGCCACATCTGACGCGCCAATTCAATACCTGGGCCAGGAGTTGTGGGACTGCGTATTTTTTGATGAAACGTCGTGCATTGCGAATTCCGAGAGAATCTCTACAACCCATCACATCAATCCATCAAACAATCAAATCAAGTACAACCCATACCCATACCAATCCCATTCATTTCTTACCACAAGTCAGCAAGCACCATGCCTTCTCATCCCATTACTCCATCTCACCACTCCTCTCTCTCTCATTTCTCACTCCATTCCATGCTACCAAAGAGGGGAATCGTCCAAGCTTCCCATGAGAGAGCTTAGAGTGTGGCCCACCTTCCTACCCCAAGATCTTTCATCTCCACCCTTCAATCTTCATCTTCCACCATCAGGGGGAAAGCCTAGGAGTTAAGGAGTCCATGGAACTAAGAAGGAGCGAAATCGGTGGGTGATCTACCGTTGATTTCCATTTAAGGGCTCACTTGTATGTGAGACCCATTTTGATGTATGTGTTGTGATCTAAGAGGGGCCCATAGTGATGGGGTCCCTCCGCTACTCCGATCTCTCTCTCTCTCTCTCTCTCTCTCTCTCTCTCTCTCTCCCCTATCTATCTCTCCCTCTCTCTATCCTTTGGTGATGGAATGTCGCCCACCTATGAAGTATGTATCATATCCATGCCGTCCATGTGTTGGACCACCTTGTTGGACTGTCCAATGGACGGGATTGCTGCCCTTCCGTCTGGACAGGCCCGGATGTAGGAAAACACAAATATCCGTTTAGCCCAGTTGTTGGGCCACCAAGTGGGGCACACCTGATGTATGTACTGTATCTACCGTATGGGGCCCACCTTGGTGATGTGTTGTATCCAAAACATGGACCCCACCTTGATGATATCCATGTCCAGGCCATCCATTACGTTGGACGGTGAGCGATGGAGTATGTATGTGTGTGTATGTGTGTATATATATAACAGACATATTAATATAATATATATATTATATGGTGGGCCCTACGTGGGACCCACCGTGCTATATGTGTTTTAACCTTGCTACCCAGCAACGTGGGATCCACACACGTGTGGACTCCACCGTAATGTGCTGAGATGTGGGGCCCACCTTTAACATTATCTATAGGCCATCCACACCGTCCATTGTTTGGGACGGTGGGGACCCACCCACCACGTGGGGCCTACCTTGATAAGGAGATTGGATTGGCTGGTTCACTGCACATCAGCTATATAGTTGCTACATTGACATCATCAAGTAACGTGGGTCCCACATGATATGTGTTTTATCGATACCGTCCATTTGTTTGGACGTTGTGTCCTTGGATATGTATTCTCCCAGCCGTCCATCCAGTGGATGTGGACCCCACCATGGTAGCATGTGGGGCCACCTTGATCTGATGTGTTAGATCCACACCGTCCAGATGGTTGGACGATGGGCCACACATGATATATGTATTGTATCCTTGCTGCATAACAGCCATGGGACCCAGACATGTGTGGACTTCACATGATGCATGTGTTTATCAACTTCGTGATGTATATGTTATATCCAACCGTTTATCAGGTGGACCACACTACAAAAATTAGTGGAGATTGAACGCCCACCCTTGAAACTATTTAGGGTCATAGAAGTTTTTGACCAATATGAAATTTATTTTTCCTCTTAATTCAGGTCTTTGTAACCTTATGAATAGATTGGATGGGAAATAATTGTTATGGTGGGCCCTGGGAATTTTAAAGATGGAAATCTCTATCACCACTGTTATTTATGGTATGGTCCAGATGATCTTCCAATGTATCTTTAGGTAATGTTCTAAAATGATCTTTAAAAAAATTAGATGTATGATGTAGGTTGCTCACCTAGAATGGTAGGCCCGATTTGATGTTTATGAGGCCCATTAGTGCGGCCCATGTCATGAGGCCCATTGTGATGTGTATTAGGCCCATGTCATGCGGCCCATTACGATGCATATTAGGCCCATGTCATGCGGCCCATTATGATGTGTATTAGGCCCATGTCATGCGCCCATTGTGATGTGTATTAGGCCTACGTATGTGGCCCGTTATGATGTATTTGTGGCCCATTACAATGTATACGATGCCCATGGGTTGTGGCCCATTGTGATGTATATGAGGCCCATGAAATATGGTCCATTGTAATGTATATTAGACCCATGAGAGCGGTTCATTGCGATGTATATTAGGCCCATGTGATGCGGCCCACTTAATATATGAGACCCTTGTGTAAGGCCCATTATGATATATATGAGGCTCATAGGTTGTGGTCCATTGTGATGTATATTAGACCTATGAGAGCGGTCCATTGCGATGTATATTAGGCCCATGTGATGCGGGGCACTTGATGTATGAGACCCTTGTGTAAGACCCATTGAGATTGTATATGGCCCATTAATGAGATCCACTTGATGTATATGAGGCCCATATGGTGAGGCCCGATATGATGTATATATGGCCCTTGAGTGAGGCCCATGGTGATGTATATTAGGCCCTTGTGTGAGGTCATGGGTCCACTATACGTTTAGCTCTATGTGAGCCACTCCTTGGGAGCAATGTTGGTTAAATGTCTACATTGATGGGCAATGATGGTTAAATGTCCACATTGTGACCTTTCCTTAGGCCTTGTTAGGCCCATTCTCACCGATTCTAATTATCAAGGCCAATTTCGAGTGTTGAGACTGATTATCGATGTCAATTATAAGTATGTGACAGCATATCATCATGATACCTATACCTTAGAGCCCACCTTGTGTATATATTGAGCCTCATAGGGAAGTCTAGTTTATTGTGCGATAGAGAGGGTAAGGAAGCCCATTTATTGCACTTATACTCAGATCTGCCCATGGTGGGGGATATTGTGATGCTCCATCAGTGTGATCACATGTGGGCGGGCGCACATTGGCGGACATTGAGTGGGCAGGGCGTCAGGACCTAAGTGAGCTACCTGTGATTGGCAGGCTACTGTACTGGCAGGCTGCTGTGTGCACAATGAAAGTAAAACTTTATCCCACATCGAAAGCATCATCCGATATTACGATGGTTATAAGTTGGATTCTTTCCTTAACTATCGTGACGTGTTTTAAATCAGTGAGCCTATCTTAATATTTGGACTAGATCCGTCGTCCATCTGTGGACCCCCATCATTTGTATGCATGTTGTGATGGATGTTTGATTAAAGCAGATGACATTGAGCTGAGATGCTGTCACGTCCTGAAAAAATCCGGACGAAGACCCGAGTACGACCTCTAGAAGAAATCTCTTAAGACCAAATCCTTTAGAAATTTAACGAGAATTAACCAGTATTAAACTAGATTACCTGTGAAATTAGCACCAATCACTTTAAATACGTTCTCCAAGATCCGATACTCGTAGAATTGTTAACGCTACGTTACCTTAAAATTTTGGAGTAAACTCTAAACCTATATGCTCTCGGGAGGATTCAGAAACTTCGTTTCAGACTTGGACCGCTCATCGAAAGTCCGATAGTGATCAACTTAAACAATTATGACCGCCTAGTTGAACTTGACAATCAACTCGAAAATCAAGTCCAGATGATGACCAGGGACTATTTTCTTGAGTTCAGAGTGAAGTGTGTGAGAACGTGAAGGTTTTTATGAAATTAAATATAAATTTAAGTAATCTGAGTTGTGTTGCTTGCGTGCCGATTATAAGCATTCTGACCGTCAGAATCTGACCCAAATACACCCTCGTATTAGGAGAAATGTCCTACACATGCCTATGTACTTGTGACCCTGATCAAGTTTCAATAACAGTTGAACTGAAACTGGTCCCCCACAGTCGATCTATAAACCTAATCGGATTGAAAACTGAGCTTGATAAAGATCCTATATTAGTGAACTTAATCTGACCACATTCAGTAAAGGGACCTCCAGAAATGCTTCGTTGGATCAGAACAGACCCGATTTGGTTATAACCTAAGTATACCTTGGCCCTAGGGCTATTTTCGTTAGTTCTGGGCCTATATAAGGGTCTTAAACCCTCTCTCACATATTCCATAAGAATTTCCAAACCCTAGCTAAGAAAGAGAAGAGAAAGAGAGAGAAGGAGTGAGAGAAGTTGGTGATTCATCTTGGCACTCTTCCCAGCTTCACTTCGTACCTAATCCACCTATCTGAATCGTTATTCCGTAGATTCTAATTTCATATTTGGGTAAGAAATCCTAACCCTAACCTGTTTTAGGGTTTAGTATAGTTTAAGTGATGATATAGCTAACCAAATTCGTGCTTTAGGTTGCCAATCTGCTGTTGACGAAGACTTATCATCTAAATCATATCCGTTACGTATTTTTCGGTTTAAGGTGCGGACTATATACGTTTAGGTTATGGTTTTCAAGACTTTTAATGTTAGATAATGATTTATTACTGACATGGGTGCCAATACACATGCTAAATGCGCTATCTGTTTCGTCTTACGTATATGCATAACCTATGTTGTAATTAGAGTATTTCATTATTTGTTGAAATGTTTATATACATTTGGAATTTGATGTTGTGGTTGCCATGATTATTTGTCGTAAGTATATGATTGTTATGTATGCAACAACTCCTTGGTAAAAAGGATTTACCCTAATACGTAATACGGCCGACATACGTGATGTATGTTGTAAAGCGTAGTTTAAGTGTTTGTAAAGATGCCTAAATGAGTTAGTAGTTAGTAAAGTGTGATTTAGAAGGGAGTTGGGGTATGAATCCCAACTACCTTAACTGTGTGTATGATTTTCTCCATGAACTGTCTAGCCTATTTATTCATGTTAACTATATGTATGATTTCCTCCATGTAACGTGTATCCATGCTTAAGTTACATTCCATAACATGTTCATATGATTGTAGGACTTGACATAAGTATTCATTATTGTGATTGCACATAGTTGGGACTGTATCATAGTCCAGTTAATCGGTAATAGTTCTCAAACTGGTGGTTGAGGTTGTTTTCACCACGCAGGATGTGTTCGGTGAACCCAAGCCGTACTTGCGATGTCAGCAGTGGTTAGGCCACATGGAGTGTTTATAAATTTCATGTCGTTCAATTTAACGTGCGCTCATCCTAGTCGAGCTCGTCAATTAACCTGATTGACCCGATGTATGTTCACCATGTTTGGACGCTACTGTTTGAATCTAAAATACCAAACTTACCAGTGGAACCCTATTAACCTAGGTATCATGATCCCCTAAGACTCATGAGCTGGACATGATGGTATGGGACACCGTGGTGGAGCTGTTAGCCTACGCTAGGGCGACGTGCCTCCCCGTAGTGACCAATGAGCAACCCAGTCTCGTGAGCCAAATATGGTGGTTTGGGACACTGTATTCGTGCTGTCGGCCTACTCTGGTTGGTGACGAGCCCTTTATAGTAACCTCAAGCATACCTTGACACTGCACAGAGGCGACGAGCCCTTTGTAATAACTAAGGTATAACTAGGCCTGTATTGATTGGTGATGAGCCATTTACTGCAGCTTAGAACCATAACATCGTATGAGATTTACTAGGACTGACGACCCTAGAATGTATCATTGTTGGGTATTGATATAAAGGAGGTACCTTAGCTTCCCAATCCTATAGTATGAAAAGGACTAATAAGAACTTGGTAATCATGTTCATAACATCGCACTACATGTGCCATTGGCATTAGTGTAGAGCACAGTGGTAGTGATTCATGTCGGATCATTAGATGTTGTCGCAAGAGGGAGTACAGGCGAGGGCATGCATCATTATCGCATATCATTTTTGCATTAACAAGAGTATCTAGGACATGTTTGATTGTACTGCTTTATCATTACTACTTGATTAAATTGATAACATATTAACCTTTGTTGTATAGCTCCACTGAGTTGATCACTCACTCCCACATTCTGTGACGGTGCTTAAACACCAACCAGACTCTGACTTAGTTACAGGTGATGATGTGACACTCGAGGCAGTGCCGGAGTTTGATGATGACGAGGAGGCATTCTCATTCATGCAGTTCTCAGGCGGGTTCATGTGAGCCATGTCCTAATTGACAGGGATTCAGAGCTATGTTTGTAGTGATCTATCACATTTTGATATTTATAGTTTTAGACAATATTTGTAATTATGACCTGGCAGAGCAAACATATCTTGAGGATTATGTTGGTTTATATATTTCTTTTAGTCTTCCGCTTGCGTATTCTAACTGTCCCTAGATTATGCTTACTGATTTGGCTTAATCTACTTCATGTTTCATACACTAATACAGACAACATTCATCTATCATTAAACACGTTGCATAAGTGATGTTTTGGAACTCGAGAGTTGAGTTATGCTCGACCTCCAATTTTCAGGGCGTTACAAGTTGGTATCAGAGCATGATCTGGATTAAACTAGACTTAGGTTATGGTCACGCAATGCACACTAATGCGACTTTAGCGTAGGAGGGTGTGAGAAAAATTTAAAAATAAGTCTACGATTCCCAGTTTCACCAATTGATGAAAGTTTACTGTAAACAATCACCGAGATTGAGTCCGTGCACACTCCTGATCACACACAATGACTTCAAACCACTTCTAGACCATCAATTTACAGGTTTAGACTGTGTTTCATCCTATTTCAGCCGTTAAAAATCGATAAATGTGTAGATGTATCAGGTTCTATTCGAAATGACCCGAAACGAATCGAAACGGAGTAGGGGCCCAAGCGGGGCACTTCCAGGGGGACCCAGGGTGGGACCCATGCATTTTTGGACTTAGGGGGGAGGACCTCGCCCCACTGGCGAGTCATCACCGGTTAGTCCAAAGACCGACGAGGCCCTCGCCGGTTCGGCAAGGCCTCACCGCCCAGTGGGCCTACTAGGGCCAATGCTCCTGGGGCCCTGTGTGGCCCACTCCTCCATAGTTGGTTGATTAAAACCCCTCCCAAATCATTTTTCCTTCACATACTACCACTCCAAGCTTTTCTTTTTCAAAAATACTTCTCAAAACTCCATAAAAATCCCTCTCTAAACCCTTTCTTCTTCCATTTTCATGGACCCTCACTCTACTCATCTCAAAACCCACCTCCGTTGTTGATTTTCCTTTCTTTTCTTTCCATTTGAGCACTCAAATCCCTACTTTGAGTCTCGAATTCGTGGGAACCCTCTATCTCATCCCATCCTTCTTGTTTCTTCCATTTGCCATAGCCCTATTCGAGTTTGTTATGGCTATATTTTCTATTTTCACCATTCTGTCTTTCATGGGAAAGAAGAGAGCTCTCGTAGATGAAGCCGGGCCTAGTCGCGCCACCCGTTCAAGGAGGCCGAGAGGTGTCACCGCAAGTTCAAGTGCCCCTCGAGAGTTGCAGATAAAGCGGGATCTAGATTCTCAGGCTCTCATAGGAAGGGCATTGTTGGCAAAGTTATCTCATGGAGTTTATGAGGGCCGTATGGTCCTTTTTAAAGCTCATGTAGATGCGTGGTTATTTGGGGAATACCTGTTATTCGAGCGCTTGGAAGAAGCCAAGTGGGGTCCACTATTTGAGGGTGCGCACCATACAAATGTGGGCACTGTCTGAGCTTTCTATGCCCACATTCGAGAGCCAATGCTGGAGCCCTTATAGTTTAAAATTCCATTTGGAAGAGATCGGGAGGCCACAATCGACGTTGGTTTCATATCTCAGGTTCTGAACGTGCCACTTGGTGAGGTACATGCAAGTGAGAAGAATCTGAGTAGTGCACGTGAAAGGGATCGCCGCACATGATTCCTTTGTGGCCATCTGGTTGAATGGCAGCCAAATAAAAGCCTTCTAGTGACTAATACGACGGACAACTTCTGCCTGCTTCACTACATCTGCATGTTCAACATCTATCCCAGGTGGAGCAACCGTAGTGAGTGCACGGGCTTGATGGTGGACTTCCTGTATCAAGTGGGGCAAGGAGAGAAGTTGTGTGTGCCTACATATGTCTTGCGATAGATAGTCCTCATCGCACATTCTGATAGAAGAACTGAATCGCTCCCATTTGGCCAACTCATATGTAGGATTACACTTGAGTTTGGCTATAGACTTGGGGCAGAATTGTCGGCGCCAATCCATTACATCACCGAGACTACTCTCAATCAGATGGATATTGGGCCACGGCGACGACAAGCCCTACTTGAGGAAAGTGAGGATGAGACTGAAAATGAAGAGGAAGAGAGCAATGAAGAAGGTAGAGCTGAAATAGAAGAAGAAGAAGAGCAGGACGAGGAAGAAGAGGAGGCCCAGGATACGGATGAGAGCCCTCCTCCTGCGACTCAAGAGCATGATCCTGATCGGGCTAATAGGGAAGCCCACTTAGTTAGACTTGAGGAGGGCCAGGCCACCCTACGACAGGATACTATGGATCTGCGGGACCTCGTGAAGCACAAGTTTAAGAAAGTAATTTGCACTTTGAAGTCTATCTTATGCTGCCTGCAGGATAAGGGTGCCCCTCCTTCATCGCCAGATTCCCATGAATAGTCCTATATGTAGTCGTTGTTTATTTTGTTTGGTTGTTTGTTCTTGTGTGTAGCCTTTATAGGCGTAGTAGTTTGGTAGTTGTTTAAGTGTTTGAAGTTTAGTGTTTGAAGCTTAGTTATTTTAGCTCACATGCATTCTCTGTCACGATCCATGTAATGCTGCACCTCATATATTGTGACAATTTTGTTAAAAGAAATGTATGTTGTTTCTTTAAGTTGAGATGTGAATGCTGTGTGGAAGAATTATGTATATGTTGAATCTCACTGGTTGCACCCTCTGTTGAATGTAGGGTATGCCACCTAAGGGCTCGAAGACTTCGGCCCGTCTCTCTTTTAGTGAATCGCTTGACGGGGCCCCTCCCCTGAGCGATAGCTATACGGACCCCAGTTCGTGCCCATCTCATTCTGATCCTATGTCGAATTCTCAGCCGGCTTCCGACTCTGTTGTTGGGCAGACACCTGTGACACCGCATGTGGCACTACCTCTGGTACCACTTGTCACACTTTTAGTTCCTAAGAAGAACCGTACATCTGCCTCAACGCCTCATGTATCTCAGTCCACTCCACCTCCTGATAGGCTAGAGTAAATGATGTTATTGATGCAGCAGCAGCAGTTTTTGACCTCCATGGCTAGCATCTTTGCTCAGACGATGGGGGCAACTCCACCTGCTTCACCTATTGTCACGCCCCAAGCCCGAAAATCGGATTCACATGAATCCTGATTGCCGAATCCGGTGCCGACAGCCTCCGTAGTGCCCCATTCTCGGCTCCTGACAATCAAATGCCAGATTCTGATCCTGGGATCCTACAAGGAGGATTTTCAGAGTGAATTTTTTTTGCAATAGAGCATAACCACAAGCATAACCAAGTCACAAAACAACATCACCACATATCCACTATATCAAAATCTTTTAAGTACAATGCGAAAAGGAAAATACAAGATGATTAAAAACTCCAAAATGGTCTGATACGCGCTCCTGCCTCAACGCTGCTGCTGTCCAACGCTACCTGCACGCAACGGTCGTGCATAAGCTTACAAAAGCTTAGAGGGTGGTGTAAGTGTGTGCGCAAGGCAAACACCAGGTGTACAGTATCAGAGTAGTGTGAAAGTATGCGGTAAGTTCATGAATACAATCAATCATACCAAGGCTATGTAATGCAAGGCATGATGCGAGATATGAATGTCATCGGCCACACCGATGCAATGCAAGGCCTACATAGCCGAATGTCATATGCGAAATGCAATCCAAGCAAGTCGGTACTCATCAAGTACATATATCAGTACAGTTCCACTCTGGATATCACCGGGGTCTAATACACTTCGCAGAGACTGCCACCTCCCTAGCTGCACAGTCAAGCAAGCGGAATAGACCTCACTATCCGCCTGATCAGTAGTCTGCCAATACCTACCCGGCTCGTCGATACCAGACTCATTTACGAGCTGGTCAAACTCAGCCTAGCTTATAGCCCCCTCTCTTAGGCGGATAAGGCCACACCCCCTTCCAACCGACCACGACACAGTGGGAGACGCGGCCTACTGGTATTCGATACTCGGGCGCTCGTGTGTCCACTCAGTATAGACGTTGGAGCATCTCCTAGTACCAAAAAGGTTCTGGGACTCTCACTCAAGGACATTCTAAGTGCCCACAGTGCTAGAATAAGTATTTTCGATATCCAATACGGTCATCCACTATGTACCTGTGGAGCCACGGCCCTGATGTCGCTAGGGCATGCAGTGATCAAGTCACACGTATGCGAGATGCATGAATCACGCCGTCAAATCATGCAGAAATCCAACGCGTACTGCGCGATCATGTGGGCACTCCGTCTCATAACGGGTCCCATAAGTGATCTGCCCAATGGCATATGCTATGATCAGTCACTACTCAAATCAAGCATACATATGATGCGTATGGGCATGAGTCATGGGATTTATAAAGTGATGAATAGTAATGAGTATGGGCCTATCAATGAGCCCTAAGGAGAGTTACAATGTGGACATTTAACCAACATTGTACATACAATGTGGACGTCAAACCATCATTGTTCCCTAGGCACGACCCGCCATAAATATCATTACATAAACCATGTGAAGTCACACATTGCAATGGACCCTAAGGTCATCTCGTTGGGCCTCGACCCATGGGCCTTAGATACATCAAATGGGCTGCGTTAATGGGCCTTACATTCATCAAATGGGTTACGTTAATGGGCCTCACCAATGAGCCTTATGTACATTGCAATGGTCCATGATCCATGGGCCTTGAAATACATTAAAGTGGGCCTCACAACTTGGGCCTTAAATATATCAGATGGGTTTGAATCCCATGGGCCTTATATAGATTAAATGGGCCGGATCCCATGGGCATTGTATATGTCAAATGGGCCTGAACCCATGGACCTTATATATGCCAAATGGGCTTAATCTTATAGGCCTTATGCATGTCAAATGTGATTAATCCCATAGGCCTTATGTGCGCACCAAGGTGGGCGTTAATGAATGGTCATAAATGGATCAACATGGACCCTATACACATACCAAAGTGGGCCCATTTGAACCATAAATCTGGCTCATTTTTAGCTCAACCATAAAAATGAATTTTAAAATAAATGGACAGTTTAGATGCAACACATGCATCATGGTGGGTTCCACACAAACGGCCCACCAATTGAATGGACGGTTTAGATATAATACAAGCCTAAGGGTGGGGGTCCACTGACCGTCCAGCAGCCCCAAAAGTGGTGGACGGTGTGGATAATACAAACAATGCAGTGGGCTCCACCGTCAGGGGGGACGATGGAATTTAAGGCACATACTTCACTGTGGGTCCCATGTGGGGTCCACCATAATGTTTACATGCCATCCAACCCGTCCATTAGGTCACGCAGACCTGAATGAAGGGTAAAAATAAATTTTAGCTTGATCCAAAACTCCAGTGGGCCTAAAAAGAGATTTCAATGGTAGAGTTCAATTCACACTGTTTCTTGTGGTGTGGGCCGCCTGAGATCTGGATCGAGGAGATCTTTAGGTGGGACCCGCTTAAGGTGGGGGCCCACCATTTGGACGGCTTAGATGACAAATAAGCATCAAGGTGGGGCCCATGTGCAGGGCCGTGGGTCCCTGCCCACGGTCCGCTCGCCAACGCAGCCACGTCTCCTGACACAACAGCAATTGTTACTGCTGTGATTTTTTATTTTTTATTTTTATTTTGTTTTGGGCTTATAAATCACGTTCAAGGTGGGCCCTGTTTAGGTGGGCCACCATATGATGGATGATGCATTTAAGATGGGCCTCACCCATGGAGGGCTTAGATAAATACATATTTCATGGTGGGGCTCATTCAAGTGGGTCACATGGCCTCATCAACATACAAGAAAATAAATAAAAATGAGAGGGAGAGAGAGAGAGAGAGAGAGTAAAGGAGTGGGACACGCGTGATGGAGGGGCCCCGGCACTATGGGCCCTCCGTTTCAACCATCCAATCATACATTAATGGGTCCCATTGCATATGGGACCATCCAAATAAAAGATCAACGGTGGAGATCCCACTCCACTAAAAATGGACGGTCTAGATGACCTCTTTAATGTAAGGAAAGTAAACATCATGATGGGGTCCATGGAGAATGGCCCCATCATGGAATGATTTTGATGATCAAGATGGGCCATTGGCTACATCTTAGGGTCCCAAGTGAGATCCAAACCATTGATCGGTTGGCCTCACTTGGCCCTTCTTAAAAATATGAAAAACTAGGCTATGGAAGCACCCACCACTTGATCTTCTTGGTCCGTTGGATAGCCTATCTCCTTATGCTTCACTTTGATGGTGGAGATGGAAAATGGATGGCTAGGATGATGGGTTTTAGAGATGGGAAGGTGGGCCTCACAAATGCATTTTTCTCTCCATGGAAAGAGCTTGGATGTGGGATGCTCTCCTTTGCTTGGGTTTGGTGTGAGAAAAGAGAGAGGGAGATGGGATGTAAGGAGAAGTGATGGGAGATGGGTGATGGATGTGAGTGATGGGTGAGGTGATGTGTTAGTTGACTTTGGTGGTTACTTGACTTATGGAGAAAGAAAGCATGGTTGCTTTGTACTTGACATGAGAGGTGATTGATGGGATTGATTGATGTGATTGATTTGACACTTTGTAGAGATTCTCTTGAGAATGTAAACGCATGACGTTTTTTCAAAATAAACGCCGACCCACATCTCTTATCAGGGTATCGGATCGGTACATGAGTCGCGGCATTGGAACCGCGGCGATGGTGCGGTCGCAATGATACAAGTCTCAGATTAAGCTGACTCAAATATATAGGATACATCTTATGATCATGCACAACGTCGATTACAGGTCGCGGATTGTCAGAATTTGACGAGAAGGATCGCGGGAAGCGACGGAACAGTACGGATTAGGATACGGGTCTTACACCTATGCACCTAGTTGGGAACGCTAGTGCCAGCGGCACATTTGAGCAATTTCAGTGCTTGCGGCCTCCCACTTTTAAGAGTATTCACAGACCTGAGGAGGCTTAGTATTGGATTGACCGCATCTCTAAGATGCTAAGGCTGCTACACTGTTCTGAGGCGGAGCAAGTCGAGCTTGCCGCCTTCATGTTTAAGAAGGAGGCTAGTTTATGGTGGGATAGTGTTCTCCGCACTGTAGTGGAGGGATTTGTATGGACATGGGAGGCATTTGAAACCCGCTTCCATGAGAAGTATTTTCCGATCACCTACCGACATGAGAAGGAGAGTGAGTTCCTTCGCCTCCGTCAGGGAGGGATGTCGATGACGGAGTACGAGAACCATTTTACGGAGCTGGGCAGGTATGCTCCTTTACTTCTGGGTGATCAACCAATGTGTATGCAGTGTTTTTCTGAGGGTCTGCAGCCCAAGATTCGATCAAAGATGTGTTACGCGAGCATCTCTTCTTATGCCAAGTTGGTAGGCATGTCCCTGTAAGCTAAGCAAGATGGGGATAGGTTGGCCCGTACGCAAGCACCTATGGCTCCCAGGCCACGACCTGACTTTCTGAGCAGGCTTTTCCTCGGTAAGAGGCCTCATGTAGACTCACCGTCAGGGTTCATGGCATCTCCTGCCCCTGTGAGACGACCAGACGTGTGGTGAAACTACTGCAAGAACTCAGGCCACACTGAGATGACTGGTTTCACTAGGATGCGAGATGGTGGTTTTTTACCGCCTCAGAGGATCAACCGTCCAATGTCTCAGGCCATTTTCACTCCACCCCTTCAATCAGCACCAGCTCACCCATCTTTCAGGCCACCCGCACCTCGCTTCAAGCTACCACAATGGCCTATGGTACCTCAACCGAACCGTACACAGCAGGCTCGAGTTCATGCTCTTACAGCTGAGGCGCCCGAGGCAGATTCAGCACCAAGATCTTTTGAGGTTCCAGCTCATATCCAAGGTACGCCTGTCTTCTTATTGGTGGACACCGGGTCCACTATTTCGATCATCTCTTACACTGCGGTCAAGCGACTAGGATTGGTTACTACACCTACGAAGGGAGTGAGACTCACTAAAACTATAAGGACCTTTTCAGACATTACACAGACCTGTGAGTCTTGCTCAGTAGATTTGGGTAGAAGAATAGTGGTTGTTGACCTGATTGTCGCTCCACTGTGTCACTACGACGTTATTCTCAAGATGGATTAGCTCACCAAGATGAGAGTAGAGATTGATTGTGAGGTCAAAGTCGTGACAGCCTATGGACCTGAGGACACAGTCTTTACATTTCCAGTTTAGGTCAGTTAGTCCTGTCAAGTTAGTAGCTACGCTTCTTTGTTAGAGAGTTTTGATGATCCGACATTGGGAGATACGCCTATGGTTCAGGACTTCATGGATGTATTTGCGAAGATCCCGGGATTACCTCCTTGGCGCGAGATTGACTTTACTATCGATCAAGTGCCCGGTGCAACACATATTTCCTTGTCAACGTATCATCTGCCTCCATGTGAGATGGAGGAACTGAGGAGACAGATTGATGTGTTGTTAGAGGCAGGCTTCATTCGAACGAGTGTGTCACCTTGGGGAGCACCTATATTGTTTGTGAAGAAGAAAGATAGTTGTCTGCAGTTATGTATTGATTATCGTAAGTTGAACCAGGTGACGATGAAGAACAAGTATCTTTTGCCCAGGATCGATGATCTATTTGAGCAGTTGAAGGGGGCACAATACTTCTCGAAGATCGATCTACAGTCAGGTTATCATCAGTTGCGCGTCAGGGATGAGGACGTGCAAAAGACAACATTCCGGACTAGTTTTGGCCATTACGAGTTTCTTGTGATGTCGTTTGAACTCACAAATGCTCCGGCCATGTTCATGGATCTAATGAACAAAGTGTTTTGGCCATTTCTTTTCCGATTCGTCATCATGTTTATTGATGATATTCTGATATATTCCAAGAGTTGAGAAGAGCATGAAGAGCCTCTGCGAGAAATCTTCGACACTCTCAGGAAGAACCAGTTGTTCAGCAGTATAAGAAATGTAACTTCTGGAAGGAGGAAGTCAAGTTCCTAAGACATGTGGTGTCCAAGGAAGGTATAGCAGTTGACCTCGCTAAAGTAACTACAGTTTAAGATTGGAAGCAGCCCGGTTCAGTTACTAAGGTGAGGAGTTTTCTTAGTCTGGTAAGGTACTATCGACAATTCATTCAGGACTTTTCTAAGCTTGCCAGACCGTTGTCTCAATTGACATGGAAAGACTTGAAGTTTGCCTAGAATGAGAAGGCCGAAGCAGCTTATCAAGAGCTGAAGGACAAGTTGACGTCTGCCCCTATGCTAGTATTGTCAGAGCAAGGGGTTAAGTATACTATATATACTGACACGTCCCACGTTGGTTTGGGTTGTGTCCTTATGCAGAAGAACAGGGTGATTGCTTACGCCTCGAGACAGTTGAGAAAACACGAGGAGAATTACCCTACACACGACCTGGAGTTGGCAGCTGTCATTTTCACACTAAAGTTCTGGAGACATTACCTCTACGGAGAGGAGTTCGAGCTCTTTTTGCGACCATAAGATCCTTAGATACATATTCTCTCAGCGAGACTTGAATATGAGGCAGCACTGATGGATAGAAACCTTGAAGGACTTTAAGTTTAAGGTCTCCTACCATCCGGGCAAGGCAAATCTTATGGCAGATGCTTTGAGCCGTAAGAAGACTATAGAGTTTGCGCCTCCATTGATGATAGCAGAATGGACATGGTGGAGTTTGTGCGAGACTTTGAGCAGAAACTCACTATAGAGGAGCCGTATGAGGTTATCACACATGTTCGAGTACAACCCCTCATCGATGGCAGGATTATCGAGGCTCAAGCAGATGATGAGCTATTAGCGAAGATGAGAGAGCGGGTTGGTACAGATGAGGACTCTGAGTGGAGTGTTGGTATGAATGAGGACTTACGTTATCGTGGACGCCTATTCGTCCCAGACGTTCCTGACTTGAGACGAGAGGTTCTCGAGGTAGCCCACAGTTCGAGGCTTGCGATGCATCCAGGTAGCATGAAGATGTATCAAAACATGAAGAGATCATACTGGTAGGATAATATGAAGGTTCACATTGCTGAGTTTGTATCCTGTTATCTCACGTGCCAGCAGGTCAAGGCAAAGCATCGCCGACCTCCTAGACTGCTTCAGCTCATGCTCATAGCTGAATGGAAGTGGGATTTCATCTCTATGGATTTTATTTCAGGGCTACCGAAGACGAGGAAGGGACATGACTCCATTTGGGTGATCATCGACCGATTGACGAAATCGGCTCATTTCCTACCGATCAGAGTTACGAACTCTGCAAACGAGTTGGCCAGGTTGTACATCAAGGAGATTGTACGTCTGCATGGAGTTCCCTTGAAAATCATGTCAGACAGAGACACGTGATTCACATCTATCTTCTGGACTCGTATCAGGAAATGATGAGTGTGAAGTTGAAGTTCAACACCGTATTCCATCCACAAATAGATGGGCAGACGGAACGAGTAAATCAAGTGCTAGAAGATATGTTGCAGGCTTGTGTCTTAGATTTCAAGAATAGTTGGGATGACTATCTTCCTTATGTAGAGTTCATGTATAACAACAGCTTTCAGGCGAGTATCTGCATGGCTCTCTATGAGGCATTGTATGGTCGCCCGTGTAGAGCACTGCATTGCTGGGTAGAAGTGGGCGAGAAGAGTTTAATTGGCCCAGAGTTGGTTCAGGTGACCTCAGAGAAAATCGACATTATTAGACGTCGACTGCTATCAGCACAGCAGGCAGAAGAACTACGCTGATACGAGACGGCGACCGCTTGAGTTTGAGGTTGGGGACCATGTATTCCTTAAGGTTTTCCCTATGAAGGGAGTCCTTCGCTTTGGTAAGAAAGGGAAGCTCACGCCGTGATTCATTGACCCATTTCAGATACTTGATAGAGTGGGGGCAGTTGCATATCGCCTTGCTTTGCCCACACCACTCATAG
This sequence comes from Magnolia kwangsiensis, assembly GCA_037074715.1. NCBI lineage: Eukaryota > Viridiplantae > Streptophyta > Magnoliopsida > Magnoliales > Magnoliaceae > Magnolia > Magnolia kwangsiensis. The sequence continues at coordinate 35,045,793 of CM073582.1, read as the reverse complement.
GCGTGCATAACGTATTCCATGTGTCCATGTTGAAAAAGTACGTTCCTGATCCTTCGCACATTATCAGTTGGGAGTAGGTGTAGTTGAGCGAGGATGCCACATATGTACTGCGACCGACTCGTATCCTGGATAGGAAGGAGCAGGTATTGCGGAGCAAGGTGATTCCACTCATGAAGATATTGTGGACACATCATACTGAAGAAGAGGCTACTTGGGATACTGAAGCTAAGGTCAGAAAGAACTACCATCAAATCCTCGAGGAGTATGAGAAGGTACAAATTTTGAGAATGAAATTTTTCTTTAAGGGGGGTAGATTGTAACATCCTAGAAAAATCCGTACGAAGACCGGAGTACCACCTCTAGTAGAAATCTCTTAGGACCAAATCCTTTAGAAATTTAATGAGAATTAACCAGCGATAAAATAGATTACCTGTGAAATTAGCACTAATCACTTTAAATACATTGCGTAAGACCCGATACTCGTAGAATTGTTAACGCTACATTACCCTAAAATTTAGGAGTAAACTCTAAACCTAGATGCTCTCGGGAGCATTCAGAAACTTCGTATCAGACCAGTACCGCACGTCGAAAGTCCAATAGCGATAAACTTAGAAAATTATGACCGCCTATTTGAACTTGACAATCACCTCGAAAATCAAGTCCAGATGATGTCCAGGGACTATTTTCTTGAGTTCAGAGTGAAGTATGTGAGAACGTGAAGGTTTTTATGAAATTGAATATAAATTTAAGTAATCTGAGTCGTGTTGCTTGCGTGCTGATTATAAGCATTCTGACCGTCAGAATCTGACCCAAATACACCCTCGGATCAGGAGAAATGTCCTACACATGCCTATGTACTTATATCCCAGATCAAGTTCCAGTGACCATTGAACTTAAACTAGTCCACCACGGTCGATCTGTAAACTCGATCGGATTGAAAACTTAGCTTGATCAAGATCCTATATTAGTAAGCTTAAGTCCAACCGCATTCAGTAAAGGGACCTCCAGAAATGCTCTGTTGGATCGGCACAGACCCGATTTGGTTATAACCTAAGATACCTTGGCCCTGGGGCTATTTTCGTTAGTTCTGGGCCTATATAAGGGTCTTAAACCCTCTCTCACATATTCCATACGAATTTCCAAACCCTAACTAAGAAAGAGAAGAGAAAGAGAGAGAAAGAGTGAGAGAAGTTGGTGATTCATCCTGGAACTCTTCCCAGCTTTACTTCGTGCCTAATCCAGCTATCTGAATCGCTATTCCGCAGATTCTAATTCCATATTTGGATAATAAATCCTAACCCTAACCTGTTTTAGGGTTTAATATAGTTTAAGTGATGATATAGCTAACCAAATTCGTGCTTTAGGTTGTCAATCCGCCGTTGACGAAGACTTATCGTCTAAATCAAATCCGTTACGCATTTTCCGGTTTAAGGTGCGGACTATATACGTTTAGGTTATGGTTTCCAAGACTTTCAATGTCAGATAATGATTTATTACTGACATGGGTGCCAATACACATACTAAATACGCTATCTGTTTCGTCTTATGTATATGCTTAACCTATGTTGTAATTAGAGTATTTCATGTGTTTGTTGAAATGTTTGTTGAAATGTTTGTATACATTTGGAATTTGATGTTGTGGTTGCCATGATTATTTGTCGTAAGTATATGATTGTTATATATGCTACAACTCCTTGGTAAAAGGATTTTCCCTAATACGTAATACGGCCAACATACGTGATGTATGTTGTAAAGTGTAGTTTAAGTGTTTATAAAGATGCCTGAATGAGTTAGTAGTTAGTAAAGTTTGATTTAGAATGGAGTTAGGGTATGAATCCCAACTACCTTAACTGTGTGTATGATTTCCTCCATGAATTGTCTAGCCTATTTATTCATGTTAACTATATGTATGATTTCCTCCATGTACTGTGTATCTATGCTTAAGTTATATTCCGTAACATGTTCATATGATTATAGGACTTGACATAAGTATTCATTATTGTGATTGCACATAGTTGGGACTGTATTACAGTCCAGGTAATCGGTAATAGTTCTCAAACTGGTGGTTGAGGTTGTTTTCGCCACGCAGGATGTGTTCGGCGAACCTGAGCCGTACTTGGGATGTTGGCAGTGGTTAGGCCACACGGAATGTTTATGCATTTCATATCATTCAACTCAACGTGAGCTCGTCCTAGTCGAGTTCGTCAATTAACCCAATTGATCTGATGTATGTTCACTATGTTTGGATGCTACTATTTGAATCTAAAGTACCAAACTTACCAGTGGAACCCTATTAACCTTTGTACCACAATCGCCTAAGACTCATGAGCCGGACATGGTGGTATGACACTGTCATCTAGCTATCAGCTTATGCTGGGGCGACGAGCCTCCCTGTAGTGACCAGTGAGCAACCCAGTCACGTGAGCCGAATATAGTGGTATGGGACACTGTATTCGTGCTATCATCCTACTCTAATTGGTGACGAGCCCTTTGTAGTGACCTCAAGCATACCTTAACACTGCACGGAGGCGACGAGCCCTTTGTAGTAACTAAGGTATAACTAGGCCTGTATTGATTGGTGACGAGCCCTTTACTGTAACTTAGAACTATAATATCGTATGAGATTTACTAGGACTGACGACCCTAAAATGGATCATTGTTAGGTATTGATATAAGGGAGGTACCTTAACTTCCCAATCCTACTGTATGAAAAGGACTAATAAGAACTTGTTAATCATGTTCATAACATCGCACTACATGTGCCGTTGGCATTAGTGTAGAGCACAGTGGTAGTGATTCATGTCGCGATCGTTAGATGTTGTCGCAAGAGGGAGTGCAGGCGAGGGCATGCATCATTATTGCAAATCATTTTTGCATTAACAAGAGTATCTAGGACATGTTTGATTGTACTGCTTTATCATTACTGTTTGATTAAATTGATAACATATTAACCTTTGTTGTATAGATCCACTGAGTTGATCACTCACTCCCATATTCTGTGACGGTGCTTAAACACCAACCAGACTCTGACTTAGTTACAGGTGATGATGTGACACTCGAGGCAGTGCCTGAGTTTGATGATGACGAGGAGGCATTCTCGTTTATACAATTCTCAGGTGGGTTCGTGTGAGACATGTCCTGATTGACGGGGATTTAAGGCTATGTTTGTAGTGATCTAACACATTTTGATATTTATAGTTTGAGACAATATTTGTAATTATGACCTGGTAGAGAAAACATATCTTGGGGACTTATGTTGGTTTATATATTTCTTTTAGTCTTCCGCTTGCGTATTCTAACTATCTCTAGATTATACTTGTTGATTTGGCTTAATCTACTTCATGTTTCATGCACTAATACAAACAACATTCATCCATTATTAAACATGTTGCATAAGTGATGTTTTGAAACTTGAGAGTTGAGTAATGCTCGACCCCCCATTTTCATAGCGTTACAGATGCTTATGGGACTTGTAAGACCCGTATCCTAGACCGTACTGTTTCATAGGCTTCCACGATCTTCCCGGTCGAATTTCGACAACCTTCGACCTTTATCCGACGTTTGCGCGTGATCATAAGACAAGTCTTATCAACCTGAGTCGACTCAACCTGAGACTTGTACCCTAGCAACCGTGCCGTCACCGCGATTTCGATGCCACATCTCACGCGTCGAGGCAATACCCAGGCCAGGAGATGTGGGCCCATGTTCGGTTCGAGGAAAACACCGCGCATTATAAAATCCAAAAGAATCTCTATAACATGTCAAATCAATCCTATCAATTACCACATCATGTCAAGTACAACCACCCCCTCTCCTAAAGTCAACTCTCTCTCTTACAAACCCATCCCTTACATGTCAAGTACACATCACCCATCACTCACACCCATCTCTCTCTCTCTCTCTCTCTCTCTCTCTCTCTCTCTCTCTCTCTCTCTCTCTCTCTCTCTCTCTCTCTCTCTCTCTCTCTCATTTTCCCTATTTTCAAGCAAGCAACCGTCCATGACATGAGAGCACCATGAAAGAGCTTTGTGTGGCCCATTTCTTACCTCTCATCTCCACCATCCAACCGTCCAATGACCATCATCCTCCATTAAAGTCGAAGAGAAGGTGTTTGGCGTTCCATCGGACCAAGAAGAAGGCCAATCGGTGGGTGAATCTTCATTGTTTGTGGGTGTTTCTCTCTTTCTTCTTCCCTTTTTTTGTCTATTTAATGATTATATATGATGTCCAAACCGTCCATCAAGTGAACCCCATGGCCATCCAAACCATGTGGGCCCTACCTTATGGAGATAGGAAAAACACAAATACTAGATTGATCTAAGTGGGCCACGTCCATGTGGGACCCACCTTGATAAATACTTCCACGTCCAGCGTTCCTAGACGCTGGACGTTGTGAAGAGAGAACGGACAGTGAGGTGTACTCACTATAAAAAGGAACTTTGATTTTTATTTATTTTTTTTATAGCTTTTTGGTGGGCCGCTCATGCAGGCCTCACCTTAATGTGTGAACCTTATCCACACCATCCATTCCATTCCTTGGATCATTTTAGGCGTTGAGCCAAAAAAAAAAAAAAAAAAGAGCTAATCCGATTATCTGGTGGGCCATAACATAGAAAACAGTGGTCGTTACCGTTAAAATTCACCTTGATGTTTCTACTGGCCAAAACATGTGTATATTAGGGTCAATTGGACGGTCTTGAGCTGTAGGATCTAATGGGTGGAGTGGATCCACCTAATGTGGGCCCCATGTAGGAATAACTTCAAAAAATATATATATAACAAAATAAAAAGCAGTTGATGATGCTACTGCTGCAGCAGTAGGAGGATGCTGGACTCTAGACGATTTCAGGCCTTGGGCCATTCAAAGTGAAATAAAATAAAATATATTTAATATAATATATGCTATATATATACACCATAGTACATGTGATGGGTCCACGTGGGACCCACCTTGTGATGAACGGATTGGTTGGTGTCCACTGGTCAGTAGCCAGCTACCTAGCTGTTGTATGCAGCAATTTCGGTGGGCTCCACACATTGTATATGGGACCCATCTCCACCGTCCGTCCATTTGGACAGGTCCCACCCGATGTCCACACCATGATATATGTGCTTTATCCAAACCATCCGTCGTTCTGGATGGTGGACCATGTCCATATGGGGCCCATTTCCATGCCCAAATCCATAACTCACTGACAGACCGAGTGGAGGTACCTCGTCTCGATGGTGGGCCCCTATGGCACACGTGGTAGATAGAGTGAAAGATGCCTCGTTTAACGCTAAGGTCTTGCAGAGGGTGGCTGCCATTGAAGTGTGAATAGACGTGGGTCTATGGACCCACCCACACCGTCCATCCAGTTTGGCGGGCCACACTTTGGTGCATGTGTTTAATCCAAACCGTCCACCATCACTAAACGGTGGGACTCACCCCACGTGTGGGGTACCTTGATGCATGTGTATGTCCAGGCCGTCCAGGCCCTGGACGTTGCACTTTACTATTATAATATTAATATATTATGTTATATTATTTTAGTATATAATATCATATGTTATATATTATAATATAATATAATATTATATATATACATTCATAAGGGTGGGCCCTACGTGGGACCACTTCTGTTTCTTTAGAAAGGCAGCAGAGCTGCATATTGCTTATAATATAAAATTAATATATTTCTAAATGTATGGTGGCCCTACGTGCAACCCACCTCCACGAGCAGCTACTTTTCATTTTATATATTATGTATATGCATGTCTTTTAATGCATATAGTTGTTGTTGCAGTCATAGTATATATATATATATATATACTGGAGAGTCAGCCCCACCACCAGGTGTCATGTACTGCAGCAAGCTTAGTGGGTCTCACCTGTTCCATCCACGCCGTCTACCTATGGGACCCACCATGATGCATGTGTTGTGTACAAAGTGTCCAACCATTTGAAATATCATTTTATCGCGTGAACAAAAGGATGGGTCAAATCTAAGGTTCAAGTGGCCCCCACCATTCCAATAATGGACCGTGGCATCCACCATTCAAACTTCTAAGGACCACAGTGGTTCTCACTCCAATTGATATTTGGTTTTTACTTCATTTATCTCTATGAATTTGTCGGATCTCAAATATACATAAGGTTGGGCCCGATTTGATATAAATGAGGCCCATCGGTGTATCCTATTTGATATAACTGAAGCTCATTGGTGTGGCCCATATAATGTGGCTCATGTAATGTGGCCCGCTTGACATAAGAGGCCCATTGTGATATATTTAAGGCCTAGGTGCGAGGCCCACCTGATGTGTATTCGGGACCCGATGCAATGTATGTGAGGCCCATAAGCAAGGCCCAATGTAATGAATGTGTATGGCCGTTACGATGTAGGTCGTGTCTTGGGAGCAATATTGGTTAGATGTCCACATTAATGGGCAATGATGGTTAGATGTCCTTATTGTGATCTTCCCTTAGGCCTTGTTAGGCTCATTCTTACCGATTTCTCTTAATGTGACCAATTTACCGATTTTGATTATTAATCGATTGATCCCGATTGTTGTTTATCGATCAAGGTCGATTACCGATTCTGATTTGTCGTGGCCCATTACCGTTTATCGATCGAGGCCGATTACCGATTCTGATGGTCGATTGCCGTTTATCGATTGAGGCCGATTACCGATTCTGATGGCCGATTGTCGTTTATCGATCGAGGCTGATTATCGATCAAGGTCGATTACCGATTCTGATTTGTTGTGGCCCATTGTCATTTATCGATCAAGGCCGATTACCGATTCTGATGGTCGATTGCCATTTATCAATCGAGGTTGATTATCGATCAAGGCCGATTACTGATTCTAATTTATCGTGACCCATTGCCGATTATCGATCAAGGCCAATTACCAATTCTGATGGCCAATTGTCGTTTATCAATCGAGGCCGATTACCGATTCTGATGGTTGATTGCCGTTTATCGATCGAGGCTGATTATCAATGAAGGCCGATTACCGATTCTAATTTGTCGTGGCCTATTATCATTTATCGATCGAGGTCGATTGTCGTTTATCAATCGAGGCTGATTATCGATCAAGGCCGATTACCGATTATCGATTCTGATTTGTCATGGCCCATTACCGTTTATTGATCAAGACCGATTACCGATTCTGATGGCCGATTGTCGTTTATCAATTGAGGCTGATTATTGATCAAGGTCGATTATTGATTCTGATTTGTTATGGCCCATTGCCGATTATCGATCGAGGCCGATTACCGATTCTGATGGCCCATTGTCGTTTATCGATCGAGGCCGATTACCGATTCTGATGGCTGATTTTCGTTTATCGATTAAGGCTGATTATCGATCAAGGCCGATTATCGATTCTGATTTGTCGTGGCCCATTGTCGATTATCGATCAAGGCCGATTACCGATTCTGATAGCCGATTGTCGTTTATCGATCGAGGCCGATTACTGATTCTGATGGCTGATTGTCGTTAATCGATCGAGGCTGATTATCGATCAAGGCTGATTACCGATTCTGATTTATTGTGGCCGATTGCTGATTATTGATCGAGGCCGATTACCGAATTTGATTTGTCTTGGTCGATTGCTGATTCTGATTATCGAGGCCAATTATCGTGGTCGATTGTCGATTCCGATTGTCGTGGCCGATTGCCGATTGCCGTTTGTTGAGGCCCAATATGATGTATATGCGGCCCATATTTGAGGCCCATTGTGATGTACATTCAACCCGTGTTTAAGGCCCAATGTAATGTATATGAGGCCTATGTGATGAGGCCCATTGTGATGCATTGAGGGTCAGGCAATGGAGTCCATTGTAATGTATGTTAGGCCCATGTGAGAGGCTCATTGTGATGTATATTAAACTCTTGAGTGAGGCCCATTGTGATGTATATTAAACTCTTGAGTGAGGCCCATTGTGTTGTATATTAGGCCCTTGTGTGAGACCGTGGGCCCATTATATGTTTGATTCTATGTGGGTCATTCCTTGGGGGCAATGTTAGTTAAATGTCCACATTATCAAGGCCGATCATTGATACCAATTATGAGTATGTGATAGCATAACATCATGATACATGCCCATACGCATCATCTGCATATTTGTTATGAGATAAGGCTGACCATTGCATATGTCATTGAGCATGTTGTTATGAGCCTCCCTGATAAGCGGAGATTGTCTCACAAGAGTACACAGTATGCACAGGATTAATGCATGACTGGATTGTATGACTCATGCATCTTGCATTGTGTGTTGTGATTACTGTACGCCCTAGCGACATTAGGGTCGTAGCCTCCACAGGTATTTCGTGGATGGCCAGATGGGACCCCAAAAATCTGTTCTACATAGGGTGCTATAGATATCCCTAGGTGAAAGTCCCTAAACCCTCTTAGTTCCAGAGGTTGCTCCAACGTCTAGGCCGAGTGGATGCATGAGCGCATGAGGGCTGTATACCGTTAGGCCGCGTCTCCCACTGTGTCGTGGTTGGTTGGAAAGGGGTGCGGCCTTACCTGCCCGAGAGGAGGGAGCAATGCTAGGCTGAGTCTGACCAACTCAAGGAATGGGTCCGCTATAGACGAGCCGGGCCCGATATTGGTAGGCGGATAGTGAGGTCTCGTGATGGGGCGGCAATCTTGTTTGGAGTGTAATAGATCCCGGTGATTTTCCAGAGAGGAACCATACTGATATGTGGACTTATTGAGTAGGACTTGCATGCTCATTCATTCATTCATTCACTATCTACTCGGGCTGGTGGTGTGCAACTAATTGTTGTGTACCTTCATTATGGCAAGGATTTCAGTTGGGCGCGCGACTAACCTGAGATCAGGAGTTTACCATGTTCAGTCTGACTATCCAAATTTAGGTATGAGACTGGTTTGGATAGAAGTCCCTTGTGGTGGACCCCGTAGCCTGCGATACTACATACTATCATCCCGACTTTACACTCCAGCATGGTCATTTCATCCGCATCGCATATCGCATTACATCTGTAGGCATATGGCATTTTGGGTTACTATGTTTCTGTACTTATATGGCCTAGATAGACTTAGCAGGATTTGTATATTACATTACATCCTCAACATCTAATATTTGGCTCTTTATGACTCCTTAGTGCATAGCTGTTCTATATTGTGTATTCTGATATTGATTGACTTATGAACTTGTCCATACTTCCACTTACTCTGTCATCGTATGATTTATGATCTTGTCAATATCTCTGCTTATTTCGATAATTTACAATTTATGGATTACCAGTAATTTCGGTATTGTATGATGACGGCATTGTATTGAATACTTGACACTTACTTTGTGCACACGCTTACACTACCCTCTAAGCTTTCTATAAGCTTATGCATGATAGATGCGTGCAGGTGATGTTAGGTTGCAACAGTGTTGAGCTTAGAGCATTCAGCGGTCTTCTGGAGCTTGATTTTTTATTTATGTATTTCCCTTTTAGCATTGTACTCAAATGATTATATTAGTGGATATGTGATGATGATATTGCCTTTGTGAATTGGATAATCTTGTGGTTATGCTTATTACGAGTTAAATGTACCTTAAAAAAATTCACCTTAGGATCTCAGGATCGGAATCTAGCATATGGATGCTAGGAGCCGAGAATGGGATACTACGGAGGCTGTCAGCACTGGATTCGGCAATAGAGATTCATGTGAATCCGATTTTCGAGTTTAGGGCGTGACAGAACTCCTTATGAGACGGATTTATCCCCACATGATCGCGCGATACGCGTAGGTTTGATGTATGGCCTAGATGAGGTTGATGGTATTCGTGAATCTTTAGGATTTGCATATTGCATTGCATCATCGACATCTGATATTTATCTCTCTATGATTCTGTATTTGCATAGTTGATCCGAATTACATATTCTGATATTGAGTGATTTATAGACTTACCAGCATGTTTCCGCATTACTTTGATATTATAAGACTTATAGATTGCCAATACTTCCGCTTACTCTGATATTTATATGCTTGGTACTTACATTATGCACACACTTACACCACCCTCTAAGCTTTCTATAAGCTTATGAATGATAGATGTGTGCAGGGGCATTAAGTTGAGCAACGCATCATGATACATGCCCATACGCATCATCTGTATGTTTGTTATGAGGTGTGATTGACCATTGCATATGTCATAGGCGGAGATTGTCTCACATGAGCACATGGTATGTGCAGGATTAATGCATGACTGGATTGTATGACTCATGCATCTTGCATTGTGTGTTGTGATTACTGTACACCCTAGCGACATCAAGGCAGTAGCCTCCACAGGCATGTCGTGGATGGCCAGATGGGATACTGAAAATATGTTACTAGCATCGGAGTGCCATAAATGTCCCTAGGTGAAAATTCATAAACCTCCGTGGCCAGGAGACGCCCCAACGTCGAGACCGAGTGGATACATGAGCGCCCTAGTGCCGAATACCAGTAGGCCACGTCTTCCACTGTGTCGTGGTTGGTTGGGAAGGGGTTGGGCCTTACCCGCTCGAGGGTAGTAGGCATAGCTAGGCTGAGTTTGACCAACTCTTAATTAGGTCCGTTATCGATGTGCTGGATAGATATTGGTTGACCACTGGACAGGCGAATAGTGAGGTCTCTTCCACTTACATGGTTGCACGTCTAGTGGGCAACGATTGCATGTAGAGTGTACTAGACCTTAGTGATGATCCCAGAGATGTACCGTACTGATTTGTAGACTTATTGAGCAAGAGTTATATACTCGTTCATTCATTCATTCACTATCCACTCGGGCTGGTGGTGCGTAACTATTTATTATGTGTACCTTCGTAATGGCCAGAATTTCAGTTGGGGTGCGCGAGTAACCTGAGATCAGGAGTTTACCACAATGAGTCTAACTATCCAAATTTAGGTATGAGACTAGTTTGGATAGAAGTCTTTTGTGGTGGACCCCGTAGCCTGTGATATTATGTACTATCATCCCGACTTCACACTCCAGCTTAGTCATTTCATTCACACCGCATATTGCATTACATCCACGGCATATGGCATTTTGGGTGGTTATATTCCTACATTTTTATGGCTTAAATACGACTGGCGGCATTCATGGGCTCATTAGGATTTGTATATTGCATTATATCCTTAGTATATAATATTTGGTTTACTATGTCTCCGAATTGCATAGCTAATCTACATTGCTTCCTTAGCATATGATATTGGTTTTTGCATCACATACCCTAGATAAGGCTGATGGTATTTATAGACTTACCAACATGTTTCCGCTTACTCTGATATTTATATGCTTGGCACGTGCATCGCACATACTTACACCACCCTCTAAGATTTCTATAAGCTTATGCACAATAGATGTGTGCAAGTAACGTTAGGTTGCAACAGCGTTGAGCTTGGAGCGTGCAGCGGTCTTATGGAGCTTTGATTTTCGATATATGTATTTCCCTTTCAGCATTGTATTCAACTATTTATATTAGTGGATATGTGATTGTGTTGCCTTTGTGATTTGGGTATACTTTGGTTATGCTTCTTACCAGATAAATGTATGTTGAAAAATTTCTCTTTGTAAGATCTCAAGATCGAAACCTAGTATATGAGCGCTGGGAGCCGAGAATGGGGTACTACGGAGGCTGTTGGCACCAAATTCGGCAAACAGGAATTCTGTGAGCTCGGTTTTTGAGTTTGGGGCGTGACATGTAGCCATACATGTTAATGCTATCAATGAAGATTTCTCTTAATCATCCACACTTTTCATATTTCTAAAAACTTTTGATGAGATAATATATTTTATTTCTACGTGTAAGTGACGAGATGGACTTTATTTATAAGAATTATAGTTTGAGTAGTTTAACCCATTACAACTACTCCTTCGGAAGTCTCCACACTACAAGAGTTCATGACTCTTTGAAAAATTGTGCATACGAAATACAGTCCAAGTGCACTACCCCTAACGTATCTAAACTAATCACAACTAATATTAGGTCCACGAGTATGCTTAGTCCAAATAATCCAACGATCATATCCAAACCATTGAGCATGTGGGACCAACTAATAGAAGCTTTACAAATAGCACTTGTGAACATTGGCACATTGACACATATGACACATATGAAGCATTTGAAGATGGACAAAGGGACATGTGTCATATTAGCACACATGGGTTCATTTGCATATGTGGGTGCAAGGGATGAGAATTGCCAATAACCCCTAATTAAAGGGCCCCCAATAACCCCCTAACATGACCTAATGAAAATGCATCATGCATCCATATTAGATGTGGGGCTAATGGTAAAAAAGTAAAGATTCACCTATGTAAAATTACAAGATTACCCTTTTCATGACCGACCCGCATTTTATGCATGCATATAACACAATAAGGATATCCAAATTATCTAACCTATAATGGAAATGTTCATCTTTGTGCCATTACAGGTAACATGTGGGGGGCCAAATCATTACCGAGACTAAATTGCACGTTGGTGCCTATTACTCTGTAATGGCATTATCCAAATTACGGGGATCAAATCATATTGGGGGTTATACATTATAAAAAGTGGTACATGTGAAGCTATTAAAGGTGGAAAGTGGTGTTAGTTTAAAATTCGGCCACGTGGTACATATGTGTAGTTTGTGGGCATGCTAGTGAAATTGTGTGGGATAGACTACCATGGTGCGTGCTGAAGCTTGATAAATATATAGAAAATGGTTGTCCTATGGGGGTTAAATAGGACCACTTAAAATTTTGTCAATTAAATCCACAATTACTTAATTAAATAATTTACCAAATTAAAACTAATAAGACAAGTTAACAATAAGGCTTTCAAGTCAAAATGGGTCCAATCACATAGACTACAAAGCATGCATCAATAAACAACGGGTATATAATTTAGATAAGGAATTTATATTTGGGATATGCTAACTATTCAACTCCTAGCATGCATATAATCATACATACATATAATTCAACAAATTAAATCTACAAGTATAATTAAAAATGTGCTCAAAAGATAATCACAAACACAAGCATATACAGTGGTTCGGTTTCTTTACTTCACTCCTGGCAGACACACTCTCCTCAAATGTAGCATTATTCACTATCGAAGCTTTTCAATAGGCTCACCCCTTACCTTTACAACCCTACACAAGGAGCTAGCGTACACTCTTATCGAAGGCTCCCTCGGAGACTTAGTTTTTATCGGCTAACCAACAACCTAGGTCCTAGTCCAGGGACATATGTTTACTCCTGTCGGAGGCTCCCACGAAGACTAACACGTACATTCCTGTGTATGGTGAATCCGACCCTATACAAGAGCTAAGAGCTTACATCCTATACAAGAACCTATTTGAGTTTGGGTCACAAACTCTTATACTCAATCCTACATAAGAAAAAAGTGTATGGACTCATACTTGACACTTGTCAGATTAAGCTCATTTGTTATCCCTTGCTTCAATTGCTTCCTCAAAGCTCTCCCATGCTTGAATCCACTCCTCAATTACTCTCACGTTCATTGATGCTGACAGTTTAGCTCTACAAATAAACACCTAGCATGTGATGTTATAATGCAGTGATCAAGGTGATGGAAGGATGGTGGAATCTCCTATAACTAGTATGATAGTTGAAATTCTAAGGGATTTACCTATATATGTGTTGTAGATGGTTTAAACAAGGATTTGACTATTGGTTCAAGTCTAATATCTAGAACAATGTGGAAATCATGCTCATCTTCATAATCGAGGGTGGAATCCCCTTTCAAGTGATAAATCAAAAGGAAGGTTACTTAAACCTCATAGCTTTAAAGGCTTGGGATGAGGGATATGAGTGGAGAATATCCTAAGCTTTTATTACACCAAAAACTCATTAAAATGCCCAATAACTGAATGCCCTTTTATAAGAAATTATGTTCTAACGACTACAAAATGGCTGGTTAGTGACTTTGTCAATAGGATCAAAAGGTCATTCGATGGGATCGAAGGTCCTTTGATAGGAATGAGCACACTATCAATCCCAACAAGAAAATCTAAAAATATATTTGTTGGGTTGCTCGACAATTTTTTCGATCGGGTCGTGTGGTCCTTCGATGCCATCGAGACCTATTGATAGACTGTCGATGGGATCGAAGACCACTCGAAATAGTTATTTTGGGCAGGTAAGATTACAACAGTTTTACACCTCTTTTAACCTTACTTATCATGTTCCAATTAGGCTCCTAAGGTTAAGGGATAATTCAATAAGATTTACCAATTAAGGTTAGGATCACCTAAACGTTAAAGGTTATTTTGGGTCTAAGATTGGGGTCATGTAACACCCCAGTTTTTGTAACCCGAGTATAGGACTCTGTTTACGAAAACCTGAGCATTAACATGGAAAAATATAATGTACGTATAATACGAGTCAGTAGGCATCAAAAGCACGGGAGAGAAAATTAATCATGATATGCCATTAAGTAACAAAATACTAGAAAATACTAGCCCACTCAGCTGGGGACTTGGTAGAAACCCAAAGTATCGAATGTCAAAATAAAACTACTAAAAGGAGAATACTAAGAAACTATTGGTTAAGCTTGTAAAAATCGACCACATCCTGATAAAACTCCTTGGCATGCCCTTCTCTTTCCATAACAGGATCAACTTTAGGGTCTAGCTCATAAACTCCACCATCTAATGATATACCTGCATCATATGTATGGTTGTATATTCAAAGTATGAGTAGCCAGCTCGGTGAGAATTCCCTTTAAGATTACACACCATCGCAATAGTCAAGTATAGTTTTAATCAAGATAATATACAAAATAATTCACGATGCAATCTTATTTTAATGTTGGATGCATGAATGTACATCATCCTAGGGATGCTCATACAGCTTGCTTTTGGACAAATGCCACGAGTGTGGTGAAACCCACATGCACGTAGATAGTCAATAGCAAAAATACATCAAGTACGTGCTAAAGTAACTAGCTCACACAAATTGGGTCGATCGACGGTGATTTAAGAGCTAGCGAAACATACCACGACAAAGGATACATGCTACAACAATCAGAATTAGCCACCAATTACCTCATGTATGTCTTGAATGCATAATTAGCACAACCAATATTAGTCCAATACAAACAACCATTTTAAAAAAGTTCAAAGGACTATGAGGAGCTCATCCTCCAACATAGGCCGACAGCTTAGGCACAGTGTCCCATACCACCATCCCTAGCTCAAGAGACTCCACCAACTAGGATGTTTAATGGTAATCCATTCACTTAGTGACCAATCATAATTCAACAAATAGAACTTACCATCGCAAGTTATAGGAAAATAGTCTATCAAAACCACATAGGAAAAAAGTTCATTCAAGGATAAGATAAAAAGGGGTTAACCCAAAAGCCACATAAGCACAAATGATCCACAAGATGATCAATCTACATTAAGATTCCATTTAATCTATTAAACAAATGGTCACTAGTTCGAGGATCTTAAAAAATACCATCCAGTAATCCCAAGTGATGAAACAAGCCATGTACAATATTGATAGCAATTATATATTTAAAGTTCTCATCCTAAACTACAGGAGAGACATTTGAGATCCATAACATATTAAGATACTTGAATTTCAATTTAAACATCAACCATAGATCAAGAATTATCCATTTATCATCTATTCCATCGAATACTATATTAAATAAGTAAAAAAGATTAAATGAATTAAACTAACTATCATGATGTAGGAAAGCTTGAAGGGTGATCCTCACCTTAAGATGAGGATTTCGATATAGAGTAAGAACTCGCGTACTTGAAATTCAAGTCCCACCCCTTCTGATTTTGCTGATTGAGTTAAACTCTAATTAAATATGATTCGGCATAGATGATCTTGAGTCGACATGACTTGATGCACATCGATTCCCAAATAATAACTCAACTTCATTAAAGACTAATCAAGGTACTTAATTATAGAAGATTCAAAACCTAAATCAATGATCTACAACATAATCGGTGGGAATTTTAAGAGTTAACCTTATATAACAACTTACTTAAAAGATTGATGCGCTTCAACTAAACTAAGCCCTAGTTCGAGCTAGATCGATTCAATTACGCCATGATTCATAAGAGTCCTCACACACCCCGAAACAACCGTAGCTCACTAAGTAACACACGAATGAAATAAGAAAAACTCGACTCAGTACTTAGTGAGTCAAGTCGGCGAGTCGAGTTGACTCAGTCATTTCTTCTACTTCTCTTTTCTTTCTCTTTCTTTTTCTTTTGCCACACCCAAAAACACCTCTGGATATACCAGAAAACCAATCAGAACAAGACTCGGTCCGAGCTGGACTGAGTCAACTCGGCAGCGAGTTAATCAAATTCTCTCATCATCTACTTCTTCTTTTCTCCTTCTTTCTTCTATTCTCTTCTCTTTCTTCCATCTTTCTCATCATTTTCGAATGCCGGTAAAGCCCTTGAGCAGCAACCGACCCACTAGACAATAACAATTCGGAACCTAGCTTGAAACTCTACATACTCACCTTGACTAGGCGATGCAAAGGCCTGACTTAGTTGAGCCAAACCCAACTACGAAGCCCTCAAATCTCTTCCTCTCCTTCATCTTCTTCCCTATTCTTTCTTCTAGATATGCCTAGGTAATGCGCCTGGTTGGGACCGAATTCATTTAATCCTAACAACAACCCAACAACTAACTTGGTCAACTCGCTAGGACTCGACAAACAACACTCATCTCCCCATCTCTCCATCCTTATGCTCTTTCTTCTCTTTTAGACTTTGTGGACATACAGGTAACTCTGATAGCCACATGACTCAAACCAAGTCTGAGCATGGAAAAAACTTGGCTATCTGGATTAACCCAACGAGCCAAGGTGCAACCTGCTCAAACTCAAATTCCAACCCATGGTTGACCCATCCATCGAACCCACCTTTTGTTGGACGGAGAGCACTCGGATCTGACTCACCTAGAAAATCTAACTAGACATGCAAGGATTTTAGATCTAATCAGGCCAACTAAACACGTTAACGTGAGCTTGAAACTTGACAGCAGACCCCAACTCGACTCATTAATGACTCAATGACTCAACACAACCCAGTTTCTCTCCCATCGTCTCGATGCGGCAACAAAGTAGTGAGATTATCAAGCTTTCCTCTCCTCTAAGGTACACCTCCTTTCTTTAGCTTCTTTTGGACTCTTCACAAAGTCAGGACTTGGCCCAAACACATCCCGATTTGGTTAGAATCGCCCAAAAGACTCAACGAGCTGACCCATGTGATACAACCCAAGTCAACTCTCTCTTTTACTTGTTATTTCGAGAATGAGCTGCCCTAAAATCTAACTTATTATAGGGCTTTATTAACCTATTTCTAGATGCTTCTATCTCAATTAATTGCTAGATTTGTTACGAATTAACGACTCTTAATTGTGAGAGTTTGAGATTGTAACTCAAGCTTCTGATTGCATGACGCAAATCCATTTCTAGCGTTAAGGACCACATATTGGACATATCAGATTAGAAGATAGGGTCCACTAAAAGGAGATGGGTATCTTTGGCTTAACAGGGAAGATGATGGCCCCGCTAATGGTGATTTACAATCGGAGGGTTAATCCTTCATTCTAATGTTACTAGATAGACCAAATAAACCATAGAGACCTTGTAAAACCCACCATTTGGACAAAGATCAACAAAATACCAATGGTTCGTGAGATTTTCTCTCTCGGCGCAACTTTTTTAGAGCAACGATATCACATACGAGACCTCAAGAATTCAGAAGCCGTAGATTTGACATCCAAGATGCACTAGCGAGACTTTTAAAGGACAAGGAATGGTGGAGATTTTGCCATGATACCGAAATGGAAAGATTTTTTCCGCACTATCCTTTAGCATATGAAAACCCTAAAATGATTGGGTTGTGAGGCTAGGATTTGTTAAGGTGGATGATTGAGATGTAAGGAAAAATTCTCCCAGGATTGCCAGCATAGCAACTGTAGTGAAGTTTTTATTTTCAGAAAACTCCACACATATAACTTGATTTGTGCCCGTTGTCATATGCGCGTATGTGCATTCCAATGTGTAGGGAAGATTGGGTTTTATCCAGATTTTTCACCCCAACATGATGGACTATTCAAATCATTGAGTTAGAGGGGCATTGTGGGCCACTGATCATCACATGGGCTCGGTCTATTTAAACTGCATGCGGTGGGAAAACTCCAAAAGGAATGAGGATTTTTTTCTTCTTTGGGCTTGGGTCAACCCAGTTTGATTGGGTTTCAGTATTCAGTGCACAATAAGTGCACACACACTATGCCCACCCAGGTTTTGTGTGGGGTCCATAGTGATCTGTAAACCAATCCACTACGCCCATTCATTTCTACTCACATAGATAGGACATCAGTCCATTGATTAAACAGTTCCCATGCTCAAGTAGGCTCACATCAAATGATTTTGCATTCTATCTAATGATACACGATGATTCAACTGACGGATCATGCTCATATTTGATCATCAAGGTTTTTAAATGTTCCTAGGCTAATACACTTAAACCATTGTTGTAACACCCTGAAAATCGGGGGTCGTATATAAACCCAACTCTCGAGTTCCAGACCGTCACTTATGCAACAAAAATGTTTATGATTCAATGTTGTCTGAGTTAAAGCATTCACATGAGTAAAATTATACCAAAACTACAATTCATACTCCAGATTCAGTGATAAAAGCAAGCGGAAGACTAAAGCATATACATATCACTGTATGGAAAACAAAATAGATCTCAACTGTCTCCAAAGTATGAATACATCTCTGAGTCTTATATACATGTAAATAAACAGAATCAAAATGTCAAAAATAGTCCCACTGAGAAGTCCCGTCAATCTAGGCCACCTAAGCAAAGCCGTCGTGGTACTGCATATATGAGAACTCGTCCTGGTCATCATCATAATCCGGCTCTGCCTCCTGAATCGCTGCCTCATTAGCATCTAAGACAGGGTCTGGTGGGTGTTGCAAACACCATCTCGTAACGTGGGAGTGAGTAGCTAACTCAGTGAAATAATAGAGCAAAGATTAGCATGTTCTCAAATCAATCACGCGATAATAGTAAAGCAATAAATCAAACATTCCTAATACTGTTGTGAATGCAATATGACGTGACATGATGGATGCCCTCACCGACGATCTCCCTCATACGGCACCATCTTATGCCCGCGGCATGCTTTCTTTCCATAGTGCTCCACATCTTCCAGGCACATGCAATGTGATGGTGATATGATTACCGAGTTATTATTAGTCCATTCATACAGCAGGATTGGGAAACTAAGGTACTTCCCTTATATCAATCCCAACACAGATCCTGTCTAGGGTCGTCACTCCTAGTAATCTCATACAATATATATTTTGTAGGTCACTGAAGGGCTGTCAGGGCTGTTGCTCGCACTCGTTGCATCGCTCCCCCATCACCTTATCAATACAGGCCTACTGTACTCTCATTGCTACGGAAGGGTCGTCGCCTCCCGTAGACTCAGAATACGCTCGTGGTCACTACAAAGGACTCGTCGCCTAATCAGTGTAGGCCGACAGCAAGAATATAGTGTCCCATACCACCATAATCTGCTCACGAGTCATATGTGCTCACTGGTCATTACGGGGAGGTTTGTGGCCCCAGCGTAGGCCGACAGCTCGATCACGGTGTGCCATACCACCATGCCCGGCTCATGAGTCTTTATGGATCAAGGTACCATGGTTAATAAGGTTTACAATGGTAAGTTCAGTACCCTAGGTTCAAGCAGTTATGACTCATACAAGGTGAATATACAATGGCCAGTCGGGTTACTTGACGGGCTCGACTAGTACGAGCGCATCTCAAGCTGAGCGACATGAAGTGCATAAAACACTTCGCGTGGCCTAACCACTGCCGCCAACTCCAAAACACGACTTGCGTTCATCGACGCGTCGTTCGTGGCAAAGATAAGCCAACCACGAATTTATTCGGTTACCGACTGCCTGGACTAGGTATAGTCCCAAACATTTATGAATCCACATCAGCAATCATATAAGAGTAATGGAAATGAAATACAACAATGTGAGCATGTTAACACATGTTATAACATACAACTTAAGTAAATCATCTAACACATGCATTTCATACATATAATGAAATCATGCATATAGCCAACATGTAGGAAATCATTTACATCAGCATATTATTTGAGAATTCAATCTCAAACTAATTCATAACTCCATTTAATTCAATACATACTAATACAAACATTTATACAAACACTTAGTCTTTTCTTAAGTCTACATATAGTATGTCGACTCAAAGTGCGCATTTGGGCGAATCTCTTCGCCAAAATGATTATGCACGCATTCCTAATATCCTAATGTGACAAAGAGCCATGTCAATCATATCAGCAAAATATGGATGAAAACAGTATTTCCTACAAATGACTAAAATGCCCTAAATCTCATATTTTTTGTCTGCTTACGAAACAGGAAACGGACAACATGTTGTACATGTCAAACAGTGTTGCCGTCGATAATCTATTATTAAACGACATTAAAAGCGTTGAAATCAGTCAATCAAAGCGTCTAGAATCTGCACCTTTTCCCTATAGGTGAACCGATTCGAACGGAGCGTATACGCTTTGTCTACGGCGAACCGGGAACCTAATACACAAGATCTGTAAGCTACTTCGCTAAGGGATTCAACGGAACCTTAAATCAGCAAAAGGTTAGGATTTTCCTTACCTAGAAGTGCGGCGGAATCACTGGGAAAGTGATTGAGGTACGTGGCTTAAGCACGTGTAGCAGGTAGTGCAAGCAGCAGGAAGTTCTCTCCCGCTCTCTCTCACAATCTCTCACCTTTTCTCTCACACCAGCTAGGGTTTCTAGCAAATTCAGATGGGTGAGAGAAGTGAGGGTTTAAGGCCCTTTTATAACATAAAACATTCTCAAAATAGACTTGGGAACAATGTTTACTTGATGCCTAACCAAATCGGGGCTATTTTGGTCCAAAAAGACATTTCGAGAGGTCCCCTGGCCTAACGCGATCGGACTTAAGCTCATGCATGTCGGATGTCGCTCACATCCCATTTTCAGACCCGTAGTGTTCGTAGATCGCACGTGGCGGTCCAGTTTCAGTTCAGCGGTCATCGCACGTAGATCAGGTCTACAAGTCTCATGATATGAAAGAAAAATTTTTCCTGAACCGAGGGTGTAATTTGGCTGAATTCTGAAGGTTAGAACGCTTAATAATAACACGCCAAGTCGTGGGCCAGATTTGAATTTTAAAATTCTAAATCTAACCCTATTCTCACTTTCTTCACTCCAGGCTCAATGAAATAGTCTCTGAATGTCGGTTGGACTTGATTTTCGAAATGATTGTCAAGTCCAGCTAGGCAGTTATAACGGTCTAAGATTGTATGTATCGGACTTTCGACGCGCGGTCTAGATCCAATACAAAGTTTCAAAGGGGTCCTGAGAACAAACCGGTTTAGAGTTTGATCCGAGGTTTCAGAGTATTATAGTGTCATTGGTTCTACTCGTTTTGGGTCTTGTAGAACGTATTTAAAGCGATCAGGGATGATTTCACAACTACTCTAGCGTTGCGCTAGCTAACTTACGCTTATTTTCTAAAGGAATTAATCCTACGTGATTTCTGGTCGAGTTGGTACTCGAGTCCAAGTACGGATTTTTCTAGGGCATTACAATTGTTTTCAAAGTTTGATGATTATATTGTTTAATTAAGTACCCAAGTCATCTTATAAAAGGTTGTCAGTCCGATGAACAGTAGATTCTGATAGTTAAGTTCTAGAACCATTAACGTACAGTTTAATAAGGTAGGTATTCATGGTAACACCCGAGTACCGAAAAGTACGGGGTGTTACAGGTTACCAAGGCACTTCATTTACCCACTCTTCACTCCTCAATGCTCCAAGTCTTCATATATCTTTGATCTTCAACTTCCAAGGGCTCAACCGACTCCTTGACACACAGACGCATGTGATGGACAAACAAACAAATTACTGCACTAACCGCTAGAACCAATTTTGGTATAATTCAAATTGAATACCACTGACCCCTAACATCGAGATAAAGTAGTTAAACTAAATGGTGATAGACCAACTGTTTATTTTACCAACTGTCGAGTGCGCTTATCAAGTGATTTGCAGGGGTTAGGTCTCTTTCTCCAATGAGTTCTTTTTTGTCTTGAAAATAAATGACTTTTGAAAACTACAACAAGTGTTTGGTCAAATAAAAATTAGTGATGGAGGTCAAAATTAAAACTTACCACTAACATGGATCACTATCCTGGCTGAGAGCAGCGAGGTGCTTAACTGAGCAACAGGCTAATGAGGGAGAAATGAGCAATGCCAAGAATATGAGCTATTATCGATCTTCCTTCAGATCTATCACATGAGTGCAAATGGAAGGGAATTATGACTAAGTTAGTCCGACGTAGAGTGAGGACAAACTGGTTCCACATTGATGAGTGGTGGAGATGATAAATGTCCTGAAGGACTAGATAAGCAATGTTGTGCTAGAGTTGATTTATTTGGGTTTGTTTTAATTGATTGGATGATTCTCCCATTTTGCTTTGCGTTCCCAATCATTATTTATAAACTCTCTAGTGGGGGCGTGAGAGTAACTACTACTTATATGGCAACACCATATATTGTCAGTTGGAAAGTGGTCGTTGCCTTTGATCGTTCTTGCTTTGCTTCATCAAACACATCTTTATCAGGATAATCGGTTATCGATTATGCTTCGATGCTAAAGTAGCTCTAATAGTTCATCTTTCTCATCTACGGGTTACCTGAGTAACATGACTCTTCAAAGACTTGATCATTGATGAGCTGTCCTTCATATATTTAACATACGTCATGAAGATTTCATACCTACCATGTGGCTGCATTTATATCATTCATTCTGAAATTTATTAATTTTCTAATAAAAAGAAGTTAGAAATTGAGTTTCCCACAAATTCCTATACAAAATAAAGGCTTAACAAGGAATGGAAAGTTAATTTCCTTTCATTTTCAAACAGGCCCTCCTAGTTAATCCATTATAATAAATGCTCTAACATTTTCAAACAGACCCTCAAAGTCCGGAAAAATATGTTTCTTTCATTGGATTAATGAAAAATTAAGTTTCCTTTCATTTTTCAAACAGGCCCTCAAAGTTATTTCATTATAATAAATGCTCTCACATTGGTATAAATGCTTTTAAATTCAAGGACTTTAAATCTTCATTAGACTTTGAAATTTATTGTGTCCAAATCCAATGCAAATTCATGAATTCAACTAGTTCATGAATTTATTAAATCAATGATCTCATTTCCCTCATCAAATGAGATGTGCAACACAATGGATGATTAAACTACAAAAGGAAAATAATATTTCAAACGTAATTAATAGTCAATACTCTTATCTAAGTGGTGGGAAACCAACACCTGAGTCTGGCCCACAGGAAATAAGAAAAACCGTCCATCAGCAAGGAACCAACGTATAGACTCTCCAAGTCAGAGAACCAGGACAGTTATCTCATCTCACGAACTACACATCCAAATCATTATGGACAGTCAATCAATTCCTTCCAAACATCCAATCCTTCTGTAGACCTGCGGCCCACATTAACAGAGGATTAGCTCAATCTTTCATGTTCAAGCACCCAAAAGGTGCGTCCTACCTGATGACGTTCTATGTGAGAGCACTACTCGCAGGGCGAGAAAGTCAAGAAAGATCCCTCACCGTCCTTTCCCAGGACTATACAATGTGAGGCCCTCTTTTCGCTTGTTTGCATGATTCGTCGATCATGACAAAGCCGCAAAGCAGCCCTATCCCTACGTTTTCCATCGAGAAATTTGGGACTGTAGACCCCACCTTTTAGCCAGCTGTTTTTATGAAACACTACAAAATTAGTTTAGTAACTTAGACCTGCTTGTACGGATAGCGAATTTAAGGACAAAAATACCCCTCCTTTCACGGAAATGGATTGGGTACTCCGCCTGCCACCTGCCAATGGCGGATGGTCAGTGCTCTGTGGACCCCACCATGATGTATGCTTTTCATCCATGTCGTTCATATATTTTTCCAGATTATTTTATGGTATGAGACCAAAAATGAGGTATATCCAAATCTCAAGTGTACCACATTATAGGAAACAGTGTTGAATGAGCGTCAACTATTAGAGACCTTTAGGGGGCCCACTGTGATGTTTGTGAGAAATCCTCCCTGTCTAAGTTCATTCATCGGGTCACAAAGACCTGGTTGAAGAGGAAAAACAAATTTCATAACGATCCAAAACTTCTGTAACCCCTAAAAGGGTTTCAATGGTAGATGTTCAATTCCCCACTACCTTTTACAGTGTGGTCCACTTGATAGTTAGATCTATCCTATTTTTCGTCTCAAACCTTAATATGAGCTCGCCAAATAGATGGATGGTTTGGATATAACACTGACATCATGATGGGACCCACAAAAGCAACACAAAATTTAAAAATAAAAAATAAAAATTGTTGTGGCACTGCCGCCACGCAGTCTGCTACGGTTATAATCCGTAGCCATAGTTGTCGAAAATTGAGGATTTTAGCCAAACTCGCTGGAAAGGTCTAGACTTTTTCGTAACCTATAGCTACAGATTATAACCGTAGCTATAACTGTAGCTATGCCCGTCTATGAAAAAAAAAAAATTATTTTTTTACATGGAGAACTTTATTCTACCTACAATATTTTCTAATACATATTTATATAAATATGTATATATAAGCATATAAAATTTTTTTCTCTCTTTTTTTTTCGTTTCTTTCTTTATTCATTTAACAAGAATATCTTCTAAATCAAAATTAGTTACTTGACATACCCTATATGATTTTGGGTAGGACAAGCTACTTTAGCCAACCAGCCTAGTTATTTTTCAAGATTCCATCAGGTTGATAGTCGAAAATCCATTTCATTCACTTCACAGTCAATTTCATTCATTTCATTTACTTCGCGATCAATTCCATGCATTTCATGGTCAATCCCGGCAATTTCCCTTCACTTCACGGTCAATTCCATGCATTTCACGGTCAATTCCCTTCACTTCACGGTCAATTCCGTGCATTTCACGGTCAATTCCCTTCATTTCATGGTCAAATAGAAATTAAGCGGGCAAACATGAAATTGAGTCGGGCAAACTAGAAATTGAGCGGGGAAAACATAAAATTGAAGGGGGAAAACTAAAAATTGAGCGGGGCAAACATGAAATTGAGCGGGACAAACTATAAATTGAGCAGGGCAAACATGAAATTCAGCAGGGTAAACTATAAATTGAGCGGGGCAAACACAAAATTCAGCGGGGCAAACTATAAATTGAGCGAGGCAAACACGAATTTCAGTGGGGCAAAATAGAAATTGAACGGGGCAAACATAAAATTGAATAGGGCAAACATGAAATTGAGCTGGGCAAACATGAAATTGAGTGGGGCGAACTAGAAATTGAGTAGGGCAGAATGAAAATTGAGCGGGGTAAACTAGAAATTGAGTGGAGCAAACATAAAATTAAGTTGGGTAAACTAGAAATTGAGCGAGGCAAATTGAAAATTAAGCGGGGCAAACTAGAAATTGAGCAGGGCAAACTAGAAATTGAGTGGGGCAAACTAAAAATTGAGCGAGATAAACTAGAAATTGAGCGGGGCAAACTGAAAATTTTGCGGGGGAAACTAGAAATTGAGCAGGGTAAACATAAAATTAAGCGGGGCAAACTAAAAATTGAGCAAGGCAAACTGAAAATTGAGCGGGGCAGAAATAAAATTGAGCGAGGCAAACATGAAATTGAGCGGCTAAATTTCATGTTGCCCCGCTCAATTTCATGTTTAGCCCTCTCAATTTTCAGTTTACCTCGTTCAATTTCTAGTTTGCCCCACTCAATTTCATGTTTACCTCGCTCAATTTCATATTTGCCCTGCTCAATTTTGAGTTTGTCCCGCTCAATTTCATATTTGTCCCACTCAATTTCTAGTTTGCCCCTCTTAATTTTCAATTTGCCCCGCTCAATTTCATGTTTGCCCCGCTCAATTTTTAGTTTTCCCCACTCAATTTCATGTTTGCCCCGCTCAATTTTTAGTTTTCCCCGCTCAATTTCATGTTTGCCTCGCTCAATTTTCAGTTTGCCCCACTCAATTTCTAGTTTGCCCCGCTCAATTTCTAGTTTGCCCCACTAATTTTCAGTTTGCCCCGCTCAATTTCATGTTTCATGTTTGTCCCACTCAATTTCATATTTGACCCGCTGAATTTCTCGTTGGCCCCGCTGAATTTCTCGTTGGCCCCACTCAATTTCGTGTTTGCTCCATTCAATTTCATGTTTGCCCCGCTGAATTTCTAGTTTGCCCCACTCAATTTCTAGTTTTCCTCGCTCAATTTCATTTTTACCCCGCTCAATTTCCAGTTTAATGGCAAAGTGATTGAAATTGGCCACAAAGTGAATGAAATGGATTTTCGACCATTGACCCGATGGAATCATGGAAAATAACTAGGTTTGTTGGCTAAATTAGCTTCTCCTACCCCAAAATCATATGTGGTACATTAAGTAAATCATTCTAGTTTAGGAGATATGCTTGTTGAATAAATAGACAAAGAAAAGAATTAAAAGATAGAAAAAAAAATTTATATGCTTATATATACATATTTATATAAATATGTATTAGAGAAAAATCTAGGTAGAAGTTTTCCATGTAAATTTTAAAAAAAAAAAATGCATAGATTGCAATGGACTACAGTTATAGCTACGGTTATAATCCGTAGCCATAGGGAAACTAAGGAAATTTGCTAGACAGTTCCGGACCTTTTTCAATATATCGAAAGACCTTCGATGCATATCGAAAAAGCATGGGCTACGGCTATCACTACGGGTATAATCCGTAGCTATAGAAATCACTGTAGCCATAGATTCCCTTTTTTATTTTTTTTTATTTTTATTTTTATTTTTGTTATTGTAATCCCCACCACCTTTTGTGGGTCCCATCATGAGGTCTGTGTTATATTCAAACCGTCCATATATTTGGCAAGCTCATATTAATCTTGAGACATAAAATAAGACAAATATAACTATTAAGTGGACCACACTGTAAAATACGGTGGGGAATTGAACGTCTACCATTGAAACCCTTTTAGGGGTTACAAAAGTTTTGGATCATTATAAAAAAAAAAAATTTCCCTCTTCATTCAGGCCTTTGTGACCTTATGAATAGATTGGATGGAAAATAAATGTTATGGTGGGCCCTACAAAATTTTTAACGGTGAAAATCAGTTTCCCCGCTACTCTTTGTGGTGTCGTCCAGTTGATCTTTGGATATGATTTTTTTTTGGATAACGCTCTGAAATGATCTCGAAATATGGATGAATGTTGTGGATAGAATAAATACATAGTTGTGGGGCCATGTAACTTTGATCTCTTTTAAGCCGTTTGTACAACTCTCGGTTGGAGCAGCGTCAGCGCTTGTCTTCGAAAGGAAGGGAGGGGTATTTTCGTCATCAAATTTGTTGTCCGTACGAGCAAGTCTAGGTTCCCAAACTTAACGCTTAATTTTTGCACTTAACACAGAATTGAAAATTTTTTCCGTGTTTAGTGGTGTTTGTTGATGCGTTATTAACGTGGAATATAGAAAGCGCTAAGTGGTTTTTCACTGAATTCTTTCAGTGATAGGAGTCTGGCTTAATGGTGAACGCGGAATGCGCTTCGTGATTTTTCAATAAACAAAAATTTTTGCTTCCAAAAGTACCCTTTTTCAAGTTACTACGGCAATTTTTTCCTTTTAAATTGTTTGCAAAATACAAAATCAACCTTTAAACTGTGAAATTTCTTTATGCCCCACTATGATTTATGTGTTTGATCCACACCGTCCATCAACTTTTTCAGATCATTCTAGAGCATGAGCCCAAAAATAAGGTACATGTAAAAGTCAAGTGGGCTATACCATAAAAACCAATGAAAATTGAATAAAACTTAAGTAGACCATTAAAAACCTTCTTGAGCCATAAAAGTTTTGGATCAAGATGATCCTTTTTTTTCCCTTCATCAAGCCTATATGACCTAATCAACAGATTGGTGTTAAATA
Organism: Magnolia kwangsiensis; assembly: GCA_037074715.1. Lineage (NCBI taxonomy): Eukaryota > Viridiplantae > Streptophyta > Magnoliopsida > Magnoliales > Magnoliaceae > Magnolia > Magnolia kwangsiensis. Next base: position 35,017,719 of record CM073582.1, on the reverse strand, counting down.
AACAGTACAGTGGGCTTTAAGAGAATTTTAATGATGATATGTTTTCCTGTGGTATGGTCCACCTGAGATTTATATCCCTCTAAATTTTTGTGTGAAGCCCTAAAATGCTCAGTAAAAATGGATAAACGAAATGGATGAAACATATACATCATTATGGGCCCACAAAGCATGACCCTAGGTGGTAGGGGGAGTAGATACGTGTAGTGGGAAGACGAGCACCTACGCTCCTTTAGCTCCGAGTTGTGCAAACAGTTCAAACGAGATCAAAGTTACATGGGCCCACAATGATGTATTTATTATATCCACACCATTCATCCATTTTTCGAGATCATTTTAGAGCATAAACCAAAAAATGAATCATATCCAAAGCTCAAATGGACCGCACCAAAAATAGCAGCAGGGATAATGATTTTCACCGTTAAAAAATTCATAGGGCCCACCATAATGTTTATTTTTCATCCAATATGTTCATAAGGTTAAAAATATCTGAATGAAGAGGGAAAACAAATTTCATATTGATCCGAAACTTCCGTGACCCCCAAAAGGATTTCAATGATAGATGTTCAATCCCCCACTGCTTTTTGCAGCGTGGTACACTTGATCTTTAGATCTACCCTAATTTTCTGCTCAAGCCTTAAGACGAGCTCTAAAAATGGATGGACGGTTTGGATATAACACATACTTCATTATGTGACCCATAGAAATTGTTGACGTCAATACATCAGTTACATAGGTGTGTGGTACACCAGCCAATCCACATCCATGATGGACGAGGATATCCTGCGAAGCCCTTGCTAAGGAAGTTCCTACGCTTGAAACTTAGACGGGATCCACAGTGATATTTTTTCAGAAATCCACTCCATTCATCCATTTTGTGAGCTCTCCGTTTTGTGAGCTTATTTTAGGAGATGAAACCAAAATTTAGCAGGATAAAAGACTCAAGTGGACCGTACTAAAGGAAAAGGTGGTAAGGGAAATTTCTACCGTTGAAACCTCCCTAGGTTTTAGGTTCGAAAATGATATTTAAATACCATCCATACCGTTAATAACGTCATTTGTAATGGGATGAACTGAAAACACAAATAATACCATGATTCAAAACTTTTTTGGCCCCCCGAACATTTTAACTGTAGATGTTCAATTATCACTTTTTCAGCCTACTTGAGTATTGCATACGGTTCATTTTTGGCCTCATATCCTAAAATGAACTAAACAAATGGATGGACAAAGAGGTTTCTAAAAAATGTGACAGTGGGCCCCACCTGGGTTACCAGCGCAGGAACTTCCTGCAAAAGACTTTCGCAGGGACACGGATTTCGGGTGCAGATTGGCTACTGACAGGTTGAGTAGCGAGACTACTACTGAAGTGACGTCACCAAGTTCTGTGCACCCCACCATGATATATGTTTTGTATCCACGCCGTCCATCCGTCTAGAGAGATAATTTTAGTGTAATATTCAAAGAATGAGTCACATTCAAAGCTCCAGTGGACCCCACCAACAAAACAATGGGGAGAGTGATGCCACCATTAAAAACTTCTAAAGGCCACAAAAGTTTTCGATCAAGCTGATATTTGTGTTTTACCTTTTTTAGTGTCTTTTCTAACTTTTTAACAGGTTGGATTTCGAAAAAACATCCTGGTGGGCCTTAGGAAGGTTTTAACGGTGGGAATCAATCTTCTTGTTGTTTTCTGTGGTGTGGTCCATTAAAGATTTGTATCATCCTCATTCTCTGATTCATACCTTAAAATAATATCTTCAAATGGATGGACATTCTGGATACAACACATACATCAAAGTGCAGTCCACATAATTCTACGTCCGCGGATTTTCGAAAATAGATTGGCTACTCCCCTGACACTAGCTCGGGCTGGTGGTCAGTGATCTGTGGGCCCCACCATGATCTATGTTTTTCATCCATTCCGTTCATCCATTTTTAAATATCATTTTAGAGCTTGATCCCAAAAATGAGAGGAATATAAATTTCAGTTGGACCACACCACATGAAAACAATGGTGATTGAATATCCACCATTAAAATCCTCCTTAGACCCATTGTACTATTTATTTGACATCCAATCTGTTGATTAGGTCATACAGGCCCAGACAAAGGGAAAAAACAAAAATCATATTGATCCAAAACTTTTATGGCCCCTAAAATGTTTTTAATGGTCGACGCTCATTCAACATTGTTTCCTCTAATATGGTCCGATTGAGATTGGGATATATCTAATTTTTTATCTCATACGGTAAAATGATTTATAAAAATAGATGGACGGAATGGATGAAACGCATACATCATAATGGCCCCATAGAGCATCAACCACAGGGGGAGTAGCCAATCCATTTCTCAAATTTCCTGCAAAGGATGTGGATTAGCTACATAGTTTGATTAGCGAGAATGGCTATTGAAGTGACGTCACCAAGTTATGTGGGACCCAAAATAATGCATGTATTGTATCCACACCGTCCATCCATTTGGTGATATAAATTTAGGGTATGAGCCAAATAATGAGTGTTAGATCCAAAGCTCGAATAAACCCCATAATAAAAAAACAATGGAGAGAGTGTCAACCACCGTTAAAAATTTCTAAGGGCCACAAAAGTTTTATATCAAGCTGAAATTTATTTTTTTACCTTCTTTAATGTCTGTCTTAACATATGAACACGTTAGATCTCAAATAAACATCATAGTAGACCTTAGGAAGGTTTCAACAGTGGGCGTCACTCTTCCCACTATTTTATGTGGTGGGGTCCACTCCAGATTTGGATCTAACAGTCCATCCATCCATTTTGGTGCTTACTTTAGGACATGCAACCAAAAATAAGATGTATCCAAAACTTGAATGGGCCACACGATAGGAAATAATGGAGATTTTGTGACCACCATTGAAACATTTATATGGCCACAAAAGTTTTGTACCGGTTTAAGTTCATGGTATTTTCACTTCAACTTAGTCAAATGACCTTATAAATAGTGTAGATGGAATATAAACATCAAGGTAGAGTCTCGAAAGGTTTTAATGGTATGCAGTCCTTTCTCACTATTTGATCTTATATGGCCTACTTGAGTATTGGATACTTCTCATTTTGGTCTAATGTCCTAAACTGTGTTTTTGATACTCCTCATAAGGAATTTATCTATATTTTTATGAATAATGATATTTTAATTTTCTCTTAATTACTATAATTTATTTGAATTAAATAGAATAATTTTATTTTCATATAATAAAAAATAACTTCTTTATAATATAAAATATTTTTAAATAGGAGATAGGGGCAAATGCATCGTATTAATATATTTCAGATATTTCATATGTTTGTTAACAAACATTTTGTCTCAAATTTGGTACTTAATTTTCAGGCTTCCGCCATAATTACTAAACAAGTATTTTTACTTTAGATTTCGAATTCAGCTTTCAGATTTCATATTCAGGCTTCATATTTCAGATTCAGGCTTTATACCACAGATTTAACAATCCGAGCATAAGTTTGTATTGTTTCCTAAAAACAGCTGGATAAAAGGTGGGGTCCACAGTCTCAAATTTCTCTTTTAAATGAGAACTTTGATACTCTGGTAGACTATAATAGATGATACAGATGCACTAAGAAATTTACATAAAAATCATACATAATTAAAATTACACAGTCCAAATTATGAGATCGATTTTAAAAGTATCATCAACCAAAAATAAGTGGACATTTATTGGACTATTAAAATGAAAAGGTATCCAATGGTCCTGTTTAAAAGTATCTTTAATCAGAGGATAGGAAGTGTCCAATAATATGATTTTCTGCATGATACTTAGATAAAGTAAGTTTCATAATTTAGACAGTTTAATTTAATTGATTGTGAGTCACGAGTCCAAGTTCCGAGTACCTGCGTATCAAGCGTCGTACCCTCATTATTAGATAAGGGAGAGAAATATCTGTTTCTCTATTAGATAATAGAGAGAAATGGGGAGCGCGTCGTCGATGCTGACTCAGTACGATATCGAAGAAGTTCAAGAACACTGCGACAATCTCTGTATGTTTAATCTCTCTCCCTCTTTCTCTGATCCATTGGATGTAGGGATGATTACTACAACCGTCCATCTAGTGGGCCAGTGTAGATAAAAAAGCATATGGTAACTGCAATTATGGCTGTCTATTTGTGGCCTTCAATCGGATGGCTGAAATAGAAAACAGTCAATCGTCGAGATTTAGAGTACGGACCCGATTCGTTTATCGTACGGCGAGCTTTACTGTAAAGTGGCGATGGATTGCAACGGTTCATTGCGCAGCGAGCTGGATAGCTCTTCTTTCTGTTATAGGGACTGCTAAGGAATTTCCTCACTTCTGCCCAACCAGGTGATCTGGACCGTTCATCTTGAATATCCCAAGATAGATGGGTCCAATGTTGAAAATATCATGAATTGGAGATTTCTACCGTCCATACAACGTTGGAAACTGCTTTTCTGGATGGTTGCTACTAGCTTACCTTTCTATGGAGTGGAAGATCTACTGCGAAGAGATTTTTGCCATGTGCTTGATTTATGGTGGGACCTTCTAGATGAATGGTCTTGATCATCACGTGGTGGGGCAGAAGGAGCAAACTGCCTTAACATTCGTCTTCTATCATTGTCTGTCTCTTGTTTTGTAAATACAGAGTTAATTCAGTTCTTCTGGGTGGTAAATTCAGTTTCGCAGCAAGAAATTGTGTCGTTGTAAAAGAGATTTTGTCAACTCGATCGAATTGCGAAAGGTTTTATATCTGCAGATGAGTTCTTGTCTGTTCCTGAATTTGCCGTCAATCCTCTGTCTCAGGTACTAGACAGTCCTCTGATATGTTTTCGTATTTCTTTCAATTATACATTTGTATAGAAGTGTTAATACAGCGCGTACCTGCATGTGTACACATGGCACGCATAAGAATTCCTGGTCACTCATCCACTGGGCCCCACCATGGATGATGTCCCAAAGCCCAAAAATCAGAACAGTCTGACAATACTAAGTGCTTGGATGAACTCTCTTAATTGAATGTGAACGGTTGCCTGAGATTGTTTAAACCGCTGTGGTTCTCCCACAAGTCTCACTTCCTATCAAATGCCTAGAATCACCCGAAAGGTGTGATGATTGGGCTTGCATGAGAAGTAAATTTCCATTGAAGGGCTACTTCCTAATTTTAAATACAGGGAAAAATCATTTCAATTTGGTCATTTCCTCTTTATAGAATTGAATTTTCACAATTCAGTATGGTTTTGCATCCACACAGCTTTGCCTATACCATGTACTTATGGTCAGTAGTGACTTTGAAATATAATATAGAATTTTCAGCTGAATTTTGAAAAGATTTTGTATATGGTTGTCAATTTCCCAACTTTGATTGATGAAGCATGATACATTTTGAAGAAAACAATATATAATGTTTGGCTATGCAGAACAGTCTGGTGGGCCTCATGTGGATGGGGCATGCTATGAAAATATCCAATGTTTGATGATTCTAACTCCTAACAGATCAATTGGGCCCATGTTTTTCTCTTTTAGTGTGAGTTGTTGATTGTAACCATCCATTTTGTGAGCCACCACTCGGATGGAAAGGGTTGTTGGATGGAGGGAATTTTGGCCATGGCTGGTCCATGATGGGTTCTACTAGATGAATGGTTTACATTACCAGATGGTGGGCCCAGAAAAATAAAAAGCACCAGCTAGCTTGCCTAATCATCGTAATATATATATATATTTTAAAAAAATAACTTATTCAGGATGTTGCAGAGGTTTGTCATTTTTGCCACTTTTCCCTTAATCTTTCATTGGACCATGATGATGCTTATCAAAAAATTGCTGGCAGGAGCAGTTTTCTGCCTTGCCTCTTATCTGACTCAAGTAACCTGTTGTAGGTAATCATATTTAAAGAAACGAAACATGTGAGGAGATGCGGCTGGCCTAATTGACATGGCACTTGGATAGACCCAGCTATGAGATGCTGCTCAGGGGCTGCTGTGTTTCACAGCATAGCTAGTAGAATCTTTCCACTTTTAGTTTTATCATATTGTAGCCATACATACAGTCAATCATGTTCTTGTCTTGAATGTACGTGATGCTCAATCAAAGGAAACAACACCGTCATGGGATAGAACATGCCTAGTATGTCCATGCCAGAAAATCTTAGCCATCTGATGAAAATGGGCAATTACAACCAATTATCCACAGTTAACAGGGGCCAAATTGGATTTGGATCATCTGATGGGTGATTTTTGGGATCATGCATAAAATATGGTGGATCTACATGAACAATTGGATCATTAAAAAGTGGATCCCGCATATACCATTAATTTGGCCAAGAAATTACTCCATCATCATTATGTTTCCTCTAAACTTTAGCTATACACACACACACACACATCTTCAACGGCTGATTCTTCACTTCTCCGAAGGACAGATTTCATATGTTCACTGTGCTCTTTTCTAGTTTCTGGCTTCATCTCATATGTTCTCTTATTTAATGGCCAGTATATTTCTTTGCAGAGGCTGCTTAGAATGGTTGATGGCTTGAACTTCAAAGACTTTGTGGCCTTCCTGTCAGCCTTCAGTTCTCATGCAAGCCTTCAACAGAAAATTGAACGTAGGGTGGTCTAACCTTGACCATGAATATTTCCCCATTTATATACTCCTTCATGCATATGGGCAAAGTTAGTTTCCTATTTTTATCCAAGCAAGTAGTTAGTTCTTGATTTGTTTACCAACACTTATTCAATAAGAAGCTTGTGTTAGGAACTACAGTTTGGAAAGTTATTAGCAACACTGTAGATACATACATATACTACACGTATGGTGTGATTTTTAAGAACTATTTGAGAGAACTCAGTTTTTATGCTTCCAATGATTGGATTCTTTAGAAGAGTGATTCTTTGTAGAGTTGTGATGCCGTGAAAGACTGTTTGAAGTTCATTCAAAAGTCCATCTATTCTTGTAATTTCCACTGTTGCACGGAGTTTGTTGGGAAGAATTTTCTGCAACAATCACTACAACTTTTGGGTACATTACATCCTATTCATCATCATTGTCGTCATCATCATCATCAAAGCCTTATCCCAACTAATTGGGGTCAGCTATACAAATTCCGTGATGCCATTCCACTCTATAATGGACCATATCCCCAGTTAAACCATAGGGCCTCAGTCATTCTTACTACCTCCACCCATGTCCTTTTGGACCTTAACATTGCCCTTTTAGAGCCTTCAACTTGAACAGACCCACCTTTAACTGGTGCAGTTGTTGGTCTCTGTTGCACATGGCCAAACCATCTAACTCTACTTCCCCTATCATATTACCTATTGCTGCTAATCCTAATTTGGCTCGAATGCATTCATTCCTATATCTCTCCTTGCTTGTCTTACCACGCATCCATCTCAACATCCTCATTTCCGCCATGCTCATCCTTTGAACATTCTGTTCCCTGACTGACCACATTTTATCCTATTCACTTCTCATTTAATTTGGATTCAGATCATAGGGTCACATTGTTCAGAATTTTTGTCGAAAGTCGCAACTATTTCTATCTTAATTTAGTAAGAAAGGTAAGCTACAAGTTAGTGGTTTACTAAACTTATAGAAACTTATGGATAAGTTAGGGGTTTACTAAACTTATAGAAACTTATGGATAAGTTAGCAAAGCCTTTAAAGTGTTGGATATACTAATTGCATATGAGTGTAAGGGTTTTATAGTCTTCTCAATTGGTAGTTACAAAAATGAAATGAGAAAAAAGAGATGCTTGCTAGGAGGAGATTCTCTAAATTTTTAGCGATCTCAATTCTATTGGGAGTGACGCTAAATATGCATGGTGTAATGTCATGCTTACTGAAGGTGTGGTGCTACATAGTGTCATGCTAACCCTACTTGAGGTATTAATTAAAAATATGGTGCACGATTTTACAATATCAGCCAATTTGCAATTTTTAATCAGTGCTTTGGGGATGTTATTTCCTGTTTGATGTTATCAACCACTTAACTTTCATTCTTTTTCAGTCATCTTCAAAGTATATGACTCAGATTGTAACGGGAAGGTGACTTTCAAAGATATATTGGAGGTGTTGCGAGATTTGACAGGATCGTTCATGTCTGAGAAGCAAAGAGAGGTAGCATTTCTATTTTATTTGATTTTTTTTTTTCTTCCATTTTACCTCCCATTTTGTACACAACAAAAGTCTTTCATTAAAAAATTTAGGAGGTCAATTTGCATCATCTATTCCTGTAATATATTGCGCTTGTATGTTGCCACTGGGTGTTGTCGAATGGAAGCCTCTAAATTTGGTTGTAACTCATGGAAAATATGGGTAGTTTTGTTTAGCAGATAGCTAGTGTTTGGTGGCTACTTCGGCCTCTGAAAAACAGCTCTTAGAAGTATTCTGATTATTTCATGTTATTATTCAAGCGCCCGACTAGCATCGTAAAATTGCTTAGGTTTCAAAGAGATTTTATCTGGAGAGGTATGGAGGAGAGGCATAACTTCCATCTTGTGGGATGGGGTTCTGGGAGATGCAGGGCAGGGGTCGTAAACCTCAGAATCGACCCACGACTGGGAGTTTGGGATTGAGGATTACTCCTTTTGGAAGCAGGTTGTTTTCTGTAAATATGGGCTGTCAATATTGGGTAGAAAACTCCACATAACCATCTTCTCCCTGCAGTGTGTCAGGAATTTGGAAAGAGATTATCATAGCGGGGAAAGTCCTCTAAAGGTGTTCATTTTGAAGTAGAGGATGTCTCTTGGGTTTGTTTCTGGAAGGATCTTTGATGCAGAAATAGACCTCTTTGTTCATTGGGATCACTGTTCAGTTTATCCACAGAAAGGGATGTGATGGTTACACAATGCTGCTTTGTGGTTCGGGGAGAGGTGATTTGGGACCCATGCATACGCAGAGCTCTCTAAGATGAAGAAGAATACATCATCCTTCAGGATCTACTCCACAATTCAGTTCCTTTGTCCAATACAAGTGGTGTTGGACACTAGATGGTTTTACATCATGATCAATTCATTCTATAAGCATCTTAATGATGGTGAAACAGAAAGATGGAAGTTCCTACTGCTAGGATCTGATCATATCAAGGTCCGCTGAGCCTGAGAGCTGTGGCTTTCACTTGGTCAACTTAAATAAGGTGCTTATCATAAATCATTAAGGAGTACAAATGCTTGTATTCTATGTTTTGAATAATGCAGAATCGATGTTACACTATATTATCCATTGCTCCTTTTGTTGGGATTAGGTGGAGTTCCCTTTCTCATTTTGATATGGTTTGAGCCAGTCCACTTGATCACTAATACTTACATACCTAGAATTGGGGCATCCATGGAAAGACCTTTGGAAACTGTATTTGCTGTGGGGTTTTTGGTCGAATGGAAAGGAACAAAATTGCAGAAGTAGAACTTTTGATAACAAATTGGCGTAAGTGATCGCCCAACTTTAAATAAATAAATAAGAGGAAAATATTGCAAAAAAAAATCTGAAAAATTAGGAAAAAGTTTGTGTAATTACTACAAGCGATCCAATTTGTTTTTTTATGTATTTCATTATAAATTGTGTAATTCGTTAATTACTACATGATTACATTACATTTAAATGACTATTAGACCATCTAAGTTATTTAAGTAACAATAAAAAAGTACACACTTACACTAAGTCACCAACAAATAACAAATATCAATTTATTAAAAATATAGAAATTTTATTGATAACTTGATGAGTTACTTCACTTGATGTATAAATGGTAGAAACTACAAACTAATAGTAAAAATTAAAAAAATAAAATAAAACAACTCTACAATTTACAGTTTACAATTACAATTTCCAGTTTACAACTATAAGTAATAACTTACAACTTACAAAATTACAATACAATTTACAAAGTTGCAACTTATACCACTATATCTATATACGTCCATCCCTCTCCCATTGTGGCACATCATCACAATTATTGTCGGAATCATCTCCATCTTCGACGTATTCTTCATCTTCTTTTGTTTCTCCATCATCGGTTTGCACTAGTTTCTAATGGTTGATCATGTTGATCATCTTCTTCTTGTATCTCTTCAATCTTATTCTCATGTTCTTTGGCCTTGATTGCTACTAAGCCTCTTGTTACTTCTTACCCCTCCTCTCCGCCTTTGTGTTGAAGAACCTTCTCAAGTGCCGATCCAAATGCCGCATCTTCTACTTGGGCCCATGTTAGGTCCTCTCTTGGAAAGACCAGGTCATTGGACTTGGGTTTCAAAGAAGAAGATTGGGAAGAAGACATGAAGAAATGACTTGATGTTAACTAAATAGTAAATAGGAATTGAAAATTAGAAGTGCCTTTTTTATTGGCAAAATGAAGTTTTTTGGAAAAAAAAAAAATAGTCAAATGTCCAATGGTCAGATTTATAACCGTTGGACACTAATGGCATATGCGGTGGTCACATATGCAATTATGTGATCGCATAAGCATAATCACTCATACGATTACACATGACAACATTGGTCAGGGTTTAACCAATTCATGGAGAATATGGAACTGATTAATATACCTATGCATGGAACCAAATTTACATGAACGACCTATCAATAAAATCCTGTTATGTGTTGTCCTAATCATTTTCTGATATCAGCGTCTTGGGAGGAGTTATTCCCGGAGCCTAATCTTTGGGCCTTGCCGAGAAGGATGTACTCACAATCTGTTGTGCTTGTCCTCCAAGTTTGAATCCTGGATCCTAAACCATTCAGGTTTTAAATCATGTGGATAGAGCATCCCCACTTCTTCTATCTTATTGAACAATGGTGGAATGGGGCTGGTATCCAAGGCAGGGCAGGGCAAGTTTAGTGGTAAACTCTGGGTGTTGAAGGGAAAATTGAAAGCTAGGAGCAAGGCAGAGTTTGGCAACATTGCAGAGCAGAAATCTTCTTTACATGCTCATCTGCTACAGATTGAGCAGGAGAAAGGGGATCAGGGAATCTTTCAGCTGAGAGATCTGCTCTAAAAAGAAAAATTAGCAGAGGAATTGGAAGCTACTCTAAGAAGGGAGGAAATTCACGGAAGCAACTTTTGCAAGAGAAACGAATGAAGGAAAGTGAGAATAATTCAGTATATTTCCACAGAATGTCTAATGCAAGACGAAGAGAAAATTACATATCCTCAGTGCAGAAAGGAAACCTTTTCCTTTCTTCTGTTGAGGAGGTCAGTGGCTGCTTTGTAAAACATTCCCAGAATGCATTTGCAGAAGAATTCTCGAGGAAGCGTACTCTTGAAGCCTGAAGGTGTCCAGTTCGACGAAATATCCCACTCACAGGCATAGATGCTGGAACAGGAGTTTAATGAGGAAGAAGTGAAGTTAGCAATATTGGGTGACGAACGTGATAAGGCTCCGGGACATGATGGGTTCCCTGTCAGATTTTACTAGGTATGTTGAAATATTATTAAAGATGATCTGATAGCGGTATTTCGTGATTTCTATGAAAATGATGCTACAATTGAACCAATTGGTGCTCTTTCATTGCTCTTATCCCCAGGAAGGAGACTGTGGAAGTGGCATCGAACTACAGGCCCATTAGTTTGGTTGGTGATGTCTATAAGATAATTGCTAAAGCTCTGTCTAGAAGGATGCCAAAGGCCATGGTGTTGATCAACTTGGATGCCCAAAGCGCGTTTTTGGTGGGTAAATCTGTGATGGAAAGTCCATTCATTGCCACTGAACTAGTGGATGAGTCTCTAGAAATGGAGGTAAATGTTTCTTGTTGAAGATAGATATTGAAAAAGCCTATGATAGTGTAAATTGGGCTTTTCTCTTCTATCTACTTCATCAGATGGGCTTTGGGTCTAGATGGAATAGGTGGATGAAAGCGTGTGTCCTGTCTTCTTAGTTTTTGGTTCTAGTCGATAAAGCTCAGAAAGGTTTCTTTAAGAGTGAAAGAGGCCTCAGACAAGGGGATCCTCTATCGCCTCTCATGTTTCTCATAGTGGGAGAGGATCTATGCAAACTCATCCATGGAGCTGCCGATATGGGGTTGATAAAGGGGATACGTCTTATTGGAGAGAATATGAGGCATGTTCAGTATGCAGATGACATCATGCTTTTTGAAGACAGATCTATTCAAGAAGCTAAAAATCTTAAAGACATTCTTACATTGTTTGAAATAGTTTCTGGCCTGTTGGTGAATGATTCCAAGAGCATTATCTCTGCCTTTAATTTGGATAGGCCTTATTAAAAGAGATTGCTCGTGATGTGAGATGTAGGGTGCCTACAGAGAATAGTAACTACCTGGTTATTCCTGTAGTTCTGAGAAGCAGAGTCGATCACTGTGACAGAATGATTGAAAGGAGTCAAAGCAGGTTGGCTTCTTGGAAAGGTACGTTGCTTTGTCTGAGGGCAGAATAACTCTCATTAAGGCGGTCCTTTCTAATATGCCAGTTTAACATGTCTATCCTGAGATGTCCCGCAATGTTATCTCCAAGATTGAATTTATATGGATGAATTTTTGAAACATTAGTGAAGATCAGCACAATTTTCATTTAGTTTCTAGGAAGCAAGTTTGCAAACCTGTAGAAAATGGCAGGTTGGGAATTGGGGATATGAAATCGGTGAACATTGCTCTGCACAACAAGTGGTGGTGGAGATTGGGGTCAGGCAAAGAATCCCTTCTCAGGAGATTCCTTATAATCAAATATGGTCTGTCTGTGAATGGGTGGGACATTTAGGAGGCATCAGAAGAAAGGGTTCTGTTATATGGTGGGCAATTTCTTGGGCCAGTGATATGAATAACAAGATCTTCTAGTTCATGCAACTATGGCATGAAGAGAATTCATCATTAGATGTAATTCCCTCCTTTCTGTTCGATGCAAACTACAAAGAAGTCCTTCAGTGGAATCCTTTAGCAAATATGCCCAAAATCTCCTGGAAGCCTCCCCTGGATGACATCTTTGAAGTGAATTTTGATGGTTGCTCTTTTGTGAATCTGGGATATGATGGAATAGGAGGTTGCATTAGGGATCATTTGTGAATCATCCCATGGCTTTCTCTGGGCCGGTGGGAATTTGGAACTCCAACTTTGCAAACACTGCAGCAATATTGCAAGGTGTTTAAGATGTTGGTCAGATTCAGCTTCCTCCTGGCCATTATGGAATGTGACTCCAAAAACATGATTGGATGGGCGATCTTGAGAAAATGTCTGTGGCGATTGGCAGATATGCTAGAGGTGTGGGATTTATGTGGAGGTAACCAGATAGTGTTCTCCTATGTTGGCAGAGATGGCAATGATGTAGTGGACATGTACTCAAAGCAAGGAGCATCGAGGCAACCAGTTGCGGTGTTCGATTTCAGAGCTGATTAGATGGTGCATCATGTTTTCTGTTAGAGGTCATGATGCTTCTTCTTCTTCTTTTTTCTTTTTTCTTTTTTGTTTTCTTCTTCTTCTTTTTTTTGCCAAATTTTTGGCTGGATTAATATCTTGTATTCTTATTTTTTGTTTTAGCAATAATTTCTAGTTTACCCTTTAAAAAAAGATCTAGTTGTCTCTGGTGTTGTTGTACTGGGTTCTACAAGTGGAACATTTTATAGTTTGGTTAGCAAGGTATTCAAAATGGTTACGTAACGGCCATTATGGCCATAATGTAATGGTAACAATAGCCATTGTTATGTGTTACAGGGTTGTAACGGTTGTTACAGAAAAAACAATCCATAACGAACCCATAATGACCGTTACGGTTGTAATGGTCCGTTTAGAGGCCTATACAGGTTTTTTCCTCCTCCAAAAAAACAGAAAAAAAAAAAGAGAGAGACCATAATGGCTGTTACGACCTCTATCGTAATAGTAGCGGTGCTGGCCATTACGGCCACCATTGCCATTACGAAATACTTTATTGGTTAGACTGGAGAAGGAGAAGAAGAAGAAGTAAAGATTCTTTCAAGTATTGGTTACAGGGATCCTATGGCTTTACAAGTTGTTGGCTTAGTAAAATAGGTAATTAAGCATCCAAATGTGTAGTTTGGCTTAAATTACTTTTAAAGGGAGTCTTTATTTGGGAAGAGTGTAGGCATAAAACCACATATGATTTCTTTTTTTCTTTTTTTTTTGTCGATGTAAGGTCAAGGATGATTGGCATATGATCAAATAGCATACCTTTATTTTTGCAGTTAAGAATTCCTTACATCATATCGATGCACCAAATGACCAGTTTATATTAGCTTTAACTTTATGAGTATGTTTCTTTTTTTCCCCCATTTTGTTTTTACCAATCTTTGTAGGTGTATTTTCTTCGATCTTCTCTCTACACCATATCATGCACACATTGTCATTGTCATCATCTAAGCCTTATCCCAACTAATTGAGGGAACATGAATCCTTTTCCACCATTCCACTCTATCAAGGGCCATAACTTCAATTAGGCCATAGGTCATCAAGTCTTTTGTTACTACCTCCATGCACGTCCCTTTGGCTTTCCTCACTTGTGCTTTTAGAGCCTTCAGCTTGCACCTACTCTCCTCTTACTGGCATAGTTCATGGTCTCCCTTACACATGGCCAAACTATCGAAGTCTACTTACCCTTATCTTATTACCTATTGGTGCTACTCCTAAATTTTCTCAAATGTATTCATTTCTAATTATAATCCTTCATTGTCTTGCCTCTCATGTATCTCAAAATCCTCATTTAAGCTACACCCATCCTATGAACATGTTGTTTGTTAACTTACCAACATTCTATCCCATAAAGCATGGCTGGTCTTATTGCCATCCCATAAAATTTCATTTTCAGTTTGAGTGTTATACGGCGATTGCATAAAACTCCAGAAGCACCTCTCCATTTCTTCCACTTCTCCTGAATTCTATGGGCAACATCCTTCTCAATCTCTCCACTCATGAATTATCTACCCAAGACATCAAAAGTGGTCATTTTGGGAAACTTCTTAGTCAACAATCATTACTAATTCCTCATTCTCGCTCTTGTGGTTACCAAAAAAATTGCACTATCTAGACTATTATAGGGGTCGTTTAGCATCTCTACAAATAAGAGCTTAGTTGCTTATCTCTAAAAAAGTGCATTTTTTTTTATTTTTTTTAAATAGATCGTTTGATAATGGTCTAATTTAGACATAAGAGGTTTTACCTATTAATTCTTTAGGTATAAAGAGTTTACTTTTTTTAGGAGGTTATTTTGCTAAAGCAAGTAGACATTTTAGGGCTTTTGTTGGTACAAGTTTGTCCCTAAACTTTTTAAGAAATTCCCATATTGCCCTCTTCTCTCCTCTTTACAATCTCTTCCATCATAATGAAGGTGGGCCCACATGATGAACTACCCATAATGAAGGTGGGCCACACACGATAGATGGTCCAATCAAAGGTGGGACCCACATGATGGATGGCGGACATTGAAGGTGGGCCCACATGATGGATGGTTGACATCTAAGGTGGTCCCACATGATGAATGACCCATATTGAAGGTGGTTCACACGATAGATGGTCCATATCAAAGGTGGGACCCACTTGATGGATGGTGGACATTGAAGGCGGTCCCACATGATGGACAATTGACATCGAAGTGGGCCCGCATGAAGAACGACTTATATTGAAGGTGGGGCCCTACAAGATAGATGTGGACCACATAATGGACGGTTCACATCAAAGGTAGGCCCCACATGATGGATGCCCCACGTCAAAGTGCAGTCCTGTGTGATGGACAATCCACATAAAATGGGCTCCACCTGATGAATGCCCCTCATCCAAGGTCTTACATGATGGACGGCCCATATTGAAGGCGGCCCAACATGATGGATGGTCCACATTGAATGTGCGCCCCACATGATGGATGGTGGACATAAAAAGTGGGCCCCACATCATGGATGGCCCACATCAAAGTTGGGCCGATGGATGGTGGACATCAAAGGTGGCCCCACATGATGGAGGACCAACATCCAAGGTGGGTCCCACCTTTAGTTGCCATTCCTATTGATTGGATGATTTTAGCCATCCAATCAATAGCAAATATATATATATATATATATGGGAAATGGTACTATGCGCTCGAGCTCACGATAAGCTTATCGTGAGGTCGAGCTGTGTGGGCCCCACCGTGATGCATGTCGACCATCAACACCGTGCATTTGATGGTTCCCCTTTAAATAATGGGATATCCCAAAAATCAGCCGTATACGGAACTTAGCTGGGCCATACCATCTAAAATCATGTGAAGACACCATTAAAACATATAAAAGCACTTGGTGGGGCCCACCTAATTTTTGAATGCTGCTGAAACTTGGTATGACCCTTAATCCTAGTGGGACACACATAATGGATGGGCTGGATTTGCAAACCACATCTCGTTGGGACCCAAAAAATGATTATGAATGCTTTATTGGTTGCACGACCCCTCTCCACTTCTGTATGTGGTGTGGCCCACACAAGTCACTGATTGACTTGATTTTTGAGACCTAGGTCCACGGTGGAATGGTGCATCTAACTGATGGGGTAGATGTTTGAAATGCATCATGGTGGGGCCCACACAGCTCGACCTCATGGGACGGACCCATGAGCTCGAGCGCATTGTACCTTTTCCCTATATATATATATATATATATATATATATATATATATATATATAATGCATTGATCATAATGTTGTTGTAATATTTAAATATGAAAACAACTACCCTTTTAAAAAAAGCTCTTATTCAAATGTTTTACCAAACGTGCTTATTTCAAATATGAACCTTTTTTCTTGTTATGAAAAAAGGTGATTTTACCAAACAAGCTTATTGTAAAACAAGAGCTAGAATAGAAAGTCCTAATTCTCTAGCTCTTATTCGAATAGCTCTTATTAGATTAGATAAGAGTTGCCAAACAAGCCATTTGACTAATTTTAAATCCTTCTATATTCTAGAGCACCCCACCATAAATCTAGCTGGTGTTTTTATGCCCTCCCTTACTATCAATCAAAACTATGTCATCTGCAAAAAACATACACTATGGGATCCCTTCTTGCAAATGCGTCATTAACTTGTTTATAACCAATGCGAAAAGGTACAAGCTCAATGTCAACCCCTGGTGCAAGCCTACAGTAATTGGGAACTCACTTGTCTCTCCACTTGTTATCCTCATATTTGTTACTACTCGCTCACACACATCTTTAATTTTTCCAATATATCCTCTTGAAACTTCATTCTTTCCCAACACCCTCAAGATTAACTCTTTAGTGATTCTATCGTAAGATTTCTCTAAGTTAATAAAGACCATGAGAAGATCCTTCCTTCTCTCCCAATATTTCTCCATCAATTGTCTAAGTAGGAAAATAGCTTCAATGGAAGACCTCCCTAGCATGAAACCAAACTGATTTTATGATACATTTGTCTCATGCCTTAGTCTTTGCTCAATCACTCTTTTTCAAAATTTTGCTCATTCACTCTTTTCCAAAGTTCCATAGTTATGGCTCATAAGTTTCATCCCATGATAATGAGTGCAACTCTGCATCTCCTTTATTCTGACGAATAGGTACCATGGTACTTCTTTTCCATTTTTCTAGCATTTTCTCTTTCTTACAATCTTGTTGAATAACTTTGTTAACCAAATGATGCGGACATCACGCGCACATGCACACGCACACCGCCCCCCTACGCACGTACGTAAGGAAGAGGGCCCCACCGTCGATCTAGATTGATGATGACATCCAGGGAGGGCCTCCTAGCTAAAAGACTTGAGTTTTGGTTCGTTGGAGTGGGCCCAATAGTCAAGTAAAGCCATCACGGGTTCTCATGATCGTGAACCACTAGTCTGATTAGTCTCATATTTTAGGTTTTGCTTATTAATGTTATTTAGAATATCATGGACGGTTTAGATTACTTTGATTAGTTATTATTTGTGTTTACTTCATCGCCAAGTAATAAGTTGCGCACATGGCTCGAGTTTTAGGGGTATAGGGTTTTCTTATAAATAAGCACCCCTTGTAGGCTTTTTTCTCATTAAAGATTAATAAAAATTCCTGCGTTCTTCTACTCCTCTGAGTTCTTGAGTTGTGGAAATCCAATTGGGTGTGAAGCCCTCCCTTCATCGAAGGGCTAACTACCGTGGTGTGAAGCCACATCTATCCCGATTCACCCCCGTCCTCTACGATCCCTTCTTCCTATCTCTTACAATCATCTACATTTTAAATCCGTTCTCTATTGCTGCAATTCTTCTCCCTACAACAAAATTTTAGAATCTGTCCCTATAGGAAGACTAAAACTTCAGCGGAACACCACGCACAAACCGCACATCGGATCGGCCCGAAGATCAGGGATTTTGGAGTCCTCCCCTGGCCGACCAGGCCCTAGAATTGGTTTTCGGAATCGGGGCCCGCTCGCACATGCGGACAAGCTCCTGTGCACGTGCGTCAGGCCTGGCCCATTGTCCACACACAGAGACTATCGCCAGGTTCAAATTTCCTGTTTATTTCATCCCTCCCATACCTGTTTTCCATAGCCCTAACCTTAGATTGCATTATTTTAACTTATTTGTCCCTTTTCTTACCCTAAGGTTCTCAGAACTGAAATTGGTGAATCCCTTGGATTAGGGACAAATTGTTGTGCATGTGTGGATGAGTTTTACTTCCCTTTGAGTATTGTTTGGTCCATAATTTTTATTGATCCAACCCAGCACGTGTAGGCCTGGACCCACACCGATTCCCCTTGCTTGAATGTTTGAACTTTTGTGTGGGATGTGAAAATTTTATATAAATGTTTCTGAGTTAGTTTGATCTAAAGCCTGAGATCTTGCATATCATAGTTAATTTTCATGTCTTGCATTAAATTTGGTATTAGAGATTGGGGTTCCTATAAGGAATGCATTACATTTTTCGGGTTTAGTTTGTTTATGTCCATAATGCATCAATTCTCATCGTATATAGCTGTTTAGAGGTCCATAAACCCTGATATAAGCTGCTGAATTTTTTTGTTATCCCTTTATTTTGACAGCTATGTTGCTGAATGTTGGTAACTATGTGTAGTTTCCATCATATAGAGTCTCATAGGATCACTTAGTCTCATTTAGGTGCATATAGTCGCAGTAAAAGGTCCTTAGGTGGAGTTAGTAGTTGTATGCCCACGCGTACAGGTCGTGGTTTTGGTTTGCACCCTGCATTAAACATAGAGCAACTACAAGAATTAGTGAATAAGTTGGCCCAACAGGTTGAGTCTTTAAGTAAGCGCTTGGAACAACGTATGGACCAACACCTTGATCAATTTAATAAGCGCGTTACCCAACTAGAGACCTCCCTCAGAGCAAACTTCACCATTGGGGAAGATGGCCAATCTCAGGCAGGTGGTCATGAGGTTAGACCAAGGAATGGAGTCGGCTAAGGAATTGTGTGCACCCACACCACGAGGGACATCATGATCAATATGACCCAGATGCACAACTTCTCAAGGGAGTTAGAGTAGACGCCCCTACGTTTGATGGTCACTTGAACCCTAATGCCTTTTTAGATTGGTTGGCAGATATGGACCACTATTTTGAGTGGTATGACATGTCAGATGTTCGTCGAGTCCGATTCACCAAGATGAAGCTTGTGGGTCAAGTAAAGAGGTTTTAGGCGATAGTAGAGCGAAAGAAAGAAAGAGCGAGGGAGCTCCCAATAGTTCATTAGGGAGAAATGAAAGAAACACTTAAGGAGAAGTACCTCCCTTTCTCTTATCGCTTACGATTGATTGAGGAGTGGCAATCTCTTCGACAGGGTTCTATGAGTGTTGCTGACTAAGAAGTTTGAAGAGTACTCAACCCGCTACGAGGTTGATGAGAACCCTGCACTTACCCTTGCTCGTTTTAAAACGGGCCTCCATCCTGACATTAGGAGAGAGTTGCTCGCCAAAGATATAGACACTATTAAACAGTTGTATCAAGTAGTGTTAGACGTCGAGCAATATCTCAAAGCATCTTTGGAAAGGCTATTTGACTTTCGCAATTCTAGTGCTAAGGCCAACCCCTCTAGGGCTAAACCTAACACTAGATACCAAAACAAACCTTTCAACAATTTTCAACCCAGATCTAAGAATGATAAGGGTACGTGGAGGTGGGACAACTAGGTGTTTTAGGTGTCAAGGGTTTGGTCACTTTGTCCACCAGTGCGGCACGAGAGAGGGCACCAAAGTATTCCTTATTGATGGGCAAGTAGAAGTAGTGCTCCCAGAGAGTAACGGTGAGAAGGAAAAATATGAACCAGTAGAAACCCCTAGTGATGAGGAAGGGGGAGCGCAAGAGTTTGCGACCCTCGCAATTGTGCATTGTGCCTTGGCTCAAGCCAAGAACACTAATGACTAGCGCCGCAATACGATCTTCTATATTTATGCAAAGTATTGAGAAAAGAGCTGTAAGTTGATCGTGGATAGTGGTAATTGTGCCAACGTGGCATCAACTAGCACTGTGAGCCGTTTGGGCTTGAAGCTGGAAGCCCACCATCAAAACCCTATAGTCTCCTGGGTTGATGAAATGTCCATTCCAGTCTTGCACCGTTGTCTTGTTCCAATTCAGTTTGGATCATATAAAGACACTCTTTAGTGTGAATCGTGTGATGTTGTTCCCATAGATGTAGGCCATATCATTCTGGGTAGGCCATGGCTCTATGACAGGAATGTTACCATATTTGGTCGTTCGAATGTGTGTACATTCTGGTTTGAGGGCAAAAAGGTCAAGTAAACCCACTGCCACCCAAGAACACGGCTGGAAAGGAGTCCACCACACAGAGTGGTGCGAGTGGCTCAAAAGAATTGAAGGAATCGAACTCCAAGTCCAAACTACTCCATATTCTAAATGCCAAGGACTTTGAGTAAGAAACGAAGGCAAACGCGATGGTATACGCCCTTGTGGCTAGGGAGAGTGTACCAAAGGCTAGCATTGAGTTACCCACTGAGGCCATTCAAGTAGTGCAGGAGTTTCATAATGTTTTTCCTGATGATCTACCGAATAAGCTTCCCCCTATGAGGGATATACTGAAATAGCGGTGAACACCGCTTGAGTTGAAGTAGGAATATGCCAATATATCCTAGAGGGGGGTGAATAGGACTTTTTAAAGCTTTGTGAGTTATATTAAAATCCTATCACTCTAATCCTAACAGGTATGCAATTTTCAGGATTACTCAAATGTAACTCTACTGGCTTCCAAGCCCAGTAGAGGATCCAATCACAGAACTATTTAATTAATAAGCATGAAGCAGTTATAGTCTATGATGGATGTGACTGTGTGTGTGAAGTGTGAGCAGATATGAATGCAATTAACATATTCACACAAATGATCAAGCACAAGAATCAATCACAGACACAGTCGTTTTTATAGTGGTTCGACTACCTGTCTACTCCACTTCCGGCTGCCACACTCAACCCTTGAGTGTACCGGATTTCGCTAAGGAGGTTTCCCAGGGTTCACCTCAAACCTAAGGTTTTAAATCAGGTTCACCTTCAACCTTTACAACCTACACAGAGGCTGACTGTTTATGCTCTCACGAGCAAGGGTCAACACATAACACCTGGTTTAGGTACACTGGCCAAGGATCTTACCCTGACACCCTAACAGAGGTTTTACACGGTTCACCTCATAATCCAGAATTTTACTGGTTCACTCCTAACCAGATGTTTATGCCCACACAGAGCAAGGGTCCACACAACTCACCCACACGTACACTCCTGCCGGAGGCCTCTTTTGAGGACTTCAAAGGGTGAGCAACACTTAAGACCCAATCCTTGAAAGGAATGATCACAAGTATCCTCTGAACTCTAAGTACTTACAGATAAGTTGATGAGTCCCTTTTAGCGCAGTGATGAAGATCTCCTTCTTGTTGATGAAGAGTCTTCAACTCCCTTGATCCGCAACACAAAAGATGTACTAATATCCGGCTTTGGGTTGTATCAAGGTTATGATGGAATTCTACTCTCTAAAGGTTTTCCTATTAGGAAGATAGAGTGATTCCAATCATCTATGCATTCAAGGCATCCCAGCTTAATGATTTGTCATTAAGTTAGTAGCTGGAGGATCCTTGATGCGGAAGTTCATTCCCCAATCCACTCTATTGAATATCAATGATGAGGGTGGATTGGAGGATGAACTCCCTGAGAGAAAAGGCTTAAGATAAATGATATAAAGTTTAAAACACTCAGAAGCACTCTCTTCTTTCTCTACCAGCAATAAAGACTAACCGCTCTATATATAGGCAAAAGGTTCCAACGGATATAAAACGGTCACATTTATGATAGAGTTCGATATCATCGAGCAGGGTCGATATCATCGAGCGTATACTCCCGATAACATCGACTGACCTTTCGATGATACAAACTTAAATGTCATTTTCGCTTTTAGAAACCTTTTGCCAACTGGTCGATGGGATCGAGACACACATCGATGATATCGGATTTCAAACTCCGATTCCATCGATAGAGGGATCGATCTATCGACAGGTGAAAACAAGAGAGACAAACCTTGAAGAATTTCAGGTTCTAAAGATATGATCGGAGAACAGCCGATGTCATCGGAATTTGAATGTTAATGATATCGAGACCTTGTCGATAGGATCGATAAATCATATAGATTTACCTATAAGCACGCTGGTCAGTTTGTGGCAGACTCGATCCAATCGACTAGGACTCGATGGCATCGACATAAGAATATCGATTTCCTCGAATAGCCCCCGATCAACGTTTAAAACGCCCTGAAATTTTTGTTGGAGGAAACATGCGCCCACTATCAATATGATCGAATGACTTCTGATATGATCGATATTTGAATTCAAATTGAATTGGACAGTCATCGATATATCGAAGCTTATAGTAGTTTTCTTTAGAAAAATAAGGGCGCCGAAAAACTGCCTGTCGATATTGTCGATCCACTTTCGATGGGATCGATATTCGAATATCAATGATATCGATTGAGATTCTGATATATCGATAAATCGTCCAGATGAATGTTTGATTGTTGAACGCTTTTTGTCCTCACTCGATTGTATTGATTGAGATAACGAGGACATCGACAGAGCGGGTCGATCATATCGAAATGAGAATCGATACAATCGACAGGGTAAGAAAAACTTGAAGATTTTCTTGTTTGGTAAAAAGTTTTCTTACAATAAAACCCTAAGGTGTTCTACTTAGTTTTAAGGGTTTTAATCACCTGGTATTTTGATACATGGGATGTGAGGCTATGATTTACCTATGGCAAGCTTCCATATATCCAGTTGAGGCAGACACTTGAATTGATCTTCCTGTTAGGCGCTATTGTCCGACTAACTCAGCCTACACCGCAATTGACAAACCAGGGCACTAGTGGGTGCACTTTTATATACAACATGCTATTGATTTAATCCCTGGAACGACTCTACCAAACCTCTTGCATTACAGAATGAACCCAAAAGAACACGCTGAGTTGAAGAGGCAGATTGATAAACTCCTAGAGAAGAGTTTCCTTCGAGAGAGCATGAGTCCGTGTGCCATGCTCGCCCTTCTTACACCTAAGAAGGATGGCACATGGAGGATGTATGTTGATAGTAGGGTCATCAACAAAATCACAGTCAAGTATCGGTTTCCCATACCGCGTCTTGATGACATGTTGGATATGATGGCCAATATTACTATCTTCTCAAAAAATTGACCTCAAAAGTGGTTATCACTAAATCTGTGTACGCCCTGGTAATGAGTGGAAGACGGCCTTTAAGACAAAGAATGGGCTATATGAGTGGCTAGTTATACCTTTTGGGTTAACTAACGCCCCAAGTACTTTCATGCGTGTGATGACCCAAGTGTTGAGGCCTTTCATGCAGAAGATCCTGGTCGTTTATTTTGATGATATCTTGATTTATAGCATGACCAAGGAACAACACCTTAACCATTTGAGGCAAGTTTGTGGGATCCTTAGAGCCGAGAAATTGTACGCCAACCTAAAGAAGTGTGTGTTTTTGTCTAGTAGTGTTACCTTCTTAGGTTTTATTGTGTCATCTGAGGGCATATCGGTGGATCCCGAGAAGGTCAAGGCCATCGTCAATTGGCCTGAACCCCACAACATTCATGAGGTGCGCAACTTTCACGGCTTAGCATCCTTTTATAAGCGGTTCATTCGAGGCTTCAGTTCCATCGTGGCTCCCATCACGGATTACATAAAAAATGGAGAGTTTCAATGGACAAAGGCAGCCTCGAAGGCCTTCAAGGAGATAAAGGTCAAGATGACCGAAGCTCCAGTCACGCGACTTCTAAATTTTTCAAAAGCTTGTGAAGTCGCATGTGACGCGTTAGAAGTCGGCATAGGATGAGTATTTAGTCAGCAAGGGCACTCTGTCGTCTCTTTTAGTGATAAACTGAATGAAGCGAAACAAATATATTTCACCTATGACAAAGAATTCTATGCGGTAGTGCAATCACTGTACCATTGTCGTCATTACCTATTGTCACAAGAATTCGTTTTATTCTTAGATCATGAGGCCTTGAGATATCTGAACTCTCAGAAGAAATTAAACCCTAGGCATGCCAAGTAGGTTCAATTCCTTCAAGAGTACACTTTTGTGCTTAAGCACAAGACCGATGTAGAGAATAAGCCTGCCGATGCGTTGAGTCGTTGAGTCTTATTACTCAACTCCATGAGAGTCGAAGTTACGGGCCTCGAGCGCATCAAAGAAGATTATTCTAAGTATCCAGATTTTAAAGTTGTGTACACATCGTTGTTAGAGAGTCCGTCAGGAGTTAGCAGTGAGTACTTGATTTTAAACGGATATTTGTTTAGAAGTGACCACTTTTGCATACCACGCACCTCCCACCATGATTTTCTTGTCTGGGAATTACATTCAGGAGGGGTCGCGGGTCATTTCGGTCGAGACAAGACCATTGCCCTAGTGGAGGATAGGTTTCATTAGCCAAGCCTTAGGTGAGACGTGACCAAAATTATAGAGCAATGTCGTACTTGTCAACTTGTAAAGCAAAAGAAACAAAATACAGGATTATACACACCTTTTCAAATTCCATTCATCCCTTGGTAGGACATCAGTATAGACTTCGTGCTTGGACTCCCCAAGACTATTCGGAAACACGATTCCATATTTGTTGTCGTGGACCATTTTTCTAAAATCGTCTACTTCATTCCTCGTTCTAAGACCTCCGACGCATCTCATGTTACCAAGTTATTTTTTATTAAGGTCGTCAAACTACATGGGTTACCAAAAACCATAGTGTTTGACCGTGACGTGCAATTCATGAGTTACTTTTGGAAAACACTATGGCACATAATGAATACTAGGCTCCAATTTTCTTCTATCTACCACCCTCAAACTGATGGTCAGACTGAGGTGGTCAATAGGAGCCTTGGGAGTTTGCTCAGATGTTTAGTGGGGAGCACACCAAGACATGGGACATCGTACTAACCATGGGAGAGTTTACATTCAATAGTTCTGTCAATAGGTCCACAGGTCCAGGTCCTTTTGAAATTGTTACTGGTTATAAGCCTAGGAAGCCTATTTTCTTGTCCCATATGTCATCAGAGTCTGCAGTGTCCTTTGCGCATCACATCCATTCATTGCATCAAGAAATCATGTGAAAGATCACTACTAGTAATGAACATTACAAATTTTCTACAGACCAACATAAACGTTTCAAGGAATTGAATGTAGGGGACTCTGTGATGGTCCACATTAGGCCCGAGCGGTATCCTCAGGGGGGCGTTCGTGAATTGCACGCACGTAGCGCTGAACCCTTTAAAATTATAAAACGAAATGGTCTGAATGCGTATGTGGTAGATCTTTCACCTTCCATGTGAATTAGTTCTACATTCAATGCGGAGGACCTAGTTGCTTTTCAGAGGACCACTGATACTTTGTCCGGCCCTTCGCCCACCCATCCTGATTCCCCAGATCTATCCCTTGATACATGACATCTTCCCAACTTTTCTTCTCAACCTCTACCTCCCGTACCTAACCTTCACACACCCAGAGAGGAAATAGATGATATTCTGGACCATGAGATAGTTTCAACGTCGGACGGCAGGTTTTAGAAGTACCTGGTTAAATGGAAGTCACACCCAGTTTCAGACAGCACGTGGCTCACTGAGGAGCAGCTTCAGAGACTTGATCCTGACATCTTGGAGTGGTTCGGGAGTTTTGTTTCGCCAGTGGCGAAATCTTCACAGTCGGGGAGAGTTGTTGGGGACATCACGCGTACATGCACACACCCCCCCCCCCTCCCCAACGCACGTATGCAAGGAGAATAAGGGGCCCACCATCAATCTGGATCGATGACGACATCCAGGGAGGGTCTCCTAGCTAAAAAACTGAGTTTTGGTTCATTGGAGCGGGCCCGATAGTCAAGTAAAGCCCATCATGGGTTCTCATGATTGTGACCCACTAGTCTGATTAGTCTCATATTTTAGGTTTTGCTTATTAATGCTATTTAGAATATCATGGACGGTTTAGATTACTTTGATTAGTTATTATTTGTGTTTATTTCATCACCAAGTAAGTTGCGCACATGGCGCGAGTTTTAGGAGTATAGGATTTTTTTTAAAATAAACACCCCTTGTAGGCTTTTTTCTCATTGAAGATTAATAAAAATTCCTGTATTTTTTTACTCCTATGAGTTCTTAAGTTGTAGAAATCTAATTGGGTGTGAAGCCTTCTCTTCATCGAAGGGCTAACTACCGTGGTGCGAAGCCACATCTATCTCGATTCACCCCCATCCTTTACCATCCCTTCTTCTCATCTCCTACAATCATCTACACATTGAATCCGTTCTCTATTGCAGCAATTCTTCTCCCTACAGTAAAATTTCAGAATCTGGCCCTGTCGAGGTGCTAAAACTTTGGCAAAGCACCACGCACAGACTGTACATCGGATCGGCACAAAAATCAGGAGTTTTGGAGTCCTTCCCTGGTCGACTAGACCCTAGAATTCAGTGCTCGGAATCGGGGCCCACTCGCACGCGCGGCTAGGCTCCTGTGCACATGCGTCAAGCTTGGCCCACTTTCCGCACGCACGGACTATCGCCAGGTTCAAATTTCTTATTTATTTCATCCCTCTCATACCTATTTTCTATAGCCCTAACCCTAGATTGCATTATTTTAACTTGTTTGTCCCTTTTCTTACCCTAGGGTTCTCAAAACTGAAATTGGTGAATCCCTTGGATTAGGGACAAATTGTTGTATATGTGTGGATGAGTTTTACTTCCCTTTGAGTATTGTTTGGTCCATAATTTTTATTGATCCAGCCCTAGCATGTGTAGGCCTGGACCCACACAGATTCCCCTTGCTTGAATGTTTGAACTTTTGTGTGGGATGTGAAAATTCTATGTGACTGTTTCTGAATTAGTTTGATCTAAAGCCTGATATTTTGCATATCATAGTTAATTTTCATGTCCTGCATCACCAAAGTAACCCTGTATCTTCCATATGCTTCCAAACCTCTATTGGTATACCATCAGGTCCAAGTGCCTATCCTGTTTTCATCTTTCTCAAATTTTCTGTCACTTCAAATATCATAATCCTACACAAGTGACAATTGACTCCAACGTCATTTGAGATTATGGTTTCTTCTATCCCTATGCTCTCAAAGTAATTGTTATTTAACACGTTCTGAAAATAGCTTCTCCATGTTTCCTTGATCTCATTGTCAAGTTTTGAAAATATCATACACACATCTAATTGTAAATTAGTGTTAATTACTTGCTACTTGTGAAAGAAACCATAGAAGGAACAAAATTTTGGGTATGTTCTATAGACCTACATCATGTTGTAGTTAAGAAAATGCATTGGGTGAAGAAGTACAAAAGTAAACCCAATTATTCAATAATATAAGTGTAAACACACGGATTTGGAGAATGTTTTTCTGTATTTGAGACAACCCAAAGGAGTTGAATATATAGAGATTACAGTTATCTATACAAGGAAAATAATGAAATCAGAATCCTCTACATATGGAAACTAGTTATACAAGGTGAATCCTCTACATATGGAAACTAGCTATACAAGGTATGTCTAACAATAAGAAAGTTCAAAACTGCCCCTCAAGCTGGAATGTGTACCAGTCATTCTCACTTACAAAGGGATCTTATCTTTTCCAGGCATTTTCCTGGGAACAGTAGGTGGTTCTTTTTCTGTTCTGATAAATGGAAGCTTCCACAAGACTTTCATTCCCTTTTTCTCTTGCAAAATTTCTATCAACTTCAATATATTTCTCCTTCCATGATATGCATGATTGAAGGTAAAGCACATATTAATCTGAATGCCATACAAACTATAGGTTCTTTTCTCATAGTCCTCATTTTCCATCAGTTTCTTTACATAGATTATTTTGCTCGCAGCATTGGTCAGAGCCTTGTATTCTACTTCAAAAGTTGTTCAATGATGTTTCATGCTTCTTTCTCTTCTATCAAATCAGATGTTTCCCATGTATATGAGATATTCTAAGGTTGACTTATAATCAGTGGTTATCTTTCCTGATCAGTATTTTTGTAACTGAAGCTGATCAACTGAAATTTCAGGATGTAAATATTCCGTCTCCTAAATTTCATTGGGTACATGGAGGGATCCTTAATTTCAGATCTTGTTCTATTTTCCTTGTGTAGCTGTAGTCCTCTCTACACTACAAACTCACTACATTTTCATCCTAACATTTGTTTACAACAAGCCCAGGGCATATTTTCTGTATGAAGGATATCTTGCGATGAATGTAGAAGCCCAATGCATCAGAAATACTTGACATCTTAAGTTATTTCATGTCAAAGTACTGGAGCACCATAGATGAAATTGAACTTGAAAATAAGTTTCAATAAATGTTGCAATTTTTGATGGTTGATTTTCATTTCTAGATGCACCAATACACCTACAAGAAATTAATAAATATCAGGAAATAGTAAAATAAACGACCTATAAGAATAGAGTGATCTATAAAAATAAAAAAAAGGTTTAGGGTGGAATATGGGGCTGAATTGAGGTTATGGCTATAGTTCAAGTGAAAAGATAGATAGCAATTGCAATACTTGGGTGAGGTGAAGGCTGTAGACTAAATTAAGACTGAGTTTTTGTGATTCAGTTCGAAATTGGATGGATGATATGGGATTGAGATAGATTTTTAAGTAAGGATATGTTGTGTAGAAGTGGTTAGCCTCAGGTTTAAGATGGCATTAGGATTTAGGGTTTCAAGTTTTGGGGTTGTTTAGGAGTTTAGTTGGGCCATAGGAGGGAGGGAGGGAGGGAGGGAGAGAGAGAGAGAGAGAGAGAGAGAGAGAGAGATTGTATATAGGTTACTGCTGGGGATTGGGTTAGTTCTAAGTTTAGGTCCCGCATGTGGGTTGTCCATTATGCGGGACCTGCCTTGGATATGGGCCACTCACCATTAGACCAACCTTTGACGTGAATTGTCCATCATGTGGGGCCCACCATTATTAATTGCCCATCATGTGGAGCCCACCATGATGTGGGTTGCCCATCATGTGGGTTGACCATCATGCGGGGATCGCCTTGGATGTGGTTCATTCATCATTAGGGGCGGACATTTAATGTGGATCGTCCATCATGTGTGACCACATCGATATGGGCCATCGTCATGTGGGGCCCACTAGATCATCTTCCCATTCATTGGATGATTTTCCAATCTCATGAACTTAGAAGGGGTTCATGGCCACAAAGAGCATATTCCCTTAAATAGTTTCCTAGGTTACTCTGTCACCGATGAAAATTAAGGAAATAAGTTACTTTTGGTGAAAACAATAAAAAATAACTTATGAAAATAAGTTACTTTTTCTAAAAAGCTACTTACTTAAGTTTAATGACCAAACTAACTTATTTAAGGAAAGTAACTTATTAACTTATGTAAGTTTTTTTTTTTTTTTTTTTTTTAAATCTACTTATTTAGTAGTATCCAAACAGGCCCTTAATGATGCACCAAAGATCAAATTGAACTTGAACACAAGGATCCAGTTATGTACCGATTATTGATGCTTGATTTCACCTCTAGATGCTCCAATGCATCTCCGATCAATCCAATCACGGAAAAATTAAGAAAATCATTTTATCGAAGAGGCCCTAAGGAATCACATCGAAGGGTTCCAGAATCAGTCTTCTAGAGTTTCCAATCCGTTCAGGATACATGAAAATCTTATTTTATTCATTCAAAAAATCCTCATAATCTCCCTCTAATAATCCATATACATGGCTTTACAATCAATACATAAAGCCCTCCCTACAATATAAGAAGCCTATGCTAAAGCCTATTGTCCCACATAAAGAACATACCTATTTTGTCTCAACTTTCAATAAAAAGATTAACAAAATATGAAAACTAAGCTAGAAAATTGGGCTCTTGCAAAAATCTAAATATGTCAACTTCATAGACTGTTTCTAAGTCGAATGGTTGTACAGAAAGCAAAAGAGCTCATTCCCAAAAAGTCAATACCCAATTGGTATATGGTCCAAAAGACAATACTGTTGGAGTTATTGGGCCCATTGTCCTACTGTAAAGTATATCCAACCATCTGATTGACCTGTTGGCCTCACAGGTCAGTTGGACTATTGGATGGGCCAGCCAAATGAACCCGTGGGCCCCACAGACCAATTAGACAATAAATCATGACCTAATCCTATCTGATTCAATTTGAGCACTCCCAATCCAAACAGGCCATATTTGTGTCAAAAGCATATCATAACACATCGAATCCAAACAGGCCATATTTGTCTCAAAACTGTATCATAATTAGTTGCAAGACAACTCTACTCTAAGTTGGGTTAGACTGTAAGAACAGATAAAGGGTACTTGTTTCCTGAAAAATGGATGGATGATCATGTCCGTAAAGCAAGGAGCAGTATAGTTTCTCTCTTGATTTTGTTATGGCACTGTAAATCTTGTAGGATGACCTGATGCCATGGAAACATTTCTTTTCAATATTATCAATCCAGTGTCTTATTCTTATGGCCCTTGTTGAAGCCTTAGCATTGTTCTTCCACTAAAAGAGAAGAGCCTTACAATTGAATTCCTAGATGGGGTATTTCCCTTTGTTACATCAATGAAGTTTAACTGCTTTGGATAGCTTGCTTATTTTCTAGCAACTTGTGGAAGAAAATGGGAAATCAAGATCATCATTGTCGTCTTCGTTGTCTTCATAGCCTTGTCCTAGCTATTTGAAACAACAGGAAAGCAAGATATTTAGAAAAATGTTGTTTAGAAATTTTGGCATGGATGGGTGTCCATACTTCCAGAGCTGCACTTAGGTTTCATGTTTTTCCTTTCCTGTTCATTTTTTTAGCATTGTTGATTTTATTAACCTCACGCTATAGGTTAGGCTGCATTTTTAAATGTTCCTTTGGTTTTGCATCTACACTTGTATGGTAGTTATATCTTTGTGCATATGTGCTCATGGACAAAGGTTGGTGGTTTCACATCTTTTCAGTTTATCTTTGTATATCATCATGCCCTTGTTGTTTTTTTTTTTTTTTAAAAAAAAAAAATTATTTTTTATATTTTGTATTTTTTAGCAAGTCCTGAGCCATGTATTGGAGGAAGCTGGTTACACAACGGATGCCTCTTTATCATTGGATGACTTTGTGAAGGTATTGTACCTTCTATCTGGAAACTAAGCTTGTTCTCAAGAAATTATACTAAAAATGATTTAGCCTTTTAGTCTCTTAAATAAAATAGGAAACTAAGCCTTAAAATATACCTGCTTGGAGAGCAAGTTCTCTAGAAACAATAAGAAGAAACCTAATTTTTCTCAAGGAAGTCCACATGTGACTGTAGGGGGCTTATGCCTGACAGTTGGTCTCTATGGGGCCCCAACTGTCCCAAAAATGAAAATATTATTTCCCTTAGGCATATTAGATGATACTTGAGACCCTAAGGTCCAAGCACAAGGGCTAAGGCCTTTTATTCATACGTCTGCAAAGTGGGGCCTTCTCTTGGCCCTATTTTGGTGATCGGTGTCTTCCCTTCTGGCATCAGTTTACAACTGCCATTCCGCACCTGTGCACCAGAAAGATACATGTTAGAAGGAATTTCTCTTATTTCGAGATCAAAGATGTGTTAACAGAAATTGTTTCTAAGCATGAATTTCTTCTCTTTTTTTCCCTTGTTTCCTTTCTTTCTTTCTTTCTTTCTTTCTTTTTTTTTCCTTTTTTTTTTCAAGTAAAACTACAGCCTAAGGGCATTCCATTCATAACATCAAAAACTAAGAAAATAAGTTATAAACCCATATCTCAGTCCTAAGCATGATGTCGAATGTTGAAGAAGAACAAGAGGAAGAATGAAACCTCCCTATTCTATGTATCTCTAAATTAAAAATCATATTCTTGACTTTCCAGTTTGACCTGTTGATTCCTGTGTTGACTCGACCTAGTGACTGACCAAGTCTAGGTTCAAAGCTTGTTTTTGAGCCATATGCCTATAGCACTGCAGATCATAATATTATCTAGGTGTCTACCTTCATAACACATGCTCCAAGAAGGCATGATTAGATCAGTCCAACAAATAAACAGAGTTCAATGAGAAGTTGCTATGGTTCAAACATAACTGAAATCCTTATCCTATCCATTCTCAAATTTGACCTCCTTCCCTCTCAAAGGTCTACTGTTGCAACAAAAAACCTGACACCTACTGAATTGAACTTCTCAAAAGATGACTCAACTACAATCCCCAGATTGGTTCTATCAGATTAAGATGCAAAATACCCTTGGATTGCCCAATTAGTGTGATTTCTTGCTATTCTCTCCATCCACGTTGGGTCCCACGATTTGGATGGTTCATACATGCATACCATGTGCTTTGTAGATGAGTGTCTATGATTTTAAATTTGTTGAACTATAGCAAGAGTCATCGTCGTCATCGTCGTCGTCATCATCATCTAAACCTTATCTCAACTAATTGGGGTTGGCTACGATCCCGTTTTGTCATTCCGCTCAATCAAGAGCTGTAACTGTAGTAGACCATAGGTCAATCAAGTCTTTTCTTAGTTCTTACTGCTTCCCCCCATGTCCTTTTGGGCCTTCCCCTTGCCCTTTTAGAGCCTTCAACTTGAACCGACTCACTCCTGCTAACCGGTGCAGTTTTGGGTCTCCATTGCACATGACCAAACCATTTAAGTTAACTCTCCCTCATCTTAGTACCTATTGCTTCTCCTTCTAAGTTCCCTTAGAATGTATGCATTTGTAATTCTATCCCTCCCCGTCTTGCCACTCATCCATCTCAACATCCTCATTTCAGCTATACTCATCCTACAAACATGTTGCCTCTTAACTGCCCAGACATTCTGTCCCATAAAGCACGGCTGGTCTTATAGCTATCTTATAAAATTTCCCCTTCAATTTGATTGGTACACAGCAGTCACATAAAGCTCCAGAGGCACAAACCATTGCAAGAGTACAACCCACTAAAGAGAGTAGACTGTTCATGCTTTCCTCAGAAAACCAACTTGAGATTTACTAGCTTTCAACTGTTTTAAGTGTTTATTCATTTGATTAATAAAACCACTTACATTATTGCATCACCTCTTTTTCAGATTCTTGGCAATACAGGTCTGAAGATGGAGGTTGAAGTCCCAGTTGATTAGATGGTTTGTCTGGCTTTTCGACACTTTCTGGATTCCTGTTGAGTAGCTGAACCAACTCAGCACGCTCTTTCCCAATCAAAT
The DNA here is from genome assembly GCA_037074715.1 of Magnolia kwangsiensis. NCBI lineage: Eukaryota > Viridiplantae > Streptophyta > Magnoliopsida > Magnoliales > Magnoliaceae > Magnolia > Magnolia kwangsiensis. Next base: position 34,984,121 of record CM073582.1, on the reverse strand, counting down.
GAGAGGAACCCTGTGACTGTAATGCCTAGTTTTCCAACAATAAAGGAATGATTATGCTTATCAGCAAAAGTAATTTGTATGATTATGCTATAAATTAGTCAGTGGGTTCTCATGTAAATGGTCCATTTGCTTCTACCTCTATTCATTTATTTATTTTCTGATGGTGCTTTACAATTCCATATAATGTTGAAATTACATGGTTGTATGCATACAGGCAATAGAAGCAATTATACACATCAGTCCGTTCATTTGATGATGAATTCTATATAGAGAATTCAGTAACAGAAGTTTAATATTCATTTACAATGTAATTTTGATGGAGATGAATGTAGTAAACAGAATTATACTATTCATTTACCTTGTAATTTAGATGGACATGAATTTTCACACATTCAGTCAATATCTCTACTACATGTAATGTTACTAGAGGGGAACACGTTCATAGGATGTGTAGGTGAAATTAGGATGTTGAGATGGATGAATGGTGAGACGATGAGGGATAGAATTAGAAATGAATGTGTTTCAAGGAATTTAAGAATAGCGCCAATTGGTAATAAGATGAGGGAAAGTATATTTAGATGGTTTGGTCAAGTGCAATAGAGACCAAGAACTATGCCAGTTAGGAGTGAATTGGTACAAGTCGAAGGCTCTAAAAGGGCAAGGGGAAGGCCCAAAAGGACCTCGGTAGAGGTAGTAAGAAAAGACTTGAAAACCTTTGGTCTATTTGAAGTTATGGCCCTTGATAGAGTAGAATGGCATAATAGAATTCATCTAGTTGACCCAATTAGTTGGAATAAGGTTTAGATTATGACAATGAATTGTTTTAGTAGAGTGGGGATCAAAGGACATGTGAAGGGATTTTTTTTTTAATAAAAAAAAAGGAACATTTACCGGCAGAAAAGCCCATGAAGGGCTTAGATTTTATCGGCTCAAACTCTCTCACTGTCTATGTAGCCTGCCTACTGTGCCATGTAGCCCACAACCTCTCTCGAATCACTCCGAGAGTTTTCCTAGAATACATCCTGATGTATTGCAATAAGATTTGTTGGGACTCTAGCAGCTGGATTTATTTATTTTTTCAACTGCCTAAAAACTCTCTCTCTCTCTCTCTCTCTCTCTCTCTCTCTCTCTCTCTCTCTCTCTCTCTCTCTCTCACACACACACACACACACACACACACACACACACACACACACACACAGCTCAAAAACTTGAATAATAAGAACAAAAAGTTTTGATTGTTCCATGGCTCAAAATTTTGAATAATAAGAACATCAAAAAGGTTTGATTGATCAGCTTTTGAATTCACCTTGCACTTTAGTCTTAAAGTGGACTATGCAATTATTTTCCAATTATGTAGTTTCTCATTGATCCGAACTAATCAATCAACAAGCCACATTGGATAGGCTGTAAAATAAAATTAGCACAGACTAAATTTTGGTTTGGTTTGGACCATCCAACCTGCATTGTGTGGGTGGTAAGGAATATATAACTAATACATTTCTAGTTCACAAGGTGGATCACCTATATAGGATTTCAGACAAAGTGTGCAAAAATGGTTACATAATGGCTAGAACGGAATGGGTGTTACCCGTTACGTGTTATGGGGGTGCACAAGCATGCCAAGAGAGGTAATATAGATAATGCAATGAAACTTGAAAGAGATGAAGGAATAAAAAGCTAGTGTGTCTTAAATTTTGGAGAAAGTGTGAAGCTCTTAAGATAACAGTAGTGAAAGCGTTAAGTTTGACAACTTCTTTTAGTTGTGAGAGGAACTAGAGTTATTTTGCACCCATTCATTTGAAATATATAAATACATTACAAGCTAGGACATTGGATCAACTCGTCAATATGCACTACAATATGTAGCTAAGATTACAAAATTCAAAATGTGAGGTGAACCCGGCTGAGGAAGGCAACTTTGGTCCAATAAACTTTGACAACAATTATGATGAAGACGACTCATTTCTACCTTAGTTGGAATAAAGAGAGAAATGGATAAAAGAGAACAATGAGGGAGGTGATGTGCACAGCCTAGTATTATGCATGAGGCAGCAACTAGGTTGTGTAGCAAGATTTTCTGGAGGACCGATTGGATGGAAGAGCGAGAGGGGCTGGACTAGGGTTCAACGTCATTGTCCGTCTTCTTCCCCCCACTCTCTCTTTGTGGCCAATATTCCATTCCAATTTGGCTCTTCAGATCGCGAATCTGCTTTCTCCAGATTTGGGGCCATTTTAGACATGTTCATCCCTAAGATCCCAAATGCAGCCAGGAACAGGGGATTCTAATTGGTCAGAGTCGAATGGAGAGAAGATGTCATGGCTGCAATGGCCAAGCTGCAGGACTCTGCTAGGGGGTCAGCACGTCATCATTCAACAAGCTCACGTCCACCAATCCAGTTCCCGTGACCCGCTTAGAAACAAACACCTTTCCCCCAAACCCACCTTACCCGTCCCCCACACTTCTCCACCAACCCAATCTCCCACCCAACTCGCACCGGCTACTTAGGTGAATCCAAAGAGCTTTACGTTGCAGATCCCTCCCGCCATTTCAACTACAGGGAGAAGACGCCTGGCATCCGCCCTTATAGGTGTTGCATCATCTTCTACCTGCTCTATCACCCATCTCATTGAAGCCCTTAGACTCTCTCGATTCAGCGCCTCTAGGATTGAGGTGGCTAGGGTTTCCAACCAATCATTCCTCTTCACATTCCAATCTAGGGAGGAAGTCTTGGCCTTCATGAGTGATTCCATCCTCTATCAATCCCTGGGCCTGACCTTTGTCTCTTCATGGGTTCCATCGGCCCTCTCTTCCAACAAGGGTACCTGGATATGCATCCATGGCATCCCCATCCACTCTTGATGCAACCAATCCATAGAGCAGATTGTGAGCTTCTTTGGAGTGGTGGTGGAAATCGACCAACTTTCCCTGTCTTCAGCTTTCCTCATGTTCGCCAGAGTGAGAATCATCCCCAACACAGGTCCGAATCTCTCATCGGTCTTGGACCTCGTAGTCGATGGCCTCTCCTTTCCAATCATCACTTCCATTGAATTTCCATCCCTAGCCTCAGCCTCACCACCCTTTTCCCAGACTCCACCTCCTCAAGTAGCTAATGTCCCTATCTCCAATTTAGCTTGCAGTGTCGGCCAACGCACTACGAGTGGCAACCCATCGGGCAGCCAACCTGCCCAGGACGCTCCACACCCACTAGCTATTCGATCTATTCTCCCACCCACCCAAGTTAACCAGATAGCTTCTCTTACTCAACCCAAAAGCCTAACCCATCCAATCACCCCCTATCCAACCGCTAGACCCCCACCACATATCCATTCAACCCTACCCTCATTCTCTAAACCAGATAGTCCCACCCCAGACTGTTGCCTTGCTCCCCAGCTCATCCCACCCCCCTGATATGCATGGCCAGGGACCCGTCTCTCCCCAACCAACTACTCCCTTCACCTCTCCCATCATCCCAAACCCCTCTACCATTCTTCAATTGGTGAACCCTTGACCCAATCCTACCTTACTCATCCAAGCCATTCCAACCACAACAACTGCCCAATCCCAAACTCAACTTATTGGCATCCCACCTCAAGCCCCGGCTATCCCAAGCGGCTCCCGATCACCTCAATTCGCTAATCATTTTATTACCCTCGGCTCCGTGATCCCAGATATCCCCATCTCCCAGCCTTCGGATCCCATCCACCCCTCTCCCTCTCCACTACATCTTCAATCCCTGACCAACCCCATCGCAGGCCCTATCCCAGATAAACCTCTCCATCCAGATGATTTGACCCCACCCCCCCCCCCCCCCCCCCCCCCCCCCCCCCCCACTCAATCCAACCATCTAGCTAGCTAGGCTGGAGCTACTCGTGCCCATACCAAGACCTTCCCTCAATCTTCCTTCCCTCCCTACCTCAGCTAATCCCCCTTCTGAGGATACCACATCCCAACAACTAGAGGTCTTCGCTCAGATTTTTCGAACCAAGGACAATAGATATGACAGTCAAGGAAGTTGGAGCTAGCCCTACAACCTGGATTTATGTTCCTCTGCCAGGATCCATGAAACAGATGATGAGAACTCCCTTTCAGAGTATGTTTCGGTCTCTTATTCCGACCCCCCTGATTCTCCCATCCTAGCCTACAATGTGGAGGGGGAGTTTGAGTTGTGGGTGGACTTCAGAGGACACTCAGACCATCTTTCAGGTACCTCCTCGCTGACCTTAGCTCACATTTGTTCGGCAATCAAGAAGAGGAAGGCCTCTATCAGGCATACCTGTTGCCTAGCGAGAATCAGGAAAAGGGCCGATGAGGAAGGATGTGTTTCCAACGTCTAGCATCCTATCCTGGAACGTGCACGGTGCTGGCAACGCCCCGACCTTGCAGCATCTTAGAAGACTTGTTCGAAGCTGCAACATAGCAATTCTTCTGCTCCAAGAACCCATGGTTCGGCCTTCTTGAAGAGCTCAGATTGCGGCCAAGCTGGGATATCAGCAATCCATTATCGAGGATTCGGATGGAAGAAAGATCTGGGTTCTCTCCGGCCCCCCATACAGCCTTTAGCCCATTGCTGCTTCAAATCAATGCATCACTATTCGAGCTACTCTTGAGGACAACGACCAATCTATCCTTATATCAGTGGTATACGCATCTTGTAGCAGAGCTGAGAGAGTCCATCTATGGAACAAGATATGCGCTACATCCTCATCTCACCAAAGACTGTGGCTAGTTTGTGGTGACTTCAACACTACCACATGCCCTGAAGAAAGGATTGGCAGCCAGTCTCCTAACATCAGGAGTATGGAAGATTTTAAGTCAGCGATAGCGGATGCAGGGTTGCTGGACGCGGGGTTCTTCGGAACCAAATACACATGGTGCAACAATAGGACAGGACAAAACAGATGATGGGCAAGGCTTAACAGGATGCTCTTCAACACTGCTTGGATGCAAACATTCCCATTCAGCAAGGTGGAGTACCTTCCTCTGCTATTTTCTGATCACTCCCCCATGCTCCTTTCCCTTGAAGACTCAAGAGTTAACTGTCTCAGACCCTTTAAATTTCAATCTATCTAGACTCATCATGACAGTTTTCACAAGTTAGTCCAAGATTCCTGGCAGGTAGACATGCAGACCACCCCCATGGTCAGGTTGTATCTGAAGATGAAAAGGCTAAAATTAGCCTTGAGAACCTAGAATTCCCAGGTCTTTGGTAATGTATTCTAGAATGTCAAGATCACGGAAGACGAGATAATTTCTGCCGAAGCTAAGCTCCTCGTATCCAAAACGGAAGAAGATAGGATCAATCTCAAACAAGTGCAAGCATCCCTCAAGAAGGCAATTCTTGTAACACCTCATACTTTTCTATACTCAAGGGTTACCATGAGAATCCGACTTAATATAAATACAACCTCGACTTATGAGAACCTTCACACTCTCACCTATCTTAAGTTGATACATAATAACTCACTTTAAATGTATACATAGATTATAATACAAAATGATTTTACAATCATTTGTAACAATACATATATTACTTAAAGTATACAAATTAGGCATACTATTTATTTTACATTATTTAAACTATTTATAAAATTGTATGACAACACATTATCATAAAATTGATGTATATCGACTAATATTTACATTCTGTAATTTAAACTACATATTATTATATTATACCATATATATGAAATATACATCACTTAAAATAATCAATATTTATATAAACATAACAGAAAAATATATACATACACATATACATGATATTTCAAAATTAAATACGTTTTTAATTTGTAAATAATTGTTAATATAAAATATAAAATAATATAATGTGCTACAAGTTGTATGTATGTTTATAATATATACCATATTATATACCAATGTGGCCATCATTACAAAATATAGTTATTTTTATACTAATATTAAAACTAGTGGACGGGCCAGATCTCACTTAACGTCACCATGGGCCGTGCAAATGATTAGTCAGGCATGAACTTGGCGTGTATGGCCCACCTAAGCCACAGATCTACCTCATTCTTTGGGCTGGAGCCCATTTTTGGCTAACAAAATGGATGAACGGAGTGGATTAGGTGGGATCATCCCTGTAGGCTCCACCTTTGCTGTATGTACACCACCCATGCGTGCACCCGCTGTGCACCGGGCCACCGGCACGTTAGTCGAGCGCCGACCCGTGCCCGCCCAAATATGGAAAGGAGTTCCCTCCTTTCTTCTTTTCGAATTTTCGTCAGACGGACCGACAAAGCCACTCTCAGCGACTTGTGGCCCACCATCATGGATCTCTTGCTTGATCCAAACTGTCCACATTGTAGAGGACCCAAAGCCGTGTGAATCCTACCAATTTTCAACCGTTGGATTTCACGCACGTACACACAATCTCAGCCGCAAATCAAAGTGAAAGCACATGCTTTCCAAAAACGGAAGCCTATCTCCGTGCGACAAGTTAGCGATCCGCACGGTTGTCCTTCTTTCCATCTCAGCCGTCCACCACCACGAAATCCTAGCCCTTCATGCTAGGATTTTAGAGAAGGAAAGGGTGAGAGTGAGAGAACGACCGCCCCTTCTCCCAAGCTCGAACCCACCAGGCCGACTTCCCTTGAAGCTTCAAAACCTTGGTTCCACAAGCTCCATTACGTCTCTAGAAACTGTCCCACGTGGTCGGATCGGAGCTAGAAACAGTGGGAAGGGGTCTGCCATGGTCGTCGTCCTCCCTGCTCCACGTCACACCGGCTGAACTCGGAACCATTTCAGCTCGAGCTCAAGACCTGTTTTCCGGCTCTGTTGCTGACCTGAGAAAGAAGAAGGGAGAATAGAGAGGAAGGAAGAGGAGAGAGGGAAGTGAGTCTTGCAGCCATCCAAATCCAGGAGCTGACGTTAGAAACCCATCTCCATCAGGTAACAGCCGAACTCTGATTTGCAGCACCTCTCAGTCAGGTTGTGGAAATACAGAAAGCAGGCCCTTCAATGGGCTTTCAGTCTAGCTGAAAACCTCCTTCAGCTGGCCCACTATCTAGGCAGAAAACAGGGCCAAGATCTGGCATTTATCAGGTCGAAAATCTGGCCTCCATCAGGCCATGAACAGGCCTTCACCATGCCATGGATGGGGCTGAAGGCGTCCCACAAACAGGGCCGAGGAAATGCTAAAATCAGGCCTTTGGTGGGCCTTGAATCAAGCTGGAAACCAGGCTTCCACCTGGGCTCAAAACGCCCTTCAGATGGGCCACGAGTGGAGTGGAAACACTACGGGTGGACCGCACCACACAAAGCTGTGGGCTGCACCTGAGTTTGAAACTCAGTGGGCCTCCCTTTAAATCTCAGTGGGCCTGGGGGTTTGGGATCAACCGACTAGATCAAAGCAGCTCCAGCTTGGCCCCAGCCCACCTCACATTGGCATGATATCTGGGCCGAATTCAGCCAAGAAAAAGGCCAAGCAAACCAGCCCTTTTTTGGGCCGTGCACTCGGCCTTGGCTGCCAAGAACATGCAGCTGGGCCAGGATCGGCCCAGCCCTGCCGAGTTGAGGGTTGACTCAGTCCAAACATTGTTGGACACCTCAGCAAAAATAGAAAAAAAACAAAAGAAAAGAAAGAAAGAAAAAGAGAGGAATAGAAAAGGGAGAGAGAGAGAGAGAGAGAGAGAGAGAGAGAGTTTGATTTCCTCGAGGCTGTCGAGTCAACTCAGTTGTGACTCACCGAGACCTTGTAATGCCTCACCCAGGTGCTATTTCCAACTGTTCACCTTGAAGGACACTTCCTTCCAATCATTTCCTAGAACAAGACTCTTGAACTTGTCTTATAAGGACTCCAAGTCAAAGAAGATATCCACCCAAGGTGAAGACTCACCCTTTGAGCTTCCCACTTGATTTCATCAATCTAGATGTAGATGATGACATGATTCTTGTAGCTGAGTTACTTTACTATTGAACATGATTTGTTGTATAGTTAATTCATGTGTTGGACGATAAATGTTTCTTTTAAATTATAACATGTATGAATGGTTCGATGATAACATGATATCTTTTATTGGATACGTATTAATTTATTTTATGTTACCACTTGTGCTTGAATGATGAATTGAATGGAACTTACCTTGAACTTATGATCCTGCGGTCTACATTTGCCTATGTAGCTTGGACCGCACATCGCCTATATGGCTTGGATTGTATATTTGCCCTTGTGGCTTTGATGACCTATTGTTGCCCTTTGTGAGTTGTTGGGTATGTTCGCATACTTTATTGTTTCCTTTCCATCTTGCGGAGTTCAGTCGTATCATGATTTTCGGGTGGAGTCGAAGTTCGCTTTGTCCATGTTCTAGCCATCTCGCGGAGTTCACGTACGACATGATTTTCGGGTGGTCTAGGGTTTGTATATTGTTTGTCTCTTCATCTGTGGTGTTCATTAGTACCATGATTTTCGGGTGGAGCTGAAGTTCGCTTTGTCGATTTTTTTTTCTAGCCATATTGTGGAGTTCACGTACGACATGATTCCCGGGTGAAGTGGGGTTTTAAAAGGTGATTTTCTATTTGCCTTGCGAATTCTACTTGTACCATGATTTTCGGGTGGAGCCGAAGTTCGCTTTGTCGATTTTCTAGCCATCTTGCGGAGTTCACGTACAATATAATTTCAGGCGTAATAGAAAATTGTATGTTTGATTTGTTTGGTCATCTGGACATGTTTTCTTGAATTGCGACTGCCATGATATTTGCTTATGATGAAACTTTATTGATTGGTTTGATTTTCTTAAAGCATAAGTATGACTACAAAATATCCTATTTAGTGTATCTAACTTCATGACTTGTGATCTATATTGGATTATGAATGATAAGTGCATAATCTTGGAGAGTTCTCCTCACTGCGATAGCCTTTGACGCTATCAAACCGTAACAGTTGATGCAGGTATAGGGCAAGCTGATGCTGTTCACTATAGTGCTGGAGCAGATCGAGTAGCTAGGGAGTTAGGCGGGGTCTTTGTGGCCCGCATTGATCTCCACTATTAGTTGATAGACTTATACTTTCACTTGAATTTTGTTATTTGAGATTGTATAAGTCCTGTATGGACGCTACATTTGGAATTTTGCAATGATTAGAATGTTTTTATACAATGCGTGGTTTAATCTAGCTTCGTTGTCATTAACTCTAATTAATGATAAACAGTTCAAATTTACACTGGATTTTATAAGCTAACACTCGAATTTTTGAAAAACGGGTTATATACTCGGGTCCTAAAAAGTCAGGGTGTTACAATTCTCCTTGAAGAGATTTTCTGGAAATAGAAGTCAAAATATCTTGGCTGGAAGAGGGGGATCGTAATACTCAATTTTTCCACGCCTTCTTCCTTGAAAGAAGGAGGGCTACAATCAAGTTTATCCAGCTCACCTCTAGCTCCACCGTTTCCTCAGATAAGGAAATTGGAGAAGAGGCGATCAGGTTCTACTTTGACCTTTTCAGCTCTAAGGCCACCCAACCTTCGCATAGTCTTCTTAATACTATTTCCACTCTCGTTAACCCCCCCCCCCCCCCCCCCCCCCCCCAAGAGCCTGGAAGAGGTCAAGGAGCCTGTTTTTGCTATCCCAACCAACAGTGCACCTACGGGCTCCTTCTTCTCCTCTTGTTGGGACATTGTCCAAGGCGACCTCCTAGCTGCTGCCATTGATTTTTTCCAGGGGGCTCTATCTCGAGAGCTTTCCAATACTCCTCCATATTCCTCATTCCCAAGAAGAAGAATGCTTCCAGCTTTCCTAACTATCGGCCTATCAGTTTGTGTAATTGCATCCACAAAGTCTTGTCCAATATTTTAACCTCCAAGCTGTCTAGAATCCTTCCTCTCTTCATATCCGAAGAACAAAGTGCCTTCGTCAAGACTCGCTCCATTGTTGAGAGCATCTCGATAGCCTCGGAAATGGCTTCTAACTTAGACCGCAAAGCCCATGGTGGCAACATCATTATGAAGTTCGACATGGAGAAAGCGTATGATAAGATGGAATGGTCCTTCATTCGTGATGTTCTCATCAAATTTGGCTTTCATTCAGATTGGGTACAATTGGCTAGTCAATGCTGAGAAGGTTGATGGTTCTCCATCATCATCAACGAAACCTCACATGGTTTTTTCCCTTCCTCCAGGGACCTCCGCCAAGGAGACCCCCTCTCCCCAGCCATCTTCATTATTGTGGTTGAGGTCAATACCTGTGTACTTGCATCCTTTTACCTCAAGCACACCAAGAGAAATCAAATTCTGCTTCAAATCAAGAACGTACCTCACATCTGTCAAGGTACGCTCTACCCCATCAAACATCCTGATGCACATAGAACAACAGCCACAACATTACAGGCAATATCATTGCCCATAAATACCTATCCACCATCTCACTCCCTATAGCTAGTGAACCAACTCTGATGAGGAGTCATGTGAAAAGATGCCCTTGTATCTAGCATCCACTCATCCTTACCATCATCGTATGACCGTCTGAGCAAAAATACAGACAAAACATCACCTTCACATCCACTCGATCCATCTGACGTGGCAACATTGGCCTCCCTACATGAAGCCTCAAAATCTTCCATCTTCGAATGAGAATTTTCACAATCCTTCTTCACATGTCCTTCCTTCCCACAATTCCAGCACTTTACCTTTCTTTTGCCCTTGCCCCTGGATTTGGATCTAGAACCAGAAGTACTTGTACCTTGTCCAGAATTCTTACCCACTGTAAACAATGCTTCAGAAGATGTCCCCATGTCGCTATTTAGTTGTCTCATAGCCTTCCCTTGAAGGGCTGAGATAACTGTGTCGACACTCAGGGTTATTCATGCTGCATATAGTGTCATTGAATGCCTCATAGGACGCCAGGAGAGAATTCAGCAACATACATGCTTGTTCTTCATCTTTCATCACTTCCTCCAATCCAACAATTTGCAAACCGATTTATTAAAGTTGCTGATGTGAGCCTCCAGGTCTCCACCCTCTGTCATCTTGAAGTTATACCACTGTCGCTTCAAGTGTAGGCGATTTTCTGAGGATTTCTTCACATAGACATCCTCTAACTTCGCCCATAACTTAGCCGCAGTTTTCTCCCCCATGACGTTGTAGAGAACTTCATCTGTGAGACATAAACGGATTAATGATAAAGCTTTCTTATCAAGAGCATTCCAATCAGTATCATTCATAGTAGACTTCCGCTCCTCAAGAGCATCATCGTCGCCTTGCTTGATTAACAGGCTAATCATCTTAACTTTTCATAACTCAAAATTATTTTTTCTTAAATACTTCTCAATCTCATACCTAGCGCTCGCCATTATTACTAATCCCTCAGATTCAGATCTGTGCCCCAACGATAGCTCTGATACCACTTGTTGGGGATTTTGACCTGTGGAATCACACAGATATAGATCTACGATAGCAATCCAATGGGACCAAGCACACAAGAGAACACAGAGAACACCTAAATTTAACGTGAAAAACCCTTACAAGAAAAAATCACGGCACAAAGAGACAGATCTCCACTATGAAAACAGAAATTACAAAGAGAGAGGACTTACCCGATTCGAACAACCTCGAATCTCACCCTTGTTACACCCTTTAATTTTCCTAGGACCCCTTTAGAAAGCTTTCCCATATCCTAAAAAAGCCCTAGGAACACATATTTATAGTTTAAGCAACTTCCCTTCCGAATCCGGGTTGCGAAAGGACTTAAATCCGTAGTTTCGCGCAAAATCGCGGAACACTGCATAACTTACGACTAGTCCTTAAAATTTCAGGACTGGTTCTAGCCTCCTATGACTAGTCGAAGCCCACCTACGACTAGTCGAAGCTCACCTACGACTGGTCGAAGAACACGGGGAAAAACAACAAAAATTCGCTGGACTTTGAATCGTGTCCGGGCTCAAACCTACAACCGGTCGAGTGCCTCCCACGACCAGTCGTGGCTTTCCCACGACCGGCCGAACGATCCAAAAACTTCAGATTTAAGACTTTTCTCAACAGGCATAACCTAACTCAAGTTTAAGAGTGGGATAAGGAGCTAAAGCTATTCCCAGCCAGCCTAATTAGAAGACATATAAGCTTACATCATGTTTATGTAATTTATATTATTTTCTACTGTTATGTTTCAGGTTTGGGTTAGGTTGGACCATCTGATCTAGCCCATTGATAACCTGTATGGGTGGGCCAAATCCATTAGGGTTCAACCCAAACCCAACCCATTTACTTAAATAGGCCACTCTTTAGCTTAAGCCCTCACCCACTCCTTGACTTCTAGACCGACCCGACCCGACCCATTGCCACCCCTAATTGTATCCTTAAGCAGCTTAGTGGTCTCTGACTGCAGGGCCCACTGTGATGTATGCGTCTTACATCCATGCAGTCCATCCGTTTTGCCATATACACCCAAAAAGGCAGCATATCCAAATCTCAGGTGGACCACACCACAGTAAACAGTGATGATTGACTATTAAAATAAATAAATAAATTCTCTAGGGCCATAAAAGTTTTGGATCAACCTGATATGTGCAGACCTTTCATCCAGGTATTTGTGACCTTATCAACAGGTTAGATGGCAAATAAACATTTCAGTGGTCCCCAAGAAGTTTTTAATGGTGGGCATTCAATCACCACTGTTTCCTGTGGTGTGGTCCACCAGAGATTTAGATCTGTTCCATTTCTATGTACATACCTAAAATGAATGAATAAATGAGTGGACGGTGTGAATTTAACACAATACATCATGGTGGGCATATTGGGTGGGCATATTGGGCATATTGGGCATCCAATTGTATTTGATGCGATTATCCGATTACGATTATTTTCAGAACAGTCTTAATCCATAATGGATAGATCCTATCCATGGTCGATCTTGATCATGGGTGGGCATATTGGGCCCACAAAAAAGTCACACCATTATTAGAGTGGACAAGGATTAGCTACTGACAGGTTGAGTAGCGAAACTCACTACTGAAGTGACGTCACTAAGTTCTGTGGGACCCACCATGATGTATGTGTTGTATCCACACTGTTCATCCATTTGGAGGTATCAATTTAGGACATGAGCCAAAGAATGAGTCAGATCCAAAGCTCGAGTGGACCCCACCAGAGAAAAAAGTGGAGAGAATGACTCCCACCATTAAAAAATTTTAAGGGCCACAAAAGTTTTCGATCAAGCTGAAATTTGTGTTTTCCCTTCTTTCATGTCTGTCTTAACTTATGAACATGTTGGATCACAGATAAACATCCTAGTGAACCTTAGGAAGGTTTCGACGGTGGGCGTCATTCTTCCCACTGTTCTCTGTGGTGCGATCCACTCGAGCTTCGGACCTGACTCATTCTTTGGCTAATGCCCTAAATTGATATCTCCAAATGGATGAACGATGTGGATACAACACATACATCATGGTGGGTCCCACAAAACTTAGTGACGTCACTTCAGTAGCCAGTCTCGCTGCTCAACCTGTCGGTATCTAATCCGCATAAAACTAACGTGTGTCAACTGTCAACTCTCTCGTGCGTACACCAGCCACTAATTTAGAATTCCTATTGGATCATAGTTCTTCCTTTTGCCATGGTAATGATTTTCACTTCAATGGATTATCAGGTGAATTTCAAGTCCATCCAATTTCTATTTTGCCCACAATCTTCATCCACTGTAATCAGAACCACTCATCAATGGGTCACAGGAAATTGCGAATGAATAATTCAAACAAAGAAACTGGCATTTCACATTGTAAATTTCCATTGTGGAGCCCATTGGACGGTTGGATCATCAGGGTTTTTCATATTTGTCCATTCATGGTGGCCCAACAAGCTGAGTGGTTTCGATCACCAACGGTTCAATTGCACGTTTTTAACGAAATCGAACGGTGTGGATGCCCAACCCCTATCGTACATTTGGCCTTCTTAAAATTTTTTAACCAGGATTCTCTACTCCCATCTTCTCTTTTGCATACTTGTCATATCTTTAGTATCATCCAACGGTTATAATTTCGGCTATGTGGCCCACCATATGACAGCATAAATACGGACGCGGAATAGCTACTGAAGTCGACAGTAGCAGGTCTCCCTACTGAAATGACGTCACCACGTTCTGTGGGCCCACCATGATGTATTTGTTGTATCCACACCGTCCATCCATTTGGAGAGATCATTTTAGTCCATGATATAAAGAATGAGGCAGATCCATATTTCAAGTTAACCCCACTACAGAAAAACAGTGGGGACAGTGACGATCACCGTTGAAACCTTCCTAGGGCCACCATGATGTTTATTTCAGATCCAAACTTTTTATAAGTTAACATAGATATGGAATATGGTAAAGAATAAATATTATCTTGATCTAAAACTTCTGTGACCCAAAGAAGTTTTTAATGGTAGGCATTCAATCCCCACTGTTTTCTGTGGTGGGGTGCACTCGAGCTTTGAATCTTTCTCACTCTTAGTTTCATGCACTAAAATGATCTCTCCAAATGGATGGACGGTGTGGATACAATAAATACATCATGGTGGGATCCACGTGATGTGGTGACGTCACTTCAGTAGCGAGACTGCTACTGTCGAGTCCAGTAGCTAATTCGCGTCTCCAGAATACGGCGAAGATTGTCTTAAAGAAATAAGACGAATTATGGCAGATCATACAACAGACCCGTCCACGCCCACACGTGGTGAACGTGTACTCAATCCAAACTGTCCAAATTGTAAGGCCCACCATTGATGTTTCCATTCCGAAAACCTCAAGGATCGAAAGATCCTCTTGATTCTTATCCTTCACCATCAAATGGGTGCTCAAAAACGAAAATTCTCAACCGTACATTTCAAGAAGAAAACACATGTCGATCGGATGGTCAGGATGATCTGAATATTGCGAATTTCAGTACATGCTCATTCCGCAGTGGGAATCACAATTTCGACGGTGTGGATAGTGTATATTTATACATGCATGTGTATAATTTTCTGTTCTCTCACATACAAGTAAAATTAAATCTCTTTGTAAATTAGCTATTTTTAGAGGGAGGTCTCGTAACTCGTGTTTGGTATTCGTTATATGGTTTTCCTCTATTTAGGGCCGTACTTAAATTGGCATAGAGAGGAAAAAGACAACAATCTTGTGTAATCTTGCATTTTGCATCTGATTTCTTGGGGATGAAGCATTTCTTAAAAAATAAATGATCTTAAACCATTGAATTGGATAGTGGATTAGGTGCGGCCCAACCTCACCTAATATACCATGGGGCCCACTTTAATGTATGTACCATGTATTCACATTGTCCATCTATTTTGCTAGCTCATTTTAAGGCATGACTCAAAATACGAAGTAAATCCACATCTAAAGTGGATTGCACAGTAAAAAAAATATTGGCGTGCCATAATAAGCTTTTAGTGGTTAATCACTACAATTTTTCCAATATATAGTTTACTTGAGTTTTGATGCTACTTCAATTTTGAGCTCATGTTTTAAAATGAGCTTTAAAAAAAAAAAGATAAAAAGATAAAATATGTACATAAAGGTGGGGCTTATGAGTGGTTGAAATTTGTGGATTTTAAAAACTTAAAATTATTTGAAAATTTTAAGATTTTTTATTTTGCCACCAAAATGTTTTTTTGAAAAAATTCATATGAAAAGTGCAATATGTGCTTTTATTTCATATCGGAAATGAAAAGAGAAAATTCGTGGTTTATATATAAAGGTGTATTTAGTATTTTTATTTGGATCTTTGGAGATTGAGATGCTCAGGTTGCATACATGTGTTTAGGCTCAGGTCAAAGAGTAGTTACTCCTTCACAACCTTACGCAAACTGTTGTGAGCCGGCGCGAGTGGTATAATATGAGCCTACGTGTGATGAATCTAAAATAAGTTGGGGTTTTATAAGCGTGACTGAAAACGATTAGATTATTAATTCGAAACGGTTAATCATTTTTTGAAACGTTTTGAATCATTAGTGGTCACTCATTAACAGTCTACTCCCTAATGCCTATATAAAGTGAACCATTCTAGTTTAAAATCTGATCAACTCCAACATATCTCTCCTCATCCATTAAATCTTCTATCTAAATAATATACGTAAGATCCAAATAAGGTTGTCTCAAGCAATTCGCATATAGCTCATCAGCAATTCATAAGGAGGCAAATCAGAAACAATATAAATTTTCATAATTCAGCCTAGTGAAATGAAATTAATTAACTATATTTTACCTTTTATTTTCAATATTTCCAACACATTTTTCCAACATTCCCCATGCCCTATTTATTGTGTGAGGCCGGGCCACACCTAATCAGCTCCTGTTAAACTTATGGTTACGAAATGAATGGTTAAAATGTAAGTGGGCACGTGATACTGATGTCATGAATGGTTAAAAAGTAAATGGGCACATTCCACTGATATCGGTACCGTGACAATAAGCTGTGGTGGTATTGGGTAGAAGTGGAGCCCACGTGATATTTTCAGAATATCCAGCCGTCCATCAGATGTTTCACCTCAACGTCTTCCTCGGCGCCCTTAAAAAGAGGGGACGTGCACTTTGATTTATGAAAGGTCTATCATGTTGTGGACCCTTTATCTGTCATGTATGAAGGATTGGGACAAAAGTCAGGCTGTTCTGTAATTTAGGTGGGCTACAGTGGAAATTAAGGGCGGGCGTTACCTCCGCCTTGTTTTTTGTGATGTGGCCCACCAGAGTTTTGGATGATTTTCAGGCCCTAGTGGATGGGTTGGATGTGATATATACACCACATGGGCCCTACTTTCCCAGTACTACGGTGAGCTTACAGTGATATATGGTTCCTTTATTAGTTCACCACCATTTTGAAACAATGGTGCTGTTCAAATGTACAGGTATACTGCTTTGTTGCATGAGAATCCTTACCGTCCAAATTTCTGTCCTAATCGTAGATGAAACATGGTCCAAAATTACCTTAAGAAGATGATAGTAACCATCTGATTTTTTTCTTATAAAATTGGACCATCTACTGTGTTACTTTTAACCATCCACTTGATAAATATCAATTAGAAGGCCAGGATTGCTTGATCAATCTGATTTAGAGATATGACCCATCACAATCAATTTGTATGGAGTGGATAAACCTTCCCAACAAAAAGAAAAAGAAAAAAACAACTCATTTCATTTATTAGATTAGAGATAATAGATTGATGCTTAGGATGTATGCATGGATTGGGGAATACGACGGTAGTCCTTTACGTGCTTTTCTACGAGACTCTCATTGGTTGAATGCCATCATACTCTGTCCTACAAACGATGGGGCCCATCATTGTAAGTTTCTTCAAATGAATGTGTGGGTCCCACTTCTTCAACGGTTGTAAACAATACCTTTTAAAAGCCAAGGGCCAAAAACTTGGTCTCTTAAACGGCCCATGTAAGTGTACTCGCGCGAGTACGCCGTTCCGATATTTGCCGCTCAATCTTGTCAACATGGCACATGTGTGAGGGATCCAAACCGTTCATCAGGTGGGCCCTATAGCCTAGATGCCAAATTGGACCTCTTCTATATAGCGTTTGAAGTCAGGAAGAGTTCATAAAGAATTACAGGATACACAATCCTCTAGGCTTCCACACCGTGGCCCAAGGTTTGGTAATCTAGACCATCCATCTGCTGTAATTCAACGGTGAATGGCCCATGGCCAGTACTTTCTTAGATTGGAAGATCCAAGCCACCAGTCACGAGGCTTCCTTTTCAAGTTGAATGTGGACGGTTGCCATTTTTCTCTTCTTAATAGGCCACGAAAAGTTGCAATCGTGTCCACCCAATATACCCGTGGCCCACCTCAGGCTTTGCTAATTTGAGCACTTGCTTTGTTTTTATAGTGGGTTTCTTCATGGACCAGTGTATCACCCTATCTTCGTTGGACATGAGGCTCCGTGCAACGCAATCATAACCGTTCATATATGGGTCCCATCATGTGGATGGGCCATGGCCTGAAATATAGTGGATTCTAGTTGTTGATTGATGGCTTGAAACTAACATTAATATTGGAATGGCTATAATGTCAAAAACAAAATTTGAAAATATTCCCAGATTCCTTGATACGTGGATGGCAATCCAAGCCGTCCACCTGATGGGTCCCACCTGGATGGGGGCACGTGTTGTTCTATATGGAAGTTTCCCATCAATGTGGATGGTTGCATCTTGAAACTAACATTAATATGGGAATGGACTGGCCAAATTACTTGGTGAGGATATGTTTTTGCGGTGGACGCCTACTGATCAGTGGTTCAGATCTCTCACGGATGTGCCGCGTGTGCAGATTGCATGTAGAATGTGGTGAAGCTCGTGTTGCGCGTGCACCAGAGCACCATTTCTCTTGAGACGGGCATTATAGGTGGGGCCGTCAACGGGCCGGGCCTGGGTAGGTCTTGGCCCGGATCTTCATCGTTTCAATTCTTATGATCCGAGCCCAGCCCATTGACACCTTGATTAGAGGCTTTCCGCAACAAACTTGGGTGATGGGTCTCAGGCTCTGTCAAGTGATGGCCACGTGTCAGTATCCTGACGGTCCAGATCATCCCATGCCCCACACATCTCCTAGATTGAAAGCTTAAGTCCACTGATCTTGGGTCTTTTTTCGGTTGAATGTGGGCTATTTCTAGATCTCTTCTGAACCATCTAATTGTAGGTCACGCTTAGAACGGTTAAGATTATTCTATTGACAGTTATTTCTGTGACATAATCCATCCACGCTGGTTCCCATCAAACCGATGGTCTGGATTGCTGAGTCATGGCTCCAACGTCCGAAATAAAAATCCGAGTAATGTAATCCACTGGAACACCGGTTTCACGCGGTGTAAAAAAACACAATCTCGTGGGGCTCATCATGTTGTATATGTAAAATCCACTCCGTTCATCAGCTTCTATCATCGATTTTAAGACGAAAAAAAATAAATCATTAATATCCACAGATCACGTGGGCCACACCACAAGAAACAACGGAAATGGTATGCCAACCATAGGTTTTTGGGGCCAGAAAGGTTCTTATCATTCATCAAAACCGTTAATCAGGTGTAACACACCAGGAAAAATGCTACCTAAAAAATCAGCCTCATCGAAACATCATAAAGGCCACACCTTGTGAACTTAGAGATTTTGGTAGCAGTTTTATATTGTTACGGTTCGTGTGGTCTGCCAGATTCGTATCATCTGTCCAATATTGCGTAATTACGGTCAGAATAATAGTTTCTCAACTGATGGACGGAGTGGATTTTCATGTAAAATATGGTGGGCCCCACATTGTTTCGGTGCTAAACAAGGTGTTGTCTACTATCAGGTCCCTATTATTCCTTTTCTTTATACATTGTCCCTCTCTCTTCAGCGGTTTAAAGTCGGTCTCTTACTAAAGAAGCGAAGAAAAGCTCTCTCTCTCTCTCTCTCTCTCTCTCTCTCTGCAACTTTAACAAGTAAGCAACAATCATTCTCTTTCATTTCATTCAACCAACGTTCCCTCATTCTTCTTCTTTCCTAATAACAGCTCTCATTCCAGCTACTGCTTTCTCCACATTCTTACTGCAATCTCTAATTCTCTCAATGGTTCTTTTCTTTCCTTAAATTCATTGCACCCTTCTTAACTAATCACTTGAAGCATTACACGTTGCATCATACCCCTTCTGAATGTTCTCGTTCGCCTTTTCTTTTCATATTTCAGCATTTTCTCAATTTCCCATTTCTTATCATATGGTTGTTCATCTACTAGAATCTTTTACTAAGAATTTCTGCTTTTCGGGAAGTGGGTATGTTTGGTTCATCCATGTATTTGATTTCCATCAGTTGAAATTCGCCCCTTCATTATATGAGATTTTGTAGGAAATACATTTGGGATGCTTATGTTCAGGCATTTTGTTGGATTCCCCCTTTTTATTTCTTTGAAGTCTTTTTGTTGGGTGTCCTTTTTTTTTTTTTTTTTCTTTTCATATTCTTCTAGGAGCTTTTTCAGTTCTAATAATTTCAGCCTTTTTGGAAAGTCGGTATGTTCCACATCTAAGGGAGTGTTTGGATGCACTATCAAATCGAATAGTAATTACTGATTTGATAAAGTGCAAATAACTAATTTGTAATTTCCTTCCATTCATTCATATTGAGGGTCGCATGTCTGAATTTTAGTTCTTCTTCTTCTCTCTCTCTCTCCCCCTTTTGTCAATTACGAGAGAACATTATGGAAATGCATTAAGCGTTTATTTATTGAAGTGATCGGTTCACAATTCAATTTGATTCAATTGTGGGTCCTAATGTAAAAAAAAATTTGAATTAATGAGTTTAGTTGGATTTGGTATTTGAATTTTTCAAGGTTACATGTTTGCATCTGATAATTGATTTCATCTATTTATTTGCATTAATTGCATGATATTTGTACATATAGATGATGGTGGATATCTTCAGTTAATTGATTAAATTGATTTCTTCTGTGTAAATTTGAAGATTCCGAGTTCCATCTGGTGTTGCTGGATGATTGGTTGATTGGTTAATAGTTTTTTGGGTTTTGATGGATGATTGGTTGTTTGCTTAATTGGCTCATGCGATAGAACCTTTGAGGTTCTGTAGTTTCATCTAGTGATGGATTTTGTTAATTTATTTTCAGTGTTTTAGCTTGTTATGGGGTTAGTGGAAATGGGATTTTAGGGTTTCTGATTTCTCTACATGCTGTTCATGCCAGATGAAAGTTTGTTCCTCACAAGAATTTGAAGAAATTCTCACATGGAAATGAAAATTGCCACACTCAAGTGGTTGAGGATTGGAAATGAGTATTCGATTGGGAGATTTGAGGCAATGAGTGAAAAAGAAAGAGCATTTTGGAAGAGAGAGTTTGGCAATTATGGTTTAGAAAACGCAGGGAACTCCATTAATTCATCATCTTCTTATGCCACCAGCAACTTGTCACATTGTTCAAGCATTAGTGAGAAAGAATCTGAAGCAGATGAGAGAATTTCAGGTCTGAATCGGGTGGGGAAAGAGTCAGACATGGCTTTAGAAACCATGACTGTTGTTCCTTATTTGGGAAATGAAACAAACATGACTGTGGGGAGCACTCATTCTCATGAGAAGGCTATTGTCTATGGTGATTCGGGTGAAGGTAAGGTAGGATCACGGATCGATGAGGTCAAACAACTCAGTAGGAGATTGGAGCTTCTAGAAGAGGATACCCAACTTATGAAGAAGGTTTTTGTTCGGAAGGTGGAAGAGAGACATGAGTTGTTGAACGAGATCTCTCAACATCTCCAAGCAATACAGGAACATTTAACATGTTCAAATATCAAAGACAAATCACTCAAGATTAATTCAATCATTAACACTATAAAGGTATGGACTGGATCATCCAATCTATGTTTTAGTCAAATGTGTTAAATTAATTGGATTGTGTATTTGTTACAGCTCTCAAGTAAATGTTGTTAGTGCTTTAGGAATGAATTTTTTTCATGATGCAATCCATACAAGTTGGCCCATTGCCCGGTGATCTTGATCAGTGATCGACTCCATTTTGGATGCTCCTAGATTGGATGATCCAAGCCTTAATCAGTTCACTGCAGAAAGTCTAAAGATAGCAAATGTCTGCTAAAAAAATATAGCAAAAGTCCCTTAAAAAGTCTAATATTGGATGGGTAGGATCCTCCAATCTGGAAAGCTTTTTAGGCCCTCCCATCTGCAGTGGATCAGATCAGATTTTCAACTGTCTAGGTTAATGAACCATGGGCCCACATCTGTGGATTGGGCAAATGAAGAATCTATTCACAACCATATGCTTCAAGACCTCATGATGCCTATTTTCTTAAATGAGCTTGATACGCAAGGCCTATAGTATACTAAAATTTTGGATTACCTAGTTTCTAAGACTATACTTGCAAAGTTCGGAGGATTATTAGTTGTTGATTCTCCTATGATTATTGTGGCTGATTGTTTTAAACGCATTCTATTTTTAGGCTGATTCTGTGATGATTTTAAGAGATAAATTTTGGGTGTACACATGATACTTTTAGGCCTAAAAAACTTTCCAGTCTGGGAAGATTTTTAGGCCTCCCCCGTCTGCAGTGGATCAGATCAGATTTTCGTTTGTCTAGATTACTGAACAATGGGCCTCACTTTTATGGATTGGGCAAATGAAGAATCTATTCACAACCTTATACTTCAAAACCTCATAATGCCTCTTTCTTAAATGAGCTTGATACCCAAGGTACACAGTGTGCTAAATTTTTGGAATGCCTAGCTTCTAAGAAGACTATACTTGTTATGTTCGGAGGATTGTTAGTTGTTGATTCTCTTATGATTATTGTGGCTGATTGTTTTAAACTCATTTTATTTTTAGGCTGATTCTGTGATGATTTTGAGAGATGAGTTTTTAGATATACACATGCTACCTTTAGACTACCATAATTTTGCAGAGTATTTGTAATATAAAATTGTTACTACTAAGAAGCATGTTCTAAATATTGTTATCGGCAGGTGAATCGACCCGGTTAAAAGCCCATATCAACTTGTAATGGACCACATCGGCTAAATATTTTTTAAGCCAAAAAATATGGAAAATATTAGTAAAAAAGTACAAAAATGAGATCCAAGAATCTATCATTTTCTTTTCTTTTTTGTGTGTTTTGAACATATTTTTAATGGTGTATCAGTCCATTCTTTGGTAAGAATGTTGTCTCTTGGGTTAACCTATTGTAAGTTGTGATGTTGAATCATTGGGTTATAATTTTTGTTTTATGTATGTTGTAAATTGATATGATTAGATAACTAATATGATCATATTACTAAATACATAAATCTAAAAAAAAAAAAGGCCGAAAATACCTAAAATATAGAGGACGTATAAATGCTAGATGTATGTTACAAAAACATGAATGTTTAATTTCCCCACACTGATTTTTGAAAAACAAAAGAATATATATATTGAAAAATGGCCCAAAAAGTCCAAAAATGTGTCAAAAAATAAAAGAGAATATAGGTCATAGATCCATGTTCAAAAATCATATATGTTTTATTTTCCCAAACTAATATTTGAAAAAAATAATCATAAAATGGCCCAAAAATTTACTGAAAATACATTTAAAAAAAAAAAAAAGAAAATAGAAAAAGAAAAGATAGAGCACTTAGATGGTAAATCTATGTTCAAAATACATAGATCTTCCATTCCTTCAAACTAATTTCGGAAAAAGATTGTGAATATATATAAAAATAAAAATAAAAATAAAAAGAGCATATCGGTCATAAATCTATGTTCAAAAAACATATATTTCATTTCCCCAAATTGATATTTGAAAAAAATAAAAAAAGGGCCTCAAAATGACTGAACATACATAACAAAATAAGGTAGAGCGCATAGATGGTAGATCTATGGTATACAAAAAAAATAAAATTTAAAATTGATCTATGTTCAAAATACGTAGATCTTCCAACCTCCAACCCCAAACTAATTTCGGGAAAGAATGGCAAAAAAATATTTAAAAATACATAGAAAAATAAAAAGGGCATATAGGTCATAGATCTTTATTTTTATTTTTATTTTTTAAAAATTTTTAAATATGTTTCATTACCCAAAACTAATGTTTAAAATATAAAATTTTCAAAAAAGGCCCAAAATGATTGAAAATACATAAAAGAAATTTATTTAAAAAAAGGAAAAAAAGATAGAGCACTTAGATGGTGAATCTATGTTCAAATTACATAGATTTTCCATTCCCCCAAACTAATTTCGGAAAAAATTGATCCAAAATGGGCTGAATACATGAAAGATAAAAAGAGCATTTGGGTCGTAGATCTATGTTACAAAAAACATTTTTGTTTCATTTCCCTAAATTGATATTTGAAAAAAAATAATCCATAAATGGCCCAAAAATTAACAAAAATACAAAAAAAAAAAAGAAAGGATAGTGCACATGGATGGTAGATCTATGTTTAAAGGACAAAAATCCATGTTCAAAATACATGGATCTTACTTCCCCCAAAGCAATTTCGAAAAAATAAAATAAAATCAGAAATGGTCCAAAAATTGCCAAAAATTGTCCGACATTACAAAAAATTAAAGAAATGTTCTAAACAACTAATTCAAGGCATGCATTTATAGATATACACTAGCAAGTTATTCATTTTTTTAAAAAAAATACAAAATCTTTTTAAATTTCAAGAACGACATGAAAATTTAAAACTAAAAGGAAAAAAAAAAAAAAAAATCCCAAAATCAAGCATGATTTTCTCAATTAGGGGTTATCATAAATCAACATCATTACAACAAAAAAATAATAATAAAACATTTTTACCCCCTCTTACGATTTTCTCCAAAACCAACCGCGGACCTTTGATTCTTCATTTTTTTCCCCAAATTTATGAGTTTTGATCTTCTATAGAGGCATGCATCATCATTATCTAAGCTTTATCCCAATTGATTAGGGTCAGCTACACAAATCCCACTCCACCATTCCACTCTATCAAGGGTTATACCTTTAGTTAGACCATAGGTCATCAAGTCTTTTCTTACTACTTCCATCCACATCCTTTTGGGCCTTCCCTTTACCCTTTCAAAGCCTTCAACTAATACTAACTCACTCCCCTTTTAACCGTCGTGGTTCTTGATCTTCGTTGCACATGACCGAACCATCTAATTCTTCTTTCCCTCTTCTTATTATCTATTGGTGCTACTCCTAAGTTCCCTTGAATGCATTCATTTCTAATTATATCCTTCCTCATCTTGTCACTCATCAATTTCAACATCCTCATTTTAGCTACACTCATCTTATGAAAATGATATTCTTTAACTGCCGAATATTCTATCACATAAAGCATGTCTAGTCTTATGACTATCCTAAAAAATTTCCCTTTCAATTTAGGTAGTACATGACAATCGCATAAACTCCATATGCATATCTCCATTTCTTCTACCCAACTTGAATTCTACGGGCAACATTCTTCTTAATCTCTCCACTCTCGTGAATATATCAGAAGTGGTCATTTTGGGAACCTTCTTCGTCAACAATCTTAACTAATTCTTCATTTTCACTCCTATTGTTACTAAAATTGAACTCTATATACTCTGTTTTAGTCTGACTATTTTTAAATCCTTTAGATCCTAGAGCACCCCTCCATAAATTTAGCTTTGTGTTTATGCCCTCCCTCGTCTTGTTAGTCAAACCTATGTCGTTTGCGAACAACATATACCATAGGGTTTCTTCCTGTAAATGCCTCGTTAACTCATCCATAACTAATGCGAAAAGGTACGTTCTTGATGCCAACCCTTGGCATAAGCCTATAGTGATTGGGAACTTAGTTGTCTCTCCACTAGTGGTCCTTACATTTGTTAACACTCCCTCGCACATATCTTAACATGTTAATATATCCTCTTGAAACTTAATGCAAGGGCATTTTCACACCAACCTCAAGTGGGGTTGCCCGTGGCATGTAGGGGCACACTCGGGATGGGCGGCCCGTTTGAGGCGGGTGGCTTGTGTAAGGTGGTACCCATGTGAGTTGGGGCCAACGATGGGGGTCCTAACCCATGAGATGTGGGGCCTTCGCTATGAGATAAAGGGATTAATTCGCCATGCTCTATCAGTTCGAGCTTTTATAGCAATTGATTAATTGTCCTGCATCAAATTAGTATTAGAGCGGGAGGTCACGTGTTCGAGACTCCTCACTGGGGGTGATTAATGTGGGGGCATTTTCTTATCGGGCTTGAGTGAGGTTGCCTATGGGATGCAGGGGCACACTCAGGGTGGGCGGCCCGTTTGAGGCGGGTGGCTCGTGTGAGGCAATAGCCATATGATTTGGAGCCCACGAGGGGGGTTTGGCTGAGGTCCTAACCCATGAGATGTGGGGCCTGGGCTATGAGATAAAAAGGGATTAATTCATCATACTCTATCAATTCGAGCTTTTAGAGTAAGTGGTTAATTGTCCCGCATCAAAACTCCTTTGTCCTAACACCCAACAAATTAACTTTCTATAAATCTTATTGTACGCTTTCTCTAAGTCAATAAAAATCATGTAGAGATCTTTCCTCCTCTCCTTGTATTTTTTCCATCAATTGTCCAAGTAGGAAAATAACTTTAGTGTTAGACCTTCGAAGCATGAAACCAAACTGATTTTCTAACACATTCGTTTCATGCCTTAATCTTAGGCACAATCTCTCTCTCCCAAAGTTTCTTAGTATGGCTTATAAGTTCAATCTCACATTAGTTTGTGTAGTTATGCATGTTTCTTTTATTCTTATAGATAGGTACAACATTTATTTCCCTCCATTTAGTTGGCATTTTCGTCGATCTTACAATCTTTTCAAACAACTTTGTCAAGCAAAATAACCTAATATGTCCTATACACTTCCAAACCTCTAACGGTATATCATCATCACCGAGGGCCTTCCTGTTCATCTTTCTCACAACTTCTTTAACTTAAGATATCCTCTCATCCCACAAAAGTATCTATGGGCTCTGACAACATTTGCACTTATGGTTCTTGTTGATGCTTGGATCTAGTCGCCCTTTTTCATCTTCTGCGAGCCTCCTAAATACCTGTAAAGGTGATGCAGGACAATTAACCACTTGCTCTAAAAGCTCGAATTGTTAGAGTATGGCAAATTAATCCCTTTATCTCATAGTCGAGACCCCACATCTCATGGGTTTAAGACCTCGGCCAAACCCCCTTCGTGGGCCCCAAATCACATGGGCCGCCCACCCCAAGTGTGTCCCCGCATCCCACGGGCTACTCCACTTGAGCCGGGTGTGAAATGTGCATTAATCACCCCCGGTGAGGAGTATCAAACATGAGACCTCCTCCGTGAGCCGCACCCACCCCGAGTGTTCCCCCGCATCCCACAAGCAACCCCAATCGAGCTTGGTGTGAAAATGCCCCTGCATTAATCACAGGACATGAAATTTAAATATGATATGCAAGAATTCAGGCATAGATCATACTAATGCAGAACAATCACATAATAATTCCATATCCCATACAAAAGTCAAACATTCAAGTAAGGAGAATCTGCACAGGTCCAGACCTACACAGGCTAGGACTAGATCAGTAAAATTAAGGACCAAACATGCTCAAAGGGAAATAGTAATCATCCACACATGCACAATAATCAGTCCTTAATCCAAGGGATTCACCAATTTCAATTCAAGGAACCCTATGATGAAAAAGGGGGTAGATATTGGGGATTTAGGACAATCTAAGGTTAGGGTTAGGGAAATCAGATGAGAGAGGAGTGAAAGAGAAGATAAAAGAATCTGGAACCAACTCGCGTGTGTGGACAACAAGGGAGGGCCTGACGCAGATGCGTTGATGGCTGGCTGCACATGTGTGGG
Source organism: Magnolia kwangsiensis (assembly GCA_037074715.1). Classification (NCBI taxonomy): domain Eukaryota; kingdom Viridiplantae; phylum Streptophyta; class Magnoliopsida; order Magnoliales; family Magnoliaceae; genus Magnolia; species Magnolia kwangsiensis. The sequence goes on along the minus strand of CM073582.1, from coordinate 34,956,838 downwards.
GCCTATGAACCCAAAAAGGGCTCCCTTGAGTCTGGTCGGCCAGACCTGGGCTTCAAAACCCCAAAATCTCACCCCGATCCGACGAACGGCCTGGGCGTGGTGCTCCATTGAAGTTCCAACCCTCCTGCAGGGCCAAATTCTAGAAACTGACTATAGGGAGAAGATCTACTGTTAAAACTGATGGATTTGAAGCAGGAATGGTTGTAGAAGGTGAGAGATATGGATGGCATAAGGTAGGGGCAGATTGGGATAGGGCGTGGCTTCGCACCACAGTAGTTAGCCCTTCAAAAAGGGTGAGCTTCACACCCACTTGAATTTTTTCATAACTCAAAACTCAGAGAGTAGAAAAAAACATGCAGGAGTTTTTTTATTTCTTCAATGAATCAAAAGCACTACAAGGGGTGCCTATTTATAGAAAAATCCTATACCCCAAAACTCGCGCCATGTGTTCAATCTATTACTTGGCGATGAAGTAAACTAAAATAAAAACCAATCAAAGAAATCTAAAGTGTTCATGATGTTCTAAATAATATAAATAAGCAAAATCTAAAGTATGAACTTAATCCGACTAGTGGGCCACGATCATGAGATCCCATGATGGGCTTTACTTGACTATTGGGCCCACTCTTTTAAACTAAAATTCCGTCTTCTAGCAAGGAGGCCCTCCCTGGACGTCGTCATTGAGCCATATCGATGGTGGGGCCCTCCTCTGTGCGTACGTGCGTAGGGGGGCGAGCTGCATATGCGTGTACGTGTGATGTCCCCATCAAAAGGAGTGGAGAACAAGGGGACAGTAGGGGTGCCGGTCGTGGCCGAGGACCCTCCGATGCCTAAGTCAGGCGTATGGGCTCATAGTAGGGGTAGTTGAATCGGGATTTTTTGTGCGTACCTCTTTCCCATGGTAAGGAGTGCATTTATAAACTTTTTGCGTTTTTTGCGTATTCGGGTGGATTTGCTAGAGGGACCCGTATTGTAGTGTGAATCTACTCTCGGATATTTCTTCGATTGCACCTCGATTGGCGTGATACTCGCCCGAAATCTCGCTAGGCAGTCCCACTCATATCCGGTGCAAGATTCTCTCTAGATGTCTCTATTCCGAGGTCAAGGTCGATACCTGAGGCTGAGGTCGAGGTCGGTACCCGAAGTTGAGGTTGAGGTCGGTGGCCGATCGATGCCCGCGGCCGAGGTCAAGGTCGACTTTCTGCCCTAAGTTCAAGTCGAGGGTTGAGGCTGACTTCCGAGGTCGGTAGTCGTAGTCGGGATTTGTGGTCGGGACTCGGGGTGGCCTCGGAGGTCAGGTCGGTTCTCCGACCCTTCTCAAAGAGTTTCATAAGTTTTGGATTTCTAGATATTTGAGATTATAAAAAACATGGATCTTAGGGATAATTGATTAAATTTGAAATTTTGAAAAACTTAATTCCGTTGCGTATCTAAAATTTTCCACCAGTGGCCCTCACATTTGTTACTGCTCTCTTATATACTATTCTTAATCATGTTATATATCATCGTGAAACTCCTTTCATTTCCAATACCCACCAGATTATCTATCTAGGGACCCTATTGTAAGCTTTCTCTAAGTCAATAAAGAACATGTGAAGATCCTTTCTCCTCTCCCTATATTTATCCATCAATTATCTGAGTAGGAAAATAGTTTAAGTGTTAGACCTCCCTGGCATTAGACCAAACTGATTTTTTGATATATTCATCCCATGCCTTAGTCTTTGCTCAATAACTCTCTCCCAAAGTTTCATAGTATAGTTCATAAGTTTAATCCCACAATAGTTAGTGTAGCTCTGTATGTCCCTTTTATTCTTATAAATAGGTACCATGGTACTTTTCCTCCATTTGTGTGGCATTTTCTTCGATCTTACAATCTTGTTTGAAAATTTTGTTTAAAAAATATTTTGATTAGAAAGATGGCATGCCCTCATGACTTACAATGGCTGATTAACTGTGGTGAACTTCACTGATAGACCGTCCTCAAGGGAATATCTTCTGGATTCTTTTCAAATGGACTCGTGCATCCTTTGCCTCTCTTTTTATATACCAAAAGCACTTGGGTATTGCTTCTTTGTGAAGCTCACATTTAGTAAATCAAAGTTACCTAAGAGAGCTTAGGGTTCCTTATTGTCCCTTAGGTCAGTGGTTTAGTAAATTAGGTATAGGAAGTTTATGCTCTCAAAATGAGGCCAAGAGAGCATTGCTTCATTGTGATCCCTGTTCGGTGTTGTATCTACCAATGTGCACACTAATTTATTAATGTCGGGAAGCCACCTAGACCGGCCGAGACTAAGTCGTGCTACTTTTATTGTCATCCAATACCATGAAAACCTTCTTGATGAGTTGTTCAGGCACACTTACTAGTTGAACCAGTTTCAGATAGACAAGGAACTGTCAAACCACCTACCAGTGTTATTATACTAGAAGCAGTGCAACTGGCTAGCTACAATGCCATTCTATGGATTCATTGGAAAAACTAATCCATGTATAGAAGTACAATCCATATGATGCATTATTCACTAGAACAAGAATATGATGCTTTCAAGGGCACAAAAGCCAATAACTTCTGTTTGTGCTAAAACTAGAGTTGGGCATCAAGTCGAGTCGGACCGAATTAAGGCTGACTTGAGTCGATCTGGTTTTGAAATGGGCCTGACCCGAACTCTATCCAACTCAATACCGAGTCCAGCATGCCTAACTCGATTTGAGTTTGATCTGGCCTGCACTAATCCGGACTGAGTCCGATCCGGTCAAAAGTACAGCTTCGGGGGTTGAGTTAGCATCGAGTCGGATTGAGAGATGAGGGAGGGAGAGACCGAGAGAGTGGAGATGAGAGAGAGGAGGAGGAGGGAGATGGTGGTGGGTGGTTGCCGGGCTTGGAAGATGAGGAGAATGAGGGAGGGAGACAGATAGGCCGGGCTTGGAAGATGATGAAGATGAGGGAGGGAGAGAGATTTTGGGATGGGGTCGAGGTAGGGTGCAGTGGGTAAGGTTAGAGAGTCGGGTCTAACAGGATCGAGTTTCGGGTCGAGTCGAGTCAAGTTACTAGGCAACTTGAACTAGAATTGGTTTGAGTTAGGATTGGGTGAAGCCTACTCTCTTCGGACCAACTCACCCATTCGGTTCGGGTCGAGTCAAATCTGAATGAGTTGAGTTAGCCAGATCAAGTCGTCTCGTGCCCACCTCTAGCTAAAACTATCATTTACAACGTAGTCCCATATTCTCTACATGCAGATCAAATACCTTTTGAGCAAGTCTCTTGGACGTCGAGCCGGCCAACTTACTTTTCCGAATCAACCTTCTGGACATGAACATCCCCATGCTTTATAATAACATGAATCAGATGATACTTGCATTTTACATGCTTAGCTCCCTTATGATTGTGAGGGCCTTTAGCCTAAGTAACTGAATCACTAATCTTTACCACGGTACAACGTGATTGGTTCACCAATCTAAGGCGTTACTTGTAGTTCCCGCTAGAACCTTTTCAACAATACAGCTTCCTTTGCCACTTCAGAGGCTACAACATACTCCACTTTGATGGAGTCAGCAATGCAATCTTGCTTCACGTTCCTCCAAGGCCTAGAGTAAAGATGCACCCGAAAGTAGGCTTTGAAAAATTATCATTTTGGAATGATACGTCATTATATCTGACAGTTGAAAGCTCGTTAGATCTTAGGAATAGTATGTAATCTTAGTTCTCAAATACTTGTGGATGTGCTTCACTACTGTCTAATGTTCTAGTCTTGGGTTCCAAATGACAACCAGAACAAGGCAAGTTTCCAAAACTGACTTAAGAACCCCAATCAAGCAAGCGCAATAAAAATCCTTAAAATTAGGAAAATAGATTTTTGAAACCTTTCCGAATCAGGATTCTAATCAACTATAAAGAAACCTACCAAAATTAGGCCTTTTCAGAATTGGAAGGTTTACATATTGTGTAGGTGTCCTTGATGAAAACATACAGCCCATGTACATCATCTTCCCCAAACAGCCAAGGTGGTCCACTACACATTTCAAAAGAAACCTTCTGAATTGGAACTTTCCAAACTGGTTTTTCCTCCAGAATGTGTAGATTTGGGAGCCATCTTGATGAATTTCCAGCCACAAAAACATGTTTAGATGGAAAAGAAAATCCATGTGCCTGGTGGGATTTCTGAAGCAAAAAACATAAAAAAGGTCCACCATGAAAATGATAATGCCCCACCCCCACAAACATTGAGATCAAACCTCATAAATAAAGATCACCAAAACACATTTCATGCACAATAACCCTATAATTCAAACCCATGATTCTAATAACACATGTAATACACGATTTCTATAGTAGCATAAAGTCATAAATGTCAACATGGAATAGTATGATAATTGCCGTGATCTTAGCATTGGTCTCATGGATCAAAAGATTGAAAACAAACAATCATCAAAAGCTTCCATACACGTTATCCAACTAGAAAACCTAGAAGATGAAAACATGGACATGTAAGCATGGGGAAAACTAAGCATGAATCTTAATAGAGCAAAAGACAACCAGATATTAGAAACCCTATGGTTACTTATTCACAAGCCCTAAACCTAGGGCTCTGATACTGCTTTTGTGAGGCTAAACCAATTCAAGCCTTGTCCTCAGATAGGCTCACCGCTCATGATCATGTGAAACAAAGGGAAAAACAAAATATCTGATTTTAAGAGAATGGAGGAGATCAAAACCAAAGGAGAAGACAATCAACTCTCTTGTTATGGAAAACTAAGGAAGAAGATGATAGCATCAGAACTCTTGAGAGAACCACCTCCTAAGTCTCACCTAGGGATGCAAATAGGCTGGGTCTAGGGGGCCCCAAAACCAACCCATTTAAGAATCGGGTTGAAATTTGGACCCAGATCTACCAATTAATTTGATGAGTCCTGTTTCGGTCCTCATGGACTCAGACCTGACCCATTTATCACATGGGTCAGATTTGGGTTGGGTCTAGGTCGGATAGAAAATTTTCATTTGAGTTTTCATACAAATAATGTTCTGTACCATCCAATTAGTGGTGGCTATCAATTTTGATTGTAAAAAGTAAAATGGCCAGTGGTCCAAATTCAACAGTTAAAAATAAATGGTTAGGGTAGTTAACTTAATGCAACTTTTCGCATATTCTCCATCTTGCATGTCCCTGATTGTCATTAGTAGTGGATGGTTAACTACATTTTAATAAAGGTTGGTGAACTATTGCTATAGTCTAGCCCAAAAGAAAACAAAAAGCTACATACATTGTTACATACTTTCTATCGGTCTAGGTTGCTCTTCTGTAGTATGATCAAAATAAGACCCATTTAAGAAATGGGTTCGGGTTGGTTTTGAGAGAAACTAGACCTGACCCATTTAGTAAAAATCTGGTCAAACTTTTGGACCCAAACCCACCCCATGGGTCAACTCCACTAGTTAGGGTCTAATGACCCATTGGGTCGACCTAACCCATTTGCACCCGTACTCACCCCCTAAACACTAGCACCCTCCCTCTTAGTGGAAGATGATGGAATCATCTTAGAGAGAGAGAGAGAGAGAGAGAGGGAGCTACTTTGGTTAATTAACAGTAACTAAGAGCTCTATCACTTCATTTTAATTGAAAGTCCATAAGCATCCATGCCCATTCCAAACTTGTTAGATGAAAAAAGGGAAAATTCTTTATTAGCTCTAAGCACTTAGTATCATTGTCTATCCCATCTAAGTACATTGAAGAGGAGTTTGTGTGGGGGTCCTGTGGGCGCATGCTATATTTTGTTGGGGAGACTATCATTGTGGGATTGAGACATGGAGTTTTCACTTACAGTTAATAGAGAATGCTATTTATGTATTGGTAACCAAAGATGAGATAAAGCATGTCCCTACTTTGGTATGGAAGCTTGTTGATGCAGGACAAGTAACCACTTGCTCTAAAAGCTCAAACTAATAGAGGGTGGCAAATCAATCCCTTTATCTCATAGCCCAAGTCAAGCATTCGGTCGAACCCCTCTCATGGGCCCCACTTCACATGGGTCTCGCCTCACACAAGTCACCCACCCTGAGTGTGCCCCCGCTTCACATAGGCCACCCCACTCGAGTTCGGTGTGAAATTGCCCCTACATTGAACATCCCTGATGAGGAGTCTCAAACACGAGACCTTTCGCTCTAATACTACTTTTGATGCAGGACAACTAACCACTTGCTCTAAAAGCTCAAACTGATAGAGCGTGGCGAATCAATCCCTTTATCTCATAGCCCAGGTTAGGCCCTCGGCCAAACCCCCTCATGGGCCCCACTTCACATGGGTCTCTCCTCACATGAGCCATCTGCTTCACATGGGCCGCCCACACCGAGTATGCCCTCACTTTACACAGGCCACCCCACTCGAGCCCGGTGTGAAAATGCATCTGTGTTACTTCTACACGAGTATGAAAGACTTTGTGCTTGGAGAACTGGTGGTTGTACTTCCTCCCATGAGGAATATTCATCTCCATATTCACTGGTGCTAAGCTTAAGCCCACCAAATCTTGTACATTACGAAAATTTTCAGGCCAAGAACCGCAAACTCTACCGACATGTCCTAGAGTTGCTACATAAGGGGTTCATTTGGGAAGGCCTGTTACCTGTGTTGTTCCCTAGAAAGATGGGTTTGGGACTTCATGATATCAACTGAATTACTTTCAAGTATTGGTTTCCTACTCCCTCCAATGCATTTACATATACCAATCAGCTAACACCCAACCCACTATCTTATTCGCAATGCATTTCCAGAACCCAGAGCATTCACAACCCGATAACTTCTGGTGTCCCTCCTACCTTTGCTTTCAACACCTGAAAAGGCTGATATGCTGTATTATATAGTTTTACATTGTTTATGTAACATGTTCTTTCCTCTTCTTTTTGGAAGATTGTTGTAATTTCCGCATGCAGAATTTCTATGCTGAGAAATTCAGTGATACTCGACCTGAGGATATGCACAGTTGCCTTGGATTTCAATTTTTATAAGATTGGCTAGTGTATGGTGATGCAGACTCCAGACCATGTCTGATGCTAATCATTGTGGATTTTCATCATGCCCCAAAAATAGTCTATAGGACAATCTTAACAATGGTCTGGATCATGGAATCATGAGTCCCGCTTGCACAAAACGAAAGCCCGTTGCTCATATGATTCCTCTACTATGCATGCTTTCTCCATTTCTACTTTCTGTTTTTCCATGCATTAGAATATATTGCTTCTAAAAGACTAGGTACCATGTTCACAGGGTAGAAGCACAGATGCTGGGTTACCACAGGTTCTACACCAAGATCAAAATACAACCATTGTTACAAACCGAAAGGTCAATATGATTGTTTTGCAGGGACCTCATTGGCCCACACAGGAATATCTGCGGAGCTGATTGTTGTACACACCACTGTTACGTCAGTACTCTACCACCATGAAATAATTGTTCCAAGTACTCATCAGCTGTATACAAGGCTTTCTTTTTTCCCCTTTCTGACGTTGAAGCTGCAAGTTCTGTACAAAGTAGAAGTTTACAAGATCAAATTTTCAAAACACATAGATTGGAATGCTGTTAAATCAATTAGGGCTTCTCCACATTTTAAGATGAAATGCTTCTTTTGCTAGCACTATGTTCTGTTTGTTTTAAATGAAGTGTCCGCATCTGCATCAAATAGGCAAATGAGGGTATTTGTGATGGATCAGGACCAAAAAACTTCTATAGAAAATATCAAAGACCTAGCAAGACATTTTAAGCAAACGTAGGGGTATTTTGGATAAGTCTTAGATGATGGTGATGGATGGGTATTTTGGGGAATGAAAAATATAGCTGGATTTTACATTTGGCCAATTCTACTCTTGCATGCAGCCACATAGAAGGCATCCATTAGAGAGCCTGTGCGATGGGGGCTCTATGAAGCTACCTTGATGGCTATGCGACAGCCACTCCATACATCTATAGAGTAGGCTCATGTTAGGATGTCAGCCCAAAAATTAGGCAGATAGGAGACTTGAGTGGGCCATACAAGGGAAATAGTGATGATGGATTGCCCACCATTCCCTTCTTTCTTTCTATGTGTGTCTAGCACGCAGTGGCATGTAGCCCTTACCTTTCCCTCTGCCTCTCTTCTTTTTTTTTCTCTTACTCCAAATCTCTCTTCCTTTCCTCGCACTATTCCCTTGCCACATGCATTGCACGTCCCATAACTCTAGTGATCTTATTGTGAGAAATCTACATGTGGGAATTTTTCATGTGTTTTTTCTTAGTGTGATCATGTTTATTCTCTATTGTTGTAGATCATTGTTGTCAAAATCATTATTGTATCGAAAATCGTAATAGGGGTTGAATCTTATTGAATAACAAAATGCAACATAAATCATAAGATTTTTTTTCATGATTTTCTTAAAAATATGAAAATATAAATAAATTAGAAAAAATAGAAATACTTAACAATTATCCTTTTGTCATCAATATGCACCAAGTAATACCATGTCATGATTGTGTTAAAAGATTCCTATCTTTCCTTTTTTCTCTTTCAAGAAATTTTCCTTTAAAAAAAAATACTAGGATCCATAATAATATATATTCTTGTTACCTTTCTTGAATGTAGAATCACATTGAAAAACGGGATTTGATTATGTAGACTGACAAAAAAGATATTTTGATTTCTAATCATCATTCTACAATACATACAAGTCAACATGATCGTAACCATCCATAAAAACATACCAGATGAGTCATATATCAATTTGGTGTTTCAACCAGTTAAGAAGTAAGAAATCATAAACAAAAAAGCTCTACAATTTAACGTTGAAGAGAATATTATAAAATTAAAATTAAAAAAAAAATTAAAAAAAAAATTTAAAAACCTTTTCTAAGTGATTCTTTTTTCTTTTCTTTTTTGCTTTTTTCTTTTTTGAATGATATTTTTTTTCTAAATGACTCTTAAAACCCTCACCAATGTAAAAAAACATAAAATGAAAGCCAAGTGAAGCTTAAAATAGAAGAAAACAAGTATATTTTGAATCGTAAATCATAGGATTCATATAAAAAGGGTTTCAAAGGTGGATTCAAATCATTTTGCTTAAGATTCGACTCAAATCATAAATCGTGGGATTTTTACAACATTGTTTTAGATATCTACCTTTGGCATTTCTTACAACATCAATTATCTCTTAGGGAGAGTTCCCCTAAAAAGGTTGATGTTGAAGTTGGAAGAGTGCAAGATGATATCAAAGGCTCATATATCAGATTTCTTCGTGACCTTCAATTTCTTCTTGGGCCATATAAGGAGTCCTACCTACTGGAGATAAATCACGACCTATAGTTGAAATCAAGACAACCCTATCAATTCCAACTACCTATGGATAGAAGAACATGTCGTGCTTGTTCTATTCAATCAGTTAATTTAGTTAAACGAAATGCACATAGGGCAACTTCTGTGATAGAAAACCATTCATCTAATGTTCCTCATCCTAAATGGTCTCGATGGCTTTCATGGCTAGTGATTGCATTATTTATTTGGATTTTACATGAATAGTTTGTTAGATTTTGTGCGGCCCATCAAATCATTATTGACACATGTACATATTTATTTATTGGATTATATTGAGATTTTTCTTTGTTTGAGTTTACATGTATGGATGTGATTGTTTCATGATAATGTATACACATCTGGATTGGCCTTCATGATGTGGTGTACCAAATATTTGTTGATTAAAGGCTTGGTCTGTTTCTCGCAAAGCGAGACCATTGTGCAGGTATGCACAATAGGAGTGATGTACATTGAGATGCACGTGCATATGGGATGTACCTCCACCCTTATTTATGAGATGATCAGGATGAGATCTCATCGACATCAACTCTATGCCCAGTTAGATCGTGTAAGCCTATATATTGCAGCAGGGATGGATCATTAGTTGATCAGTTGGATCTCATGTGATGATCGTGTATTCAACGAACACTTGATCATTCATGATGTATGAATTGAGCCACATGTGCTGCAAGACCATTGACTTAGAAGCAACGGATTAGTTTTAGTCCAGTTGCCACTTAGTCGCCTAGGTGACTCTTGTGTCTTTTCTACTCTACACTACATGGCAAAGTCAGGACGAGATGACACTACTTTGGTGTCATTCTTAAAGCCATATGCATAGGTTCGGCAAGGTAAGTAGTATGATATGAAAGTGGCCAAATCAATATTTTAGATCATGGAGATGGATTAGAGAATGATTATATTTCATCACAGGGTGGGGATGATGACAAGAGACTTATCTAAGGCATCAGATTGAATGGAAGGACGGCTGGATGTTACTACAAATTGTTTTGAAAAAAAATATATTTATATATTATTATATTAACATTTCCAGTGGGCTTTAATCAATTAAACTTATGAAGATAAAATTCGTTTGATCGAAAAGATTGATAAATGTGCATCACAATTGAAACATTGGGATTTGTGTGTATGTGCATATGGAATCAAATTCAAACATGCTCAATTGAATGTGATTAAATCAACAGTGCAGAACAAGCAATTGGAGATTGAGACAAATAGTTTCTAGTACACTTATACATTTGTTGCGATCTCATCATTTAGGAGTATTATAGTCTCTAAGGTCTCACACGGGATCTACTTGATTGGAGGGTGGGGATTAGGTTTTCTTATTATGAGGTATCATGGTAATTTGGTACACCTCATTACCACCATAAGGTCTATAAATAAGAGATAATAAAGTTAGTCCCTATGGAATTTCTTCAAGGTGGAGATCTATAAAAATCATTGTGGGGATTTGTTTAAGACACTTCTCTCCTCTCAACCCTAGCCTAGATTAATCTCCTCTCGTGGAAACCACAGTCCAAATCTAGAGATCCCATGGTAAATAGTGTTTTTTTTTTTTTTTTTTTTCCCTTGTGGTTAAGAATCAACATCTCTAGTGTGCTTTCCTTCATCTCCGTGCATGGTTTCCATGCAATAACGAAGATGAACTGGATTATGCGTTCGAGGAAATTTCATTCCTAGAAATCTTAAAATTCACATAAAAAGTGTATTTGATGGTGCTTCCGCTATCATAGTTGAGAAATTTTTGAAAAGACATTACCTTACACAGCTATCCCCTGTTCACGGTGAGGCCCATCATATAAATGGCTTGGGTCACCAAAGAAGTGACGGCATAGGGGATTTACTAACCTCAGACTAATGATCACACATTAAAGCATGGTAAGAAAGTATTTGGCTCGTAATTGCAATGCAAACGCCCACTCAAATTCAAGAAGTGTACCCAAGCCTTTTTACATGAAGAAATGAAATTTCATTCAAATTAAATAAAAAGTCCTTCAACAATTCTTAAAACAGAGTATTTATGAAACCCCTTCCTACAACTATCCAATAAACTTGTAAAAAACTCTAACAAACATCCCAACTAATCTTGTGATTAGTTATTCCAACACAAACAACTGTAACTACCTGAACTAACTACCAACTGCCAACCTCCTTGAAATTCAAATCCATGGCACTTTGGCCGCTCATGGTACACCTTTACTACATCAAGAAGACCCCAATCCTATGGCTAAAGTCTCAACATCTCCTGCTGTGATTTGAGGCTGTTCGCCCCCTCATGTTCTCCTTGGAGCCCAAGAGATCGTCCTATGCAAATCTCAGGTAGGCCACATGACATGAAATCATGCCTTATATGTCTAAAATTGCGAGATGTGGCCCACCTTAGTTTGAAATGGCCTTTCTTTTCTTCTTCTTTTGGCTGTTTTGGAATGGCTGGATTTTTGGGTTGTTCATTCATCCTGATGGGATGCATTTTATGAATGGATTGGACGTCGTATGAAACGTACTATAGGTCTCACATACAATCTTAGAGGCTTCCCTACGGTATGACCACAGAAAAATGTCATTAGGTGAAGGAAAGTACATAAGATGTTTGTGTTAAATGGGCCTCGAGTCTCAGCCATTAAAAGACCATTGAAAATTCTTACGGTAAAATAATTACTTTTTTTTTTCTATGTGTAAGCAATTATGTATATAAGTAATTACATAGTGGGCTAATATCATTCTGTCTCTTAAATCCTTCCTTTTCAATTTATTCTTGCCATCTTCTGAAATATACAGAGTTTTAAACATTTAGTCAATTATATAACCTTAAAAAAACTGGGTTTTGCTAACTATGAGTGTGACCCCACTTTTTTTATTCACCTGATTTTTGGATAATAGTAAGACTTGAAGGGGCACGGCTTATGGATGGAGTGTATGTGGGCCCTAATCACCATTGAGCCAGTATTTAGTAATTTACAAAAACACCCTTGAATACCCGTATATACATACCATAATGCTATGAGTAAAACTGAATAAAAATGCCTTGAAAAATCGCTCTTTTTATAATTCAGTCAATCCGTTCATAAGGTGAGTCCCACCATGATGAAGGGAAAAATCAATTATAAACTTCATCCAAAACTTGGGTTTGCCCCAAGAAAGTTTCAATGATAGGTGTTACCATCCCCACTTTTCCTTATGGTGTGATCCACTTGAGTTTTGTACCAGCCTGATTTTTACGCTCACATCATAACATGACCTGGCAGAAATGATGGACAGAGTGGATGTCACACACACACACAATATGGTGGACCGACGAAGCTTTTTGCCGTCTGGGCTCCTGAATTCGTGTCCTCAAAGAACAAGACTCCAGCCCAAGTAACAAACTATGCCTTATCATTGCCTAAAATAGTGATTTAGAAGAATTCCCAATTTTTTTGGAGGAAAATTACAATCAAACACATATTTTTATAGTACAAGCATCTGATGTGCATTTTTCTGCCAACAGCTAGAAACTGATTATTCAAGATTGCATGTCAGTAACAAACTATGCCTTATCATTGCCTAAAATAGTGATTTAGAAGAATTCCCAATTTTTTTGGAGGAAAATTACAATCAAACACATATTTTTATAGTACAAGCATCTGATGTGCATTTTTCTGCCAACAGCTAGAAACTGATTATTCAAGATTGCATGTCTTCTTCAAACCATGCAGTGTAGTAAGGATAGAATTCATGAAAAAAAAAGGGTCCCATCCAATGTACCTGAACTTTTAATTAGGGTTGCCAATCTATTGGGCTGCCTGGCCTGGCCTGGCCCGTGCAACCAAGCTCTCTAGGGCCAGGGTTTGGACCGCTAAACTTGGCCCGGGCTTAAAATCTAGGCTCAGTGGCCAAGCTGGGACCAGACCAATGATGAATGGCCCAGTCAAATCGTCGAGTCAGTGGCCCGGTCAAATCGTCAAGTCGGCCATAGTTATATAGAAATAGTTGGAGAGTTTAAGAGACATTTTAGTGGCTCTCGTTCAACATATTTGGGTAGCTTAAAGACATCACCAAGTCCTTTCAATAATCCCAACCCTTAATATATAGGACGTACCGTAGTTGAAGGACACCCATTTTTTGTTTCCTTAAATTTGGTTTATTTCAAGCCTTTAATAATTAACTCTTTTCCTTGCAAGGCTGGCCCTATCCTAACCTAGCCTTATAAAGACTAGGTAATGCAGGGGCATTTTTCACACCGGGCTTGAGTGAGGTTGTCTATGCGATGCAGGGGCACACTCGGGGTGGGCGGCCCGTGTGAGGCGGGTGACTCTTGTGAGGCGGTACCCATGTGATTTGGGGCCCACAAGGGGTTTTGCTGAGGTCCTAACCCATGAGATGTGGCCTGGGCTATGAGATAAAGAGATTTATTCACCATGCTCTATCAATTTGAGCTTTTAGAGCAAGCGGTTAATTATCCTGCATCACCAGGCCTTTTGAGCCCAGTTAGGGGTCGTCCTAGCACTAGCATGGTCTATTGCCATCCCTTGTAATATCTACCAGTGGTATTGGTGGGTGAACGGCGTGTATCATCATCGTCATTATTATCTAAGTGTTGTTCCAACTACTTGTGGTTGTGGTTAGCTACATGAATCATGTTCTGCCATTCCTATCTTTGCATTTTCTTATTACTCTTAAAGATTACATATCAAAAAAAGAAAATTCCTCTTTACTCTTCTTGAGGGGATGTGAGAGAATGGACTGGCTAAAGAAGTTTTTTTGAGGAATTGCCTGCTTTCATTGATGTGCATGTTGTTCATTCCAAGGCAATCACAACCCATCCTGCAAGAGTTCATCAGAGCACGAACTTCGCTCCAGACTCTTTAAGAAGGCTTTTCCTTTTCCCATGTTCATTGCTCATGAATCCTCATTTGAACACCTAACATTCACATCACAACATGATGATTCAAGAGCTTATCAAGTATAACAAGTTCCTTCGTGAAGATGGCTACAAGCATGTCACGAAATGGTGGAACTTATTATGAATTTTCCTATTCCAAGTTCTTCTACAAGGCTCACATATTAGAGAATGCCGGTCAGGAAGGTTATCTTCTAAAGTGTTTTCCTTTTCCTCTTGCTAGAGAAAAGCTATTCCATGTCCTGTTACTTGGCATTGCTTGCATATATGCTGCATTCATGGGCAGGTCTATAAGAAGCTTTTGTCACTCGCTTTTGTGATATACTTTGGATGCCATCACTATCCTAACAAAGATATCATTGATTTCATTCAGCTATGGTGGAACATATGGTTTCATCACTAGAGAGTCGAAGCCTTAGAGCCTGCAATGGTCAAGCAGTGCGTTTATGATCATCTAATAAAAGTGTGTTCTTTGAGGGGATGGACAACCTATGGTGGGATGACATAGTGAATGTTTTAGATAAAAGATTAGAACTTTTCTAGTCTGATCAAATGGGCCATCTATTCATAGACATTGGTCATATAGTTGGGCTCATTCAATTGAAGTGAATTTTTATATTGATGTAGTTTTGATAGGGATGGGTAATCTATGTGGACTAATACATTTTCCTTGATATTGGTTATATGGTTAGAATCTTCCAATTGAAGTTATAATTAAAAGGGATGGGCAATTACAGGTGGGCCACACATGATGATCCATGTTAATGATTAGACCTTTTCTCTTCAATATGGACTGTCTATTCTCTTGACCGTTAATTAATTAGATAGTTAGGATTATCCAATCAAATTGGAATGCACATGACGGACAATGCTCAATGATTAGACATTTTGTAGTCTAATTAGTATGAATTGTCCATTTCCTAGTCACTGTTCATAGAGTCAGGATCATACAATCGGAATGGTTTTTGAGAGGGATGGACAATCAAAGGTAAGCCATGCACAACGGACAATCTATATCAGTTATCATATATTTTCTAGTATAAACAGTGTTAAACATTTGTCTCCTAACCATTGATCATATGGTTAGGATCATCCAATCAAAGTGAATTTTGAGAGAGATGGGAAATCAAAGATGGGCCTCACATGATCAGACCCTTTCTAGTATAATCAATATAGAAAAAATCCTCTTCCAAGCCATTTACATGAGTCAATGCCTAAACTAAGCTTGTTCCATTTGAAGCAGTGCACATAGTGGGGCCCAGTTTAAAAGGGGGATTGGTGGACTGGTACCATCCATCTTGTTGGAACTATTGTAGATGGGCCACAATTCGAAATCTAGACATAGATGCCCAACTATTTTCAACATACACTAACTATCGCATTAACTAGCCCAATGAGATTCACTAGATGAATGGGATCTCTCATCCAAAAGACTTACCAGCAGTCCTGAACCCACCTAAGAGGATAGGATGGAAATACATTGATGATGGTGGGGCATTAAGTAGTTGATCCAAACCATGGGACAAATTAGCATTGATATGTATGATGGTAGGCCATCAAATGGCAGAACTCAATGAACCTAGCCTTCTAATATATATGGATATTTATGAACAATTTATATACACTAACTATCGCGGGATTAAAATTATGATTCATATTGTGAAACTTTGGGAGAGATAGATTGGGCGAAAATGATAAATGAAATAGCAATTTTCTAGGGGAAAAAAAAAAGTATGGATAAATCGATTGTCTAGGCTTGAACCTAACTTGTTTTCTTAAGGGTCCAATTTATTGAACCCGAACTTATTAAAATCATGTTGGGTTCATTGAGTATTCTTAGCTTCGGGTATCCATTAACAATCCTACCGACCTTAATGTGACTCGTGTGATAAGCGATTCTAATTTGAATTGGGGACTAACATCATCGGCTTCTTTCAATTTCGACCTAACCTAGACCTAATCCAAATTTTAATGGGTCCAGTCTAAATTCAAAACTCTAACCGAATTTTTCAATGGGTCAGGTATGGAGAGCCCCTCGACCCAACCCACCCTGCATATTTCAATGGTTTCAATGGGTCAACAAACATCCCTGTGTGATAGCAGCTTGCATGGCCATTCTTTGTGAGATTACAAATTTTTCTTCTCTTAAGTGATGTTGCTCGATACTATGGCACAATATGCCATTTGATTATTACTCGCGAAAAAATAATAATTTCAAAAGCGACATATATTAACTCAAATAAACTGAATAAATTGTAGAACCACTCACTAAATCACAGTTCAAAAATAATATTAGTAGAACAATCCTATCCTCTTTTTTGGGGACACTCGTTTATTAATATAGGATAATTGGATACTGAAATGTTTTTACTGTCCAATGAATGTCCACCAATATGATGACCAGATAATCTAGCATGGGTAATTTTTGGCTGATCCAAAGCTCTGGTTGGTCACACCATAGGGAACAGTTGGGATGAGATTGTCCACATACCATTAAAAAGTATCAGATTGTATGTGGGCCCCATGTTTTCTATATGCCATCTGATTAGATGCGGATTGGCTGGCGAACTTAAACCATCTAGGTAGCTAGTGGAAAAGCTGTGTGGGATCCATCATAATGTACGTGTTTTATCCATGCCATGCATCCATTTGTCCAGCTTATTTTAAGGTACCAGCCCAAAAATGAAGAAGATTTAAAAGCTAAGTGGACCACACAATATGAAACACTAGGGATTGAATGCATACTGTTGAAAAGTTCCTGGGCCCACGGCAGTGTTTATGGACCCCCAGAAGTTTTCATTCCTCGTCCACTGTTTCCTCTGGCGTGGTTTACTTAAGCTTTGGTTCATGATATATCAAAACAAGTCTGAATTTTGGTTCATGATATGCTATTCCTAAGTAATTTGTAAGTGCCAGCGTATCGTCTATCCCACGTTGCCAGAGTATCGAAGCTTCCTTTTTTACAATCACACCAAATGAAACACGTTGTCGTTCAGAATGCTACTTAAGCGACTTGCAGTCGCCGGGCTCTAACACCTACATGTGCCAAATGGTGTGCATGTGCGAGATCCAGGCCATTCATCAGATGGTTACCACTTTAAATTTCCCCAGAAATATGATACTCCAATCATAAAGTGGGCCACACGTACAAAAGACTGGACTGTTTTATAAAAGGATAACCGAGGGCTCACATTCAACATGCAAATCTAATGAGTGAGCAGCCAAGAAAATTTGAGCAAACGTAGGATAGTGACAGTGCCCTTCAGATGAACGGCCTGGATGCCTCCCAATAGGTTGTCATATGTAAGGCATCTGATTTCCGCGACTGCTGATGCGCGACTGCAAGTGCGTTGCTCTTCAATGACGTTAAGAGTCGGAGCAGCTGTTTGCGTGGCTCGTTGCAGTCCTATGAAAGACGAGAGGCATACAGTAGAGACGGTAGAAACTGAACAAGGTGGAACCATGTGGTCCAAAGAACACGTGGCAGCGTAAGTATTATATCCAGCCGTCCATTCAATATTCCGCATGGTTCATGGAAAATTGAAAGATCCAATGCTTTGATAGATGGCCGTTAAAGCGACAATAGGAAAAAATATTTAATGGTCAAATATTGATCAATAGAAAATTAAATAAGGCGACGGATAAGATCATTCACTAGGTTTTATTTTTGGAAAAAAGACTCATCCATGTTGTTTTCCAACAGATACACGGACCCGTTCGGTACATCAGATTTACATGTGTTCCGATCACTGAATCAGTATTATTGAAATCGGATTGAGAAATCTACGACTGTGGACCCTACCTTTTATCCAGCGGTTTTTTTTTTTAAAACAATACAAACTTTGAATACGCAGCACGACCTCCTCCCACGGAGTCGGATTCTCAGGACGAAAATACCCCACCTTTTCGCATCAAGGAATTGGCTACTCCGCTGCCACCCGCCAATGGCGGATCATCGGTGGTCCGTGGGCCCCACCATGATGTATGCTTTTCATCCATGCCGTCCATATATTTTTATGGATCATTTTATAGTATGAGACAAAAAATGAGTTATATCCAAATCGTAAGTGTACCACATTACAGGAAATACTGTTGAATGAGCGTCAACCATTAGAATCCTCCCCCGTCTAAGTTGGGGCCCACTGTGATGTTTGTGAGAAATCCTCCCCGTCTAAGTTCATCCATAGGGTCACAAAGACCCGGATGAAGAGAAAAAATAAATTTCATAATGATCCAAAACTTATTTAACCCCTAAAAGGGTTTCAATGGTAAACGTTCAATTCCCCACAGCCTTTTACACTGTGGTCCACTTGATAACTAGATCTGTCTTATTTTTCACCTCAAGCCTTAATTCGAGTTCGCCAAATAGATAGACGATTTGGATATAACACATACCTCATAATGGGACCCACAAAAATCGGTGCGGATTACTTACAACGGGAAAAAAAAAAAAAAAGCAAAGAGAAAACAAAACTGAAGCCAGTGAGTTGGGGTCGACCTGGTTGGGACCCGGTCAACCGGGTCAGGGCTTGGCCTGTTGCTACGGATCATAACCGTAGCCATAACTGCAGTGCTATCCATTTTTTTCTTTTTTTCTTTTATTTTTTTTATTTTTTATTTTTTACATGGAGAAAATTTTCCCCCTTACATTTTTCTATAATACATAATTATGTAAATATGTATATATAAGTATATATGTATATATGTATATATTAGTTTGGCTCGCTGATCTTCCAGTTTGCCCCGTTGATTTCCTAGTTTGTCCCCCTGATCTTCTAGTTTGCCCCGTTGAACTCTTAGTTTCCCCCGCTGATCTTTCATGTTTTCCCCGCTAATCTCAATATCTCCTCCGCTGATCTTTCATGTTTTTCCCGCTGATCTTTCATGTTTGTCGCGTTCAATTTCATGTTTGTCTCGCTGAATGTCTAGGTTCTCTCCCTCAATGTCTAGGTTCCCTTCCGCATATGGGGTTTTGGTGTATACATATTGCGAGGAAAATGGAGGGGTACTATATAATTCGATGAACATGATATATTATAAATAAAACATCATTGTGGGGCGTAGCAAGCGTAATCAGATTGTGTACTAAGTTAGTTAGTATGCTCCCATTGCACAAGTAAACTCAGTTGGGCCCCCATCGAATGTATGTAGTATATTCACGCCGTTCATCCGTTTAGCCCCCATATTTCAAATTGAAGCATATCAAAAGATCAAGTGGATCATACCACGGGAAACAGTGGACATAGTGATTTTCACCGCTGAAACCATAGTTGGCCCAACAGTGATGTCTGTTTATTATCAAACTCATTCATAAAATCATACAGATATGCATCAATAGAAAATACAGTTATACATCGAAAACTTCTGTGGCACCCAAGAAATGGTCAATATTAGAAGTTCAATTCGAAATTTCGTGTGGTGTGGTCCATTTGAACATTAGATATATTTAGATTTTTCGGCTCAAGCCATGAAATCATTTGTTATGTTTTTTCCGCTGATTTTCTAGTTTCCGTCGCCGATCTTATAGTTTCCCCCGCTGATCTTCCAGTTTGCCCCGCTAATCTTCTAGTTTGCCCCACTGATCTTCTTAGTTTGCCCCGCTGATCTTCCTAGTTTGTCCCGCTGATCTTCCTAGTTTTCCTCTCTGATCTTTCATGTTTTCCCCTCTGATCTTAATGTCTCCCCCGCTGATCTTTTATGTTTGTCCCGCTGAATGTCTACGTTCCCTTCCACATATGGGGTTTTGGTGTATACATATTGTGATGAAAATGGAGGGAAAATACATAATCCGATGAACATGATATGTTAATAATAAAATATCATTGTGGGGCGTAGCAAGCTTAATCAGATTGCGTACTGAGTTAGTCAGTACACTCCCATTGCATAAGTAAACTCAGTTGGGCCCCCATTGAATGTATGTAGTATATCCACGCCGTTCATCCGTTTTTCCATTTATTTTAAGGGGTTTGCCCTTATATTTCAAATTGAAGCATATCAAAAGATCAAGTGGATCATACCACAGGAAACAGTGGGCATAGTGATTTCCACCGCTGAAAGCATAGTCGGCCCAACAGTGATGTCTGTTTATTATCAAACCCATTTATAAGATCATACAGATATGGATCAATAAAAAATACAGTTATAGATCGAAAACTTCTGTGACACCCAAGAAATGATCAACATTAGAAGTTCAATTCAAAATTTCGTGTGGTGTGGTCTATTTGAACATTAGATAGGTTTAGATTTTTCGGTTCAAGAAATGAAATCATTTGTTATGTTTTTCCCGCTGATTTCCTAGTTTGCCCCGCTGATCTTATAGTTTCCCCAGCTGATATCTTAGTTTCCCCCGCTGATTTTTCAGTTTGTCCCGCTGATCTTCTAGTTTGTCCCGCTGATCTTCTTAGTTTGCCACTCTGATCTTCCTACTTTGCCCCACTGATCTTTCATGTTTCCCCCGCTGATCTTTCATATTTTCCTCGCTGATCTTAATGTCTCCCCCGCTGATCTTTCATGTTTGTCCCGTTGAATGTCTACGTTCCCTTCCACATATGGGGTTTTGGTGTATACATATTGTGATGAAAATGGAGAAAAATTACATAATCCGATGAACATGATATGTTATAAATAAAACATCATTGTGGGGCGTAGCAAGCGTAATCAGATTGCGTACTGAGTTAGTCAGTACGCTCCCATTGCATAAGTAAACTCAGTTGGGCCCCCATTGAATGTATGTAGTATATCCACGCCGTTCATCCGTTTTTTCATTTATTTTAAGGGGTTTGCCCCTATATTTCAAGTTGAATCATATCAAAAGATCAAGTGGATCATACCACGGGAAACAGTGGGCATAGTGATTTCCACCGCTAAAACCATAGTCGGTCCAACGGTGATCTTTGTTTGTTATCAAACTCATTCATAAGATCATATAGATATGGGTCAATAGAAAATACAGTTATAGATCGAAAACTTCTGTGGCCCCCAAGAAATGATCAACATTAGAAGTTCAATTCGAAATTTCGTGTGGTGTGGTCCATTTGAACATTAGATATGTTTAGATTTTTCGGCTCAAGCCATGAAATCATTTGTTATGTTTGTCCCGCTGATTTACTAGTTTACCCCACTGATCTTATAGTTTCTCCCCCCCTGATCTCTTAGTTTTCCCCGGTGATCTTCTAGTTTTCCTCGCTGATCTTCTAGTTTTCCCCGCTGATTTTCTCAGTTTGCCTCGCTGATCTTCTTAGTTCGTCCTGCTGATCTTCCTAGTTTGCCCCGTTAATCTCAATGTCTCCCCCGCCGATCTTTCATGTTTATCCCGCTGAATGTCTAGGTTCCCTTCCACATATGGGGTTTTGGTGTATACATATTGCGATGAAAACGGAGAGGAATTATATAATCCGATGAACATGATATGTTACAAATAAAACATCACTGTGGGGCGTAACAAGCGTAATCAGATTGCGTACTGAGTTAGTCAATATGCTCCCATTGCACAAGTAAACTCAGTTGGGCCCCCATTGAATGTATGTAGTATATCAACGCCGTTCATCCATTTTTTCATTTATTTTAAGGGGTTTAGTGTTCACTCACCAAGTGCAAGGTTGTGATTTAGTAATAACTCGGTAAGACCGAGGTCGAATCCCAAGGGACTGAAACCTGTACGTACTCTAAAACTAAGTAAAATTAGAACTA
Organism: Magnolia kwangsiensis; assembly: GCA_037074715.1. Taxonomy (NCBI): domain Eukaryota; kingdom Viridiplantae; phylum Streptophyta; class Magnoliopsida; order Magnoliales; family Magnoliaceae; genus Magnolia; species Magnolia kwangsiensis. The sequence continues at coordinate 34,934,940 of CM073582.1, read as the reverse complement.
GATTAAGATGAATTCTAAATCAAATCAATTTAAGGAATAATGATGAAAGTATTAATCTAAAATTTATAGAAATCAGAGGAAAGGAGACTAGGGATTGAGAGGATCCACTTGTAAAGATCAGGGAGATCTTATGCTTGCATCAAAAATCATGAAAATTATTGAACCGCCGTTGATATAGTTTCAAAGAGATGAAAGGTATATGAATTAGAATGGATGGTGAGAACCCTATGATCTTGTATTCAGGACCTCTTTCGGGCCACTTGAACTTCAGTTTCTCGAATTTCTTGAATCTCTGGCGTGTAAATCTGTCAATCTTTCTCTGATTTGCTAGTTTGCCCCGCTGATCTTATAGTTTCCCCCGCTGATCTTCTAGTTTGCCCCGCTAATCTTCTTAGTTTGCCCCGCTGATCTTCTTAGTTTGCCCTGTTGATCTTCCTAGTTTGCCCCGCTGATCTTAATGTCTCCCCCGCCGATCTTACATGTTTGTCCCACTGAATGTCTAGGTTCCCTTCCACATATGGGGTTTTAGTGTATACATATTGCGATGAAAACGGAGGGGAATTACATAATCCGATGAACATGATATGTTACAAATAAAACATCATTGTGGGGCGTAGCAAGCCTAAACCAAAACCTATAACCTAAACCAAAACCAAAATTATAGCCTAAACTAGAACCCATTCTTATATCCCAAAACCTATAACCTAAACCAAAACCAAAACCTATAGCCTAAACTAGAACCCATTCTTATATCCCAAAACCTATAACCTAAACCAAAACCTATAACCTAAACTAAAACCAAAACCTATAGCTTAAACTAAAACCCATTCTTATATCCCAAAACTTATAAACTAAACCAAAACTAAAACCTATAGCCTAAACTAGAACTCATTCTTATATCCCAAAACCTATAACCTAAACCAAAACCAAAACATATAGCCTAAACCAAAACCAAAACCTATAGCCTAAACCCAAACCCATTCTCAAATCCAAAAACCTATAACCTTAACTAAAACCAAAACCTATAACCTAAACCAAAACCAAAACCTATAACCTAAACCAAAACCTATAACATATAACCCGAATTCATTGTCAAATCCAAAAACCTATAACCAAAACCAAAACCAAAACCCATAACCTAAACCCGAACCCATTCTCAAATCTAAAAAACCTATAACCTAAACCTAAACATATAACCTAAATCAAAACCAAAACCTATAACCTAAACCAAAACCAAAACCTATAACCTAAACCCGAACCCATTCTCAAATCCAAAAACCTATAACCTAAACCTAAACCAAAACCTATAACCTAAACCCGAACCCATTCTCAAATCCAAAAACCTATAACCTAAACCTAAACCTTAACCTAAACCGTTAACCTATAACCTAAATCAAAACCTATAACCTAAACTCGAGCCCATTCTCAAATCCAAAAACCTATAACCTAAACCTATAACCTATAACCTAAACCAAAACCTATATAACCTAAACTTAAATCAAAACCTATAACCTAAACCAAAACCAAAACTTGTAACCTAAACTCGAACCCATTATTAAATCTCAAAACCTATAATCTAAACCAAAACCAAAACCTACAACCTAAACCCGAACCCATTTTCAAATCCAAAAACCTATAACATAAACCTAAACCTTAACATAAACCTATAACCTATAACCTAAACCAAAACCAAAACCTATAACCTAAACCCGAACCTATTTTCAAATCCCAAAACCTATAACCTAAACCAAAACCCATAACCTAAACCCGAACCCATTCTCAAATCCAAAAACCTATAACCTAAACCTAAACCTTAACATAAACCTATAAACTAAATCAAAACCTATAACCTAAACCTAAATCAAAACTTATAACCTAAACCAAAACCAAAACCTATAACCTAAACCGAAACCCATTATCAAATCCCAAAACCTATAACCTAAACCGAAACCAAAACCTATAACCTAAACCCGAACCTATTTTCAAATCCCAAAACCTATAACCTAAACCAAAACCTATAACCTAAACCCAAACCCATTCTCAAATCCAAAAACCTATAACCTAAATCAAAACCTATAACCTAAACCTAAATCAAAACTTATAACCTAAACCAAAACCAAAACCTATAACCTAAACCGGAACCCATTATCAAATCCCAAAACCTATAACCTAAACCGAAACCAAAACCTATAACGTAAACCCGAACCCATTCTCAAATCCCAAAACCTAAACCTATAACCTAAACTCAAATCCCTAAACCTAAACCTAATCCTATAACCTAAACTCAAATCCCTAAACCTTAACCTATAACCTAACCTAAACTTATACTTATAACCTAAAACTAATCTTAAATCCCAAAACCTAAACCTAAACTTGAAAACCCAAACTAAACCCGATCTCAAACCTGAACTCGATTCCCTAAACCTAAACCTTAACCTATTCTCAATTTCCTAAAGCTTTAACCTATAACCTAAACCTAAACCTTAACCTAAACCAAAACCTACAACCAAAACCTTAACCTATAACCTATAACCTAACCTTAACCTAAACCTAAAACCTATAACCTAAACCTTTAACCTAAAACTTAAACCTAAACCTAAAATTGAAATGTATTCTCAAATCCCTAAACCTAAACCTACACATAATCCTAAACTTAACTCCCTAACCTAAAACTTTTGTATCCTAATCTCAGTTGATCTCTTAGTTTTCTCCACTGATCTTCCAGTTTCCCCCGCTGATCTTCCAATTTACCCCGTTAATCTTCCTAGTTTGCCCCACTGATCTTCCTAGTTTGCCCCGCTGATCTTTCATGTTTCCCCCACTGATCTTTAATGTTTATCGTGTTCAATTTCATGTTTGTCCCGCTAAGTTAGTCAGTACGCTTCCATTGCACAAGTAAACTCAGTTGGGCCCACATTGAATGTATGTAGTATATATTGAATGTATGTAGTATATCCACACGCAGCCTCAATGATGGATATGCCCCATCTTTGCTTGTGGTAATACACAAACATGACTTTTTTACTATTGAATTTTTAAGAAAATATAAAAATGTTGCATCTTGCCAAAAAGGATGGGGATGTAAATAGTGGCTTTTTGAAATTCCTCTACAGTGGTTGCAATTCAAGAAAGGGTGTTTTTTTGGGAACATGAGTAGAAGACTAAGGATGCTTGTATATAATTTATATATTGCTTACTTTCAGTGATTACTCATGCATACATTACTTGTATAATTTAGCCATTACATGTCATTTTTTGTTATTATATGTTTCTCTTTGATGGGCAAGACTTCTTGAATGCCTCTCTTCATGCATTGCACTTCCATTGGGATATATCAGTGAATTCTTGATAATACTTATCTATTAGAAATAATATTCAATAACTTCTGCAAAACTCGGGAACACATAGTAACAGCCTTACATTCTTTGGAGTTGAATAGATTTAAACATTCACTATAACACCCTTTTTTGTTTCTTTGCTTTTGTTGTTGTTGTTTTTTTTTTTCCCCCCATGTTTCCAAGAAGCTTATATTGATTAATGCCTGTGATTTTGCAGGGGGAGCATGAGGCGTACTAAAGAAAAAAGAAGTTACTTTCTTGCCAGTGAATACTCTACTTTCTCATTTGTACTTTTGACTGATATGTAATATTGTTAGAGTAGACATGCGACTTAATTCTCCTCAATGAATATTTCATGGTAGATCAAGATCTTGATTTAATATCCCAAATAGGTTGTTTGTTATGGGTAAGTTGTAAGGAAATTGAAATCTGAGCCATCAAACTATATGTTTGTTATGGGTAAGTTGCAAGGAAAGAATGTTTCAATCCTAAAGCATATTCTTACACTGCAAAAGTATCACATATCTTGTGTTAATGTTAGCTATTTTATTGAGCTACTGTACTCATTTGTCTTGGATTTAGACTGCCTTGCATTTGGCAATATCTTCATGCAGTTTAGTGGTTTTGGTCATTTGGCAAAGAGCTTGGTGTTTTTGGCTTTAACATTTAAATCTATTTGCTTAATTTTAGGTGCCCATGCTTCATTTTTAGGTATTGCAGTCTCCAATATTGATGTTCTGCTTTTGATTGCTTTACCTCGTGTTTGATTTGGATTTTGTCCAAAAGATAGCTTTGATCAGAGAAAAATGAATCCTTTGCAATCTATCATCTATTGGGTTATACACATCACTACAAGAAATTGAGGATTGCAGGCTGGCTTTAATTATTATCTTTTAAATCATAAACTAATGTCTATCAGTTGTGTGGCCCATTGTCTAATCTTCAACAAATGAATTAGCTGTGATCATCTGCAGTACATGAGCCCACTAGATGAACATGTACTCAATGTACAATGGGAGACTACAACTTTGGGTAGTTTGATGAACTACTAAACTTGCATCCTCTTAATTATAAGTTCATCACTGCAGATTTCAACATCAAAAGCATTCCAATTCAGCCTTTCTTCATTTGAATCTCTTACCTGCAGAAAATGAGAGATGGGACTTGATTACATTTGCATTTCATGGGCTTTTCAGGAGTGAAGGCATTCTACATGGCAGATTTCTTTGTAGCAGATGTTGGTGACTGAATTTTGTTCTTCTTTTAACTATCATTTCTTTTTGATTAGGTGTAAGTTTAGGTTTAGGTTATAGGTTTTGGTTTTGATATAGGTTATAGGTTTAGGTTAAGGTTATAGGTTTTTTGGATTTGAGAATGGGTTTGGGTTTAGGTTACGGGTTTTGGTTTTGGTTTTGGTTATAGGTTTTTGGATTTGAGAATGGGTTCGGGTTATAGGTTATAGGTTTTGGTTTAGGTTATAGGTTATAGGTTTTGGTTTTGATTTAGGTTTTAGGTTTTAGTTTTAGTTAAGGTTATAGGTTTTTGGATTTGAGAATGGGTTCAAGTTTAGGCTATAGGTTTTGGTTTTGGTTTAGGTTATAGGTTTTGGGATATAAGAATGGGTTCTAGTTTAGGCTATAAGTTTTAGTTTTGGTTTAGGTTATAGGTTTTGGGATATAAGAATGGGTTCTAGTTTAGGCTATAGGTTTTGGTTTTGGTTTAGGTTATAGGTTTTGGGATATAAAAATGGGTTCTAGTTTAGGCTATAGATTTTGGTTTTGGTTTAGGTTATAGGTTTTGGGATATAAGAATGAGTTCTAGTTTAGGCTATAGGTTTTGGTTTTGGTTTAAGTTATATGTTTTGGTTTAGGCTTGCTACGCCCCACAATGATGTTTTATTTGTAACATATCATGTTCATTGGATTATGTAATTCCCTCCGTTTTCATCGCAATATATATACACTAAAACCCCATATGTGGAAGGGAACTTAGACATTCAGCGGGACAAACATGAAAGATCAGCGGGGGAGACATTAAGATCAGTGGGGAAAACATGAAAGATCAGTAGGGAAAACATGAAAGATCAGCGGGAAAAACATGAAAGATCAGCAGGGCAAACTAGGAAGATCAGCGGGACAAACTAAGAAGATCAGCGGGGCAAACTAGAAGATCAGCGGGGCAAACTAAGAGATCAGTGGGGGAAACAATAAGATCAGCGGGGCAAACTAGGAAATCAGTGGGACAAACATAACAAATGATTTCATGGCTTGAGTAAAAAATTCTAAACATATCTAATGTTCAAATGGACCACATCACACAAAATTTCGAATTGAACTTCTAATGTTGATCATTTCTTGGGTGCCACAGAAGTTTTTGATATATAACTGTATTTTCTATTGATCCATATCTGTATGATCTTATGAATGGGTTTAATAACAAACAGACATCACTGTTGGGCCGACTATGATTTCAGCGGTGGAAATCACTATTGTAAGACCCATATCTTAGCTCGTACCGTTCCATATGCCTCCGCAGTCCTCCCGGTCTAATTTCAGCAACCCGCGATCTGCTATCGACATTTACGCACGATCTCGAGTCATATCCCGTATTCTAGAGTCGGCTCAACTCGAGACTTGTACCCTGACGACTGCACCGTCGCCACGGTTCCGATGCCGCGTCTCGCGCTTCGAAGTGGTACCTGGGCCAGGAGATGTGGGCCCGCGTTCAGTTCGAGGAAAACGCCGCGCGTTACAAATATCGAGGAAATCTCTACGAGCCGTCACATCAATCAATCAATGTACAAGTCAAGTACATATCCCATCACACCCATCCCTCTCTCACTCACAAGTCAACAACACCCATACCTATCCCATCCCATTCTTACCAAAAAGTCAAAAGAACCCATCCCTTTCCACTCCATCACCACTCCTCTCTCTCATTTCTCACTCCCAAGAAACTCTCAAGGAGAGGAAACGTCCAAGCTCTCCATGAGAAGAGCCATGTGTGGCCCACTCCCTACCATCCTATCTCCCATCTCCACCATCCTAAGTCGATCTCAACCGTTGAGGTGCATCCATTGGATCTATGGCATACATTGATGGAAGAAAAAGTCCAAGAAAATCAAAGGTGGGTGCTTCTTTCTCTCTCTCCCTCCCTCTCTCTCTATCATTTTGGGCAATAATATGGCTGTGTGGCCCACCCGGATGGACCCCACCATGAAGTATGTAGTTCATCCCAACCATCTATAAGTGAGGCCCACCTTATATGTATTGTACCCACACCATACATCATGTAGTGGCCCACCTGAGCTGCCCCACCTTTGCATGGACAAACTGTCCAGCGTCCCTGGACGCTGGACGTAAATGGGAAGCACAAATATTAACTTGTTTCTAAGCTAATGGGGGTTGCCCACTCATATAGGCCCCACCTTGATGTACGTATTCAATCCACGCCATTCATTCCATTCTCCAGATCATTTTGGGCGTTGATCCGAAAAATGGAGCCAATCAGACTTTCTGACGGGCCACAGCATAGAAAACAGTAGTTCTCATTGTTAAAATCCACTTTGACATTTCTGTACGCTGAAAACATACTGGATATTGGACTCTTTTGGACAGTATCGAGCCAAGGAATCCTATGGGTGGGTTGGATCTTCCGGATACGGGTCCCACCTGGGAAAAACAGTGAATAAACACATTTCCTTAAAAAAAAAAAAGAATTTAAACAAGGCAGGGACGCTGCTGCTGACGTCCTCAGCAGCGTCTTGCTGCGCATGGACAAAACGGGCAGGGACATGGTCCCACTTGTAGGCCCCACCATGATGTGTGTTGTTCATCAACATCATGCATTTGTTGGGACCCTTTCAGACAGTGGGTCCTCCAAAAACATCACCTGCATTTGGGACTCAGGTGGCCCACACGGCAGGCAACAGTGTATTTGAACGACTACCATTTAAACCACTTTGTAGCAGAAGTTTTGAATCATATGAAATTAGTCTTTCCTTTTCATCCAGGCACGTGTTACCTTGTCAACAGATTGGATGGTAGATAAGCATTTTGGTGGGCCCCACATGGGACCCACTAAGGTATGTAATGTATCCTACGTGTAGGACCCACCACGTCATATGCATCAGGTATGCCCGTCCAGAACATCAGACCCTCTGGACGGTGACTCCTTGATATATATATTATATTATTTTATATTATACTGTAATATAATATATTATATTATATTATAATATATATATATATATATATATATATATATATATATATATATATATATATATATATATATATATATATATCCAACCCTCTGGTGGTGGGCCACGTGTGTGGGACCCACCTAATGAGAGGACTGGCAGCGTCCTCACTGCCCCATACCGGTGGGTTCTATCCATCCAGACCGTCCATTCACGAGGGGGCCTACCATGATAGATGTATTTCATCCAGCAGTCGTACCTCCATTCACACACGCACACGTGTAAAATGTATATATTATATATATACTATATAATATAATATTTTATGTATTATACAAATGATGTGGTGGGCCATTGCTACATGGGAGCCACCTTTATCATGATGAATATGGGTGGCCTCCTGCCACGTGCAGATACATTAATATATAATATTATATTATATAACATATACTATATTAATAAGAGTATATAGGTGGCCCACTCACGTGAACTGTACCTTGATTATGTGATGTATCAACACCATTCATCAGATGGTGCTACTGGGCTGGCGTCCAGTAGCTGTGGAACGTACCATGATGTATGTGTGTTTCATACCCACGCTGTCCAGCTACATGCAAGGCCCACGTAATGTATTGGTGATATCCACATTGCCCAGTAGCTGGACGCTGGGACCCACCTGATGTGTCTGCACATCCCGATGGTCCAGCTCTATGGACAGTAAAATCCCTCTGCACATGTGTAGTGCACTATACGTGGGACCACTTTGATGTATATGCCTTATTCACATCGTCTAGCATTCTAGACAGTGAAGTCCACTTTGATTCCTCACCGTCTATTGCCTAGACGTGGGGCCTCACCTTGACGAGTGTGTCGCAATCCACACCGTCCACATTAACGTGGGCCCACCCTGGTATGTATGAGCTTTATATCTATACCGTTCACCCTATTTTCCAGGTGATTTTGTGATGTGGAACCACCTACATGTAAGTGTTTCATCAATACCATCCAGTCCTTGGGCGAGGACTGGACCCCACCATAATTTGTATCCATGCCGTCCATCTTGTTGGCCGCCAGAGCGGGCCCCACCTGTCGTATATACAGGGCCCACCGTGATGTATTTGACCCACACCATCCAGCAACCTGGGCCGGTGGGATCCACCATAATGTATAAATTATATTTTCACGCTATCCATTTGCATGTGTAGGGCCACCTTGACGTAGATGCATGTTGCCCATCTATTTTGTTGGACGGCTACCCCATTAGTCCCATGATGCGTGGCCCAATGTAATGTATATGGGGTCCATGTGATAGGGCCCAATGAGATGTATGTGAAACCCATGTAATAAGGCCAATGTGATGTAGGCATGACCCTTGGGATGTGGCCCACTTTAATATAACTGAGGCCCAGGTTTGAGGCTCACTTGATTATATTAGGCCCATATGATGAGGCCCACTTGCTTGAATCTGAAGCCCATGGGCCAGGCCCCTTGTGATGTATTCGTGGCCTATGAGTAAGGCCCATTGTGATATGTATTAGGACCATTGGTGCGGCCCATTGATGCGGCCCACTTGACATATATGAGGCCCATATGATGAGGCCCGACTTGATGTACACAAGGCCCATTGTGACATGTATTAGGCCCATGATATGTGGCCCATTTGATGTATTCAAGACCTCGATACGTGGCCCATTTGATGCATAAGTGACCCATGTATAGGGCTCACATGTCATGTATTTGAGGCCCATGAGCAGGGTCCACTATTGTGCATATGTGGCCCTTGAGTAAGGCCCACTGTGTTGTATATTAGGTCTTTGTGTGAGGTCGTGGGCCCATTATACGTATGGCTCTATGTGGACCACTCCTTGGGAGCAATGTTGGTTAAATGTCCACATTGAAGGGTAATGATGGTTGAATGTCGAAATTGTGACCTTCCATTAAGCCCTGTTAGGCCCATTCTCACCGATTCCGGTTGTCGAGGTTGATTTTGATTATCAAAGCCAATTATCGATCGATCTGATTGTCATGACCGATTTGCTGACTCTGATTATCAATCGATCTGATTGTCGTGACCAATTGTCGATTTCGATTGACGTGACCGATTTGCAGATTCTTATTACCGATTGGTGATTCCGATTATCATGACCGATTGTCGATTTTGATGGCCGATTGCCGATTATCGATCGAGACTGATTATCGATTAAGGCCGATTACCGACTCTGATTTGTCATGGTCGATTGTCGATTTTCGATCGAGGCCGATTGTCGATTTTCGATCGAGGCTGATCATCAATCAAGGTCGATTACCGATCGTGGCCGATTATCGATTGACGTGGCCGATTGCCGATTCTGTTTGTCATGGCCAATTGATTGATTCTAATTGTCGAGGGCGATTATCGATCGAGGCCAATTATCGTAACCGATTGTCGATTCCGATTGTCGTTGCTGATCGCCGATTCTGATTGTCAAGGCCCAATGTGATGTATATGCGAGCCGTATTTGAGGCCCGTTGCGATGTGTATCCAGCCCATGTTTAAGGCCCAACATGATGTATATGAGGCTTATGTGATGAGGCCCACTGTGATGTATTTGAGGGGTAAGCGATGGAACCCATTATAATGTATGTTAGGCCCATGTGAAGGGCCCATCGTGATGTATATTAAACTCTCGAGTGAGGCCCATGGTGTTATATATTTGGCCCTTGTGTGCGGCTATGAGTCCACTATATGTTAGGCTTTATGTGGGTCGTTCCTTGGGAGACAATGTTGGTTAAATGTCCACGTTGTCGATGTCGATTGTCAATATTTGTTATTGATACCGATTATGAGTATGTGACTGCATAACATCATGATACATGCCCATACGCATCATCTGCATGTCTGTTATGAGATATGATTGACCATTGCATATGTCATAGTGCTAGTTGTTATGAGACTCCCTGATAGGTGGAGATTATCTCATATGAGCGCACGATATATGCAAGATAGATGCATGATTGGATTGTATGACTCATGCATCTTGTATAGTGTGTTGTGATTACTATATGCCCTAGCAACATCAGGGCCGTAGCCTCCACAAACATATCGTGGATGGCCAGATGGGATACCGAAAATCTATTCTACATTAAGTGCTATACATATCCTTGGGTGAAAGTCTCAGAACCCTCTTGGTTTCAGAGGTTGCTCTAACGTCTAGACCGAGTGGATAGATGAGCGCCGAGTGCCAATTACCAGATGGTTGAGCTCTCCACTGTGTCATGGTCGGTTGAAAGGGGGTGCGGCCTTACCTGTCCAAGAGGAGGGAGCAATGCTAGGCTGAGTCTGACCAGCTCGAGGAATGAGTCCGCTATTAACGAGCCGGGCCCAATATTAGCAGGCGGATAGTGAGGTCTTTTCCACTCACCTTGTTGCGCACGATGGGGCGGCAATCTGATTTAGAGTGTAATAGACCCCGATGATTTCCCAGAGAGGAACCGTACTGATATGTAGACTTATTGAGTAGGAGTTGCATGCTCATTCATTCATTCACTATCCACTCGGCATGGTGGTGCGCAACTAATTGTTGTGTACCTTCGTTATGGCAAGAATTTCGATTGGGTGCGTGACTAACCTGAGATCAGGAGTTTACCATGTTGAGTCTGACTATCCAAATTTACATATGAGACTGGTTTGGATAGAAGTTCCTTGTGATGGACCCCGTAACCTACGATACTACGTACTATCATTCCGACTTCACACTCCAGCATGGTTATTTCATTCGCATCGCATATTGCATTACATCCGCAGGCATATGGCATCTTGGGTTGCTATGTTTCTGCACTTATATGGTCTAGACAGACTTAGCATTATTTATATATTGCATTGCATCCTCGGCATCTGATATTTGGCTCTTTATGACTCCTTATCACATAACTGTTATATATTGCATATTCCGACACCGATTGACTTATGGACTTGCCCATACTTCCGCTTACTCTGTTATCGCATGATCTTATCAGTGTTTCTACTTATTCAGACATTGTATGGTTTATAGATTACCAGTTTTTCTGGTATTGTATGATTATGGCATTGTATTGAATACTTGACACTTACCTTATGCACACACTTACACCACCCTCTAAGCTTTCTATAAGCTTATGCACGATAGATGCGTGCAAGTAATGTTAGGTTGCAACAGTGTTGAGCTTGGAGCGTGCAGTGGTCTTCTGGAGCTTGATTTTCTATTTATATTTTTTCCCTTCAGTGTTGTACTCAAATGATTATATTAGTAGATATATGATGATGATGTTGCCTTTATGAATTGGGTAATCTTGTGGTTATGCTTATTACTAGTTAAATGTACATTTAAAAAAAAAATCTTCCTTGTAGGATCTCAGGATCCGAATCTAGCATATGAATGCTAAGAGCTGAGAATGGGGTACTACGGAGGTTGTCGGCACCAGATTCGACGATCGGGATTCCTGTGAATCCTATTTTCGAGTTTGGGGCGTGACAACTATGCCCACTGTTTCCCGTGGTATGATCCACTTGATCTTTTGATATGCTTCAATTTGAAATATGGGGGCTAAACCCCTTAAAATAAATGAAAAAATGGATGAACGACATGAATATACTACATACATTCAATGGGGGCCCAATTGAGTTTACTTGTGCAATGGGAGCGTACTGACTAACTCAGTACATAATCTGATTACGCTTGTTACGCCCCGCAATGATGTTTTATTTGTAACATATCATGTTCATCGGATTATGTAATTCCCCTCCATTTTCATCGAATATGTATACACCCAAACCCCATATGTGGAAGGGAACCTAGACATTCAGCGGGACAACATGAAAGATCGGCGGGGGAGACATTAAGATCAGCAGGGCAAACTAGGAAGATCAGCAGGGCGAACTAAGAAGATCAGCGGGGCAAACTAAGAAGATCAGCGGGGCAAACTAGAAGATCAGCGGGGCAAACTAAGAGATCAGCGGGGAAAACTATAAGATCAGTGGGGTAAACTAGGAAATTAGCGGGACAAACATAACAAATGATTTCATAGCTTGAGCTGAAAAATCTAAACATATCTAATGTTCAAATGGACCATACCACACGAAATTTCGAATTGAACTTCTAATGTTGATCATTTCTTAGGTGTCACAGAAGTTTTCGATCTATAACTGTATTTTCTATTGATTCATATCTATATGATCTTATGAATGAGTTTGATAATAAACAGAGATCACCGTTGGGCCGACTATGGTTTCAACGGTGGAAATCACTATGCCCACTGTGTTCCCGTGGTATGATCCACTTGATCTTTTGATATGCTTCAATTTGAAATATGGGGGCAAAGCTCTTAAAATAAATGGAAAAACGGATGAACGACGTGGATATACTACATACATTCAATGGGGGCCCAACTAAGTTTACTTATGCAATGGGAGCGTACTGACTAACTCAGTACGAAATCTGATTACGCTTGCTACGCCCCACAATGATGTTTTATTTATAACATATCATGTTCATCGGATTATGTAATTTCTCTCCATTTTCATCACAATATATATACACCAAAACCCCATATGTGGAAGGGAACCTAGACATTCAGCGGGACAAACATGAAAGATCAGCGGGGGAGACATTAAGATCAGCGGGAAAAACATGAAAGATCAGTGGGGGAAACATGAAAGATCAGCGAGGCAAACTAGAAAGATCAGCGGGGCAAACTAAGAAGATCAGTGGGGCAAACTGGAAGATCAGCGGGGGAAACTATAAGATCAGCGGGGCAAACTAGGAAATCAGCGGGAAAAACATAACAAATGATTTCATGGCTTGAGCCGAAAAATCTAAACATATCTAATGTTCAAATGGACCACACCACACGAAATTTTAAATTGAACTTCTAATGTTTATCATTTCTTGAATGGCACAGAAGTTTTCGATCTATAACTGTATTTTCTATTGAGCCATATCTGTATGATCTTATGAATGGATTTGATAACAAACAGACATCACTGTTGGGCCGACTATGGTTTCAGCGGTGGAAATCACTATACCCACTATTTCCCATGGTATGATCCACTTGATCTTTTGATATGCTTCAATTTGAAATATGGGGGCTAAACCCTTTAAAATAAATGAAAAAACGGATGAACGACGTGGATATACTACATACATTCAATGGGGGCCCAACTGAGTTTACTTGTGCAATGGGAGTGTACTGACTAACTCAGTACGCAATCTGATTACGCTTGTTACGCTCCACAATGATGTTTTATTTGTAACATATCATGTTCATCGGATTATGTAATTTTCCTCCATTTTTATCGAATATGTATACACCAAAACCCCATATGTGGAAGGGAACTTAGACATTCAGCGGGACAAACATGAAAGATCGGCGGGGGAGACATTAAGATCAGCGGGGCAAACTAGGAAGATCAACAGGGCGAACTAAGAAGATCAGCGGGGCAAACTAAGAAGATCAGAGAGGCAAACTAAGAGATCAGCGAGGGAAACTATAAGATCAGCGAGGCAAACTAAGAAATCAATGGGACAAACATAACAAATGATTTCATGGCTTGAGCCGAAAAATCTAAACATATCTAATGTTCAAATGGACCACACCACACGAAATTTCGAATTGAACTTCTAATGTTGATCATTTCTTGGGTGCCACAGAAGTTTTCGATCTATAACTGTATTTTCTGTTGATCCATATCTGTATGATCTTATGAATGAGTTTGATAACAAACAGAGATCACCGTTGGGCCGACTATGGTTTCAGCGGTGGAAATCACTATGCCCAATGTTTCCTGTGGTATGATCCACTTGATCTTTTGATATGCTTCAATTTGAAATATGGGGGCAAACCCCTTAAAATAAATGAAAAAATGGATGAACGGCGTGGATATACTACATACATTAAATGGGGGCCCAACTGAGTTTACTTATGCAATGGGAGCGTACTTACTAACTCAGTACGCAATCTGATTACGTTTGCTACGCCCCACAATGATGTTTTATTTATAACATATCATGTTCATCGGATTATGTAATTTTCCTCCGTTTTCATCACAATATGTATACACCAAAACTCTATATGTGGAAGGGAACCTAGAAATTCAGCGGGACAAACATGAAAGATCAGCGAGGGAGATATTAAGATCAGTGTAAAAAACATGAAAGATTAGCGAGGGAAACATGAAAGATTAGCGGGGCAAATTAGGAAGATCAGCGGGGCAAACTAAGAAGATCAGTGGGGCAAACTGGAAGATCAGCGGGGGAAACTAAGAGATCAGCGAGGGAAACTATAATATCAGCGGGGCAAACTAGTAAATTAGTAGAAAAAATATAACAAATGATTTCATGGCTTGAGCCGAAAAATCTAAATATATCTAATGTTTAAATAGACCACACCACACGAAATTTTGAATTGAACTTCTAATGTTGATCATTTCTTGGGTGTCACAGAAGTTTTCGATCTATAACTGTATTTTCTATTGATCCATATTTGTATGATCTTATGAATGGATTTGATAATAAATAGACATCACTGTTGGGCCGACTATGGTTTCTGCGGTGGAAATCACTATGCCCACTGTTTCCCGTGGTATGATCTACTTGATCTTTTGATATGCTTCAATTTGAAATATGGGGGCTAAACCCCTTAAAATAAATGGAAAAACGGATAAACGGCATGAATATACTACATACATTCAATGGGGGCCCAACTGAGTTTACTTGTGCAATGGGAGCGTATTGACTAAATCAGTACGCAATCTGATTACGCTTGTTACGCCCCACAATGATGTTTTATTTGTAATATATCATGTTTATCGAATTATGTAATACCACTCTGTTTTCCTCGCAATATGTATACACCAAAACCCCATATGCGGAAGGGAACCTAGACATTGAAGGAGGGAACCTAGACATTAAGCGGGACAAATATGAAATTAAACACGACAAACATGAAAGATCAACGGGGGAGACATTGAGATCAATGGGAAAAACATGAAAGATCAGCGGGGGAAACTAAGAGTTCAGCAGGACAAACTAGATGATCAGCGGGGCAAACTAGGAAATTAGCGGGGCAAACTGGAAAATCAGCGGGCCAAACTAGGAGATCAACGGGGCAAACTAGAAATTTGATGGGTGTCGACCACCAGCACCGTGCATTTGATGGGTCCCCTTTAAATTATGGGATATCCCAAAAATCAGCCGTATACGGAACTCAGGTATGCCATACCATCTAAAATCATGTGAAGACAACGTTAAAACATATAAAAGCACTTGGTGGGGCTCACCTGAAATTTTTATGCGTCTGAAACTTGGTTTGAACCCTCATCCAAGTGATGGTGTTGCACATGTGTCGTGTGTGTATATATATATATATACACGTGTGTGTGGGAAAAGGTTCTATATGGTCAAGCTCATGTGAACTACCCATGAGTTCGAGTTGTGTGGGCGCTATCGTGAAGTATGTCAAACATCTGCTCCATCAGTCAGATGCACCATTCCATGGTGGGCCTAGAGCTTAAAAATCAAGTTAATCTGTGACTTTTGTGGGCCACACCACGTACAAAAGTCGAGAGGGGTTACCTTCCATTAAAACATTCATATTTATTTTTTGGGCCCACCGAGAGGTGTTTCACAAATCCAGCCCATCCATAATGTGTGTCCCACTTGGATGAGGGATCAGACCAAGTTTTAGACAAATCCAAATTTTAGGTGGGCCCCACCAAGTAATTTTATATGTTTTAGGCATGCCTTAATATGATTTTAGATGGCATGGCCCACCTCAGTTCCGTATAAGGCTGATTTTTTCGCTATCCCATAATTTTAATTATTTTTTTATTTTTTTACATGGAGAACTTTTTTCCCCTTACATTTTTCTCTAATGCATAATTATGTAAATATGTATATATAAGTATATAAAAATCTTTTTCTATCTTTTAATTCATTTCTTTGTGTATTTATTTAACAAGCATATCTCCTAAACTAGAATGATTTACTTAGGGCCTGTTTGGCTAGGTGGATTGGAAGGGATTGAACGACGTTAGGGTGGATGGCATGGATTTCAAGGTAATGATGGTGTTGTCAGTGGATTGTCTTAAGATCCATGGGATTGCTATATCCCGGGATTGCTATATCGAGTCTGTTTGGCACGCCCGGCCAATCCCGGGATTAAACATTCCCATCCCTTCCAATCCCTTAAACCAAACACGTCCCAGGAAAATTTGAACAGATTAGGTTGGATTGGATGGGATTTAAATGTAATGATGGTGTTGTCAGTGGATTGTTTTAAGATACCAAGACCTCAAGTGTTGAAACGAGGTATTTCCACTCAGTTTGCCAGTTGAGCTATGGATCTGGTTGATAGCTAGATCTGTCTTATTTTTCGTCTCAAGTCTTAATACGAGCTCGTCAAATAGATGGACGGTTTGGATATAACACATACCTTATAATGGGACCCACAAAATGTTGTAGGGATTATAACAAAAAAAAAAAAGCTGATGGAATGTTGGAAAATAACTAGGTTGGTTGGCTAAATTAGCTTCTCCTATCCCAAAATGATAGGTGGTAAGTTAAGTAAATCATTCTAGTTTAGGAGATATGCTTGTTAAATAAATAGACAAAGAAATGAATTAAAAGATAGAAAAATATTTTTTATGTACTTATATATACATATTTACATAATTATGTACTATAGAAAAATGTAAGGGGGAAAATGTTCTCCATGTAAAAAATAAAAAATAAAATAAATAAAATAAAAAAGAGAAAAAAATGCATAGCACTACAGTTATAGCTACGGTTATAATCCGTAGCCATAGGCCAAGCCCTGACCCGGTCGACCGGGTCCCAACCAGGTCGACCCCAACTAACTGGCTTCGGTTTTTTTTTTCTTTTTTTTTTTCCCTGTTGTAAGTAATCTGCACCGATTTTTGTGGGTCCCATTATGAGGTACGTGTTATTTTCAAATCGTTCGTCTATTTGGCGAACTCAAATTAAAGCTTGAGGTGAAAAATAAGACAGATCTAGCTATCAAGTGGACCACAGTGTAAAAGGCAGTGGGGAATTGAACATCTACCATTGAAACCCTTTTAGGGGTTAAATAAGTTTTGGATCATTATGAAATTTATTTTTCCCCTTCATCCAGGTCTTTGTGACCCTATGAATGAACTTAGACGGGGAGGATTTCTCACAAACATCACAGTGGGCCCCAACTTAGACGGTGGAGGATTCTAATGGTTGACGCTCATTCAAAATTGTTTCCTGTAATGTGGAACACTTAAGATTTAGATGTAACTCATTTTTTGTCTCATACTATAAAATGATCCGTAAAAATATATGGACGGCATGGATGAAAAGCATACATCATGGTGGGGCCCACAGACCACCGATGATCCGCCATTGGCGGGTGGCGGCGGAGTAGCCAATCCCTTGATGTGAAAAGGAGGGGTATTTTCATCCTGAAATTCCGACTTCGTACGAGGATGTCATGTTGCGTATTCAAAGTTTATATTGTTTCAAAAAAACCACCGGATAAAAGGTGGGGTCCACAGTCGTAGATTTCTCAATCGGATTGCATACTGAGTTACTCAGTGCGCTTTTATCGTACTGAGTAAACTCAGTTGGGCCCAGTGTTAATATATGTGGTTTATCCACACCGTCCATCCATTTTTACTGATAATTTTAAGGGTTAATACCAAAATTGAAGTGAATCCAAAGCTCAAGTGGACCATTACATAGGAAACAGTGTGGAATAATGATTTTCCATGTTGAAATCTTCCTAGGGTCCAAATTAATTTTTATTTGTCATCCAACCTGTTCAGGAGATTACAAAGACATGGATGAAGAGAAACCACAAACATCAGCTTGATCCAAAAGTTCTTTGGCCTCCAAAAAATTTTCAATGGTGGAGGTTCAATCAAACTATTTCCTGTAGTGTGGTCCACTTGAAATTTTAATTTGCTTCATTTTTGGAATCTAATTCTAAAATTATCTTTTAATATGGATTAACAGAGTGGATAAAATAAATAAATAACAGTAGATCCCACATAGTTTTCTCAAGTTAACCTAAGTGGGGCCTACAGTGATGTTTATGATAAATCCACCCCATCCATCTGATTTTGAGTTCAAATTAGCAGGGTACCAAAATGATCCAGATCCAAGACTCAAGTAGCAAACACGGGGGAAAGAAATTCCTACCGTTGAAACCTTTCTGGGTCCATCTTGATGTTTATATGACATCCAAACAGCTTATAATGTCATTTCCACCGGATGAAATGACAAAAATAAAAAATAAAAAATAGTCTGATGCAAAACCTTTTGTGGCCGTGTCGAATGTTTCAACGGTGGTTGTTCATTTCCCACGGTTTCCTACCAAATGGCCACTTGAGTATTGGATCCGGATCATTTTTAGCCTGGTATCCTAAAATGAGCTTGAAAAATAGATGGACGGAGTGGATTTATCACAAACATCACTGTAGACCCCACCTAGGTTCCAACGCATTAACTTGTCTTTAGCAGGAAATCGCGTCCCAATTTTACGTAGGAAGTGGATTGGCTGGTGTACCTCACACCATCTGTATAGCTACTATATTGACGTCCATTGTAAGTTTTATAGATCTGATCATGAGGTATGTGTCATATCCAAACTGTCTATCCATTTGGCAAGATTGTCTTAAAGTTTGAGAATAAAAATAAGACAAATCTAACTATCAAGTGGACCACACTGCAAAAAGCAGTGGGGAATTGAACGTCTACCATTGAAACCCTTTTTGGGTTACCGAAGTTTTGAATCAATATGAAACGTTACGGTGGGCCTACGAATTTTTTTCCCGTGAAAATCATTATCTTCACTGTTATTTAGGGTGTGGTCCAGATGACCTTTGGATATGATTTGTTTTTTTAGAAATGCCCTAAAATGATATCTAAAAATAGATGAACGGTGTAGATATAATAAATACATCACTGTAGTACCATGTAGCTTTGATCTCCTTTGAACCATTCGTACAACGCGGAGCTCGAGGAGCATCAGTGCTCGCCTAGGCACGACCCGTACCTACAGCAGCTATATAGCTGGTGTGTGATACACGAGCCAATCCGCTTCCTTTTACGTAGAGCAGGAGGTATAACAATCAATATCTGTGGGCCCACATGCTGTCTATGTGAAATTCACTCTGTCCATCATGCGGGATCATTGGTTTTAAATGTAGGGCCAAAATTCATACGGATATACAACTCAGGTGGGATGCACCATAGGAACAATGGAGAATGGATACCAATCGATAGGTTTGTGTGTGGGGACACCATTGCCTGTGTCTTTCAAAGACCTGTCAGTTAGGCGTTCGTCACAATGATGAAACGTGTACATAAAAATAAGTTTGATGGAAAACTCACGCGGTCCACGTCACGTGAACTTTGTTAACTTTGTTATTGGTGACGTCCCCATGGGGAGACGTCTCTCCCTCCTCCTATCTTTCACGTGTATGAGAGATAACCCTCCTCTCGCATGCGGTTGTATGTATGGTTATGCAAGGTGGCTTGGCAAGTGATATCCACTTGTGTGCTTTGGTGTTCAGTTTTTCGACTGTACGCATGCGAGCGTGCCATAAATGAAATTACAGCTCAAGTCAAATTGAACAACTATGACTTCAAGCTTGCTCAATCTATAAATAAGATTAGGCGGTATTCAGAGAATTGGTTTATCTTTTGACAATGGGTTACACCTTTGTCTTTTGTTGTATAAAAGACTTTTCAACACAGATAAAGTAAAATGAGAAATGAATTCTTACAATTAGTCATGAGAAACAGCTGCAAAACACCTTAAATAAAAAATTGAACCCAATGTATAACTATAGACTTAAGTTATTGCTAAAATTACTAGCTACTTAGTTAAAGTTATGGAATGTAAATAATGGGTTGAAAGTAAATAATTACACTAAGAAGTATAATTTGTTTGATAATTATACTATGGAATATAAATTGAATGGTGATTGAAAGTATAATGGGAAGATAATGTTTGGTTTGATCGAGTTAGTATGAGATAACTCTTCTTGCTGAATTCTTTTGCTAATTATAGCCTTAATCAGGCCATTTGGATCCCTCCCACATTATGATGATTGCTATAATTATTCAGCATTACTTAGCCTTCTGGATGCCTCCCATGTTCTAATAGTTGCTATAACCATTCAACACTATATGACTTTCTGGAGACTTTCTTGTCGCCTGTCCTAATAATTGTTACAGGCTTATTGCTGACTCGACCACTTACTACTCAGTTGCTCAATCAAGCTTCTCGATGACTATCGACTATTTGCTTGAGCTTCTAAATGACCATCGGCCGCTTAATCGATCTCCTGGATGAATATCAGCCGCTTTTTTGACCTTCTGGATGGCTATCGGCCGCTTGGTCGATTCATTGGTTTACTTTTGAAATCCTTCAAACTGTTTCTTGTCTTGTCATCCTGTCAGTTATAATTATAAAATTTTTCTTTAAGGGGAGTAAATTGTAACGTCTCGAAAAAATTCGTACAAAGACCTGAGTACCATCTCAGCAGAAATCACATAGGACCAAATTCTTTAAAAATTAGGGAAGGATTAACTAGTGCTAAATTAGATTACCTGAAAAATTAACATCAATCACTTTAAATACGATCTGCAAGACCCAAAACTTATAAAATTATTAACGTTACATTACCCTGAAATTGAGGATCCATCTCTAAACTCGGTTACTCTCGGGAGCACATTGAAACTTCATATCGAACTTGGACCACACCTCGAAAGTCCGATAGTGACGAAAATATACGATTATGACCGCCTAGTTGGACTTGACAACCATTTCAGAAATCAGATCCTAATTGTGTCTAGAAACACTTAACATGCGCCCGGAGCAAAGTGTGTGAGAAACGTGAATATCTTTAGAAATAAAATCTGAATTTAAATAATCTGAGTCGTGTCACTTGTGGGCCAGATATAAGGATTCAAACCGTCAGAATCTGACCCAAATACACCTTCTGATCATGGAAAGTTTCCCACACACGTTAGTGCACATGTGGCCCTAATCGAGTACCGGTGACCGTCGAACTGAAACTGGTTCGCCGTGATCTGCAAACCTGATCGAACCGAAAATTTAACCTGACCTAGATTCATGGTCAAGGAGCTTAAGTCCAACTGCATTCAGCAAAGGGGCCTCCAGAAGTGCTCCGTTGAATCGGAACAAACCCAATTTGGCTATAACCTAAGTATACATTGGCCCTGGGGTCATTCCCATCAGTTCTGGGCCTATATAAGGGCTTTGAACCCTCTCTCTCATATTTCAAACGAATTTATAAACCCTAAGAAAGAGAGGAGATGAAAAAGGAAAGGAGAGAGAGAGAGAGAGAGAGAGAGAGAGAGAGAGAGAGAGAGTTTGAGATTCATCCTGGGATTTGATCCCGTTGCTCCACGCACTTAGCCACCCTATCTGTATCACAAATCTGGCATTTTCGACAACGTACTTGGGTAAGAAAACCTAACCCTAATCTGTTTTAGGGTTTCAAATAGTGTAAGTTATGAAATAACTAACCTAATTCATGCTATAGGTTGTCAATCCGCCGTTGACAAAAAATAAGCATCTAAAACGAATCTGTTACTCGTTTATCAGCGTAAGGTGTGAACTATAAACGTATAGGTTATGGTTTTCAAGGATTTCAATGTCGGTTAATAATTTATTATTGATATGGGTGCTATTTCACATGTCAAATGCAATATTTATTTCGCGTTTAAGATAGATGTGAACTATGTTGAGTTTAGTGTATTCCATGTATTTGTAGAAAGGATCGTATACGTGTGAAATTTGAAAGTGTGTTTGCCATGATTAATTGTCGTGTGTATATACTAGTTGTATGTGTGACAACTCCTCAGTGAAAAGATTTGACTTAATACGTAATATAACCAACATACGTCGTGTATGTTGGAAGGTGTAGTTTAAGTGTTTGTAACAATGTCTGAATGAGTAATTAGTTAGTAAATTGTAAGTTATAAGGGAGTTGAGATATGATTCCCAAATACCTTAACAATGTGTATGATTTTCTCCATGTCCGGTATATTATAGTGTTTGTTATTCATGTTTAACTGTGTGTATGATTTCCTCCATGTACTATATATTCATGTTTAAGTTATATTCCACATTATGCTTAAATGATTATAGGATTTGACTTATTTATTCATTACTGCTTTGATCATCTCATATGCTTACTTGTTGTAATCGCATGTGGTTGGGACTATATTATAGTCCAGGTAATGGGTAATAGGCTCTGTTTTTGTGGCTGAGGTTATTTTCGTCATACAGGATGTGTTTAATGAATCCGAGTTATACTTGGGATGTCAACAGTGGTTAGGCCACACGGAGTGCTTACGCACTTCATGTCAATCAACTCAACGTGCGCTCGTGCTAGTCGAGCTTGTTAAGTAACCTGATTGACTCGATGTATGTTCACTATATAAGATTCACACAAATAACAACATAACAAATTTGCTGACGAAGCTTATTGCAAGAGATAAATTTGTTGGTGTAATAATTTTGTTGGGCTTGTTGTTACGTAGTATTTGGTGATGTTTGGACAGCTGTTATCTGGAGTGTTTATTGCACTATTAAAGAAATTAGTATTCAAGTGGGGAGGATGTTATTGGTGACATCTCTCTGAGGAAGATGTCTCTCTCATGATCTTTGTTTGACATGTCTCTCTTGGAGACAATTCTCCTGGCATATGGCTGTACGTACAGTCATACAAGGCAAAGCTTGTTTCTCTTGGCTTTGCAAGTGATCTCTCCATTGGTGTGGTTTACATAAGAAGATAGTTGGAAAGAGGTGTCCTAGTTCTATTAATTCATCTTCTTAAGTATTTCTTAGTGTGGAATTTATTGTATGAATGAAAGAAAGGTAAGCTTTATATTTATGTATCTCTTATTTTGGTGAAGAAGAAAGTTCCGTGTTGCTACTTTGTGGAATTAGTATATTGTTGAATCACGTAAATTCTCGTGTCTTTTATTTTTTATTTTGATTAGACCATTTTTACTTTTGTGTTTTGACCTCACTTATATTGATTACGTGCAGACTTTTTTTTTCTTTTTTTTTTTAACAATAAATTTAAAAGATTGAGGCATAATTTTACAAAGTTTCTAATTTATTTTTTATTATTGATATTTTCTCCTTCTATGCATGTACAAATAAATTTCCTCACCCGATGAGCAGAGGAGTTTTCACATACACATCATGGCAAGTCCCGAATATCCTGGATACGTGCTCACCCAGTGGGTAAGACACTTACTCCAGTCTGCGAGCCTCACCATGTTGCATGTGTAAAATCCATGTCTAATCTTTATGCACGTGAGACACTTACTCCGGTCTATCTAGTCTTTGGGGCTAACCATGTTGTATGTGTAAAATCCATGTCTGATCTTCATGTTAAATTTCTCGGCGTCAAAATTTAGATAGATCCACAACTTATATGGACATATCACATGGATTAATAGGCATGGATGCCAATCATACCTATTACTATATGTATCTCTCATTAAATTCGTTAATCAGGTATAACTCACCAAAGTAGAAAAAAAATCAAATTTACACGGAACTCAAGTGGGCCACACCTCGTTAACTTAACAGCTTCAGTAGAAATTTTACATGGGTCGTTTTTAATTGGAACTATTCTCTGTACGTACCCTCCAAATTATGCTTTTCACGGGGTAGGCGAAGTGGATTTTAAGTATTACAACATTGCAGCCCAACATGATGGACATTTCACGCGCTGCGGGGATCAGGTGTTGTACACAAATATCCGGTCAGGCGGTCACTTTTCAGCCCCGGATCGCTTGCTGAATCCAACACCATGTATCTACCTAGTGTAAGGTCTCCTTTGGCACTCCCGTGATGTGTGTGTGTTTTATCCACGCTGTTCATTCGTTTTGGCCCCTCATTTCAGGGCATGAGCACATATTCAAATCTCAAGTGGACTACGCCACAGGAAACATTGAGGATTGAATATTTACCATTGAAAACCTTTTGAGGGTTACAGAAGTTAATGATCAAGCTGTATTTGTGTTTTATTTCATCCAAATTATTATAGCCGTATGAACAGATTGGATGGCAAATATCATCACTGTGGGCCCCATAAAAGTTTCAACGGTGAACGGTGAATTTTTCTATCTCACTGTTTTATGTGGTGTGGTCCATTTGATATATACTTTAATTTTAGGCTCATGGCCTAAAATGAGCTGAAAAAAAAAGAAGATAGTATGCATGAAAATACATACACGGCCCCAGGGAGTCCTTATACTGCGTAGCCACGTGGTGCTGGGTTTCCACGTAATCCGCGTCCTCCCGTCTCTGTCGAACATTTATACCAAAGAACTCGTCTGATATTCTGGCAGTGCGATGGATGACACGTAGCAGTTAGAAATCATTTTGAAATTACTGAGATACAATACAACTAATTCAAATTAAACCGTCCAAATTATGTATCCCAGTTTAGATGTGCCATGAACAGAAGCTTACTCTTATCCAGTGATTTATATATCAGATTTCTTTACATTTATTAGACGGTTAAAAATGAAAAACATCCAATGGTCTTTTTTCAAAAGATAAGTGTCCATTAATCAGATGCTAGGATTGTTCAACGAACCTAATGTTTTTGATGTAACTCAACGACAGCGGTTTCAACAATTTACCCAGTTTAAGTTCTTAGGATTAGTACCTGCCACGTGTACCATTTATAAATGCCTGCGTATCAAGCATCACACACTGCCGGAGTATCAAATAACTCTTCGAAGATAAAAAGCCTCAGCACTCAACTCCCTCTCCTCTCCCTCCTTTCTTCGTTTTTCACATTTGAGAGAGAGAGAGAGAGAGAGAGAGAGTCTTCTTGTAAAACACTAGGCATGGCGTCGAATTTCCTTATGAGATCTCTCTCGCCTCATACAAGAAATCTCATCTCTTCTCCTAACACTCTCCACCACCACCACCACCACCACCACAAATCTTCCAATCTCTTTTCCTGCCAACGACGATCCTCTGGATTTACGATTCTTTCCGTTAGGAAGGGCAAAGGAGAGGTTCTTTCAGACGAAGAAAGAAGTAGAATCCTCAGCGGTCTAGAAACGGCCGACAGTGCTCTCGACGAGAAGAATCCGATTCTGAAAGAGGATAACGGAAGCTTGCTCGACGACAGCAGCAGCAGCAGAAATAGGAATGATGGATGGAAATGGGCGCCGTGGCAACGTCTGCCGCAGCGGTATAAGGTCGTTGTCACCACTTCCCTCGCCTTCGTCATCTGCAACATGGATAAGGTACTTCTTACTTTACTTACTGCTTTTATGCTTATTGGCTTTTGAATTCTCGATGATGAAATTTGCTGAATCGATCCCTTTTGGAGAAACTACTGTTTGAATGATTAACTTGGATGGAGGCACTTCTCAATGCTCCTGCCTGAGCTGATGGTGTTTTTAAGTGGACCAGTGTTCTGTATAGGCAGGTGCAACCTCAATGATCTGGGCTGTTCACTGGGTGGGCCTAACTGTGGATGGGTGATAGAGTGGCAATCTACTCTGTCAAACAATCTTGGCCATCCAATTATTCAACTTCAGATCAAGGGCCAGATGGATAAGATTGTCTGAAGGGCGGGCTTGTCAATGGGTCAGGCCTGGACCATGCAAAATCAAAATTTGAATGGACCTGGCCTAAAAACCCGGTCAAAATAGTTCAAAATCCAGGCTGAAACTGACCCCAGGCCTGACCCCATTGACAGCATTACTGAAGGGGTGGTGATGCAGCCGGAAGCATCGGAATGCAATTTGATGAAAATGCTTAGCAACAAATGCAAAGATTGAAGAGACAACACATGCAACAATTGCAAACATTCTAAGAGATAACACTTTCTCAAACTTCTCAATATTCAAGCTCTAAGAGATTCACCTGTCTGGAAAAAAACATTTGGGTCGATGGTACCACTGAGTTCTTTAACCTTAATTTTCACTTGCCTTGTGGGATTCGCTGTGTAAGAAGTTGGATTGCTTCAGCATAGTTAGGGTAGTCATAATGAGGGTCATTAGATGCCCGTGGTCTTTGCCTAGGATGTAGAAGCTGCCGAGACCCTAGGTAGGTCTCATGGTCATTACCATGCTCGTAGCCTTTCCATCTATTGTTGCATCATTGAGATCAAGCCATCATGATGATTACCCACCATCGTAGGACTGTAGAAGTCCTCGTGGGCATGCAATGTTAGGGTTAATGAATCTGATACAATTGCAGATCCAAATCACCAGATATAGAATTTGGCAGATCTGGCCACAAAACCCTTAAAAAAGCAGATCTGGCCACAAATCTGATTGCCAATTGCTATGACAACGAATACAAATTGTTAGATTGTGATTGCATGTAGATCTGTATCACGGGGAAAATATCGAACAACCGATGTTTTTCTTTTTCTTTTTGGAATTATAAAAGGCGACTGTTAGGGTTTTAAGATGGGAAAGAGGGATTGATGGGTATTGGGGATGAGTTTGGGTATGGGAAAGAGGGATGGATGGGTTTTGCGGATGAGTTTGGTTATAAGAAAGAGGAAAGGCTTAGTTAAGGTTTTGCGTACGGGAAAGAAAGCAAGAAATGGATTGGGGGAGATGGATATAGATAGAATGGATAGATTGGCACGAGATGGATTGTTAAGAGCTCTAACTAAAGTAGATTTGCTTCTTTGTGAATATTGTATGTCAGGGTAGACAATGAGGAAACTGTTTCGAGAGGCAGCATGGTTGATGCAATTGCCCCACATCCCACACGTGCAGAACCCAAGAAATGACCCACTTTTCATTTTTAGGCAAATCTTTACATTAGGAAATATTCTCACTTTCTATTTCTTTTAAATCTCTATATTGGGTAATTTCCTTTGATATCTTTATATTAGGCAAGAAGTAATCTTAAACTCTTCTTATTCAAGTAATTTCTTATTTAAGTGATTTCTGACTTAGGTAGTTTTCTATTTTTCAGATATTTGTTAACTGGGAGTTCTAGTTTTAGATTCCATAGTTTTTATCTAGACTCCTCTAGTAAGGTTTATCTAGACTTTCTATTTTTGGCAAATTAGGCTTTAGATGAGTTTTACTAATTTGGGTAGCTTCTATTAGGGTCAAAATTTTGCTATTTTTGGTTATTAAGAATTAGGGTTTAATTTTTTTTATTTATTAGTGATGTAATCGAGAGTTGATGGACATTATTAAACATTATTCAATTAAAAAGTGTTTGAGTTTTATCTCTCTCTCTCTCTCTCTCTCTGTTTTTATTTTTTTATTTTTTATTCTTGCGGATTCAAGAAACTACTTTGCGGATTCAAAGTTTTGACTATTACACTGTTCCCTGCATCAGTTGGTATCAGAGCGAGGCTTTTCCTCGACTTAATGACATTTAACCAAGGTTCGGGCAACAATCCCATGGACAGTGCTCCAGGAGATTATCCTTTGACAGTAGGGGCGTTTGAGGTGTTATTGGGGGTGGCGCAATGGGAGAATGTGCAATCCATGCAAGAACTGCAAGCATCGATCGACTACATGACGAAAGTCTCAGAACGGGCCTGTGTTCGTAATGATGAGCAACATGAAATTGGTGATGGAGCTCTCGATCATCATGTTTATGGTGCGACACCGGTGATGAAATGTAGGCCACCATGCTTTAGTTGTGAATTATAGGCCACCACTCTAATCGTGAGGAAGTTATTGCATACGCTGAATGAGAAGATAAATCTACAATGACACATCTTTCGAACAAGTTGCACCGTGTACAAAAGGGTTTGTGATGTGATCATAGATGGTGGAAGCAGTGATAATATCATGTTAAAGCTTATGGTGGAAAAGCTGCAACTAGAGATGGAAAATCACCCCTCTCCATACATGATTGGATGGATCAAGGAGGTCAGTGAGGCAAAAGTAACTGAATGATGTCGTATTCCTTTCTCGATCGGTAAATATTATAAGGATGAAGTAGTGTGTGACGTGATTGATATGGAGGCTTGTCATATGTTACTTGGTCGATCATAGCAGTATGATTGTGATGCCATGCATAGAGGTCGGGATAATATTTTTATTTTTGTCAAAGATGGTAGAAAGATTATCCTCGCCCCTATGAGTATGAATTACCAACCCAAGACTTCTAAAGTGGATGGGCAGTCTCCTGTAACTGTATGATATTTCATCAAAGAATTTGATGAGATGGGGGAGATCAATGCATTAGAAAAGGGAAAAGAAGTAAAACTCACAAACATTCTGGAGATCGTAAAAAAATCTAAGGAGACGGGGGAGATCAATGCATTAGTTGTAAAAGAAAAGGAAGTAGAATCCATGGACATCATAGAGAAGTTGAAATCGGTCTTGTAGGATTCCGATGGAATTATGCCCGATAAACTTCTCGACGAATTGCCCCCCATGCGGGATAGTGCTCTTTCTCAGGTGGAATTCATTTTCAATAACATACAGAATCAATGCACTAGGAAGTCCTCATTCGAGGTTGTGCATGATTGTGTTTCTAAACACACACTCGACTTGGTCCCTTTGCCTAAGTTACCGGTTAAGAGTGATGAGGCAAAAAATATGGTGGACCTAGTTACCCTGCGTAAGGAGAGGTTTTCGACTGGGAAATATAAAAAGCAAATGAATAAGAAGATCGACGCCTATGTTGTTGATCCTCTTGAAGGCATGTGGTTGTCATGAAATTTCATTATAGTAGACCGGTATGAGTATCATGAACCGAGTTTGTTGAATAACTTGAGGACAAGTTTTTTTTTTTCCAAGTGGAGGGGACTGGTGTAGGACAAGGCGCGCGCACACACACACACATATATATATTCCTAGCAAGGCTGGGCCAAAGGAAGGCCAAACAGAAATTGAGGCGGGTGGCTGTGTGAGGTGGAACCCATGTGATGTGGGGCCCATGAGGGGAGTTCGGCCAAGTACCTAACCTATGGGATGTGGGGCCTCGGGCTATGAGGTAAAGGGATTGATTCACCACGCTCTATCAGTTCGAGCTTTTAGAACAAGTGGTTAGTTGTCTTGCGTCAAAGTGATACCAGAGCAGGAGGTCTTGTGTTAGAGACTCTTCACCGGGGGTGATTAATGCGGGGGCATTTTCACACTGGGCTCGAGTGGGGTGGCCTGTGGGATTCAGGGGCACATTGGGCCTCACTTGTGTGAGGTGGGTGGCTTGTGTGAGGCAAAACCCATGTGATGTGGGGCCCACGAGGGGGGGTCGACTGAGGACCTAATCCATGGGATGTGGGGCCTGAGCTATGAGATAAAGGGATTGATTTACTACACTCTATCAGTTTGAGCTTTTAGAGCAAGTGGTTAGTTGTCCTGCATCAAAGATATACGGAATTAAGATTGAGCTCTACGAGTTTTAAGACCATCTGGAAGTGGTGGGAGCTTTTCTCTAACATAGTTATATTTATATTGTTGGATTCTTAATATGTTGGGCATATTTAGCCAGCATATTTAGATGAGATTCTCATGCATTAGTGTTTTAGCGCTTTATTCCTCCACACGATAAACAACTTTGAATGATTGGGTACGGGCATGGTTTTGAATATCTATTTCGGAAAGTATATCGGCCCGGCTAAAAAATGATACGATATAGCACCATGCATTGGTATTGGGTCTGTATCAGTTCATATCAGCCTGTATTGGACATTTTTTTTTTTTAGAAAAATATGAAAGTTTAATGTAGGGGCATTTTTACACCGGGCTCGAGTGGGGTCGCCTATGGGATGTAGGGGCACACTCGGGGTGGGCGCGGCCCACGGGGGAGGTCTCGTGTACACTCGGGGCGGGCGGCCTGTGTGAGGCGGTGCCCATGTGATTTGGGGCCGACGAGGGCGGTTCGGCCGAGGTCCTAACCAGTGATCGAAATATCGGTATCGCACAATGTATCGCAACCTTGGGATACAGATACATATCGGTTATTGCACGAGATATATTGTTTGTATCGTATAATTTATCACACTTTTTGGGAAACATGGGGAAACATTAGCAAAATGGTTGATTTTTTTTATGAAACTTCAGGGATTATTTAAAAAGACATTAATACACACTTTTAAATCATAAAATATCGAAAAAGTGCACATAATAAATTTCCTTTGTATAAGGTACTAAGTTATGCGTTATCTGATTAAGCTAAGGTAAATATATTTAAATATGATGCATACCATTTATAAATGTATAAAGATATGTATGAAAATGAGTCATATCCAAACCTCAATTGGAATTCATTTTAACATATCATTTTAGGGCATAGGCCGAAAAATAAGGCAGATCCAAATCTGAGGTGGACCACACCACACAAAATAGTGGTCATTAAATGATCACCATTAAACTTTTTTGAGGCTATAAATTTTTTGGAAAAAGCTAATATTTATGTTTTCCCATCCAGGTTTGTCAAACTCATGAATAGATTGGATGGCAAATAAACATTACGGTGGGCCCTAAAAAGCTTCAGTGGTGGACATCATTGCCACCACATTTTCTTGTCATGTGGTACACTTGATCTTACATCTGTCTCCTTTTTGGGCTCATGCCTTAAAATTACTTATGAAAATGGATGGAGGGTATGGATTGGCTAGTGTACCACACATCTGCGAGGTATGGGTATGTGTCGTGCGAAGATGGGACGCGGATTTCCTACTAAATCCTTTCGCAGGAGTGGGGCACATCGTGATGTTTGTGAGAAATCTACTCCATCCATCAGTTTTGTGAGCTTATTTTAAGACTTGAGGCACAAATGGAGCAGGATCCAAGACTCAAGTGGGCCGCACTAAAGAAAAGGGTGGGTAGGGAGATTCCTACTGTTGAAACCTTCCTAGGTTGACAGTGATGTTTACATTCCATCCATACCATTCATAACGTCATTACTACTTGGATGAATTGAGAACCCAAATATTAGACTGATTCAAAACTTGTGGCCCCACGAATATTTCAATTGTGGACCTTCAATCCTCACATTTTCGGCCAACTTGAGTCTTGGATCGCCCTATGTCTTAAAATGTGCTCAAAAAACGGATGGACGGAGTGGATTTCTTACAAACATCATGGTGGACCCCACCTAAGTTTCCAACGCATGAACTTCATGTGAAGCCAAGACGAGCGCTGACGATTGTCCACCTCGAGTTGTGCAAACAATTCAAAGGAGATCAGAGTAACATGGGCCCCACAATAATGTATTTATTATATCCACACTGTTCATCCATTTGAAGAGATCATTTTAGATCATGATCCCAAAAATGAGTCACATCCAAACCTCAATTGGACCACACCACAAATAGCAGTGAGGACAATGATTCTCACCGTTATAACATTTGTAGGGTCCACCATAACGTTTGTTTTCCATCCAATCTGTTCATGAGGTCACAAAGACCTTGATGAAGAGGAAAAACAAATATCATACGATCCAAAACTTTTGTGACCCCCAAAAGGGTTTCAATGGTAGATGTTCAATATCCCGCTGCTTTTTCCATTGTGGTCCACTTGATCTTTGGATCTATCTTATTTTTTGCTAGAGCCTTATGACGAGCTCGCCAAATGGACGAACGGTTTGGATATAGCATATACCTTATGATGGGACCCACATAACTTGGTGACGTCAACACACCATCTTGGTCGGTGATGGTGATGTGCGATACACCAGTCCGTCCGCTTCCTCTAAATAAGGGCTTGGGGCCTTTTTTTTTTCGAAGTAGAGAGGGTTTCGGAACGCCGAAACTCTAAAATCTCTCCCAAATGCTGATGATTTCGACTGATTTCGCGCCCAAATCTCTGATTCGAATGGCCCATCAAACAAAGCTTCCGATTAGGGCGATCTTCTTTACAGGTACTACAGGTACCGAAATCTACCGTTGAAAGTTTTTTTTTTTTTTTTTTTTTTTTTTCCATTTTTTTTCAGATAATGATGCTCTCCAAACATCCCGGAGTTGGTTACAGTAGCCCCGGTAGGTGTTGTATAGCAAATTTCTTGAAAAAAGTAATAAAATCCCGATAAAAGTGATAGTATCATTGATATCGCGTGATATTTAGAACAATATTTAGGGTTATTGAATGATATTTGGCGATATTTCGATCGATACAAAGTATTCTGTGAAAAATTTCAATTTTTTAGTATCTTTTGAAGGGTTTCGTATTGCTGGACCGTGATACTGATAATATCGACCGATAGTATCGATATTACGAACACTGGTCCTAACTCATGAGATGCGGGGGCTTGGGCTATAAGATAAAGGGATTAATTTGCCATACTCTAACAGTTTGAGCTTTTAGAGTAAGTGGTTAATTGTCCTGCATCAAATTGGTATCAAAGCGGGAGGTCTCGTGTTCGAGACTCCTCACCGGGGGTTATTAATGCAGGGGCATTTTCATACCGGGCTCGAGTGGGGTCGCCTGTGGGATGCAGGGGCACACTTGTGGTGGGCGCGGCCCACGGGGGAGTTCTTGTGTTTGAGACTCCTCACCGGGGGTGATTAATGCGCATTTCACACTGGGCTCGAGTGGGGTAGCTTGTGGCTTGCGGGGACATACTCGGGGTGGGAGGCCCGTGTGAGGCCGTACCCATGTGATTTGGGGCCCACGAGGGGGGTTCGGCCGAGGTCCTAACCCATGAGATGTGGGGCCTGAGCTATGAGATAAAGGGATTAATTCGCCATACTCTAACAGTTCGAGCTTTTAGAGCAAGTAGTTAATTGTCTTGCATTAAAAATATTAGAAAAATAGAAAAAAAAATGAGATAACCAAGAATCTATCATTTTTTAAAACCATACTCAATGGTGTATCGGACCATTCATTGGTAAAAATGTTGCATGTCAGGGTGACCTATTGTAAGCTGTGATGTTGACTTTTTTTGGGTCCAACTTTAATATTTTTTTTTAAAAATGAAGAAGAGGTGAAAACGAATGTATTCATCTTACTGTTTCATCCGTATTTCCATTTCTCTAAATTAATTTTTGAAAAAGAAATTACAAAAAATTATGAAATGGTTGAAAATACATAAAAAATAAAATAAAATTACAGCTCATAGATGGTAGATCTATGTCCAAATAATATAGATTTATGTTCAAACAACGATTATTTTTCCTTACCCCAATTTGCTTTTGAGAAAAAAAAAAAGAAAAAGAAAAAGAAAAAAAAGCCTAAAAAATGGCCAAAATAGGCTGAAATACAAAAATAATTTAAATCCAGCAGCAATTGGTGGATCTATGTTCCAAACAAACATAAATTTACCTAAATCCCACATTCATTTCATTTTCCTAAAATTATTTTTGAAAAATGTAAAATTTTCAGAAAATGCCCAAAATATTTAACTCGAGAGTTAAAAAAAATGTTGAGAATTTTTTTTTAAATCATTGCGTGTGCGAAATATGTAGATCCATACTATTAAAAGACTACATGCATCATTACAACAATTAGTAGAAAAATGTTTTTTTCAATTTTATTTTTTTATTTTTATTTTTCAGAAATTCCATCATAAATTGAAAAAATAAAAATGGAAGAAACGCCAAAAAAAAAAAAAACAAACCAAATCAAGCACGATTCGATCATTTGATTTGATTCAAAATTGTTGGGGGAATGGGTTTCCATTGTCAAGTCAGCATAGGCTGACTATGTTGGGAGGGTCATTTTTCAGTTTTTTCATATCTTTGTATTTTTTTCTCACTTTTCACAAGTTTTTCTATTAAAGTTTTGTCACCTCTCCTAAAAAAGAAATTTCTCCAAATCGGGTACCTGGCCTTCGATCCTTAAATTCGATGCTTCAAACCTTGTTTTGATCTTCAAAAATTTCAAAAGGAGAACAAAGAAAAGCGGAAACAATTGAAAAAAGGTGGCCAATTGGGGGTATTTAAGCCCCTATCGGTTTGAACGATATGGGTATGGGATATCAATGTCGATATGGTCTATATCAGGTCAATATGGTATCTTTTTTTCCAACGGGGGCCAATACAGATATGATAGGCCCGTCGGCTGATACGATATCAATATTTAAAACCATGGGTATGAGACTATGAGTCGAATGGTGCTCGCAATGATAGTGGGGTTAGGAATTACTGAGATCAATACTTGCACCTCTTTTGAGAAGGGACCTTTGACTCTCGATACTTGGCGTCATGGGCTGGACGTCACAAAGTCAGGAGCTACTATGCTGAGTCAACGCATGCACCTCTTTAGAGAGGGATTAACACGTTGTAGACACAACATATACCTAATTTCCACCTTGTGGTGTGGGTGAGTGACCACATGCTCGGAGTGTTTTGAGTTAGACTCTACTTTGGGACCCTTTTACCTACTAATGCCTTATGTGATCTAATCAGCATATTCTGCAAACAGTTAGTCCCATAGGTGACCCTTGTGCTCTTATGTGCCCTCCTTTTCATATAGGATGATGAGATTGGGTGTCACGACTTTGGCACTTTGGCATACAATACAAAGTCATGTATGATCTGGCTAAGGATGTATAGGGATTGATGGTAAAGTGGTTTAGTTGACTTCGAATTGTGTGATTGCATGTGGAAGATCCTTGTAGCTACACCTGGTTTTAAGGACCATGATTATACACTTTGAGATGTTTTGCCATGGCATCATCGAGTTTTATGAGAAACACTAATTGTCAACTCTCTTCTGAAAAAAGTGTATGTCTGTGTGTGTGGTGCCTATTTGTAGATATGAACATATTTAAAAAGCTGCAAAGAATATTTGCGAAGTATAGGTTTTGAACTCAACAAGTATGTAGGCCAAGTGACTATAGATGGAGGGTTGTCTCCACCCTGTATGGTTTTGTGGATCTAGGGCAAATTGTGTAGAGCTTGGGAGGCTGTTGATTGGTATGGTGGTCATTTGCAATACAATAACCAGTGCATAGAGACAGTGCAGTCCCGGTTGACCCTATTCTTTTGATCCTCAGCTCATATTTGTATGGCCTTGATCAATTGTCTTGTTCTGTGAATATGAGGTTTTTCATCCCCACCGCACTGGTCAAGTGGGAGATGTTAGTTAGCGACCCTTGGGTGGGGCCCATGATGTGTGAGCTCCAATGCACCACATGGGCTCCCACTTACCTCCACTAGCTCTCTCTCTCTCTCTCTCTCTCTCTCTCTCTCTCTCTCTCCTCCCTCCCTCCCTCCCCCTTGTCCCACCCACCCATATATATTTTCCTCCCTCCCTCTTAGCCCTTTACACTGTTCACAGACACAATGAAAAAGTGAGGTAGAAAGAGAAGGAGAGAGAGGTGGGGCTCTGTCCGCTAGTTGCTTGAAGCCATCCTGCTGGCAAACCATCGTCATCAACAATTGAGGGAGTGAAGAAGCTCTTCCTCCTGTGTGATTGATTTGAGTGGGCTGCAGGTTCTCCTTGTTTTGGTTCCCCCATTCAATCCACCATTGATTTTGTTCTTAAGAAATCCTTAGCGGCAACAGATTCGGGTGCGAGGGCAGGGTAGCGTTTGTCTTAAAATGTAAACAAGGATAAGTGGGTAGGAAGCAGGAGCTGGAGTGAGAGTCCAAAGTGCAATTTGAATCGGAAGCAGCACCTAGTTAGAAGTATCTTGCAAGCAATTTGAATCGGAAGCAGCACCTAGTTAGAAGTATCTTGCAACTAAGTTTTTACCTATGCTTTTTGATATAAAACTCCAAGAAATAATATTTAGCTTTTTATTTGGTAGATCTTTTGGGATGCTACTTATGTCATATGTTTTGTTCGATAGGTAAACTTGAGTATTGCCATCATTCCCATGTCACACCAGTTTGGGTGGAATGCATCGATGGCTGGATTGGTTCAATCTTCTTTCTTTTGGGGGTATGCCTTAAGTCAATTGCCCGGTGGATGGCTTGCAAAGAGTTTTGGTGGAAGGTTAGTTTTTGAAAGTCAAACTATATTAAAGATTTTCTGATTTTGAATATTAGGGTTGTTTTCACCATTTTCCTTGACCTAGCGGGGTTTTCTTCATGAAAATGTTCTTTTAGAACATATAACTTGATGTGAATTGAGCTTACCATATACCATGCTTCTTTGTATCTATCATTGATTACCATTTCTTGCATCAAAGGGATCTAATTCTGATTGCATGCTCCAACATTATAGTGTCTATAATAGTAATATCTTTATAAGCAATTCTATTTCTCTCAAACGATGTTTCTTTTATCCTGGCAAATAGAGTTATTCTGAGGTGTATTATGAATTCTGAGATAGTTATAAACCTGACCTTATTGCTTTTTTGCGCATGTAGTAAATTGGCAAAATGCATCATGGCTCCATGCACATTTTTCGTTTAGCATAAAATTTTTCTTTCTTCTCTAATTTTGGTCAGGTTGTCAAGAACTACCCTTTCTAATTTTCAATTGTTTCTAGATGAATGCATATCCTTGTTGTTAGAAGTCCCTATAATGCTGTGTAAGTTGCTGAATCCATATTTGCTTCCTCTGTTGTATGTTACCTCCCTCATCTCTTTATGAGTCATCGATAATTTACTTCTCTTATGGCTAAGGTAGTCATTTTTTGAGTTATTTGTGAGAATGCTTATTCTTGAGGCTGATTAAGTATTTTGAATATGCCTGGGTCAGATTCTAGTTTCTTCCATCTAACAGGGAGAGACTTGGCTGGTTAGAGATTAAAATTAACTTGGATGATCAATTTGCAGAAGATTTGTATGGTTTGTTCCTCTGTTTTCTTAATTTTGTGCCACCTTTGATCATTTGATTTTTGTTGCTTTTATCCCTTCCGGCTCCAAGAAGAATAGAAGTGATTTTCTGCTAAGGGTTCTGTCATCATTGCTTCCCCAGACACGTTACTCTGTTGCTCTTTTATAGGACTATCATTGGAAGTTGATGAAGGTGGTTCGTCTGCCTTAGTGAATACTGCTATTTGCTCCTTTTCAAAGTGTTGGCAGACAGTTAGCCTTGTTTGAGTTCTTGAGGAGGTTTCAAGGAAACTATTAACTGGTTACAAAAATATTTAGTTTGGAGAGTTTCGCCAAGCAGTTTGAATTTCCGTGTTTTCCATTGTCAACTAGGAAGAGTAGTGGAGAAGCAGGTTCAATTGAGCTGTACAGAAAAGAGATTTCTGCTTTAGTTAACTTCAGCCTACTAGATGGCGTAGGGATGAACGTGATGAGGTCGAGCATTGTCTCCCTCATGAGGATAACTGTTCTGAATCCACGGAACTTCTCTGGACTCCTCATAGAGGCTTTTCGAATCCACGAAAAGAAAGTGAGAAAAATAGAAAATAAATTCTATAAAATTCAAAATTGATTAATTAATGAAATAAACGAGTTTACAACCCTTTAAATAGGGATACCAAGCAATGAGAGAGAAATCAGAGGCAAACTATAACTAAAACTCCTAGAATTCGCAACTTACTATAAATAGTAAACTTACTATTTATAGACGGTCTTGATGTCTACTAGTGTGCAAGGTTTTCAGCCAAAAAATAATAAGTGTCCTATCTGGCTTCACCAAGCTGTTCTCCTAACTTTTTTAAGCTCTTTTCGCGTTGGGCGCAACTCCTAAAGCCCAACGGATGAAGAGTTATAATCAAACTAAAGCTTACTATTTATAGTAAAAACGGAATTAAAATAAGGAAATGATCGTCGATCCAGGGGTATTTCTGGTTGGCTAAAGTAGCTCGTTTTACCCCAAAATCATATATTTTACGCCCGATAACTCATTCCGGATTGTGAGATATGCCCGATCTAAGGTCTGACCATCCGGATCACTTCTGTCGTCGACCGGGCCTTTTCTGATCGATCTTGGCCATGAAATTGTCCGCGACCCGCTCTACATCACTATAGCAGAGTGAGTATTTGGAATTAGTAACTAGTGCAACTTCAACATGATCTGGGGCCATTAGAGAATAGAAAACAGACTCTTTGATAATGGACCAACGCACCAAAAGCTCCAGAGCTGATGGGGAAGGACTGGTTTATGCCTATATGTAAGTCCTCCCAAGTAAACCCAGGGAAGACCTCCTCGTGGGCGACCCCCTCTTTACATGGGTCCCCGAATCACACGGTCCCATAGTGGGCCCCATCTCGTGGCCATTTTACATCACACAGACCTCACCTTGTGGGCCACCTCAGCTCTACATGGAGATACGATGCATCCTTTGAATTACACCAAGATGCCCCCGCATCAGCCACCCATGCCGGTGAGGAGATTCGATCCCTGGGCTCCCGCTCTGATACCACTTGATAGCGGATAAAAGACCATCACACTAAAAGCTCTAAAGTTGATGGGGAAGGAGTGGTTTATCCCTGTATGCAGGTCCTCCTAAGAAAACCCAGGAGAGACCCCCCATGGGCAATCCCCACTTCTCATGGGTCCTCAAATCATACGGTCCTGCAATGTGCCCCACCTCGTGGCCATTCTGCATCACATAGACCCCACCTCGTTGGTCACCCCACCCCAGCGTTGAGATACGGTGCATCCTTGGAATCACACCAAGATGCCCCTGCATCACTCTTAGACACGGATCAAATTTTTTTGGCCCAAATACGAGATAGGAGGTTGGTTCTTGCAATCGGTTGATAAGAATCTATTGGGTTTGCTTTATGGAACAGTTTGGTGATGATGGTTTATCTTTGTTGAACTATTGCATTGTTCAACTTCATGCTATGATTGAAGATGGAAGTAAGATGTGTTCTGTAAAGACACTTGGGATGGTGGGACTCCATATTATTCCCTGATTTTGGGTACTTTTAGTAGATCTTTGCATCTAAAAGCTTGTATTTATGAATATCTGGAGATTGGTGATCATCTATGTAGTCTAGGTATTCAAGTGTGGGGATGACCTAGCTAGTCATGCTGATGATTTCTGGATTTTTGCTCTTCTTGGGAAATGGATTTTGAGGTTTGGCACTGAATCTGGAAGATTGTGTCGGGATGTCAAAGCCAGTAAGTATGGAGTGCGGGAGGGAGATTGGATTGTGAAGAGGTCGTCTCTCTATAAAGCTTCTAATAGTTGGAAGGTGATTGTAGATACATAACATCTTGTTCGTAGAAGTATTGCATTCTCGCTCGATAATGGGAGGCACATCTGTTTTTTGGTGGACGTTTGGTGCGTGAGTAGTGCACTTTGGGATCTTTTTCCTAGAGTGCCCGTCTTGCTCCGGATCATTTCATTTCGGTGGCGGATTGTGTTTCGGTTTGTGGTAGCCAGACAGTTTGGAGCCCTCCTAGATGTAGTATAGGAATATGATGGACAATAGATTGTTGAACTCATCAGCTTGTTGGATCTTCTTAAAGGTATCAACCCCTCAGATTCTGATGGAGATTCGATGATTTGGGTAGTGCATCGTTCTGGTAAATTCTCAGTCCGTTCGCTATTTGGGTTGATTGCCTCATCGCCTTGCCCCTATGGTTCGACTCACCCTTATTAATACTGGTTCTATGGAGCCCTGCCTCGTTTGGCGGCCATTGTATGCCTTG
Source organism: Magnolia kwangsiensis (assembly GCA_037074715.1). Classification (NCBI taxonomy): domain Eukaryota; kingdom Viridiplantae; phylum Streptophyta; class Magnoliopsida; order Magnoliales; family Magnoliaceae; genus Magnolia; species Magnolia kwangsiensis. The sequence continues at coordinate 34,894,934 of CM073582.1, read as the reverse complement.
TGGGTCGGAAGAAGGTTCTTACAATTGACAATCTTCAGTGGAGATTGCTAGTTCTTCTTAACATTTGCTTAATGTGTATTACTGATGCAGGGTCTATCGACCTCCTCTTCCTTTATTGTTCGTTCGCTACGAAAAACTGGCATCACTTTCTTTTCGAGCTCTAAACCGTCTGGGTCATGCTAAGTCCCTGGATTATGTGTTGTGGGCCTTGCATGGGGGTGGAGTGGGCAAAGTTGGTAAATCTAAGTGGAGGATGACTTTAATGATAGTGCTTTGGGCTATTTGGGGATCGAGGAATGGGCACTGTTTTCAAAACGAAAGGGCAGAGGTTGATGCCACCATTAAAAAACATAAATGGTTTATTTCTAGTTGGGATGTTTCTGCCTCAACCTCTTAGGCTGTCCTAGTTTCTGTTTTGTTTGAGTTCCTTATATTCTTTTTTCGCTTTTGGTGAGTTTCTAATAAAATTTCCACTATCTCTCAAAAAAAAAAAAAAAAAAACAACTTCCAGAATTTCTTACCAGAGTTCTGAGAAAGCTCGATGGCTCTAGATTCTGCTATTCAAATTAAAGAATCTTGTTGCGCATTGTTAATTTCCAATTTAGAAAAATTAGTGGTGGTAGTTGCACAATGCATTTTATTATGACTAGAGTCCTCATTCTTTCAGTAGGCTAGGTAATGGAATTCACTGGCTCAGGATTTATCACTTATGCAGACTTGGTGGGGAAATCGGTATTGTATCTTCAAAGATTATACATGATCAAAGCAGGTTGTTTTTATATGTTTACTCACTTCTTTGCATATATTAATTTAAATCTAGGTGTTTTGGTCTGCTTCATGGACTCTGGAAGCAGGCGGTTGTAAATAAGAGAATGAGGTGCTTGTTAATATCATTATGATTTTAGTTCTTGCATCTTACATTCGATCAACATTTCGATCCTTGTACTTTAGCTGTTCATTGCATTTAGTCTTGCTCCTTTCTCTTTATGAATGCATTTATCTTTCTTGATGTATTATTCATGCAATGAGCTGATAAAAAATTGAGAAGTAAAAAATAAAAAGAGAATATATTTCTCATGCTGATGAAACTCCTCATCCTTCTTCAAACTTCCTGTGTACCAAGATACTTTTTATGTTTACCAGTTATTGTCTTGTTAATGCAGGAGAGTTCTAGAGATTGGAGTCTTGACTTGGTCTTTGGCCACGATACTTGTTCCTTCTGTAGCAGGATACATGCCTGGACTTGTTTTTTCAAGGATTCTGGTATGCGCAAGTAATTACCTGTTGACTTTGGCTGTTGGATTCCCACTTGGCCAGTGTCCATGGCTTGCATTTAGTAAATTATCTCACAAACTGTTATGATGTTCTAATTTTGGCATGTGAACTTCTTCCAATGGTCTCTCCATTTGATTTGAGCTGGCTTCTTTAAGTTATGATATTTCATCGTAGTTCTAAGTCATATGGCATTGTAAATTTCAGGCAATTAACGAAAAAGACAAATAATATAATGGAAAATGTTCAAATGTACCCATTGCGACTTTCCTATGACTTGAGATGCATTTGGACATAGGCAATCGATAATCTAGACTGCCCATTTGGTCCAGCTCACGCTTCTTGGGTTAATGTGCAAATCATCCATATCAGATGCTTTTTACCATCCAATTTTTGGACCCATTAAATTACCAGCCACAGACCAGGTGATTAGCATTGTCTGAGGGAAAAACTTATTCTTTAGATCATTTGCATGCATGCCCATTCTTCATGTCTGGTTGATTTTCTTTAATATATTTCATAAATTATATTACATGTGTCTGTTATGGCTGACCCCAATTAGTTGGGACAAGGCTTAGATGATAATGGCATGTCTGTTATGTAAAGATTTTACAACCTCATGGTGTTTAGCTATTCATTGTCATATGCAGGTTGGAATAGGAGAAGGTGTTTCCCCTTCAGCTGCAACCGACCTTATTGCCAGGCAAGAATATTAGGAAATTCCATGCAGTTTAGCAAGCATGTTCATTTTACGACCTACCTCAAGTGGTTGTTGCTGAAGGTCTCTCTTTGCATTGAGTGGTATTCTTTATTTTACATAAGAAACTGATTCTTGCATTTTAAATTATCCTTCCATGCGGCATGTTCTTGTTTAAGGTCGAATTCCTTATTTCTTGAAAAAAAAGATATTATAGTTCTATCTGGTCTGCTATAATGGGTTCATAACAGCTGTAATGGCTGCTATGTAAAAAATGACCCATAAGCACCCGCTATGTCCCCAATAACAGGGCTGATGTGGGTTTTCTTAAAAACTAAAAACAAGGCCGTAATGGCCATTACAGCCTGTATCTTAATAGTATTGGTGGTGGTCGTTACAGCCACTGTTGCCGTTACAGACTACCTTTCCAAGTTCCAACCTTTCATGCCCTACCGTTTCAATGGGTTGGCCCTATAATGAGGATTGCCAAGTGCAAAAATCAAACCGATCTAGATCCACTCATCAAGGTTGGCCACACCATAAAAAACAACAGCTACCGCTGATACAGTAAGATAATATAAATGTGGTTGACCTGATAGGTGGGTCAATCTGATTTCGGCTTAATAATCCTCATGGTGTGAAAAACCTTTTGCGTGAGCCAGATGTTGCACAAACATGATAGGATGAAAATTATTTACTGGTTGGGTGATAAATTAGTGGTCCAACCTGTTGGATATGAGCCTCTCTTTATTTTATATAAGAAACTAATTCTTGCATTTTAAATTATCCTTCCATGTGGCATGTTCTTGTTTGAGGTGGAATTCCTTATTTCTTGAAAAAAAAATGTTATAGTTCTATCCGCGCATGCACAAACATGCAGAGGATGACAAGTTCCATGGCGTGCCATAATGGGTTCATAACAGCTGTAATGGCTGCTATGTAAAAAATGACCCATGAGCGCCCGCTATGTCCCCAATAACAGGGCTGATGTGGGTTTTCTTAAAAAATAAAAACAAGGCCGTAATGGCCATTACAGCCTGTATCTTAATAGTAATGGTGGTGGTCGTTACAGCCACTGTTGCCATTACAGACTACCTTTCCAAGTTCCAACCTTTCATGCTCTACCCTTTCAACAGGTTGGCCCTATCATGAGTATTGCCTAGTGCAAAAATTCCACTCATCAGGTATTCAGGTTGGCCACACCATAAAAAACAACAGCTAGCCGCGGATACAATAAGATAATATAAGTGTGGTTGACCTGATAGGTGGGTCAATCTGATTTCAGCATAATAATCCTCATGGTGTGAAAAACCTTTTGTATGAGCTAGATGTTGCACAAACATGATAGGATGAAAATTATTTACTGGTTGGGCGATAAGTTAGTGGTCCAACCTGTTGGATATGAGCCTCTTTATTTTATATAAGAAACTGATTCTTGCATTTGAAATTATCCTTCCATGTGGCATGTTCTTGTTTAAGGTGGAATTCCTTATTTCTTGGAAAAAAAATGTTAGAGTTCTATCCGCGCATGCACACACATGCAGAGGATGACAAGTTCCATGGTGTGCCGTAATGGGTTCATAACAGCTGTAATGGCTGCTATGTAAAAAATGACCCATGAGTGCCCGCTATGTCCCCAATAACAGGGCTGATGTGGGTTTTCTTAAAAAATAAATATGCGCGCGCCATGTTGCAGGTTGTGCTCCAGATGAAGGATACCATGTTCCCAAAAATCATGCCTATTTGCGATATATATATATATATATATATATATATATATATATATATATATATATATATATATATATATATATATATATATATATATATATATGCACGCACCATGTTGCAGGTTGTGCTCCAGATGAAGGATACCATGTTCCCAAAAATCATGCCTATTTGCAATCTATATATATATATATATATATATATATATATATATATATATATATATATATATATATATATATATAGGGGGGGGGGACACCATGTTGCAGGTTCGCCATCCAACCCATTTACTCGAAGCATGTGCTCCAGATGAAGGATCCCATAGCCATCAAGCTTTTTTTACACTCTAGTGGGCACCCACCTAAACTGTTTCCTATTTTGTGGCCCACCTTCATTTTGGATTGAGCTGATTTTGGGGCCCTTGGCCAAATGAACCTGCCGCATTTGATGGATGGATCAGATGTCATCAACACATCATCTAGTGAACCCCACACAAAATGTTTTCACTGTAATTTTGATGAAAACGTTTGCATCAAATCATTTCCCACACATATGCACCCTAATGTGCAACTGTGCGCGCACGCACACACACACACACACACACACACACACTAATGCACATGCTGCCACATATGTCAAGACACACATGCACTAATGCACATGCGCATGCACGCAAACACACACACGTGCACATGCCACCCATATGCTGGTGGGCACATACGTGAAATATCCAAGCTATCCATCATGTGGACCTCAATGTGTAGATGCTACGGCTGAAAGATAAAGGTGGTCCACTTAGTTGGTGTGCCATGATATTAGAAATAAGTGTGCCATGGTATTAAAAAGTTTCGCTCAATCCTTTCTTAACCGTACATTGGTGCAATTAATTGTGGCCCACCTGACTAGTGGACAAAACTGATTCCTGGGATATGCAATATAAGTAGTGATACTGATACCCTTTTGATGGATGGCTTGGATATTTCACCTGTGTGTCATATTGGCATATGTGGCAGCCTGTGCATTAGCTGATTTGTACATGCCTGTGGACTTAGCAAGGCTCTCTCTTTCTTGCCATGCGCATGCACACACATAGCAGGTGGTATACCAATAGAGGTTTGGAACTGCTTGCGATATACTGGGTCATTTTGGTTGACAAAGTCGTTCAACAAGAATGTAAGACAGAAGAAACTGCCAACGAATGGAGGAAAGTACTGTGATATATATTTATAAGAATAAAGGATGCATACGTAACTGCACTATATCGTAGGATTAAACTTATGAGCCGTATTATAGAACATTTGGAGAGAGTGATTGAGCAAAGACTACGATGAGATGCATGTATCAGAAAACCAATTTGTTTTCTTGCTAGGGAGGTTTTCCATTGAAACTATTTTCCTACTTGGATAATTGATAGAGAAATATAGGAAGAGGAGGATGGATCTCTACTTGGTCTTTATTGACTTAGAGAAAACATAAGATAGAGCCCTAGAGAGTTAATCTAGTGGATGTTGGGAAAGAAAGGAGTTTCAAGAGGATATATTAACATGATCAAGGATATGTATGCAGTATGTGGGAGCAAAAACAAATTTGAGAACCACTATGGAGAGGCAAGTGAGCTTCCAATTACTATAGGCTTGCGCCATGGGTCTGCGTTGACCCCATACGCTTTTGCATTGGTTATTGATGAGTCAACGATGCACTTGTAGGAAAAGATGATGTAGGATGGATGGCTTAGCCTAAAATGATGCAATAGGATCCTCAACGTATTAACTATAATAATTTAAAGCACAAAATACTGCTAATCAATCACAAGCATAATGAATTCAAGTATTTAACTATGCTCAGATTCAAGATTAAATCACAACTTGTCAGTTAGATACTATAAAACATGATTAGATAGGACCTATAGAAAGTAGAACTTCCATCTAACATAGGAATTGATCTAATTCTAAGGGGAATCTCTTGGTCTGTTAAGGGTTTGGGAATAAGATTTTCAAAATTAGGGTTTAGAAGTAGGGTTATGGAGAATTAGGGTGATTTAGGGTTAGGGTTTTGGGAAACCTAGGGTCTAGGATTGGACTTGAGGGTTTTAGGCTTAGTGATGAGGACATCACGTCACGTACACGTATTAGAAGAGGTGGGTTGCGCCGATTTCCTTGTGGCTAGGCGAGTACCTGTGATCGTGCTGAAGACCCCATGTGCATGTGCGAGCATCTGGAAGACCCCACACTGGGAAGATGCACATGGGATGATTTATGGAGTGATCCAGATCGTTGGATCGGAGGGACGCGACGATCGGGCCATTGGATCGCATGGATCACATGATCAGGCCATTGATCGTTGATCGTCCATATCAGTTTTATACTCTATCATATTTTAGGATTTAGTTTTTGATTATTTTATATTTGGACACATTATGAGCGTTTTAGTTGATTTTATTTATACTAGGGTTATTTTCGTTAAAATTCATAAGATGGTGATTTTTGTAATGTTGAAACTTCTTGGATCTATAAAAAGAGGGGGGCGTGTGACCTTTCTCCCATTGAATTTTGTGAAAAAAAAGAACAAAATCTCTTGCTTTCTTCTCCCATCTTCATGTGATTTGAAGATACTTCCATACGATTTGGAAGGAAGATTGGTGCGAGGCTAATCTTCATCAACGGAGGTGCGACATCTCCATCTATCCGTACACCATCTTCTCTTTTCTTTCCCATATAGGTATTTTTTTCAAATTCTTAATTCTCTCATCCCAAATCTTCTTCCTCCCAAACCCAACTCTTCCATACCCATCCACAATCCAAAACCCATCCTCCCACACCACACGTGTAACTGTACGGTCACACGTGTGAATCTCACCAGCCTCTTTTTGTTTCTCACCATCATTATATCAAAACCCCTTTCTTCCATCCCCGAAACCCTAACCCTAAACTTAAATTTCTTACTTTCCCAAATTACCCAAACCCTAATTTTCATCTTAGGTTGTATTAGGTTTCCTATTTTGAAATAGACTATACCCTATGCTAATTAGATGTCCCTACATCCATTAGATCTTTTTTTTTTTTTAACATGCACACACACACACACACACACACTCCACACATGCTTACACATGCACACACACCCCACACGCACGCCGTGGGATTTCACCACTGGTGGGTACTCGAACCCTTGACCTGGTGTTGAAACTCCTGGGAGTCTACCACCCGGGTAAGAGTAAGGACCCTACATCCATTAGATACTAGTTTCGTTTTATTTAATGATCTTGTGTTACAATGTTGGGAACTTAGGCTAGGATTATGCATGATGACCTTTTGATTTTCATGGTATTTGTAATGATTATAGCAATGTTTGTTTGTTTTTTTTTTTTTTGTTAAACATCTTGATTCAACTACTTGATCTCACAAGTTAATTGGTTCATGCGTCGGTCCTGCATCACTTAGGGTTATGGATTTTAGTGAGAAATGAGCAAGGATCAAAGAGGGAAAGAGAGAGGAGATGGGTTGGCCGTACGGTCACGTGTGGAGGTTTGTACGGTTGTACGATGTTGGTAGGTCTAGATTTAGATGGGTTTTGGATGAGATTGGGAATGGGTTTGAGGGAAAAAGAAAATAAAGGAGTAGACAAGGATTGAGAGAGATTGAGGGAATTAGGGAAAGAGAAAAGAAGAGGAAAGTATAGTTATTACCTTAAGAGAAGAATAAGAGAGATATGATGGAATCACTCCATGGCTTCACACCCCTCCAATCATAGGAGGTTTTACTTCATCATAAAGCAAAGAGAGAGAAATATATATATATATATATATATATATATATAATATTTTATATGAAATAATAATGGGCTAGGGTGTGGACGTCTAAGCCTTATATGGTCTCAGGAAAGACTTTTTACAAAAAGACGCTCTCAGATAAAAAACTTAACATAAAAACTCTCAATAAAATAAAATTTGTTCTTAACTCCCTAATCTCAACAAAAATATAAGCTAAAAAATTAACGAAACATATAAACAACTAAATATACTAAATTATTTCATGGCCCATCATCAAGATGTCCAATGAGGATGATCCAACGGTCGGAATGATCCAACTAAGTAGTCCACATCCATCTTCCTAGTGGGGCCTTCAAAGATGCATAATCATGCATGTGGGGTCTTCAACAGGCTAGGCACTCGAATTGGGTCCACGTAGGGGTGTGAAGTTAGATAGGGCGGGCCCCACTGTAATGCATTCGTGAAATCTACTCCGACTATTAGGTTTGTGATGGAAATTTACTTGAAGCCTGTAGGACTAAAAAACCAGGTTGATTCATGATTTAGGTGGACCACACTAATAGAAAGTGTATAGGGAACGCCTACCATTGGATTTTTACAGGGTCCACCATGATGTTTATGTGAAATCCACTCTAGTCATTAGTTGCCTAATGAAACTTCATGCATGGGGACTGCAAAATAGGGCCATACGATGATTTATGTTGGCCATACTAAGTGAAATAGTTTGGATGGTGGGCGTCCCCCCGCAATATTTTCGCTTGGTCCACTTGAATTATGGATGTGGTTGATTTTTTAACTCTTCGGTTAAATCTTTGTCATGTGTCTTCTGGTTGGAGTGGATTTCACATGCACGCCATGGTGGGTCACACCCCTAACACTCCCGTGTTTTGTTTCCCCGCCTAGTCTCCTAGGTCATCGCGAGATTGCACGCTTGACATTGTTGACCTTGTAACTGGTCGGTGTTGGAAGTGTTGTTGGCCCCACCATGATGCACGTGCTTTATCTAGTGTTCGAAATACCGATATCATGCTATGTATCGCACCCTTGGGATACGAATACGTATCACTTATCGCACTGGATATATCGTTTGTATTGCATAATTTATCGAACTTTTTGGGAAACATGGGGAAACATTGGGGAAATGGTTGAATTTTTTAATGAAACTTTGGGGATTGTTAAAAAAGCCCTTGATACACATTTAAATCATAGCATCTCAAAAAAAAAGATACACATAATTTCCTTTGTATAGGGCCTAAGCTATGGGATATTTAACTGAAATAATGCAACTAACTATATTTAAATTGAATGCATGACATTTATAAATATATCAAAGTCATGTATGAAAACACAATCAATTAATTGAAAAATGAAAGAAGTAAAAATTGAGAAATATACATATCAATGATGGGGACTGGTTGTGGCCTAGACCCACATAGAGTTGCGCGGTGGCTCGTAATCACAGTCTCCATCTCGACAGGGCTGGGAATAGTACTGCTACTCCATAAATCGACAATACTGTGCCCAGGTCATAGTAGAGTGGTACTTATTAAGATACTCTTAGACATAACGCTGGTACTCATCCCCTTCGAATGGAATCAATACACCCATTCGTGGGTACTGCGTAATCGTCACAGTCTGTGTCTGAAATGGATTTGGGATGGGCACATATGAAGCTCATTAGTATCCATATTGCTGGCCGTATCCATACTGCTGCTCATATCCCTGCCCATATGCATAAGTGAACTCCTGACCATAGTTGAAAAATGATGTGCCATAACTACTGGAGTCACTCGCCGCATATCCACTAAGTCCATATCCATGCCCATACTGTGACACAACTCGAGCTACTCTCCTGTGTTTGTGTTCTAGATCCATGTTGTGGCCTGTAACTCGAGCTCCCCTCCCTCGTCCGTGATCCAAATCTAGAGCCACCTTGCCTGTCACGAACACCTGTCCCTCATGCATTTTGCTAGCGGCTCCTCAAAATCTGAAAGTTTTTGAGTGTGCTTTTTCTTTAGTAGCTTTTGACACGTGTATGTCTTATTTACAATAAGATGGGGTTGTGGTTCTCTTGGACGAGAACCATGGTCAAGGTCTTGCGTGGCATGATCAAAATTCTCCTCCCTAGTGAAGGGGATAAGAGGCCTCTTATCCTGACTCCCACCCGTGCTGCCACCATCCCCGTCACCACCACCATCATCATCATCGTTACTGTCATCAGAGTCATCACCACCCTTATCGCTGCCATCACCATTACCGGGCCCATTCCCCGCATCACTCTCTGATTCAGTCTCGATGTCAGACAATGTCTCCTCGCCACGTGTCCCGTGTGATAGTGACTGCCGCGGGCTGTCATCCGGACTCTTCGTCAATGGGTTGAATGCCTCATCAGGAGATCTCTACTGCTCCACATGTCCGTCAACATCAATCCCTTGCGTCTCTACCTCAGTCGCAACGTGTGGCTCTGGTCGCCCTTCCGAGGTATCCAAGTCATCTAACCTAACCCACTGGTAAATTGGGTCATCCTCCTCATCCTCAGCATATGCATGCTGTCCGATCGTCATCAGGTCCAGTGGGTCTTCCTGGCTTTTCTTCTACCTTCCGCGCGGAGCAGTCTCTCTCGTAACTTCATATTGTAGTGACAACACACTAGCTTCTGAAGCCTCTCATACCCTAATCCATTAAGTTTATTTGTGTGGATGAGGGAGAGTGTACTTTAATTCTTTTTACAGGGTGACGAGGACACCGTATGTGCAAGCTCACGGATAACCAGTCGCTGTAAAACCTCGTAGTCAGTCCCGTATATGGACCACCATTCGCCTGCATATCATAAAATTCTTTCATTATTTTAGATTTTTCAAAATAATATGAAATTTAAGTTTACCGCTGTAATTCACATGCCATCATGGTGTTCCTTGACTTCACTGCAGGGTGGTACCTAAACATTTCAACTGCTTTGCGAAATCTAACAATCTGTTGATGGTGTATAGCAACCAGGATAAGTATGGAATGGTTGAGATGAAGATAATGAGAATGTAAGTGCGGAACATATTTACCTTACTACCAAAGTTGCCTTTCCCCATACAGTCGGGGAATATGTGGTTGTACACCTCATGTACAACCCTCTTTAATGAATTATCTTCGTAGATATTCCGGCTGTAGTGGTATTTGGGATTCAGGAAATATGCTGAAAACCAACATCTACACATTAGTACAACCCTCGTTTATTATTGCATATAGAAAAAAATCCATATAAGTACTTACCGGCATGATGTAGTGGGTGGGAAAGCGTTTTTTCCCAACGGTCGTCTATTATTGCATGCATCCTCTTATATGCGTTGGGAGCTGTAGCCTTGATGGCCTCCTTCATTAGCTGTATGGACGGATACAACGACCCTATCGACAGATTTGTCTCATTGTCCATCATCCTCAACACCACATAAATGGGCTCTAGAATACCTACTACATTGCACACGTAATCCTAGAATGTATTTCTCAGCAGTAGCTCCTCAATTCTCCTGGTTACTTTCGTCAACCTCTTTTTCCATTCTTCATAATCATGAGAGGCGAAAAGCTTTCGTAACCCGTCTGTGTTTGAAGAGGTTACTTAACACGATATAATTTGTGGCGAACCGCGTTGCCCCGGCGCGCACTATATCCCCACCACACCTCGCTCATTGCGGCTAATAACTAGGTGTAGTTGTATATGAAGTTTGTGATGAGCCGTGCATCAGTAATTACGGTCTTCATCGACGGCCTTTCCCCGATCGCCTCCAGCATGAGATCGATGCAATGGGCTGCGCAGGGGGTCCAATATATATGATACTTGTTCTGAATATCTTTCACCGCTTTAACAAATGCACTCTCATTGTCCGTAACAAACTGCACAATGTTTCTCCTCCCACTATCTTGCATGACATTATGCATTAATTTGTAAATATAGTTAGAATCTTTAATCTTATTACTCGCATATACAAACTTCAGGAACACCGCCCGTCCCCTGCTATAGACCATAAAATTTATGATCGACATCTTAGTTGGTCCGATCCAACCGTCACACATGACGGTGTAGCCGTACATCTCCCATGACTACTTATACGAATTGACGTATGTCTTCATCTCTGCGTATTCATCATCCATGTACTTCCCCATGATCTCAAAGGGTGTAGGCGGTTGCACACCCTCACCCCCACATTGCACTTCACTTATCATATTTTTGAAGTGAGGACTTATTGCGACATTCGCGAGGATTTGATTGTATATAAAAAACTTTGCTACGAACTTTTCAACTTTTTTCCTTACATCCCCTCCACTAAACATGTTCTTTATTTTCTTTTGTCGCTAATGCCTTTTTGTACATCCTCGGATCTGAAGGTAGATTTGGCACCCGCATGCCGCTATTACTGCCCATGCCCCATAATCCTCCCCGCCAAAAAATAAGGAAAATCCAATTATCAAGTAGACCACACTACAAAACGTAGTGGGGGATTGAACGTCTACCATTAAAACCGTTTAGGGTCATAGAAGTTTGGGATCAATATGATATTTGTTTTTCCTCTTCATCTAGGTATTTGTGGCCTTTATGAACGGATTGGATGGAAAATAAATGTAATTATGGGCCCTACAAACGTTTTAATGGTAAGAATCATTGTCCCACTGCCATTCGTGGTGTGGCCCACTTGAGATTTGGATATGACTCATTTTTGGGCTCATGATCTACAATGATCTCACCAAATAGATGAACGGGGTGGATATAATAAATACATCATTGTGTGGCCCATGTAACTTTAATCTCCTTCAAACCATTCGTACCACTCGGAGCTCGCGGGGTGTCTATGTGGTAGACCGGCCAGTCTTGTCATAGGCTCTGTGGGTCCGCCTTGCTATATATATTTTATCCAAGTTGTCCATCTATTTTTTAATATCATTTAAGCATATAATTCCAGAAAATTAAGCAGATCCAAATCTTTGGTGGACCGCGTCAAAAAAATTAAGTAGATCCATATCATTTAATGGTAAGTGTTCATTAACACTGTTTGATGTGGTTTGGTCCACCTTAGATTTTAATGTGATTAATTTTTGGTATGACATCATAAAATTGGATGGAGTGGATCTACCACATGTCATCATTGTGGGCCCTACATTAAGCGTAACACCCACTGAATTGTTTATGCATAAAGCACCAAATCTACCACCTTAATTTACATTGTACTTAGTAAACTCTGTGGGGTCCACCGTGATTTATATATTTTATCCACTCCTATCCATTTTGTCCGATAGTTTTGGTACTCGAGCTCAAAATTGAAGCATATCCAAAGCTCAAATGGACCACACCACGAGAAACAATGTTAATTGAATGTATTGAAAAATTCTTGAGGCCCACAGAAGTTTTGGATCAAGCTTATATTTATGTTTTCCTTTCAACCCTGTTTCTTTGATCTTACGAACGAGTGACAGAAAAACATCACTGCCGGGCATGGCACGGTTTCAACGGTTGAAATCATTATTCCCACTGTTTCATATGGTATGGTCCACTGGAGCTTTGGATATGCTTCAATTTTGGGCTCAACCCATTAAATGAGCCGTAAAAACGGTTGGATGGCGTGGATAAACCACATAAATTCACGGTGGCCCCACGCAGTTTTCATATCCAGATAAAGGAGGCCCTATTTTGGATGCTGTTTACCTATAGACAGACTCGCTGCTCAAGTGACGTCACCAAGTTCTGTAGGTCCCACCATGATGTATTTTTTGATCCATTTGGAGAGATCATTTTAGGGCATGGGCCAAAGAATGAGTCAGATCCAGAGCTCGAGTGGACCCTACCACAGAAAATAGTGGAGAGAGTGACGCTCAATGTTTTAAATATCGTTATCGCGTAATGTATCTCACCCTTGGGATACGGATACATATCGGTTATCGTTTGGGATATATCGGTTGTATCACGTAATGTATCGTTGTTGTTGGGAAACATGGGAACATTGGGAAATTGGTCGCATTTTTCAATGAAACTTCAAGGATTGTTGAAAAAGACATCAATACACAATTAGAAATCAATACATTACAAAAGAAATGCACATAATAGGGGTTTTCTTTGTATGGGTTTCTAATACATGCATTGTCCAACTGAAACTAATGCATGTATATTCAAAGTCTATTCTTATAATATATAAACATAAGAAGACTTGTATGGAAACACAAGCAATACATTCAAAAGCAAAAGAAGAATCACTAGACGAGGTTATATACACGATTGATTTTGTGTTTTGATGCAAAGATTGCAATTGATTTGCAAGAAATTGAGAAAAATTTTCCGCAACTTGGCCCATCTCTCCCAAATCTCTAAATAAAAGCTCCAAATCCACGATTTTTCATGGAAAACATGAAGAATCATATATTTGTAATCATTTGACACCAATTTAATGTGATTTACAGCAAAAAAAATAGATCAAAAATCGAAAATTGCTTTGGATCGAATAGGTGGGATATATTGGCACTACCTGTGTGTTTCGTATCGCACGGATGGGATATAAGATATATCGTGGGATATATCGGCCGATATCGTCGATATTTAAAACACCGGTGACGCCCACCATTAAAAACTTCTAGAGGCCACAAGAGTTTTTGATTAAGATGATATTTGTGTTTTCCTTTTAATTTATTTTTTAACTTATCAACGGGTTGGATCTCAAACAAACGTCACGGTGGACCTTAGGAAGGTTTCAACGGTGGGCGTCACTCTCTCCACTTTTTTCTGTGGGGTACACTATAGATTTGGATCTGCCTCATTGTTTGTCTCATGCCCCAAAATAATCTCTCCAAATGAATGGGAGGTGTGGATACAACACATACATTATTGTGGGACCCACAGAACTTGGTGACGTCACTTTAGCAGCGAGTCTCAGTACTCAACTTCTCATATCTAATCCGTGTCATCCCTCCATTTCGAACGCAATAGAGTCGTTTTCAAAAGGAGGGTTCCGGAAGGAAGAGGGTTCCTCAATCACAGTCAATCCGAGCCGATTTCTCGCTGGAATCTCCGAGAAATCCCCAGATCTTCTCCTCAATCAAACCCTATTTCTCGTTGAAATCTTTGTGCTTATCGATTCGAAGAAAATAAAGAGGGAAATCGGTAAAGAAAGAGGGAAATCGAAATTACCTCTATCAATTTATGGAATGCCTCTTCAGATTAGAACGGGCGAATCCTAAGAAGTTTTGGAGGATAACAATTTTCCTCAATTAGGTAATGCGGATCACAAGGCGCAACTAGCGAATATCATTCAAAAAAAAAGAAATGGATTAGAGATTCAATGGGCCACGTTGGCAGGGCCATCGGGCTATCTTTTGGTGACTACCCAAAGGATTTCGTAGCCCTTTTCCATTGCATTGAATCTCGTGGGCGACCCCTGACACCTTCTAGATCTCCAAAACGATCTCTTATGAAGTCAATCATCAACATAGAGCTCCTTTATCTGTAGTCCAGGGCAAATTACTCCAAAGGGGAATATTCGGGCATTGCTAAAGGAGGTACACGGGGTAGCTCGGTTTCTTAGATGAAGATTCTATCGTGGAACGTTAGAGGGTTGGATCCAGCCAGAAGAGGAGGATCATCAAAGATATGTCAGGTCGCAACAAGGCGGATGTTATTTGTTTTCAAGAGACTAAGGTTCCAAATTCCAATGACAGGTTGATGGCTTCGTTATGGAAGGAAAAAGACGCAAAGTGGGTGGCTTTAGATGCTAACGGTAGCAAAGGGGGTATTGTGATGGCTTGGAAATCTTCATTCTGGACTCTTCAAAACTCTTGGACCGGTTCTTTCTATATCTCCATTATTCTCAAAGATACATGCTCTGATTTCAAATGTCTTATTACATCTGTCTACGGTCCGTATCAAGATGATAACAGATTTTTTGGGAGGAATTGGATGCGGCTAGGCAGCAGTTCAGTGGTCTATGATGCATTGGGGGAGACTTCAATATTACTCGATATATGGAAGACAAATCCAACGGCAAATATCTATCTCCAGCCATGCGTTTCTTCTCCCTATGGATTGACTCTTAGGCTCTGGTGGACCTACCGCTTATAGGTTCTAAATACACATGGTCTAACGGCAGGGTTGATCCAATCCTCTCCAGGTTGGATCTCTTCCTTCTCTTGGTGGAGTGGGTAGATGCTTTTCCACTTGTCTCGCAATCCGTACTACCAAAGCCTACATTAGATCATAGTCCGTTACTTTTGGATGCAGAAATTCAAAACTGGGGCCCTAAGCCTTTTAGATTCGAGATCTCTTGGCTAAAGATTGAAGGCTTCCATCAAATGATTAAAGACTGGTGGTCAGGTTTCAAGGTTGAAGGGTTCGCGGGTTTCAGGCTTTGCAGGAAATTGAAACTCCGAAAAGAGCATATCAAGGGGTGGAAAGCGGTGGACCTTCGGAAAAGGGCGATAGAAACGTCCGAGATCCTTTACAAGCTACAATCGATAGATTGCAATGTTGAGTCTACTCAGATGCCCTCATATACTTGGGCTAGAAGATTACGGTTAATTCAAATATATACGGCTAGAGTGATGGAAGACGAAATTTCATGGAGACAAAAATCTAGATCCAAATGGATTAAAGGAGACAAAAATACAAAATACTTCCATTGCATTGCTAGTACCCGTGCCAGAAACAACAAGATTAATAGCTTGATGGTCAATGGGGTAAAATCAGAGGATAAGGATCAAATTTTTGCTGAAACAATTCGTTACTTCTCCAAATTGCTGCACAACAAAGGTTGGAAAAGGCCTAAACTCAATCAATTGCACTTTGATCGCATTTCTGATGTGGACGCCAGGGCGATTGAAGCTGAGTTCTCTCTTGAAGAAGTTAAAAGGGCTGTTGATGCGCTTGCGGGTGAGAAGGCTCCCGGCACTGATGGTTTTCCAATAATTTTCTTTCAAGTGTTTTGGGATTTGCTAAAAGATGATGTTATGGCGTTTTTTAATGAGTCTCACGATCGTGGTCGTCTATCCAAGGATATGGGGTCCTCATTCATTGCGCTTATTCCTAAGGTTCCGGGAGCAGATTCTTTAAAAGACTTCAGGCCGATTAGTCTCCTTGGTAGCCCCTATAAAATTCTAGCAAAAGTTTTAGCATCCCGTTTGAGAGGAGTGCTAGATAACATCATCTCTGACAATCAAAGTGCGTTTATCCCCAGTAGGCAAATTATCCATTCAGCCCTCATAGCTTATGAATGCTTGGACTCTAGCTACAGATCCGGTGTGAAGGGCCTTCTTTGCAAGCTTGACATTGAGAACACGTATGATCATGTAGACTGGAACTTCCTTCAATATATGCTTCTTCGTATGGGCTTCGGCGCGAAGTGGAATGGTTGGATGAAGGTATGTGTTGAATCGACCCTATTTTCTTTTCTTCTTAACGGATCCCCGAAAGGCTATTTCAGTTCTTCTCATGGTCTGCGTCAAGGGGATCCACTATCCCCTTTTCTCTTCCTCATTGTTGGCGAAGCCCTTTCCAGGATGCTGAAAAAAGGCCAAGAGAATGGTATCATTAGCGGCTTCAAGGTCAAAGGCATGACTTCTTAGATCTCTCACATCTAGTTCGCAGATGACACTCTCCTCTTCTGCGAGGCGAACTTCGACAAAATCAGCAACTTGCGTGCTATTATTTGATGCTTTGAGGTTACTTTGGGGCTTAAAGTAAATCTCCAAAAATCTAAGATGTTTGGTGTAAATATGGAGGAAGAATAATTACGTATGTTTGTGGATTTCTTTGTATGCTCCATTGGCAGTCTCCCAACCACTTTCGTGGGTCTTCCACTGTGCATAGGCAAACCTCCTAGGTTTTTATGGGACAAAGTGATTGTCAGATTTGAAAAATACTTAGCCAGATGGAAGTGCAAATATTTGTCATTAGGGGGTCGTCTTACGTTGATCAAATCGGCGCTATCAAACCTACCCCTTTACCATATGTTCCTTTTTAAATGTCCGCCTTCGGTTCTATCTACACTCGAAAAACTCAGACAAGATTTTTTGTGGCATGGTCAAGATAAGAAGAAGAGATTCCACTTTGTGGAATGGAAAGAGGTCTGCAAACACATCAATCAAGGTGGTATGGGAATTAGGGATCTTAAAAAGATGAATCATGCTCTTCTAGGCAAATGGATCTTGAGGCTGGGAACTGAAGAAGGGACTCTCTGGAATTCCCTTATAAAGAACAAATACGGCTGAGCTAGGGTTGGCTGGTGGACAAAGGCTTCCTCAACCTACAGAGCTTCTGCCATTTGGAAAGACATCCTATCTGTTCAACAGGATGTCTTCAAAGGCATTTATTTTGCTGTCGGAAATGGCTACAGAATCCGTTTTTGGGAAGACATTTGGGGGGGGAAGTGGCGCTGAAAGACAGATTCCAGAATATTTTCCGTCTAGCCCCTAAGCGTGACATTCAATTGCTGATTGTTATTCTTTGTGTGGTGAACATATCGTTTGGAATCCCTTATGTCGTAGAAATCTTCAAGATTGAGAGTTTGAAGAATTCCTTGCTCTCCTCCAATGTATCAACAACAACAAGGTTGACAGTTTGGGTGTGGATAGGATCACATGGAGATTGGACAGAACTGCAACTTCTCAGTTACTTCTCTATTCACCTCCCTTGACAGGAGCAACTCCTCTCCCACTAATTCATTGATGGCTCAGGTATGGAAGTACAAAGTTCCCTCCAAGATGGCCATTTTCGGATGGTTGGTCAGTAAGAAGAAAGTTCTAACTATCGATAATTTGAGGAAAAAAGGCATGATCCTCTCAATCGTTTGTCTCTGCTGTATGGGCAACGAAGAATCAGTCAATCATTTATTCATTCACTGCCCTTTCTTCTCAAACGTTTGGTCACCAACCTTAAATTCTTTCCATATTTCCTGGGTCTTCCCTGAAGGGACGAACTGGCTTCTCCAAGCTTGGCATGGTCCTGCTTTTGGCAATGAAAGGAAAACAGTGTGAAGAATGGCTTTATTGACAGTTTGGTGGTCTATATAGGAAGAAAGGAATAGGAGATGCTTTAACGACATCTCCAGCTCGGCGGACTTCATTCTCCTTAGAGTTCATCATCATATAGCTGAATGGGCCTCCATCTTTGTTAATCTTCAGGGCTGCAATCTGTTCTGTAATTGAGGGGTTTCTTCTCGCTATCTCAGCGAGTTTCTTCCCCTTTCCTTTTTTTTTTTTTTTTTGCTTTTGTTTTGCTATTTCTGTGCCTTTCTTTTTAATAAAGTTTTCGTTACCTCTCAAAAATAAAAATAAAAATTAATGGAATGGCCAACCTCCGATCATGCAATCTTCTCCACAGCTTACAGGTACTCTCCAATTTTTCCTTTTTTTTTTCTTTTTTTTTTGTTTAAATTTTTTTCGGTAAATATGCAACCTCGACCTTTCATTGTTGTCGTGGGTTGTTGGCTACAGTGGACTCGCGAGTCCATGACAGACTTTGCAATCAACTCGTGAGTGTGCCTGTCAAAAAATCCCAAAAGAATGGGTGAGCAATCAACCCGTGACTGCGTCTATCAAAAAATCCAAAACGAATGGGTGATGGTATCGATGATGTCCACGATATCGAAGGTTATCACGTGATATCTATGATATATCGCATGATATATCGGCCGGTATTATCGATATTGCGAACACTGGTTTTATCCACACTGTCTATCCATTTTTCTAGATCATTTTAGGGCATGAGCCAAAAAATGAAACAAATCAAAATCTCAAGTGGACCACACCATAGGAAATGGTGGTTGATTAAACACCCACCATTAAAAATGCCTTGGGGGCATAAAACTTTTGGATCAAGCTAATATTTTGGATCTCCCTTCATCTAGGCTCTATGACCAAATCAACAAGTTGGATGGAAAATAAACATTACTGTGGACCCTAGAAATTCTTTAACAGTGGGCATTCAATCACCACTCCTTTCCATGAGTGTGGTGATGAGGACATTCGCGCACCTTACAATGTATCCAGAGGAGGAGATCAACCCTAATTTCACTTTAGCTTAGACTACTATATGTCAATCGGGACAACATATATTTAGCCATAATTAGGTCATCTAATTATGGCATGATTGTGTCAATCGGGACAACATATATTTAGCCATAATTAGGTCATCTATTTATGGCATGATTGTATATATCTTGTACAGTTATTGATTGTATATATCTTCTACAGATATTGTTTCCTTGTTTGTTAGCCTAGATTGATGTTAATGGATGCAATTTAGCCTTGTAATTAGCCTAGAGTTTCTATATAAACAGAGGAACCTCACAATGAGGACATTCAATCCAAAATATTTACATGATATCAAAGCTTTCTATTACCTGTTCTGAGATTTTTGGGTTGGGTTGGGACTAATTTGTTGGTCTCCTTGGCTGTCGATACCTTCAAAGGAAGGTGTAGGTGATTCTGGTGGGTTATAAACTGCTGCTCGACAGTTTCTGTTGAGGGTAGGAAGTTTCTTTTTTGCTGGAAACTCTAATTGTGTGGTGATTAGTGGCTGTCGGCGTGTCCAGTTCTTGCTGGAAACTCTCATTTTGGTCTCCTTTTGTTTTGGGCTTGCTGGTTGTAGGCTTGTTTTTGGACTAAGGGTGAGGTGGATTTAGTATTATCTGTCTTTATTACTGTGTTCTGGGCACCATGTCTACTAGCAACTCGGATTCTTTTGGTGTGCACTTCATGGGTAAGAATTATTCTGCCTGGGAATTTCTATTTTGCCTATTTGTCCTGGGGAAAGTTATGGGGTCACATGGATGGAAGTGATCCGGCTCTTACTGAGCTTTCTAAATTGGCTCAGTGGAAAGTGAAAGATGCCAGGGTCATGACATGGATTTTAGGATCTGTTGATCCTCTGATTGTCCTAAATTTGAGGCCGTACATGACTACAAGAGATATGTGGGAGTATTTAAAGAAGGTTTACAATCAGGACCACATAGCCAGACGCTTTCAGGTGGAATATGAGATCGCCAATTATATCGCCAATTATACTCAGGGCGATCTCTCCATACAAGATTATTTTTCTGCGTCTTAGAACTTGTGGGGTGAATTTGTTGACATTATTTATGCTAAGATACCAGCTACATCTCTCGCTGCTGTTCAGGAGGTTCATGAACAAAGCAAGAGAGATCAGTTTCTAATGAAGTTACGATTGGAATTTGAGGCAACTCGCTCCAATTTGATGAATTGTGATCCTCCTCCCTCTTTGGATGTGTGCTTTGGGGAGTTATTTCGTGAAGAGCAGTGTCTTGCAACATAGGCTACTTTTCAGCAGAACCACATGACCTCTAATGACGTCGCTTATGCAACTCACGGGAAAGGCAAGGGTGGGGATATGCGGAAGGTCCAATGCTTCAGCTGCAAGGAATATGGGCATATTGCTGCTCACTATGCCAAGAAATCTTCAATTATTGCAAGAAGCCAGGACATTATCAAAGACTGTCCAACTTGTCCCCAAAATTGCCAAACTAATGCCTATCAAGTTGCGGTGGGTACTTCTGCTTCCGCTAATTCCTCTACAGTTGTTGATCCCTTTGTTCTTACTCCTGAAACAGTTTAGTAGATGATTATTTCAGCCTTTTCAGTCTTAGGGCTTCAAGGTAACAGTACACTACCATCTTTACCTTGGCTTGTTGATTCTGTTGCGTCTAATCATATGACTAGTTCCTCCAACCCTCTTACCAATGTTCGGAATTATCATGGCTCATCATACATTCAGATTGTTGATGGTAGTCAGTTACCTATTCATGCTGTTGGGGATATTAATTCATTAGTTAAACAAGTTTTTGTATCTCCTGAGCTTTCTACTAGTCTCATTTCCATCGAACAATTGGTTGATAACAACTGTAATGTTGGGTTTTCTCGTGATGGTTGTATTGTGCAAGATCAGGTGTTGGGGAAGATACTCGCGAAGGGGCCTAAAGTTGGACGATTGTTTCCTCTACATTTTTCCATTCCTTAATGCAATTCTTTGGCTTGTACTACTATAAACAATAACGGTGAAGTATGGCACAAACGTTTGGGTCATCCTAACTCTATTGTTCTATCTCATTTAGTAAACTCTGGTTTGTTGGGTAATAACGATCAATTTTCCTCTCATCTCTCTTTTGATTGCTCAACATGTAAATTAGGTAAGAGTAAGTCTCTTTCCTTTCCTGCTCATGGTAGTCGTGTTGAAAGCTATTTTGATTTGATCCATAGTGATGGGTGGGGTATTACTCTTGTTATATCTCATGCAAATTATAAATATTTTGTCACGTTCATTGATGATTATAGTAGGTATACCTGGATTTATTTTCTTCGTTCTAAATCTGAGGTATTTTCTGTGTTTCAACAATTTGTGGCTTATATTAAAATTCAATTCTCTTTAGGCATTAAAGTGTTAAGGTCCGATTCGGGTGGTGGATATATGTCTCATGAATTTCATGCATTTCTCAAGCAAAAAGGAAATGTTTCTAAGCGTTCTCGTCCTTGTACACCTCAATAGAATGGTGTTGTTGAACGTAAGAATCACCACCCGTTGGAGTTTGTTTGAATGTTATTGCTTGAATCTTTAGTTCCTTCTAAATTTTGGGTGGAAGCCTTATCCACGACAGTTTATTTAATTAATAGATTGCCTTCAAGTGTCTTGCATTATGAAACTCCCTATTATCGTCTTCATCATCAGCATCCCAACTATCTTGATATGCATACCTTTAGTTGTGTTTGTTTTGTTCATTTGCCATCACATGAACAACACAAACTTTCTGCCCAATTTGTTAAATGCGCTTTTATGGGTTATAGTAATTCTCACAAAGGTTATGTTTGCTATGATCCATGCTCTACCAGATTTCGTATTTTTCGTCATGTTGTTTTCTTTGAAAATTAGTCTTTCTTTTCTACTCATGTTGCATCCTTGCCTGAGATCAATGTTCTTTCTCATTTTGATGACTTGATTCCTATTCTTGAGCGATTCAAACCTAGATTTGTGTATGAACGCCACCGACCGACTTTGCCCCTTCTTGAGCCTGACCCGACATCTGAGCCTGTTCAGATTGTTCCTTTTGCAGCTGATTGGGGTTCTGACATTATTCCTCGCCGATCTACTAGAGTCTCTCGTCGTCCTGATCGGTATGACATTTCTTATACATCTCTTCATGCTACTTTGTCCTCTATTTCAATTCCATCATGTTATTCTGAGGCTGTTAAGCATGAATGTTGGCGTGAGGTGATGGCCGAAGAACTTCGAGCTCTTCAGGACAATCACACATGAGATGTTGTTCCTTGTCCGGCGAATGTTAAAGCCATTGGTTGTAAATGGGTTTATTCGATTAAGCTGCGTTCTGATGGTACTTTGGATCACTATAAGGCCCAGTTGGTTGCACTTAACACTATATGGGCCCAGGTGGGTCACATTGAAGACCCCACGTGCATGACCGTGCATCTTCGAGGACCTTTCACTAGGAAAATGCATGTGGGTTGCTTATTGAGGAATTTGGACCGTTGGATTGCGAAGATATGTCGATCGGACGGTTGAATCTTGAGGACACTTTGATCGGACGGCTGGATCATTGTGATCATAGATCACATTGATCGTAGAATTTAGGATTTTAGATTTATTTCTTTTATTTAGTTGATTATTCATCTTAGATTTATTTTGATATTTTGTTGTGGTTTAGGAACAAATGTTATTTCATTGAGCGTCCTTATGTGAGGATTTTCATTTGAGAGCGTGCTTTTGTAAATAGTCCCTCTTGAGACTATAAAAGGCTTGGACGTCCAGCCCTAGCTTATTGTTGAACGTTTTGAATTTTAAAAAAAAACTCTCTTGCTTGGAGATAGAAAATCTCTTGTGAATGGATATTGATGATGTGATGCCAAGGTGTGAAGCCTAATCTATTCTCTTTGTTTCTCTTTGAAAAGGTATTTTTCTCGTCTTTCTCATCTTTTTCTCAAATCCTTCTTTTCTTCTACTTTTCTTCTCCAAACCCAAAATCTTATTGAACGTTTTGAATAAAAAAAGCTCTCTTGCTTTGAGATAGAAAATCTCTTGTGAATGGAGATTGATGATGTGATGCCAAGGTGTGAAGCCTAATCTATCCCCTTTGTTTCTCTTTGAAAATTTATCTCTCGTCTTTCTCATCTTCTTCTCAAATTCTTCTTTTCCTCTACTTTTCTTCTCTAAACCCAAAATCCCCAAATCCCAAAATCCTAACCCTAGTTTCCTAAGACCCTAACTAATTCTCAAAATCCTGATTCTCACAAACCTAATTCCCCAAAAACCTAAGTCTCAAACCCTAATTCCCCATAACCCTACTTCTAAACTCTAATTTCCAAAATTTGATTCCCAAACCCTAAAGTCCTAACCCTAACCTACCCTAACCCTCACAAACCAAGTGAACCCCTTTGAATTGAGAACAACCTCTATGCATGGATGGAAGCCCTACCTTCCATAGATCCTGATTATTTGGTATTTTATTGGATCTACATTGTGGAATTGTCGTATGGCTTGAATTCGAACATGTTACATTACTAAATTTTAAAAAAAACTTGTGTTACATTAGCTTTATTTTGTGTTTTAAATTGTTCTGGTTAATCCATTGATGATCTCATTGCATCATTCTAGGCTAGGCCATCCATCCTGCATCATGTGGTCCACCTGAGATTTGGATTTGCCTTATTTTTGGACTCATGCTATAAAATGAGCTGTGAAAATGGATAGACAACATGGATAAAACACACATAATTGTGGGGCCCACAAGCAACAACTAGTACCAAGGTTGTTGATGGCATGGTCAACATTCAATTCACGCCTGCATCAGCCAATATCAAGTGGTGTGGGGGTGGGCCCACCTTGATGTGTATTTGAAATCCTCTCCGACCATAAGGTGTGTGATGCAAATTTTGCCATAGGGCTCAAACAACAGCCACATCCACAATTCAGGTGGGCCATGTGAGCATAAACAATAGGGGGACACCCACCATCCAAACTGTTTCACTCAGTGTGGCCTACATAAATCAAGTATGGGGCCTAAATTTTGGTCCACATGCATGAATGCTCACAAGGCAAGTAATGGTTGGAGTGAATTTTTTTATAAACATCACGGTGGGCCCTATAAAAATCCGACGGTAGGCACCCCCCGCCCCCCCTATCGCACTATTTCCCTTGGAGAGGCCCACTTGAATCATGAATCTGCCTGATGTTTGAGCCTTGCGGCTAAATTTCCATCATAGACTTAATGGTTAGAGTGGATTTCATGAATGCATCAAGGCAGGGCCCACCCTGTCGAAGTTGGCAGTCCTACAGGAAGTCGGTCCGCAAAAAGTCTCCTGCGGTACGATTCGTGAATCCTATGGTTTATGGTGACTTTTTTCCATTACCATGCCATTCTTCTCATTCTCGGTGTCATGTTCATGATTGGTGGTAGTCAAGTGGTATGAATGTCAAACTCCCTCTGCACTCCAAAATCAATTGCCAACACCTCCGTCTTCTTTCACGCTGAAATTATTACCCCTCTCAAATCCATATCCGATGTCTTTTTTCTACCTGTTACAGATTTTCCATTCTCCACATTTGCTTTAATCTCCATGTAACATCATCTTGGAACTTTCTTACATTCAATTATAGTATAATGGACAAGATGTTGCTTATGCCATAGAGTCTTGCCTTGACTTCTCAAGAAAATTATGCTACTTTCAATTATAATGATGTGAAAATGGACAAGATGTTGCTTATGCAATAAAATCTTGCCTTAACTTCTCAATAAAATTATGAGTGTATTTTCCTATGGGTCTACAAGATGCTTATGTCTTGTCCCTTGGGTCAAGGCCCTTACATTGGGAAGATGACGATGGGGATTTCTCCCCCAATTTTAGGATGTAGAAAGTATTAAAAAGCGAGCAAACCAATATTGGGCTGGAAAGAAATGCATGAAGCAATTGATTTGGAAGTTTCCTTAGAGACACTCTATTCTTCTCATGGTTCGTAATATTCATACTATATTAGCCAATACCACCATATTGTATTTGTATCGTCACAATACAATAACACGACACGGTGTCAAAACAATCTAAGGAGAAAAACCATGTCCTATAATGGCTGGTATCGGTTGATACGGGCTTGATGTGGCCGATACGGCTAAAAAGCCCTAGATTTGAAATTTTTTTTTTCTCAAAATTTCTTGTATTTTCCTCGTCCTTTTGCATTTAAACTCCTTTTGCATTTAAACAATGAAGGAAGCGTTAAACTCATTTTAGAGTAGATGTAGGCCTATTTTGGGATCAAAACAAAAGATTTGAGTGGGATTTGATGAATTGAAGTAGATTGGACCATTATGGGAAAAGTTGCAGAAAAGGTTAAACCTTAACTTTTTTATTTTATTTTCATTTTCCATATATATATATATATATATATATATATATATATATATATATATTGTATTACGATGTTTAATGGACCCTAAATCACCAAATCGTTCTTAACATGTGTTAGGGCTCATTTAGTTGACTTTCAACAGGTCAAGTTGACAAATGGCATTCTTATCAAAGAAATGACTGATATACCATTATATACATGTCCAATATATATATATATACTTGATACAGACCATCTGAGTTGGCATAATGACATGTGCAAGCTGTTGGCAACAAAAGCAGGAAGGAAGACAAAAGTTGCCAATGGATAAACAAACTCTGCCAACATGACGGATCAGTGGCCTTTGGGCTGGATTTCAGCATTCAGTGAATGATTTGATGATGAGATCTAAATTCTCGCTGATCATCCTGATCAAGCACTCTATTCCCAAGCTATTCTTTTGCCATCAATTGATCCTGAAGGATCTGATCCCGAATGTGTGATGTTGTTATTGACAACGGGAGTGGTGAAAGCTTAGTCTTCAAACATATTTGGACTCAACATCTACCTGTTGAACTGCACAAGTCGCCTTATATGCTGTGTTGGTTCAACGACGACAGTGGAGTCGCTATTTCCCAAAGGTGCCTTGTGTCGTTCTCCATTGACAACTCATTCGTTGACAATTAGTTTGCGGTATAGTTGCAATGGATGTCTAACACCTTTTATTTAGCCATCCATTGGCAATATGACCATCATGCTATCTATCATTGTTAAGAGGACAAATAAAAGGTCGAGAAAGATGAAACTGTGGTCATCCTTCTACCTACACGAGAGCCATGTATTTGTCAGCTCGAAACAGTAGGAGTGCTTACAGACAACAAACAGCCTGATCTGAGCCATCACATGCTACCTTCGACATGCAGATTGTGTGCGGATGTTACTAAAGGAAGACAAAGTTGGTGTACGAGATTGTTGGGATGATTGATAATGATATGTACCACTTCCCAGCATTGGATCATCTTTATGCGTCGAGTATTTGCAGTGTTCATTGTCTTATCTTCTATGAAGGTGACTCATCAATCGATGAAGCAAATTGCAACTCAAGGTGGAGTTTCCTCCCACTTGGACAGTGTGATGACGCATAAAAGCCGTCCTCAGTTGGGTGGATTGTGGTGCCTGATGATCAAAAGAAAAATGAAATTGTGTGCCAAATCAACAATGAAAATTAATCCTACAGGTTGGGCCAACACACGGTCCATGTTTCTCCAGGGGATTGAGGAATTTGGATGGCTGCACCATGCTAATTAGAGGGCCATAGGCGATGGATAGATGGTGCTAGGCCCAAGCACATCTCGTCCAAGCCACTTCCAAAAGTGTTGAAGAAACAATTCCAACAGCAGTTTTCCAACTTGGAATTTCAAATGTGTATGGAGAATGCAGAGACGATTGACCACCTTTTTTTCGCATTCCCTTTTGCTCATAAAGTTTGGGATCATTTTCTGTTTTTGCTTCATACTGATTGGGTGATGCTGATGACAGTGGAAGATCTTTTGTGAGCTTGGCATGGGGGATGGGTAGGAAAATCGGGAAAAGGTGTGTGGAGGCTGATCGTGATGGCTATGGTCTGGGCTTTTTGGGGGGCTCGTAATGGCCTTTGCTTTTGGAATGATAGTGCTTCAGTGGTAAAGGTTATTAGGAAAGTTAAGGGCCTTGTTCCAGGTTGGCTTGTCTATGTAAATGCAATTTGGGCTGCTAATAGTCTCCTCTTTTTTATTTTTGTTTTGGGTTGTATTCTTCTCTTGCTTTTTGGCGGGCTTCTTAATTAGTTGCCGTTATCTCTTAAAAAATTGAATTTCCATGGCTTCACGCATAGATAGCTCTTGCGATATGTCCTTACCTACACATGTCATGCCAAAAGTGATATGAGATGAGTTATGGGCCCCACGATAATCCATTTAATCATGGCTTCGGAAGTTTAACGTTTCTCACGTTCCTCTTAGTTATTTGCTTTCCTATTTTGGAATTAGAATAGATGATGCATTCTCATAGGAATCCTTAGCATTGTTTCCCTAGTAGGTAAATTGTATTAGGAATTTAGGATTGAAATTCTTTGGATCACTATCTTAATCAAAGTATCATTCACAGAGAAGGTAGCTTGAATTTTATTCTGAAAATGCACGCTGTGTCCCTATTTCTTGGTTCTTGGTTTCCAACCAGTCACTGAGATGCTTGCTGGGTGCCGAAATCCAGCTCAAACACTGCTGATTTGTAGCTTGAACTTGTAGCTTGAACACTGCTAATACTTTCCTTTTACCACTGAGATGTGTGTGCATGTGCATGTGCATGTGCATGTCATTTTGTAGCGCTTGGAATTCTGTAAAATAGGGAGGTGGGCTATAATTTCCAACATAGTTTTTATTTTTTATTTTTAAAATAAGCATTAGCGTTTATGATCGTATATGCTTTGGTATTTCATGTTCCTTAAAAGGATTATATATGTGTGTGTGTGTGTGTGTGTGTGTGTGTGTGTGTGTGTGTGTGAGTGTGAGCGAGTAGGTCAAATACACTATTGTTGTTAACCTAATTGAGATGGTCCTTTAATCATATGCAGGTTGATACCATTGCAAGAACGCTCTAGGGCTGTTGCATTCGTTTTTGGTGGTCTGAGCATTGGAAGTGTCCTGGGGTATGTGCCTTTTAATGTGGTTGTAAGAATGGTTCTTAGTGACTTATGTGTGCTTTCTAGATTATACTGAAGTCTTTGGAATTCTGTAGCATTTATGTGCAGTATATATTTAGTACACAATTCTACCTTGGTTCAATTGTGTCATTCAATGTTCCTTTTTGCTGCCATATTTTTAGTTACTAATCATAGTTGCTGGAACTTCTATCCAACTCCCACTGTCACTTCCACTCCATTCCTAGTCGTTTATACTTGTTCACATTTGAAACAGACAACTCCGCGCCTGCACCTGAATCTACTTCCACTTCTCCTCACTCTTTTTCAGCATTAGGCACTGCCAAGGAGAAGAAATCCCTTATTGGGTTAGGTTGGGATTTACATGCATATCATTACTTATAATAGTACATTGGTCATGAATTATATTGCATTCACATTATTTGTATTGTAATCTAATCAAAGACATTTTAGTTCTAGATGGCATATGTTGATGGCTGTGATGTTTTATTAAAAGCTTAAAATATGTAATAAAACCCATTACAATAGTAATTGACAATCAAACCAAGAATTTCTCTCTCAAATACTTTAAAACCAAATTTAGAAGGGAAAGACTCAAAAACTTGGCCTTCAACAGGCTATGCTCACTAAAGAATGGACAGATACACCATTGAATACATGTACAAAACTAACACAAGAAAAAAGAAAAAAGAAAAAGAAAAAAGAAAAAAAACAAAGGCAAATTCTTGTGTTCCCATTTTTAACTTTTCTAGTTTTGTGCAATTTTTGGGCAAAAACAAAAAGGCTGGTAGCATTCCGATATGGCCAGATTGTTTCCTGGCCAGGCCGATATGCTCCCTCGAAACCAATATTCAGAACCTTGTTGTGAGCGCCAAGGATCCTATGTTGGAGTGATTGATGACTCCACCAAGGGATCCATTGGAGGATTCACTCTTGAATCCAAAGATGGATTTATTAATGTATCAAATAATGGCATGGGAAATCAATCCAAGGGTGGATTGATGTCCAAAATATGGAATTTTGAACAAGATTCAAGAAGCTGACCAAGCGCGAAATGAAGAGCTATGTATAACAATCCAGTATTCCAGGCAAACAACCCAAGTCCCAAAAATGAAGTGGAAGTCGATGCTAGAGGAGCAGACAGCTGAATTGCTACTACAATTGTTAAAAAGGGTTGAGTGTCATGCGGCTGGCCTGTATGGGCTTTATTTTACTGCTGGGTAGTGTTTAGGCCCATAGGAATAGTTGTTTACTTACATTACTTAAGCAAGGAGAATAATTGTAATTTCCACATGTTTTTAGTGAAGCCCTAATAAAACATAAGAGAGGGGCTGTGTGGGGGTGATCTTGAGGGCAGCCGTCCACCTCTCTTCTTCTATCGTTTCCTCTTCTCTTCTTTCTTCTCTATTTTCTGTTGTAGTCTCCTTCACACGTTTTACATGGTATTAGAGCAAGCTTGGGAGTGATTTGTGTCTTGAATCTTATCCCTTATTTTCGGGTCAAGATTGGAGGACCCTCAAACGCTAGAGTGTTGATCGGACCTGAGCCTCACCTTGAAGATGAAGGCTTCGTGATTTTTCTGTTAAGATGATGTTTAAGTTGTTTTCCTTCATTACTTTGTGTTGGAAGCAAATTTTTTATACTTCCATCTATCTGTTACATTATGTAGGATGCATGAATGATGTTGAAGTGAGTTCTAGTTGATGAGGGGCTGGAAATTTCTATGCAATATAGTAGCTAGGTGTATTTGTGCATGAATCGAATTATAGATTAGCATTTTTCTATATAAGTTGATTTAAATTAGTTCCAAGGTGGCTATGGAGCCGAAACGCGTAGTTAGTGGTCCCTCATCACTAGGAGAAGTGTTTGGACCATCATTTAATATTTCATAACATCCGTGAAATTGAACGGGAAGAATTATATTCATTGGGCTAAATCGGTTAAAGTATTTCTCTATCCAAGAAACGGATAAATTCCTCACGCAGTGAACTTGATGAATTTGATTCTAGATATAGACAACGGATGCGTGATGATGCTTGGATCAAATTGTTGTTATGGAATAGCATGGAACCCAAAGTGAGCTCAAATTTAGTGTTCGTTAACACCAAGTTGTTATGGAATAGCATGGGAAAAAGTTTTACTACTTAGAGCAGAATATCTCATGGGCCTATCAATTGTATGAGGAGATTTTCTTGTTCCAAATGGGAGACATGTCCGTTGGTGAGTGATTTACTAAATTGACTGGCACGTGGGAAAAGCTCTTGATATATCATCCTATCATCTTAAGTGTTACTCTTATGAAGATGCAGTTGGAGGATATGAAAGTGATGAAGCTTTTGTCTGGTTTACAATAAGAATATCAATCAACTAAAGATTAGATTTTGAGTGGTGTGTCAATCCCTTCGGTCATCGAAGTCTATGCTAGGCTTCAAAGAATCTCTTTTGCAAATGCTTCAAGTGGTGCTTATGTTAATGTCCGATATAGTTGCATTGTCTTCTTCATCTTGTTTCACTAGTGTGTGTGGAGGCTGTGGTGGTTGATTAGGTTGTGGTATGTATCATGGTGGCAAAGGGGTAGGTTACTGGGGGGGTAGAGGTGGCCATGGTGGTAGAGGATATCAAATATGCACTCACTGCGGTCTAGTAAATCACTCTGGATTTTTGTTAGGATCTTGGAAAAGCTTAGGAAGTTAATTAAGCTCTTATGATTGATGATGCTTTTGTTGACGGTAGACCCACCACTTATACTACATCCAAGTTGTTTCATAATGGTAATACAGGCTGTAACGGCCTTCTTTTTCCTTTTTCCTTTTTCAAAAAAAAAAAGAAGAAGTTTTGAGACCGTTATGTGCAATTTTTTCTGTAATAGCCGTTTCATCTCCCTAACACAACTGTTACCATCATCACCTTTATGGTCATTACGTAACCGTTTTGGCATACCATGTTTGCATCCAATGTTGGTGGTGATCAAATTAATGTCACACTATCACGAGAAGCATATGCATGGTTTCTCTCTTCCAATGGCTCTGTCCAACAATGTTCCTTCCACTTCTACAAACACTTTGGCTCAGTCAGGTAAAATGTGCTTCTTGTCATTTCACCCTTCTCCATTGATCATCGATTGTGATGCGTTCGATCATATTTCTAGTAATCGCAACTCATTTTCTTCTTTTGATCATGTCTCTTCAAATATGTCTGTTATTTTAGCTGATTGCACCTCGTCCATTGATTTTAGGCTGGTTAGTGGGTATTGCTCAGCCTAATGCATCCATGTCTGTATCTTTTGTCTTATATGCCCCCAAAAATTCTTTTAGCCTTTTATTTGTAAGTAAAAAAAAATCGCTAAATTGTTCAGTCTCCTCCTTTCCTTCCTATTGTGTTTTTCAGAACCTCAAGATGTGCAAGACGATTAGTAGAGGTTGTAAGAGGAATGCTCTATGTTATTTGGAGAGGGAATTAGTAGGTGTTGTAGTGCTTCCTGAGGGTCCAACAAGCTAGTGACATCATTGTTTGGGTTATGTATCTCTCCAAAAACTAAAGACTCTTATTCCATTCCTTATGAAGATGTCGAATTCAAAGTGCGAAATGTGCCAATTGAGTAAACATTATAGCACTCATTTTCCATCTAGAGTTGATATTAGGAGCGATGCTCCATTTTAATTAATTGGGGGACTAGCTCGAGTTCCTAGTTTGTTAGTTTTTAAGTACTTTATTATCTTTATTGTTGATTTTTCTAGAATGATGTGGTTATATCTCATGAAACATAGGTGAGAAGCTTTTCATTTATTCTAGAATTTTTTAAATGAAATAAAAACTCAGTTTGATGCAAATTTGTGTATGATTAGATTCGATAATGCTTTAGAATTTATTTCTCAGGACTTTCAAACCTATATACAAAGTCATGATATTATCCATCAGACTTCTTGTGTTTATACAACTTAACATAATTGGGTAGCCGAGCGCAAGAATAGACATCTAATTGAGGTTACTTGTGTTTTGTTATTAGAAATGGATGTTCTATAGGATGATGTAGTTTTTTCTGCTTGTCATTTGATAAATAGGATGCCCCTATCAATTTTAAATGACAAAACTATGTTCTCATTGTTATTCCTTGATCGACTAGTTCGGTATTTCCCAAAGTGTTTGGTTGTACTTGTTTTGTCTCTCTCCTTGAATTTGGTCAAGTAGAACTTGCACCTCGTTTTGTTAAATACATTTTTTTTTTTTTTTGGAATATTCTCGTATTTAAGAAGTTAATTGATATTATTGTCCTTCACTCAGAAAAGACTTTGTGACAACTGAAAATTACATTCTTTGCAAGTGGCCTGGTCTATGGTAAAACCGAACGCATTGTGGAAGTCATGCGTGTGGAAGTTCCTTTACCATATATATATATATATATATATATATATATATATATATATATATATATTTCTTGATTGTGTTGTTAAGAAATCACAACCTTAGAAGGATTTCACGTAAACATATTACAGATAGAGGAGAAAAGATCAAGTATCACAGGCTATTCCTTCTCAATCCATACCATCGACTATTGCATCTAATGAGGTTCTCACTCTTTTTGAGTCTACAGAAGTTGTTAATGATCTACCCATTGCGATTCACAATGGTAAATGTTCTCGTGTTTCTTATCCAAACTCTAACTTTGTTATCTTTAACCACTTGTCCACAAATTATTAGAAGTTTGCTCCTGCCTTGTTTGATTTATTTGTAACTTAGTCTGTTCAGGATGCATTGTTGGATGAAATTGGAAAAGGGCTATGGACGAAGAGACGAATTCCACGTATTCAAATGATGCTTAGGAACTAACTGATCTGCCATCGCGTAATACACTAGTGAGGTGTAGATAGGTTTACATGATAATTTTTTCCCTAATGGGTTAATTGATTGTTACAAAGCCAAGTTGGTTGCCAAGGGGTACACTCAAGTTTATGGAGTAGATTATCTATGTACCTTTTTAGTGGTAGCCAAGATAAATTTGCCAAGCGTAATTCAGTGTGAGTTGTTATATTTGTAGTTGCAAATCGTGATTGGCGCCTTTTCAACTAGATTTTTGCGTTTTTGCATGGAGAATTACATGAAGAAGTCTGTATGAAGCAACCTCCTAATTATGTTGCTTAAGGAAGTCCTCTAGAGTGTGCAAGCTAAGTCTATGTATGGAGTGAGCAATCGCCAGGCCTAGTTTGAGAAGTTTAGTAGTGTGGTGGTATCATATGAGCAGTGTTTTAAATATCGAATGGCGTATAGCATAGCATTCACCCCTCTGAAGCGTGAGGCATATGCTACATAGTGATGCAGGATAATTAACCACTTGCTCTAAAAGCTTGAACTGTTAGAGTATGGAGAATTAATCCCTTTATCTCATTGCCCAGGCCCCACGTCTTATGGGTTAGGCCCTCGGTCGAACCCCCCTCGTGGGCCCCAAATCACATGGGTACCGCCTCACACGAGCCACCCGAGTCACACGGGTGAGGCCCGCATCTCACGAGCCACCTGCATCACACAGGCCGCCCACCTCGAGTGTGCCCCTGCATCTCACAGGCCACCCCACTTGAGCCCGGTGTGAAAATGCCCCGCATTAATCACCCCCGGTGAGGAGTCTCGAACACGAGACCTCCCGCTCTGATACCAATTTGATGCAGGACAATTAACCACTTGCTCTAAAAGCTCGAACTGTTAGAGTATGGAGAATTAATCCCTTTATCTCATTGCCCAGGCCCCACGTCTCATGAGTTAGGCCCTTGGTCGAACCCCTCTCATGGGCCCCAAATCACATGGGTACCGCCTCACACGAGCCACCCGAGTCACATGGGTGGGGCCCGCATCTCACGAGCCACCTGCATCACACAGGCCGCCCACCCCGAGTGTGCCCCTGCATCTCACAGGCCACCCCACTCGAGCCTGGTGTGAAAATGCCCCTGCATTACATAGCGTGTAGCATAAGCTACATAGCGTGTAGCGTAGCATTCACCCCTCTAAAGCGTGAGGCATAAGCTACGTAGCGTGTAGCTACTTCTAGATTTCTAATCAAGGTCGTGCTTAGTTGCACCAATTTCATGATATTTTGGACCAACTTAGACTGATTAATAATAAATTTAACAATATTTCATGATATTTGGTGCAACTAAACTCAACCTGAAATAATATAAGGTAATGATTAACAGTAAATGTAACAAAAGCAATGAAATTGATTTAATACTGTTACTTATATTATTTTTACTAAAAGCATTGAAAAATTAACTAATTTTATTGAAAATAAAAAAATGTAACAAATCATTGAAAACATTAATTGATTTTAATGTTGTAGGGAAAAATAAATTGTAATGTGAGCTATATAGCGTGTAGCGTGTAGCGTATGTAAATTATCATGTAGCGTAGGCTACATGTGACTTATGCTATTTTCATGAGCTACATAGCGTAAGCTGCATGTTACATAGCATAGCTATTTAAAACACTGCATATGAGTTGAAGAGGAGTAAATTAGATCACTCCTATTTCTCAAAGCATACTAAATCTGACTATATTGTACTTGTTATGTATGACAGTTTATGACTAGAGTGTATCAAGAAGCTAAAGTTGTATCTTCGGTCTCAATTTCAAATCAAAGATCTTGGTCTTGTTCAATATTTTCTAGGCATTCAAGTGGCGAGATCCAAAGCTGAAATAAATCTATATCAAAAGAAAATATGTTTGTGACTTATTGGAAGAGACGAATATGTCGGGTGACAGGCTTGCAGACAGTGTTCGAAATATCGGTATCGCGTTACGTATCGCGCCTCTGGGATACAGATATGTATCGATTATCGCATGGGATATATCGGTTGTATCACGTAATGTATCGTTGTTGTTGGAAACATGGGGAAACATTGGAAAATTGGTCGAAATTTTCAATGAAACTTCAGTGATTGTTAAAAAAGACATAAATGCACTTATAAATAAAAACATTACAGAGAACAAGTGCACGTAATAGGTTTTCTGTGTATGGGCTCCTAATCTATGCATTGTCTAACTGAATTGATGCAAGTATATTCAAAGACTACTCATATAATTTATAAATGCAAGAAGACGTGTGGAAACACGAGTAATACATTCAAAAGCAAAAGAAGAATCACTAGATCAGGTTACATACATGTTTGATTTTATGTTTGGACACAAATTGAAACTAATTTACGAAAAATTGGAAAATTTTGATTTTTTTTTTTTTTCATTTTTCAACTCGGCTCATCTCCTCTAAGTCTTGAAATTGAACCTCCCAAGCATGAAAAATCATGTATTTGTAACAATTTGACATTGATTTAACATGATTTATAGAAAAAAGATCAAAAATCGAAAATGCTCACCGGATCGATGTGGGATATATTCCACTACCGTGTTTCGTATTGCACAAGTGGGATATAAGATATATCGTGGGATATATCGGCCGATATCGTCGATACTTAAAACACTGCCTATAGATACATTGACGGATCCTCATCTCAAACTTGAGCCTAAAGATTGAGAGTTATTGGCGAATCTTGGCATGTATAGAAGACTTGTCAATAAGCTCATCTATTTAACCATCACTAGACTAGACATTGCTTTCTCTGTCAGCATGGTTAGTCAGTTTATGCAACCCCACATTTAATTATAATTATTAGAATAATTAGGTACTTGAAGGGTACACTTGGGAAAGGCATCTTGTATAGATCTCACAGTCATCTCTAGATAGCAGGTTATTCTAATGCAGATTATGCAAGGCCAAGGTATGATAGATGGTTGACTACAGGTTATTGCACCTTCCATGGTGGCAACGTGATTACCTGGAAAAGTATGAAGCAGAATGTGGTTGTTATGTTAAGTACTGAGGCGGAATATGGATCAATGGCACACATCACTTGTGAGCTTATTTGGCTTAAATCTCTTCTTGAAGAATTAGGGTTCGTTGTGTAAGGTCCATTGCCTTTACATTGTGACAATCAAGCTGCTGTACATATTACCGGCAATCCAATATTTGGTGAGAGAAAGAAGCATATAGAGGTTGATTACCATTTCATTCAAGATAAGGTTTGTCAAAAGGAAATCCACACTATGTTTTTCTCCTCCCATGAACAAGTTGCAGATTCATTCTCCAAAGCTCTTGGGAAGTCTCAATTCGAAAAACTTATATCCAAACTAGACCTGTTTGATATTTGTGCTCTAGCTTGAGGGGGAGTGTTAAAAATATTAGAGTGTTTTGCGATTGGCCTATTTGGGCCTATGTGGGCTTTAATGCACATGATATTTTAGCTATTGGGCTTTATTTTACTTTTGGGTTGTGTTTAGGCCCATAGGAATAGTTGTTTACTGACATTACTTAAGCAAGGAGCGCATAATTGTAATTTCAACATTCTTTTTAGTGAAGCCCTAATAAAACATAAGAGAGGAGGCATGTGGAGGTAATCTTGAGGGCAGTTTTCCACCTCTCTCTTATCTCTTTTTCTCCTATTTCCTCTTCCTTTCCCTTATTTTCTCTTCTTTCTTCTTTGTTGTTTGTTATAGTCTCCCTCTTCACACATTTTACAAAGACCAATGGCGTTCTTGCAGACTTGCCCTTGGAAATTTACACTGGTATGAAAGATACTGCTGCTCAATCATTCTTAACTTTCAGCTTCCTTAGGGTGATAAAAATTCAGCGGACCAGTAACAAATTTCCCACAAGATTGGCCAATCCTAAGCTTTCAACTTCTGTTGGCCCAAGATCTTGTTCCCCCTCAACTGTTCCTCTTCCTCATAGAATTCTTGTTCCTTGTAGATTTGTAATTCTCTGTTTGATGTAAGCTGGTGTTGTCTAGTGGTTATGAGCCTACGACCCACTTATTTAGTCGCAGGATATAGTTTTTTTTTTTTTTTTTTTTTTGTATAAAGGGTATTATCAGTATTTTGGCTCTTTTTTTATTTATTTATTACTAATATATATGGAGAAAGAGTGGGCCGTGTGAGCCCAGTTCTCTCTTCCCTTTTCTCAACTTTCTTCTCGTCTTTCTCTTTTCTATACCAACTTACATTATTGATTTGGTTTTGGATGGCTGCAGCTGCTTTGCCTTCTTAATAATGTGGGTATAGATTGTCGAATGTTGCTGTTGCTCTCCATAGAAGCATTTTGCACAGTCTTATTATCACAAGGAGTTAAAAGATCATGGTGGGAAACTGCTAGAAGTTATGGAGCTGTGAATCGCCTAAGATGATGGTGCTATGGCTAGCTTCTTCTTGTTCTGATCTTGAATTTTTAGAGCTATCTGATAGGACTTATCCACCTCATGGAATCTCTCATTCGCTCCTGGAAATCTACTACAATTACGAGCCACTGGCTGTCATTGATTCTCATTCACCCTGCAATGAATCAAAAACTTGTGTTTTCCACAATAGATTTCAAAGTGGGATAAGGTCCTTGAAAGGTGACTTCCTACACAGTTGAGAGGCAAAAATCTCTATTTTA
The DNA here is from genome assembly GCA_037074715.1 of Magnolia kwangsiensis. NCBI lineage: Eukaryota > Viridiplantae > Streptophyta > Magnoliopsida > Magnoliales > Magnoliaceae > Magnolia > Magnolia kwangsiensis. The sequence continues at coordinate 34,856,931 of CM073582.1, read as the reverse complement.
ATTTAATTCTCATCTCTTACAAAGTATTTTGCTGGAGGCTGCTCGCTGCATTTGTGCCTCTGTGATGCCACCAATTCCAAGAGCTGACCTTTTGTGATGAGAACATCACGTCACATACACCCTTTCGTACGTATCAGTGGAGGCGGGCCGCACCGATTTCCCTGTGGCTAGGCGAGTACCCGTGATTGTGTTGAAGACCCCATGTGCATGTGCGAGCATCTGGAAGACCCTACATTGGGAAGATGCACATGGGCTGCTTTATGGCGTGATCCAGACCATTGGATCGGAGGGACGCGACGATCGGGCCATTGGATTGTATGGATTACATGATCAGGCCATTGATCGTTGATCGTCCACATCAGTTTTAGACTTTATCATCTTTTAAAATTTAGTTCATATATATATATATATATATATATATATGGACACATTATGAGTGTTTTAGTTGATGTTATTTAGAATAGGGTTATTTTCATTCATATTCACACGACATGGGGATTATTGTAAATTTTAAAACTTTTTAGATCTATAAAAATAGAAGAGGGGGAGGGAGGGGGTGACCTCTCTCCCATTGGATTTTGTGATAAAAAAGAAGAGAAAGGCTCTTGCTTTCTTCTCACATTTTCATGTGATTTGAGGATACTTGCATCCGATTTGGAAGGAAGATTGGTGCGAGGCTAATCTTCATCAACGGAGGTGCGAAGTCTCGATCTATCCCCACATCATCTTTTCTTTTCTCCCATCCAGGTATTTTCTTCAGGTTCTTCATTCTCTATATCTTAGATCTTCATCTTTTCTCAAACCCTACTTTCCCATACTTATCCACAATCCAAACCCTAACCGACCTAAACCCATCATCCCACGCCACGTGTTATCATACGACAACACATGTGAATCCCACTTGCCCTTTGGTTTCCCACCATCATTATATCAAAACCCATTTCTTTCATCCCCCGAAACCCTAACCCTAAACCTAAAATTTCTAATTTTTCCACTTTCCCAAATTACCCAAATCCTAATTTTCATCCTAGGTTGTATTAGGTTTCCTATGTAGAAATATACTATACCCTATGCTAATTGGATGTCCCTAAATTCATTAGATTCTAATTTCATTTTATTTAATGATCTTGTGTTACAATGTTGGTAGCTTAGGCTAAGATTATGCATGATGCTGTTTTGATTTTCTTGATATTTGTGATGACTATAGTGATGCTTTTTTTTTTTTTTTTTTTTTGGTTAAATATCTTAATTCAACTACTTGATCTCACAAGTTAATTGGTTCATGCATCGGTCCTGCATCATTTTGAGTTTCATGTTAGAGAAGCACACCTCGTCGTATGTCATCTCATATCACTCAAAGCCATTCTAAATGTCATATCACTTAAAATAATACTTTAAGTATCACAATCAATGGTGGAGAGGATTGATACCTACCTTTCCAAAACATTGGGGATGCAATGACCTCTCTCCCATTGGATTTCGTGATAAAAAAGAAGAAGAGAAACGCTCTTGCTTTCTTCTCACATTTTCATGCGATTTGAAGATACTTGCATCCGATTTGGAAGGAAGATTGGTGCGAGGCTAATCTTCATCAACGGAGGTGCGAAGTCTCGATCTATCCCCACATCATCTTTTCTTTTCTCCCATCCAGGTATTTTCTTCAGGTTCTTCATTCTCTCTATCTTAGATCTTCGTCTTTTCCCAAACCCTACTTTTTCATACCTATCCACAATCCAAACCCTAACCGACCTAAACCCATCATCTCACGCCACATGTGTGATCGTACGGCCACACGTGTGAATCCCACCTGCCCTTTGGTTTCCCACCATCATTATATCAAAACCCATTTCTTTCATCCCCTGAAACCCTAACCCTAAACCTAAAATTCCTAATTTTCCCACTTTCTCAAATTATCCAAACCCTAATTTTCATCCTAGGTTGTATTAGGTTTCCTATGTTGAAATAGACTATACCCTATGCTAATTGGATGTCCCTACATTCATTAGATCGTAATTTCATTTTATTTAATGATCTCGTGTTACGATGTTGGTAGCTTAGGCTAGGATTATGCATGATGCTCTTTTGATTTTCTTGATATTTGTGATGATTATAGCGATGTTTTTTTTTTTTTTTTTTGTTTTGGTTAAATATCTTAATTCAGCTACTTGATCTCACAAGTTAATTGGTTCATGCATAGGTCCTGCATCATTTTGAGTTTCATGTTAGAGAAGCACACCTCGTCGTATGTCATCTCATATCACTCAAAGCCATTCTAAATGTCATATCACTTAAAATAATACTTTAAGGATCACAATCAATGGTGGAGAGGATTGATACCTACCCTTCCAAAACATTGGGGATGCAATGACCTCTCTCCCATTGGATTTTGTGATAAAAAAGAAGAAGAGAAAGACTCTTGATTCCTCTCACATTTTCATGCAATTTGAAGATACTTGCATACGATTTGGAAGGAAGATTGGTGCGAGGCTAATATTCATCAACGGAGGTGCGAAGTCTTGATCTATCCCCACATTATCTTTTCTTTTATCTCATCCAGGTATTTTCTTCAGGTTCTTCATTCTCTCTATCTTAAATCTTCGTCTTTTCCTAAACCCTACTTTTCCATACCTATTTACAATCCAAACCCTAACCGACCTAAACCCATCATCCCACACCACATGTGTGATCGTACGGCCACACGTGTGAATCCCACCTGCCCTTTGGTTTCCCACCATCATTATATCAAAACCCATTTCTTTCATCCCCCGAAACCCTAATCCTAAACCTAAAATTTCTAATTTTCTCACTTTCCCAAATTACCCAAACCCTAATTTTCATCCTACGTTGTATTAGGTTTCCTATGTTGAAATAGACTATACCCTATGCTAATTGGATGTCCCTACATCCATTAGATCCTAATTTCATTTTATTTAATGAACTTGTGTTACAATGTTGGTAGCTTAGGCTATAGGATTATGCATGATGCTCTTTTGATTTTCTTGATATTTGTGATGATTATAGCGATGTTTTTTTTTTTTGTTTTGGTTAAATATCTTAATTCAGCTACTTGATCTCACAAGTTAATTGGTTCATGCATCGGTCCTGCATCGTTTTGAGTTTCATGTTAGAGAAGCACACCTCGTCGTATGTCATCTCATATCATTCAAAGCCATTCTAAATGTCATATCACTTAAAATAATACTTTAAGGATCACAATCAATGGTGGAGAGGATTGATACCTACCTTTCCAAAACATTGGGGATGCAAATATACACACTCCAATCCTCCTTGCTCTTCATATCCATGATGGGTATAGGAGGGAAGCTTTGGCATCATGTCTGCAGGTCCATGCCATGGATAACCCAAGTCTTGGAAACCCAGATGGCAGCCATGTTCATGATACCGATGGACTCCCTCTTGTCGATCCAGCATGTTAAATCAGGGTTGTCTAGGAATGCCATTAGCCCTTTTTACATGACCTTTTGGATCACAATTGTCCTTCAATACTTGATTAACCTGTGAGTCAGAGTTGTCATTTCCAAGATTCATCTCACAATCATCACATAGGGCGTTCATACACTCAGTGACAACTTGCAATTTTACATGAATATTTTCATCACATGCCCTTGTTCGGGATTTTATTTTATCTGAGATTAAAGCTTTATCTTCAAATGGGAAAGTTGTTTTCATCTAAAGTGGAATAATTAGCAATGATTTCATTATAAGACAAATTCTTTTGTTAGTATTTTTGTCATCTCCAAATTCAAAGGTTGTACAAATAAGGAATTGTGTTCATAACTTTGTTACATGTAATGCGAGCATATGTGAGTAGTTAACCAATGTTGTAATTAAGCTAGAGCATCTTATCAATGTAACATAATAATGATAATTAATTTAAAAATTATATGCACTTAGTGGCAGAAACCTTTTCAATTAATTTAATTTAGAAACTTAGAAGATTCATATTTGGTAAAATGGAAAGAAACAAAAGCACAAATGTACGAATTGATTGAGTTAAAGATGGCCATGGTACAATTATGGTGGAGACGGATAAAAGGAAAAATCATGGTAGCAGTAGTTAGCAGGAGTCAGGGAATCAGAACTGTGTTGGGGTTTACTTGCCTGGCGATCAACACTATCACAACTTACACCCTCTAGGTCTGATAATATACATGTTTGAGGGGGTTGACTCAAAGCTGTGACCACCGTACTTGGCTTCAGTAGAGTTTTCGTGGTAGGCTTAAGAGGATGTTTGGCAGTGAGACCCAAGGGAGGGGGTGGTCTAGACCGTAGAAGATTGTCACTTCTAGTATTCATGTGGACTGGGGTTCATTTTTCTATTTGACGATGGCATGATGCTTATCAAATGGTTATTTGTTAATTTACTCTTCTCTTTCTACTACTTCTTCTTCTTCTTCTTTTTGTTTTTTCTACCAATGCACAATGAATAGAGAAACAGTTCGTTTATGATCAATTGTCAATATAATGTTCTTTTTATCTGTTTGTTTCTAACATCGGAACTCCTTGCAGGCTTTTCTTGGCTCCTCCTCTTATCCAAAATTTTGGTTGGGAGTCTGTCTTCTACATCTTTGGGTTTCTTGGGATACTTTGGTAAGCAAACAGTTAATCCATGGTTTGTTATGGATCTACCTGGTATTCTAACACCTAGTTTGTATTTATTTATCATGTTACAACTTGTTGCCAAGAACATGAGATTTCATTGCAGCAACTACACAGTAAAGGAAATATTATGGAAATGGAAGATTATGAACTATTGCTAAATATTTTATTCATTTTGCTTCTAATTGTTTCTAGTTTGAAACATTAACTATTGCCTTGAAATCACTTGATTTTGGCATGCTTATTTGTTCTAACAACTATTGGCTTGAATCACTTGATGTTTGGCATGCTTATTTGATCTAAAAAATTATAGTTCTAATTCATGCTATTCATTCATTAAGGTGCTTGGGGTTTCAGCTCGTTAAAGAAGGGCAATCTCCTATTGCGGGTGAATACATGTCTGGTATGTGCTTATTTCTTTCGTCCTTTCAAATTTTTTAATTGATTGAGGAATTAATTTGATTATTTGTTCGCATAATTGTTTTATAAATTTCCTCGTCAAATGCTATAACGATTGACACCAATTTGTCATGTAGTTTTTTTTTTGGTAATATTATGTTAGGGCATGACCATTGGGTATTTGATTTTTTTTTTTTATTTTTATTTTTTTTTAAATTTTTACCCACACCCACACCCACACCCACTCATACCACATGGGCACTCAATCCCTAGTCTCCATGTTGAAACAAAGCCTGTCTACCACTAAGCCCTAGAGCCGGGCTCGAGCATTTCAAATTGTTGAATATTGATTTGTTTGTGGAGTGACTGGTGAGTTCCCAATTCTTGTAGGCTTACACCGGGTCAGCATTAAGCCCATACCTTTTCACATTGGTTATGGACGAGTTAATGAGGCATTCGTAGGAAGAGATCCCATAGTGTATGTTGTTTGCAAATGACATTTTTGAATGAGATGATGAGGGAGGGTGTAAATACTAAGGGCTTTTTTGGTAAAACTTATTTTCAGCACTTATATTTTCAGTAATTTTCCTCATTGAGACTATTTGGTAAATCCAAGAAATTAAGTGCTTAATTGGATTTTCATTGAAAAAACATGATTTTTTAAAGCTCGCCTCTCTTCACTTAAGAAGTAACATTGAATGCAGTAAGTGATTTTGATTAAAATCTTTGGTCAGTTTGACCAAAATATCCATAATTTTAAGTTTACCCTTTTATACTTAACTTCCATAAAAGCTTTGAAAGGAATCGAATTGCGAAGCCTTTGACAAAGTTTTGTGGGTCCCATCATAATGTATGTCTAATATCAACACTGTCCATCCATTTTACCAGATCATTTTAGGGCATGAGCCCAAAAATGGGGCATATCCAAAGCTGAAGTGGACCACAACACAAAAGGTAGTGGAAACAGTGACGTCCACAGTTGGAACCTTCCTAGGGACCACCATGATGTTTATTTGCCATCCAACTTATTCATAAGGTCACACAGACTTGGATGAAGGGAAAACACAAACATCCGCTTAATCCAAAACTTTTGTGGAAGTTTTCAATGGTAGGCGTTCAAGGATATAACACATACATCATGGTGGGGCACACAGAACTTTGCCACGTTAACATGGTGATAATACCTAGGCGTCATGTTCCAGACTTGCGTAGCTTTGAAAGGGAGCGGATTAAGTATTACCAGGGTAACACCAATGTTGTTAAATCGCATATGCGATCATGTGCGATCGCATATGCCTATGGGCATATGTGACTGCATATTATTTTTATTTTTAAATAAAATAAAAATTAAAAAGGAGAAAAATAAAAAAATATAAGAAATTAGGGAACTTTCCTAAGTTAATAGATAACTAATTTTACATATTTAAAATACATTTGAGAGAAATAAAATTAATTAAACATCAAGTCATCAACATTCAACAATATAGTTAACAAGTAAGAAGTAACAACACAATCAACAAGCTATTTATTTATTATTGTAGAAAATAGAAATATAATTTATAAGTTATACACTAACAAATTGATACTAAATACTAATGGTCTAAGTGTCTAATACTATATACATTAATCTATTTTCCATTATGGCATTTGATCACAACCATTGTCATCATTGCCATCATCTCTTTCTTCCACATACTTCTGTTTCTTCATCATCTATACGTACTAATACTTCATCAACATCCACTGGTTGATCTTTAGCTTGATCATCATTTCTTTCATCTCCTCAATCTCTTCCCTCGGTTGACTACTGCTGCTTGCCTCCAAACCTCCGCCTTTGAGCAGAAATACCTTCTCCAGGTGCTGATCCGTATGTGACATCTTCAACCTGGGCCCATGTTAGCTCCTCGTCAGCAAAGATGAGGTCCTCCGTCTCTACGAGCTACTCATTATCTACATCCAACTCATCTAAGTAGATAGGGTCATAGAAACCAAGCTTTTCTCACCTAGCTTGAAATTGTTTTCGCAACTTCTAATTATATTGGATGAAGACCAAATCGTTGAGCTTCTTTTGTTTAAATCGCCGAATTGACGAAAACAGTCATAACTCTCTTGTTACATCTTCGATTTGGGTGATCTTATACTCGTCGGAAAGATAACTTGATGACCTTTCAAATGGCTTTGGAATCACCTCATCTGATTGCCTGAAAGTGGGGACAAAAATTAATTAAAGACTTTGGATCGCCGGTACACAATGGATCACGGATTCGACAAAAACGGTCATAACTCCCTCTGATTTTGTATTTGTTAGAAAGATAATTTGATGAACTTTCGAATGACTTCAGAATCTCCTCATTTGGATACCGTTTGATTGCACAAAAGTGGGCCCAAAGTTCATCTATTTGGATATCTCATTCGGTGATAAATGCCATGATGGACTTTGGGCCCGCTTTTGGGCAACCAATTGGTGTCCAAATGAGGTGATTTCAAAACCATTTGAAAGTTAATCAAATTACATTTCCAACAAGTACAAGATCACCCAAATCGGACATGTAACGAGAGAGTTATGACCGTTTTTGTGGGATTTGTGACCCATAGGCAGTTATGACCATTCATCCATTTCAACATTCTTCCACTACAACATTCATCACCACATTCATCCATTACAACATTTTTCCATTTCAAAATTCATCAATTACAACTTGCTTCCATTATAAAATTCATCCATTATAACATGCTTCCATTACAAAATTTATCCCTTTCACGAAATCTCACCATTCATACTGATAAAAAATAATAATTAGAAAGAGAACCACCACAACCTTCTCACTTTCACAAACTCACACCATTGATACCCACCAAGAAAAATAAAAACAACACACAAAAGCCATTATTTTCCTAACCTAAACCTAAACCTACCTTCGACAGTTATAGCTTTTACGTTGGAGAGTGGAAAAAAATGTAAAAAAACACTTAGAAGCTTGCCGAAATGGGTCCCACGGAGGTGGCAACAGTCCTCACAGTCGAATGGTCACCTCTCATGGAAAAAGCGAAGAAGAAAAGAAGGAAAATGCCAAATGACCTTTCTTGCACAAGGGACCCACCTATCGAACCCATCCCACATCTTATGTGGGGCCCACTGGATTGTCTTGGAGCTGATCCAAGTCGACAACATGAAAGCAGTTTTTATTTCATGCCATCTACAAAAGCTTGAGGGGAAAACTCGTCATGGATGTACCATATTGGAAGAAATGGTTTAGAATTAACGCACAACATTAATGCAATTGTGGGCCACACACAACTTCAATTTATTTTTGAAATGACCCTATTGTGGGCAGTGTTCGAAGTATCAGTATCGTTGCGAGTTTCGTTGGCCAGGGATGCGGAAACAATATCGATATCACCGATGATATCGTTGATAACTGGAAATGCAAGAAAACATGGGGAAAACGGTGGAATTTTCAGCAAAACTTCAGGAGATGTTAAAATGTACATATTTGCATATTTAGAAATTAAAAAAATGCAAAAAGAATGCATACATAACAAGTTTCCATTTAATGGGGCCGTTAAAGCATATGTTGTTGAAAGAAATCAGTCCAACCATCCCATCCGGCCTATTTAACTATCCAACCTTCTATCCAAATATCCATCGATATTGCAAAATATCAACAACACATGATATTTTATCAAAAAATCATCAACAATTGGAAAGGAAACGAAAGATTGTGGTCTCAATATCACACATGTTGCGATATCGATAATATCGAGATATTATCGATATTATCAATGACAAATTGAACACTACATACTTCAATATTATCAAGAAGAGGAGATGTGTTTAGGAGGGGTAAATATTTTGTTAAAGAATGGTTTTTGGGTTCGGATAGCTATTTCCAATTTCCGATGGGTTGGTAGCAGTGTTGTTGCCTCTTGTTTTTCTTTATATTCTTTTGTAAATTTTGGCTGCAGCCTTTTAATGAAATTATCACCTTTCAAAAAAAAAAGGAAAAAAAGAATTGTTAGTTGAGAAGGTGAACCGCAGATATTGATGCGAATACCAGGGCATTCAAACCAGGCCATTCAAAGTATATCAACGCAGGAGGCGTGCGTTACCCTTGTCAATGTGGTTAGATGACAGATGCGGGTCGGGTCTCTAGAGGTCGAAGACCTTACACATGTTCGTGACATGTGTAAGTTGCTTAGATGAGACATTTGGACCATTAGATCGCAAGGAGGGTGTAATCGGACTGTTGGATCATCACGGCCCACCTTCAATACACCACCTTCACGGCACTATCATCGGGGCCCATTGGGCATCTTAAATTTACATTTAGTTTATGAACATTTGAATTAATTAAGTTTTGAGATAGTTTATGCACAATTTTGTGCGAATTTCTTTTTTTAAAAAAACTTTTTTTTAGTAGGGGTATTTTGGTAATTTTATATAATTACGAATTTATAAGGGTTGCCCTAAACCCATATTACATTATGTAATGTTGATGAAAGAAAAAAAGGAGAGCTTTTTGCTTCTGATGATCTCGTCTTCGACTTCCAGTGATTGGAAGAGAGCGTGAGGCCCAGGTAAACGATTTCTCATCCCCTACTTCTTTTTCCTTTTCTCTTTTCTTAAGGTATTCTTTTCTTTAATCCCATTTTCTTCTTTTTCTCTTAATCTCAAAAGATTTTCATTCCCTTTTCATCCCCACATAAAACCCATCACCCAAATCTACATTTAAAGAACCACCATATTTTTTCTGAATTTTTCAGATTTTCAATCCAGGAAATTCCTATTTTTCTGCATTAGAAAATCCACTTGGATCGTTAGACGGACCTATTGCAAGACGAAAGTTCTATATTTCGTTGGATTCAATTAAATTCAGATTTTAAGATTCAACACTTTGTGTTTGTGATGGATGACCCTGATCAATGCTATATTGACCTTATTTCTTTCTTGTGTTTATGATGTATAAATCAGGCTGATATTTATTTGTTTTTTAAGATTGCATGAATCTGCCCCTTTTCAAATACCATGCTCATTTAAGGTTGGATTAGGCCGTCCTACATCAATTTTGGTATCAAAGCTTAGGTCCTTGCATTGGGTCGTCTTAGATCAAGTTATTAAGAATCTAGATTTTATTTTATTTTATTTTTTTCTAGGGTTTCATGCATCGCATATAGAGTCTAGATCTGAAAATTTCAGATTTGCAAAAAAAGGTGTAGATTTGAATTTTTCCACATTTGCATCATTTTAAAGGTTAGGATCATTGGTGTCTATAGTCTTGTGTCAAAACACTCCTAGAGTCGTGTTTTAGGAAACCTAAGTTGAGTCTTATTGTGTATGCCCACTCGGACTGGTAGAGGATTTGGTCTACACCCGATTTTCTATATAGAACAGTTGACTGAGATGATGAACATGATCAAACAACATTTGGCCGCTATTGAGGCGCAATCTAGGAACATGAATACTCGTATGGATCAGATAGAAGCGTCCCTAAGAGAAATCTCCGACATTGGAGGGGATGAACAATCTCACGTAAGGGGAGTAGTTGAGGAACGGGTAGGAAATGGTGGTAGAGGTCGTGGAGCACATGGCCGAGGGGTAGGACGTGGAGGGGCGTGAAATCCGCAGCCCGCTGTTGAGTATCTAGACCGTTATGATGTTGATGAGAAGGTCTTAAAGAGTGTTAAAGTAGATGCTCCTAGTTTTGATGGGCATCTTGACCCAAAAGCATTCCTTGATTGGTTAGCAGATATGGACCATTATTTCGAATGGTATGAGATGTCTGAGAACCGACATGTGCGGTTTGCGAAAATGAAACTTGTGGGTCAAGCTAAATTGTTTTGGACAAATACGAAGCGTAGGATCGAGAGATCAGGAGGTGTCCCAGTCGCACATTAGGTAGAGATGGAGTTATTAAAGGAAAAATATCTTCCTCTCTTACCGTCAAAAACTCCCAGATCAGTGGCAAGCATTACGTTAAGGATCTATGTCGGTTGCAAATTACATCGCAAAATTTGAGAAGTAAATGATGCGGTGTGATATTCATGAGGATCCCTTAGTGACATTGGCGCGTTTCAAGGTGGGTCTTTGCATGGATCTATAGCGTGAGCTTATGACCCATGCAGTGAGTGACTTGGATCAGGCTTACCAAGTTGTACAGGAGTTAGAGCTTTACCTAAAGTCTCTTGTCACAAGGCACTTTGAGTCCCGAGACTCTATTGTTAGATCTGGTTTTTAAGGAATCAAACTTAACATTGGAAGTCAACCTAGGGCACAGGCTAGTGCACCGCCTAAGCCTAAGGATGATAAGGGCAAAGGTGTCCTTGGTGCCAATCCTGGCAGTGGTAGTCACTTGAGATGTTATGAGTGTGGAGGAATAGGTCATTTCGCATACCAGTGCACGACAAAGACTCGCGGGAAAGCCTTAGTCATAGACGAGTCAAATGAAAATACGGATGACATGGGTGATTATGAAGTTGAGAATTATCATCCAGAGATAAGTGCTAGTGATTATGAAGAAGAAGAACCAGAGACTGCACCACTAGCTGTAGTTAGATGTGCTTTAGCGCAAACCAAAGAGAATGATGATTGGTGCAGAAGCACAATTTTCTACACGTTTATCAAGAGCGGTGACAAAAATTGCATAGTCATCGTGGATAGTGGTAGTTGCACCAATGTAGTATCAGCTAGCACTGTCACTCGTTTGGTTTTGAAGCCCATCCCTCACCCTCAACCCTACAAGGTTTCTTAGGTTGACACGTCTTCTATGCCTGTGTCCCAGCAGTGTTTAGTTCCCATCCAAATCAGTTCATATAAAGACATGTTGTGGTGTGATGTTTTACCTATGGATGTAGGTCACATCATTCTAGGGAGGCCGTGGTTATACGATAGAGATGTCATGATTTTTGGTCGCTCGAACGTGTGTACATTCACGCATGATGGCAAGAAAATCAAGATTAATCCATTACCACCCAAGAGCCATACGGACAAGGTTAGGGATGTGAAAACGAGTGAGTCAAGGAAGGATGTGAGGAAATCTATTATGAAGTTTCTACATATCATAAATGCAAAAGAGTTTGAGAAAGAGACAGAGGATGATTCGACGGTGTACGCCCTAATGGCTAGGGAAGTTACACCTGAGGTTCATGTAGAGTTAACCCCCTGAGGTGACTTCGGTTCTTGAGGAGTACAGTGATGTATTCCCTGAGGATTTACCGGATGCGCTTCCACCTTTGCGGGACATCCAACATGCCATTGATTTCGTCCCGGGGTCTACTTTACCGAACCTTCCTCATTACAGGATGAATCCTGCAGAGCATGCAGAGTTGCATAGATAGGTAAATGAGCTCCTGGAAAAAGGTTTCATCCGTGAGAGCATGAGTCCATGTACCGTACCAGCTATTAACGCATAAGAAAGATGGTACGCGGCGGATGTGTGTGGATAGTAAGGTCATTAATAAGATCACGATCAAGTATCGGTTTCCGATACCGAGGCTTGATGATATGTTAGACATGATGGCCAGATCCACAATTTTTTCCAAGATAGACCTCAAGAGCGGGTATCACTAGATACGCATACGCCCTGGAGATGAGTGGAAGACAGCCTTCAAGACGAAGAATGGGTTGTACGAGTGGTTGGTCATGCCCTTTGGCTTGACTAATGCACCCAGTACTTTCATGCGTGTGATGAGCTAGGTTTTGAGACCCTTTATGGGGAAGTTCTTAGTGGTTTATTTTGATGACATACTCATATATAGTACCACTAAAGAGCTGCATCTCGACCACTTGAGGCAGGTCTGTAGTGTCCTGAGGGCGGAGAGGTTATGTGCATACCTTAAGAAATGTTCGTTCCTGTCTGATAGGGTCTTTTTAGGGTTCATAGTGTCGTCTGTAGGAATGCGAGCAGATCTAGAAAAAGTCAAGGCCATAGTTGACTAGCCTGAACCGTGGAACATACATGTAGTGAGAAGCTTTTATAGCTTAACCACATTTTATCGTCGGTTCATTCGAGGGTTTAGCACTATTATGGCTCCCATTACTAATTGCATTAAAAAGAAAGAGTTCATATGGTCTAAGGCTGCAGCTAAGGCATTCAAAGATATTAAGGGCAAGATGATAGAGGCTCCCGTCACGTGTCTTCCAGATTTTTCTAAAGTCTTTGAAGTAGCATGTTATGCTTCAGGTATATGTATAGGAGTATTAAGCCAAGAGGGTCATCCAATTGCTTATTTCAGTAAGAAACTGAATGAGGCAAAACAAAAGTATTCCACTTATGACAAAGAATTTTACGCGGTTGTGCAGTTGCTATGTCATTGGCGTCATATCTTTTACCGCAAGAATTTGTCTTGTTTTCTGATCACGAGGCTATGAGGTATTTGAATTTTCAAAAGAAGCTTAACCCAAGACATGCCAAGTGAGCAGCGTTTCTTCAGGAATATTCATTTGTTTTGAAACATAAAGCCGGGACCAAGAACAAACCAACCGATGCCCTTAGTAGGAGAGTGACATTGCTCAACTCATTGAGTGTAGAAGTTGTCGGGTTTGAGCAATCGATAGACGAGTATCCCATGTGTCCGGATTTTAGGGGAACATATGTGTCACTCTTAGGTGCCCAGCATAGTTCGGGTGAGTTCGTGCTGAAAGATGGTTTCCTTTTCAAAGGAGACCGACTTTGTATTTCCCGCACTTTCCTTCGGGATTTCCTTGTTTGGAAGCTTCACACTGGAGGTATTGCTGGCCATTTTGGTCGAGATAAGACCATCGCCCTAGTGGAGGATGGATTTTATTGGCCAAGTCTCAAGTGAGACGTAGCCAAAATTTTAGGGCAATGTCGAACATGTCAACTGGCAAAACAGAAGAAGCAAAATACTAGATTGTACACGCCATTGCCAGTGCCACACGCACCGTGGCAAGACATCAGTATAGATTTTGTGCTTATACTTCCCAAGACAATTAAAAAGCACGATTCCATTTTTGTGGTCGTGGACCGTTTCTCAAAAATAGCCTACTTTCTCCCTTGTTCTAAAACTTCCAATGCGTCCAACATAGCTAAGATTTTCTTTGAGGGGGTGGTTCGATTACATGGTTTGCCTAAGACCATAGTGTCTGATAGGGATGTCCGGTTTACTAGTTATTTTTGGAAGACAGTATGGCATATGATGGGTATGAGACTCCAGTTCTCGTCTGCCCACCATCCTCAAACTGATGGCCAAACTGAGGTTGTAAATCGAAGTCTCAAAAATCTACTACGATGTTTGGTGGGTGAGCACATTAAAACTTGGGACTTAGTCCTGCCAGTCGCCGAGTTTGCATATAGCAGTTCAATTAATAGGTCTAAGGGTACGAGTCCATTTGAGATTGTTAGTGGTTACAAACCTAGACTACCCATAGATTTCTTACCTATGTCAGTCACCCAGAGGACCTCAAAGTCAGCCAATCCAGTTTCCCATCACATTCATGAGTTGCATGCAGAGATTAGGAGGCGGATAAATGCTAGTAATGAACAATATAAAATTTTAGCTGATTTACATCGTAGAATTCAAGAATTTAATGAGGGTGATTATGTAATGGTTAGGATGAGGCCAGAACGGTTCCCACAGGGTACCGTTAAGAAGTTATAAGCACGCAGTGCTGGACCATTTAAAATTCTGAAAAAAATTGGGTCCAATGCGTATGTGATAGATCTTCCACCTCGCATGGGGATTAGTTCAACATTCAATGTGGAGGATCTAATGCCTTGTTCAAGCTATCCCATAGACTCTAATTTTGTTCCAAACCATTGGCCAATTTCTGAATTTTCTTCCCAACCTACACCACCTATGCCTACTATACCTGTGATAAGAGAAGAAATTGAAGGAATTGTGGATGAGCAAATTGTTTCCACTCGAGACGGTGACTTTCAGAGGTACTTGGTGAAGTGGAAGAACGGACCATCATCCAATTGTACATGGTTGACGGAAGTGGAGTTGCAGCGACTAGATACAGATTTGTTAGAAAAGCACAAGAGTTTTATCTTGCCGGAGCCGAGATCTTCTCAGCCGAGGGGATTTGATGTGGACACCAGGCCATTCAAAGTATATCAACGCAGGAGGCGTACGTTACCCGTGTCAATGCGGTTAGATGACGGATACAGGTCAGGTCTCTAGAGGTCGAAGACCTTATACGTGTTCGTGACATGTGTAAGTTGCTTAGAGGAGACATTTGGACCATTGGATCGCGAGGAGGGTGTGATCGGACTGTTGGATTGTCACGGCCCACCTTCAATACACCACCTTCACGGCACTATCATCGGGGCCCATTGGGCATCTTAAATTTACATTTAGTTTATGTACATTTGAATTAATTAAATTTTGAGATAGTTTGTGCACAATTTTGTGCGAATTTTTTTTTTTTTGAAACTTTTTTTAGTAGGGGTATATTGGTAATTTCATGTAATTACGAATTTATAAGCGTTGCCCTAAACCCATTTTCTTCTTTTTCTCCTAATCTCAAAAGATTTTCATTCCCTTTTCATCCCCATATAAAACCCATCACCCAAATCTACATTTGAAGAACCACCATATTTTTTTCTGAATTTTTCAGATTTCCAATCTAGGAAATTCCTATTTTTCTGGATTAGAAAATTCACTTGGATCGTTAGACGGACCTATTGCAAGACAAAAGTTTTATCTTTCGTCGGATCCAATTAAATTCAGATTTTAAGATTCAACACTTCGTGTTTGTGATGGATGACCCTAATCAATGCTATATTGACCTTATTTCTTTCTTGTGTTTATGATGTATAAATCAGGCTGATATTTATTTGTTTTTTAAGATTGCATGAATCTGCCCTTTTTCAAATACCATGCTCATTTAAGGTTGGATTAGGCCATCCTACATCACATATCTAGCCACATCTACAAGACCAAAATGTCTTATGTGATTAAAGGTTGATGAAGAATAAAAAGTAAAATTAACAATTGAGACAATTGAGATTTATTTATTTATTTATTATTTTTTTTAAAGCCAATCTAATTTTAATTACAAAGAAACATCAGCCAACAAAAAAGGTCAAGTGCCCAATCCTTATGAAATCACTAGTCAGATTTGACATTGGCTTTTATTTCCTCCACAACTTTTACTAGATGTTGTATGTGGTATCAAAGATTTCTCTAATATATTCTGTTATTGTTCTGTTTAGGATTTGGCATGATAATATGACTGCAACTTAACAGAAAATGTGGTTTTTCGTTATGTGTTTCTATGTTTACTCTATGTGGTTATTAACTATCTTGGACAACATGCATCATTGATAAAATAATAATAATAATAATTAACAAAAAATATCTCAGATAGCATGATTTCTATGTTTGAGTTGTAATATTTGGTGCTTTCATTTCAAGATAGAGCAATGTTCAAGTCCTCTTTGTTCCTAGTTGCATCAGTTCACGTGGAGAGTAAATCGATCGATCTGGACCATCCATTCAGCCTAGAACATATTCCAATGGGCTATGATGTGAAAGTCACACTGATTAGTTGATCAAATCTATCCTTGATTTGGCCTTATTTCTATACTCATCCATTTTCCTAGCATGGATGGGATGGTTACAATTGCCTAACAAAAATGGTTCTTTAGAATCATTAGGACTCCATGATGGGTCCTAACAAATAGATGGATCAAATTGGTTAGTTGACCTATTTTGTGTGTATGATCTTGACCGTCCATATTAAAAGGCTACTGATCAAATGGTTATAGTGTGATGTTTGTATGGTAAACCATGAAATGCATGCTGGACCTAATGAACAGTCTGGATCAATGGATTGGACTGTCCAAGTGCCGCAATGCAACTAGGAGCACTGTGACTTATAGTGCTCTGAGAACGCTGGAGCATTTCTCTTCAAGATTTACTCTGAAGACTATTAGAAGATTATGAAGAATCATATGTTCTATTTGACAGGAAGGTCTCATAGGATCACTACTGGGTCTTTCTTGACATCTATTTCGACAAGAGAAAAATGGAGTACATCCTTGAGAGAAGTGGGCGCATCTCTAAAGGTATCGTGCAATTTACTGAGAAAAAGCTCTTCTGAAATTTGCTGGAGATTGATTTCAATGCTACTGTTAGAAAGACATGATAATATTACTAAGAAATTATTGGATCCATTTATACACGGCTTTTTCTTGAGCGATGAATTGTTGTTTAGTATTGTGGAAGCTTACTAATGTAATGCAGCATCTTGGACCTCCTATGGATGCTTCCCCGTTGGTGTCTTCCTTTTGTTTTTAATGCTATTATCGTGTATTCTTATCATTTGGAGATCTCTCTCCACCAGATCTCGGCAGTTGCTAGAAAGGATCTCGTCCATAATTATGTATCTCTTCTCCATTGCCATAACGTATCCTTCTAAATTTTTTGCACTGCAGGTATTTTTAACAAATCTTTTGTTGTTGATAGAAAAAAAAATGAAGTTTTCTAAATATGACTCTGACAACTAATACACGTTTCATTTACGTATGAACTTAAACTCTTTACATAAATGTGCAGAATATTGAACATGTCACCAACACATGTATCAGCTGTACATAAACTGATCAAACAAATAAAATCATCCAATTTCCACACATAAATACAAACCTAGAGATTAATTGGTTTGACTTGATGGCTATGTGCTTCAATTGGTGGTTGGAGGAAAAAATGCCTATTAATATGGCAAAGCCCACCTAGCATGTGCAACTCTTGGACTCCCTTCCCCTAACAAATAAAGAATTACATAAAATTTGTCTGTTTGTAATTGAAATTAAAAATTTTAAACTTCAACTAAAACATTTTCTTAATGATTATAAACCGTTTTCGTAATTTAATCATAAATGTATGATGCATGTAGAGTACACAGTCACTTCGGAGTTACGTGATCTTTGGCTCGAGGATATTTACAATACCCTTGGGCATGTATGATACATGTAGAGTACACAGTCACTTCGGAGTTACGTGATCTTTGGCTCGAGGATATTTACAATACCCTTGGGCTTGGGTTTGTACTTTTGGGACCCACAGTTTGGTTATCCAGGTCCCTGTTGATCTGATGCATCATACCATGATGGAGCATGCCTTGATAGTCTCCCTGATGGGACAATGCTAACCATCCAATCTCTGGTCTTCTTTTTCCTTGGATATGGACCATTGCTGTTTTATTTTCTTAACCATCTATTTGAGGGCACTGCTGAAAGGATTAGGAGTCCAATAGGACAATGCCTGGGGCTTATTCCATCCAAGAAGGGCCCATAAAATCAATGGTCAGGATATTTGAAACACCACCCCACTTACATATACTCACTAAACAATTATTACATAATATTTCATTTGTAGACTGCTAAATTCTAAAAAATGAAAGTCTACCGACTCAATAAACAATTATTACAGTAAACAATTAGCATTAAACAGGCTAATAGACAGTAATTGGAACTGGTTGAATCATACTTCTTCAACCTCTTGTTAAAAGACTACAAAAATTATTACACTGTCAGTTTTTACCCAGAACTTTTTTGGAATTTTTTGTGCAAAAAAAAAAAAAAAGAAAGAAAGAAAGAAAGAAAAGAAGAGAGTGATACAAAATATGCGCTTCGGGACTAACAATTAAAAATTCAGTAGCTGGGGTTCTATTAGAAAAGTGATAGATATTTTGCAGTTTGTATTGAATAATCTAGACATTGTGTTCTCACCATTTTGTGTCAGCCTTAATTTCCTAATTGGTTTATGGTTTTATAGGATGTACCTTGGAAGGCATTTTTCAGAAGTCCTGCTGTATGGGCAATGATTTATGCTCACTTTTGTGGGAGTTGGGGTCATTATACTTGTCTGTCTTGGCTCCCTACCTATTTTAGGTATTTTTATTATCATCCATTTTAGTTTACTTTTCTCTTCCAAGTGCCAACTTAATTTAAATTGTTTTTGATGTGTTTAAGTTTATTTAGTAAGATTTGATCATCATACAAAGTATCTGTACTGCACTTTAGGAAGCAGTAAAGCTACTATCATCAGCATCATCTTAGTCTTGTCCTAGCTGTTTGTGTTTGGCAGGAAAAACTTTAGACAACTGGTCTCCAAAATTGGTTTTTATTCCCTTCTTCAGATTCATTGATGCAGGATATGAAATTTAAATATGATATGCGAGATTTCAGGCTTAAGATCACGTTAGTTCAGAAACAATTACACAAATTCCACGTCCCACATGAAAGTCCAAACATTCAATTAAAGGGGATCTATGCGGGTTCAGGCCTACACTTGATAGGGTTGGATCAATAAAAATTATGGACCAAACAACGCTCAAAGGGAAATAGACATCATCCACACATGCACAATAACCAGTCCCTAATCCAAGGGATTCACGAATTTCAAATCAAGGAACCCTAGGGTGAGAAAAGGGAAAAATAAATTAAGGATATTATGAAAGATGGTATGAGAGGGTAAATTAAGAAGAAAACATGAACCGGAATACAGTTTCCGCACGCGGACAACAACAATGGCCCAAACGCACGTGCGTGTGATCACGGCTGCATGTGTGTGGGGCCCACTATTTAGAAAAAAGGCCACCTTGGCCCTGGTCAGTCAGGGATGGACTCCAAAACCCCCAAATCTTAGCTCGATCCGATGTACGGTTTGTGTGTAGTGCTCTGCCGAAGTTTCAGCCCTCCTCTAGGGCCAGATTCTAGAAATTTGCTGTAGGGAGAAAAACGGCTGCAACTATTGATGGATTTGCAGATGAAATGCTTGTAGGAGGAGAAATATGAATGAAAGAAGGTATATGGATGGAAGAGGGTAGGGATGGATGGGGATAAATGTGGCTTCGCATCACGACAGTTAGCTCTTCGAAAATGGAGGCATGGTATCCCAAATCGGTTACGTATCGGCCGTAACGGCCGATACGTAACGGTAACGGTGGGACCCGTTACGCGATACGGGGTCGAAACGGCCGTTACAGATTTCTGTGACCGTAACGGCCGTTACGGGCCATAACGGCCGTTACGGACCCGTAACGGCTGTTACGGGCCCTAAAAAAAAAAAAACAAAAAATAAAAAATACCTTACCTTTTTTCCTTTCTTTTCTTCTTCTCTTTCTTCTTCTTCTTCTTCTTCTTCTTCTTCTTCTTCTCCTCGGGCGGCTGCGGCTGCACCCTGCTGTGGCTGCGGCTGCGGCTGCGGCCTGCTGTGGCTGCGGCTGTGCCCTGCTGCGGCCGCGGCCTCTTCTAATTCTTCTTCTTCTTCTCTCTCTCTCGCTCTCTCTCTCTCAATCTCCTTTCCCCTTTCCCTCTGTTTTCTTTTCTCTTCTTTTCCCTTTCCCTCTTTTTTCCTTTTCGGTTTCCCTCTCTCTCCATTTTTTTTTTTTTAATTTGCAGCAGCTAGCTGCTGTAGCTACGTGTCACGCGACGACGAGCGCTGACACTCCTCGAGCTCCGAGTTGTACGAACGGTTCAAGGAGATCAAAGTTATATGGGCTCCACAGTGATGTATTTATTACATCTGCACCGTTCATCTATTTTCAGATATCATTTTAGAGCACCGCCCAAAATATGAATTATATCCAGAGATCATGTGGACCACACCAAAAATAGCAGCAGAGATAATGATTTTCACGGTTAAACAATTCAGGGCGCACGGTAACGTTTATTTTCTATCCTGATCAGACCCGTGTGGGGCCCACCATGATGTATATATTTTATCCATATTGTCCATCCATTTTTGACACGTCATTTTAGATCATGATCCAAAAAATTAATAATATCCAAATCTCAGGTGGACCACACCATAGGAAATAGTGGTTATAGAATGCTCACCATTAAAATTTTCTTACGGTCCACTGTAATGTTTATTTTCAATCTAACCTATTAATTGGGTCACATTAACGTGGATGAAGGGAAAACACACATGTCAGCTTGATCTAAAACTTTTCTAGCCCCCAATAAATTTTTAATGGTGTACATTTAATTATTATTGTTTCTTATGGTACAGTCCACCTGAGCTTTGGATGTGCCTCATTTTTGAGCTCATGCACTAAAATTATTTGGCAAAATGGATGGACAGTGTGGATATAACACATTCATCACGGGTGGGGCCCAAAAAACTTTGACACGTGTGCTGCACTTTACAATTCGAGTCCCTCCTAATTCAAGCCTTAAAAAATTGTACACAAGACATATATTAACTTAAAATTTGGCATTTAAATTATGCACTGCAATTGCTAACTCACAATGCCAAAATCAAATTGTTCGAATAGTTTTAATTGTTAATTTGTGGACTTTTATTTTTTAAAATAAGGTCTTTTGATTTTATTTTTTTTATAATTCACTATTCAATAAATGTCCACCAATTTATAAGTGAGATAATGACAATAAATGGCATAAATTTGAGGCTGATTTGGAAAATAGATTGGTCCTTCAAGTCAGCCCCAAATTGACAACGTCATCTCCCTAAATTTAATTTCATTTTTTTAAAAGAACTATTGGGAGAAATGATATCAAGTTGTTAAGTATATAAATTACATATTTAGAAAATTAAATATATGAATTTTGTAGTCAAATTAAAGTTACCTGGTTAAAAAAATAATCAGACAGTCCGATACAACTTCTCACCAAAGAGCGGACCGTTACACCACCATAAACATGTTCCAATTTATAACTGAATGCATATTTGGAATGCTTAGAATATTCCGGATTTAATCCATATTTTTTCATATTTTTTGGCAAAAAAAAAAAAAAAACGCCGTTACGCCCCCGTATCCGTATCGGTTTCGGAGGGCACCGTTACGCCAACCGATACCGATACGGGACACCTTGAATGGAGGGCTTCATACCTGCTTGAATTTTTCCACAACTCAGAAACTCAAATAGTAGGAAAAAACTTGCATGAATTTTTATAAACTTCAATGATTCAAAAGAACTACATGGGGTGCTTATTTATAGGGAAAACCCTATACTCTAAAACTCACGCCATGTGCGCAACCTATTACTTGGCGATGAAGTAAACTAAAATAAAAACCAATCAAAAAAATCTAAAGCGTTCATGATGTTTTAAATAACATAAATAAGCAAAACGTAAAGTATGAACTTAATCTAACTAATTGGCTGCGATCATGAAATCCCATGATGGGCTTTTCGTGACTATCGGGCCCACTCTTGTTAATCAAAACTTTGTCTTCTAACTAGGAGGCCCTCCCTGGACGTCGTCATCGAGCCAGATTGACGGTGGGGCCCTCCTTCGTACATACGTGCGTAGGGGGCGTGTAACATCCCGAAAATCGGGGGTTGAGCATAAACTTCACTCCCGAGTTCCAGAACATCACTTATGCAACATTTTCAATGATGGATGAATGTTGTTCATATTAGTGCAGAAAACATGAGTGGGATTAGACCAAGACAGCATATCATACTCCAGAGACAGTTAAGTTTCTCAAGCGAAAGACTGATAAATATATAAAATGTATAATTGATTGTAAGTCTCCAGAGTGTGAACATGTTACCAGGTTAACTAAATACATGTATACTTCAAAATAGAAAGAAAAGAATATACATGGGTGTTTAAATAAAAAGCAAAAATACCAAGTGTATTGGCATCTAATCAGTAACCCTGTAAACCCGTCGATCAGAACCTGCATATAGGAGAAGTCCTCCTCAATATCATCAAGAAAGACCGACTCTGCCTCGCAAGCATCGTCGCCATCTGAAACTAAAACAGGGACTGGTTGGTGTGGCCAACACCGTCCCGTAACGTGGGAGTGAGTAATTAACTCAGCGGAATCTATACAGCAAAGGTTAACATGTTATCAATCCAATTAAGCAGTAATGATAAAGCAGTATAATCAAACATGTCCTAGATACTCTTGTTAATGCAAGGATTATATGAAGAATGATGCATGCCCTCACCACAAACTCCCTCATGCGACATCATCTAACGATCGCGGCATGAATCACTACCACTGTGCTCTCACACCAACGCTAATGGCACATGCAGTGTGATATTATGAGTATGATTACTAAGTTCTTATTAGTCCTTTTCATACAGCAGGATTGGGAAGCTAAGACACCTCCCTTGTATCATTTCCCAACGTTGATCCATTCTAGGGTCGTCAGTTATAGGAATCTCATACGATATTATGGTTCTAGGTCGCTGCAAGGGCTGCCAGGGCTGTTGCGTGCAATCGTTGCTCCTCTCCTCCATCACCTTATCAATACAGACGTACTTATGTCCTCAAGACTGCAACAGGACTCGTCGCCCCTATGCAGTGTCAGGATAAACTCAAGGTCACCACAGAGGGTTGCCAGGGCTGTTGCGCGCAATCGTTGCTCCACTCCCCCATCACCAAACAGTGTAGGCCGACAACAAGAATATAGTGTCCCATACCACCATAATCTGCTCAGAGTAGGGTGCTCACTGGTCACTACGGGGAGGTTTGTGGCCCCAGCGTAGGCCGACAGCTCGACCACGGTGTCCCATACCACCATGCCCGACTCATGATTCTTAGGGGATCACGGTTAACGGGAGTTTCACTGGTAAGCTCGGTGTCTTAGATTCAAACAGTTGCGACCAAACATAGTGAACAAACATCAGTCAATCGGGTTAGTTGATAAGCTCAACTAGGCCAATCGTACGTTGAGTTGAACGACATGGAATGCATAAGCACTCCGTGTGGCCTAACCACTGCTGAACATCCCAAGTACTACTCAGATTCATTAAACTCATCCTACGTGGCGAACAACCTCAACCACCATTTGGAGTACGCTTACCGATTACCTGGACTGTAGTACAGCCCCAATCACATACAATTTCCATAACAGGCATATGAGGCATATCCTACAACCATGTGGACATTCATGAAGTATAGCTTAAATGTAAATACAGTACATGGAGGAAATCATATACACCTTTAACATGATTCATCTAAGTTAATCAATTCATGGAGGAAATCATATACATAATTAATACAAATAATCTAAGTTACACAATGCATGGAGGAAATCATATACTCATGTATTGTGATTGAGATCCATATCTCAACAACCTTAGCAATCACATTTTTACTAACTACTAACTCACTTAGGCATTTATACAAACACTTAGATTACACATTATATCATACATGTTATGTATTCATTAACATACGTAATAGGGCAAATCCTTTCGTCAAAGGGTAGCCGCCCATACAACAATCATATATCCACGACAGATTGTCATGGCAAACACGAATACAAAGTCTATACTCATTCAGTCATTTTCACATACACTTAGGCTACACATACTAAATACATATCATATGTTGGCATATCATGTATTATGCTAATCATTTCACCCAGAAGTTGATACACATGCATGTAGCATACATAGACGGCAAGTAATCATGGCAAGCACAAATTCGAATTTTATACGTATACGGTATTTTCTACAAATACGAGGAATACAGTATATTCAACATAATTAACGTATAACTGAAAGTCGAAACGGACAACACTTTGTACATGTGAAATAGCATCCTAGGCAAGAATAAATCATTACTTAACATTGAAAGTCTTGAAAACCATAACCTAATCGTATATAGTCCGCACCTTAAACCAGAAAATGCGTATAAGAGGTGATTCAGACGATAAGTCTTCGTCAACGGCGGATACGCAACCTAAGGCATGAAATACGTTAGCTACAACATCACTCCAACTACCCTAGGCTGCAAAACAGGTTAGGGTTAGGATTTCTTACCTAAGAACGGAGTTGGAATCGCCAGAATAGCGATGCAGGTGGATGACTTTGGCACGTGGAGCAGCAGGGAAGAATTCCAGGAGAAAACCCCAACTTCTCCCTCACTTTCTCTCTCTTCTCTCTTCTCTCTCCTAGGGCTTTCTCAAATTCGTATGGGATGAGAGAGTGAGGGCTTAAGGCCCTTTTTATAAGCCCAAACATGACGAAAACAGACTTGAAGTCAAGGTATACTTAAGTTATAACCAAATCGGGTCTGTTCCGATCCAACGAAGCACTTCTGGAGGTCCTGTTACTAAATGCGGTCGGACTTAAGCTCTCTAATATTGGATCTAGGTCAAGTTAAGTTTTCAGTCCGGTCGGGTTTCCAGATCGACCATGGCGGAACAGTTTCAGTTCAGTGGTCACCGAAATTCGATCAGGGCCACAAGTGCTATGACATGTAAGGGCCAACTTTCCTGATCCGAGGGTGAAATTTGGTCGAATTCTAACGGTCAGAACGCTTAAAAATGTCGCGCAAGCGACACGTGCCATATTTATTAAAAATTGAATTAATTTTCTAAATATTTTCCTTTTCTCACTCTCTTCACTCCGGACTCAGTAAAATGGTCTCAGGATATCGGTTGGGCTTGATTTTCGAAATGATTGTTAAGTCCAACTAGGCGGTCATAATGGTCTAAGATTATAGATATCGGACTTTCGACGTGTGGTATAGATCCAATACAAAGTTTCAAAGGGTTCCTGAGAACAAACAGGTTTAGAGTTTGATCCTAGGTTTTAGGGTAACGTAGCGTCAACGATTCTATAGGTTTTGGGTCTTACAGATCATATTTAAAATAGTTGGTGCTAATTTTGTAGGAAATCTAGTGTAACGTTGGTTAATTCATGTTAAATTTCTAAAGAATTTGGTTCTAAATGGTCTCTTTGGCTTTGGAATCAAGTTTTGAGAAATTACCAAGGTGCTAAGGTTGACCCATTGCCTAAGGACGCTTAACTCCAGGTTGGCAAAAATCCGGGGTGTTACAGGGCGGCGTGTGTGCGTGTGTGCGCATGATGTCCCCATCATTCATCTTCCAACTGGATTTTATGGTTTATTGGATACTATCATGATTGTGAACCATTATCAAAATCTATGTTTCTACTAGTTCTGTTGAAAACAATTGCTCCTACATGTTTCACGATATGAAATGTGTAGTTGCTGCTAGTTGTTCCACTAGGAAGTACTGCCAAACATTTGAAGCACTTGGTCCCCTAATCACTTGGACTCTTTGTTAGAGTGCTCAAGTCTGAAATGGAAACACTTAAATTTGATTTTCCCCATTGAATTTGAATCAATGTTCATAGTATTGGTATTATTACATGTATTGTTGGCTAGGGATATGGAAATGTATATTGATATCATTAATACTCAGAAATGAATCGCTAACTGAGGGAAACATGAAGAAATGGTGGAATTTCTCAATGAAACTTCAGGAGATGCTAAAATACACATATTTGCATATATAGGAATCAAATAATTGCAAAAGAGACGCATATATAATAAGGTTCTCTTTAATGGGGATCCAAAAGCATGTAATGCTGACTCAGGAAAACATTAGAGAAACATGGGGAAAATGGTGCAATTTTTCAATGATACTTCAAGATATGCTAAAATATACATTTGCATATTTTAGAATCAAATAATAGTGAAAAAGACGCATATTTGCATATTTAGAAATCAAATAATAAGTTTCCCTTTTATGGTTGCCTAAAAGCATGTATCTTTGACTTAGGGAAACATTGGGGAAACATGGGGAAAATTGTGTATCCATCCATTCTTCCAACCATCCATCCATGCATGCACATACATACATACAAACACATGAATGATCCATTCATCCATCCATCCATGTATTAAAAAAAAAAAATTGAGATGGAAATTTTTTAAATAAATAGATTCTTGGTGACTTCTATACATTGGCGATATTATTGAAATATCGCAGATACATTAGCAATACAAGTGACACTTGAAATTTACACAATCGAAAATATTGGCGAATGACAATATTGAGCGATATATTGTTGATACCTAGAATTTCTGATATTACCAGTGTTATCGGTATCGACAAGCTGGAGATACGGATAATATTGGGGATATTATCGACAATATCAGGGATACTCCAAACAATGGTTGGAATATTAAAATAGCTACTATACTCGTGATGCGCTTGTCTTTAAGATGAGTTTCCAGTGTCCAAACTTTGGAAATGTGGTTTATAGCTATTGTTCATTCGTTTTTTATAGGTCATACAATCAGATGTCTATGTGTAAATAGACAGTTGGATGATCATAGATGACCTCATATTGGTTTATTAGCTTTTTTATTTGTTGCATACTTACATTTAAGCATTCTGTATTTAACATCTGATGATTGTGAATGGTTGAATTATGTGTGGAAATGAGTCAGTGGATCATCTCTTTATCCATTGCGAGTTTGCTTGTGTGGTTAAAGGATGTGGAGTTAGTTGGATGATCATTAATGACTTTACTTTTAAAGTTATATCCCTTTATATATAACTTCTGATGATCACAATTAATTTTTCCCAGCAGGGACTCGTTTACTCAGCCTCCTAATAACTACCCCCCCAATTTCTTTTCCCTTGGTTTGTACTAATGTTGTAAATGGAAAAAGCATGTTATGTAGCATTCACCCATATGAAGTGTGAGGAGTAAGCTAAGTTTTAATTACATATTTTGACATGTAAACCCCTATCTTTTGGTCCTCTGCCATAAAATCCCTCCCTTATCATTCCCAATTACCCCTATCATGGTACTCGAGCTTCATATACCATAAGACTATCCATTCTATATGAAAAATAAAAAAGTTTTTCTAATCTTTCTTATTCACATCTCTCTTGTTTCCCTTTCAAATAAAATACTCTCCTTTGCCCCCACCTACCCACCCACACTAAAATAATTTATTTATTTTTTTTAAAAAAACACAAATCCTATTACTCGCTGTAATATTGCCATTTTCCTTATTCTTGCATTACTCCTAGGTTGTATTACTTCCTTCTTTTTGTTTTCAAAGGTAATGAACTTTCGATTCAAAAGGGAGCCGAAGCTCAAAGAATTACAAAGAACTAAAGCCTAGAGAGCATAGGCCAAGCTTCTTGGCTCCCATCTCTAGGACAAGAAACCCAACTAAAGCCTGGCTTTGTTATAAACTTCCATTTCTGATCCACTCGCCTCGGAAGCATCGGTTGTTCCTTTACCCACATTACTGCCAATAAAGCTATTCTCCACACCAATTTCACTTTTTCTATGAATTCCCTCAAATGCTAGGCTAGAAAGAAGTTTGTAATGGACCTCTGCATTACCCAATTTAAACCGATGGAGGCTATGACTTTATCCCACAACTTCTGTGAGAAGGGACAATGAAAAACTAATGATCCACCGTATCCGCATTCCGCACTGCACATCATGCAACAGTTAAGAAGCACCAATGATCTTTTCTAGAGATTATTGATTGTTAAGACCCTTTTCCTCACCAACCACGCAAATGAGAGGGGCCCCATAAAACCACACAAACATTGAAAAATCGCTCCTGCTTCCCGACACGAACCTCCAAGCTTGGGACTGACATCGAGATCGTAAAACCTCAGACTGGATACACACGCCCATATTTCCTTTTTTCGTTACAACACTAAAATGTTCCAGTCCTTTTTATCAGTTATGAAACTTTCATTTGTTTGTGGTTGTTGCCTTGACTGTCTTAGAGGCCATGGATGGTCTATTAAAGATGGTCTTTTGCTGTAGTAAGATTTAAAGAAACAAGTCATCTCTGCATCACTGTCTCCAGTTCTTGAATTATCATTGCTGTCTTTCTAATTCAAATGTTGAGCAAACTGTGCCTGTTTCAGAATTCCTGGATCTTCCTAGACTTGCAACTAGGGTCGATACATATACTGGCTATGTGGCTGTTGATTCCTGGGGTCATCACCACTTCTAATCAGTGAATCAAGCTTTCTTGTGGGGCAGAAACTTGTCTTAAATGAGTTCCGATTGTGCTTGGTCCAGTTTTGCCACTAACCTAGAAAATCTAGATTGCAGGTTCATCTTCTTAAGGCCCAATCATCATCTTACAATGCTAACTCAAAAGATTCTATTTCACAGGGGTATATTTCAGCTCTTTTCTCTTTGCGGCCTTGATAGGTTTAGGACATTATGACTATAGAGTCTTTTGTTAAAATGATGACTCTAGACCTGGTCCATCTTGATCCATGGATCAAATCTCCAACAACAACAGCAAAAGATATTATTTTTTCCGACATTGTTTCAAGTTGCATATGTTCTATTCAAACCATGTCCCAGTTAGGAAATTGAACCAGGGTCCACTTCTGCCTGAGAAATGAAGTGATGACTTTTTTACATTTGCAAGTGTCACATTCTAATTCTTGTCAATAATCAACCATCAAGTGTATGAATATAGTTGACTGTGGACTGCTCAGGAACTATGGATAGCCCTAAAGGAACAAGAAATGAGGTTGGTACAAAGAAATACGCTATTAGCAAATACTTGGAAATGTGAATGTCAATGAAAAGCCTCTCCTTGCACAAGTTTTCAAAATGAATGTCGTAGACTCATACTTTATGATATCATGTCCAAAGGAATTCATGTGTACGGACATTTCCAGGTGGCAGCTATTATTGAAAAGCTGCCACCATTGAAAAGATTATTAGAACTCACGCATAGCTGCCACCATATGAAAAGATAATTAGAACTCATGCAGACATAGGAAGAAAAAAACTGTCACTTCAGCACTTCAAAAATCTAGAAAACTTAGGTTGAAGAAGAGGTAGGAATTTGAGGAAGGAGCAGATGGGAAACCTCTTTGAGGACAAAGGAGAAAATAAGGGAAAACTGAGTTATCACAACCACCTGTGTACCAAAAGCAAGAAAATTGAAAAAAGAAGCGGAAAAATCAGAAAAAAGACCAGGACCAGAGAAGTGCTGGATGTCTTGTCTGCTGAAGACAGATATTATGGGAGACTGTGATCCCCAGAAAAAGCATCCGATTGATCAAACCAAAACTCAGCCTGAAGCAAATGTTATTGAAGAGCAGTACATGGCGGTAGTCTCTGAAGTGAATGCGATCTTTATTGGGAAAAGTGAAGGGTGATGGGTAGATACTAGGGTCTATACATGTTTACTTTGATAGGATCATGTTCTAAACCTACAAACCTGTGGACAGGATGCTAAACTTGTTCTTCTAGGAAAAACTTCACCACCAGGGTTGTATGGAAAGGTAATGTTTGAGCTGAAACTCACTTCAGGATAGATTGTCACCTTCACTAACTCTCAGTAAGTTGTCCCACGCATTGGAAATGTGAAAAAAGAAAAAGACGACTTTGGGTTCCTACTCAACATGGCCAGTTTTATGCTTTGTGATAGAATCTGGCCAAATTGTTGTCTCAAGGAAGAACGTCTTCATTGGCAAGGGATATGCTAGTAGAATGTTTAAGCTAAATGTTATTGCTAATTATATAGCATTCGTCTGCGTATATTTGTTGAATCTCTTCATGTATGCCAGGGTAGACTAGGGCTTGTAAATTCTAAGAATCTAGAAAACATGAGGAAGACTAGCTTTATCTTGAAAGCCAGTAATGGTGCTGTCAAGGAATGGGAAGTTTTTAGTCCATCTAAGGTTGGAAAATTCTTCAACACTGTAGAAAGGAGATCTGAAGTCTTATAACTAATTCACTCTAACATGCATGACTTAAAAAACCCAATTGCTAGGGGAGGTACCTTTATTGACTATTTCTCAAAAGACACCTATCTTCTAAGAAACAAAGATGAAGCACTAGAGAAGTTAAAGTCTATAAGTTAGATGTGGAGAATCAAACAAATTGGAGAATTAAAAGCCTTGTAAGTGATAGAGGTGGTAAGTACCTCTCTAATGAGTTCGTGGAGTTATCGGAAAGTCTTCGAATTTGGAGACAAGTCTGCCCCAAAGAACTGTGGGAGAAGCATTGCTTAGAATGCTATATCCTTAATAGGATACCCTATTTTAAGACAAAGAAACCCTCTATAAACTCTGTAAGGGCAGAACCTTAGTTGCTAGATCCATCTAACTGATGCAGGACATGAAAATTAAATATGTTATGCAAGATTTCAAGCTTCAGATCATACTAATTTTAAAACAATCACAAAAATTCTACATCCCATATAAATTCAAGCATTCAACAAGGGGAATCTACGAGGGTCCAAGCCTACACATTTTAGGGCTGAATCAATTAAAATTATAGACCAAACAATGCTCAAAGGAGAATAGAATCATCCACACATGCAAATAATTATTTCTTAATCCAAGGGATTCACATGTTTCAAATCAGGAAAACCTAGGGTTTGGAAAAGTGGAATAGAACTTGGGATTTAGAATTATCTAGCGTTAGGGTTAGGGAAATAAAGTGAGAGAGGAGTGAAATAGAGGAGAGAGACGAACCCGAGATGTTCCACACGTGTGGACAACAGCCGGGTCTAGATGCACGTGCGTGGGATCCTGCCCGCATGTGTGTGGGGCCCACAAACCCAAAAAGCAACAGCTTGGGTTTGGTTGGCCAAGGGTGGGCCATACACACCAAATTTCAGACTGATCCAACATCCAGTTTGTGCACGGTGCTCTGCTGAAATTTCAGCCCTCCTGCGGGGCCTTATTCTGCAAAGTTGTTGTAGATGATGGATCGACCGCAAAGGGGGGTGGATTTGAAGCGCGGATGGCTGTGGGAGATGAGGAATATGGATGGTAGGAGATGGAGGCAATTTGAGATGGGTGTGACTTCGCGCCACGGTAGTTAGCCATTGGAAGAAGGGAGGGTTTCACACCCAATTGGATTTTCACAACTTAGAGAATTAGAGAAGTAGGAAAATGCAGAATTTTATTCATAATATTTAATGAGAAAAAACCTACAAGGGGTTGTCTACTTATAAGAAAACCCTATACCTCAAAAGTCGCGCCATGTGTGCACACTATTACTTAAAGACAAAGTAACAAAAATAACAATTAATTAATGCAATCTAAACCGTTTCTGATGTTCCTAATAACAATAATAAGCAAAACTCAAAGTCCTAAATTATCTAGAGTAGTGGGCCACGATCATGAGATTCAATGGTGGGATCCACATGATGATCGGGTCCACTCCAAGGAACCAAAACACAGTCCTCTAACTAGGAGGTCCTCTATGGATGTTGTCATCGATGCCCTCCTCCTTGCGTACGTGCATGGGGGGGCGGGGTGTGTGTGCGCGAGATGTCCCCATCACTAACTAGGTGACATTCCCACTTCAATACCTAGTTCAGACTCTCACTTTTGCTCCTGCTTAGTGCTTCCCACCTATTTATACTTGTTTACATTTTTAAATAGATGCTTTTGTGCTCTTGCACTAGAATTTTCTGTTGCTGCTTTGCTTCACGCTTTGTGCAACTATAGGTAGAACACCAAATTAAGAATTTCTTGGTCCATTGTTCAAGCGTTCATTGTGTTTCTTGTCGAAAGTGAACCTTGTTAGCTTATTTTCTTTCCTACGTCAGCAACAAGTTGTCTTTAGAGTAGGAACGTTGGGAGCCCTATATCAGCAACAACTTGTCTTTAGAGTAGGAACATTGGGAGCTTGAGTTCTTAGTGCATGAATGTCATGTTATAATCAATCTGTAAATAACAAGGCTAGTTACTCTTCAATGCCAAAGCTGCACCACATTTTGCTCTATAGTTGAGTTTTAGTCCAAATACTCTCGTATGCCCTATTTGAGTTTCTTTAACTGTATCTTTTTATTCCTACCTGTATCTTTTCCTTGTTACTTGTTGGACGATTGGAACCATTGATGCTGGGAAACTCAATTCCCCTCACAAATACGAAAGTTTCTTATTTGCTGCTTCCAGCATTTGTTTCACACTTCTCAATAAATACCGTAATAATTGTGGTAAAATATGACATTTCCTGCATCCATTTGTCACATTATTCCTGCATCTATTCTTGGTCTAAACTATGAATTAAACATCGAGTAATTAACATTTTCAACTAAAATTTCATGCAGTGAGGAGCTGGACCTAAACTTGACCGAAGCTGCATGGGTGAGTCAATGATCTGCAGTTTCCATCTTTTAATACATGAACATCTAGCTTTTGAAGGTAGAATGTAGTAGAAAGTGGTAACTCCTCTAGAATCACAAAATGAATGTGGAACTCAAAGAGAGCTTATTAGACTAGATCAAATGCAAAAAATAATACTGAAATATCACACTTTACACATCCAAATTAGACGATCACACCACTACAAAATCCTATCTACATATTGAGTGGATAATCTAGAGATGATCTTCTTCCTCGGGCTTTCTTCTTCATTCCATGTAGCTTAGTTGGGAAGCTGGAACTGAAATCAGAACATCATGGAGAGTGGGCTGTACCATTTTTCCATGCAGATATCTTCATGTATAAGGGTTGAATATTCATTTGATCGGTGCATGCTAGGAGATATTCTGAATCTTCAGTTCACTTTTTCTGTGGTCTGAAAAGGCAAAGCCCACAGCTTTTTGTTGTTCATCATTTAATGGCCAATCAGCTTTTGCAAAAGATGCTTATACTAGTTGCCATGAGGTAACTTAGATTACCGTCATAAAGTATCTTTTTTACTCCCAGCTATGATCTTTGGATGATCGTATTGAAGGCAGAATTTTGGGGTGCACTAGTGCAAAACCTTCATTTTCTCAGCAAGCAGTTGAGGAAACTTTCTTGATGATGTGAAAGATTCACACGAAGCCAAGAACTCATCCAACATAAATTAGTAAGCGATGCAGAAACTAACAAATGACAAGTTGACTCGAACCGGTGGAATGCTCTATCAGTGTACATAGAAAAGACACTGTTTGAAAGGTGTTTGGTTTGGCATTGAATCTGAATAAAAGTTCCATGTCGTCTTACTTAGAGAATTATTTTCCTTTCTATGTGACTAGCGATTAACTTTGAAAACTTGAGATTCCTACAAGGAGAGCCACTATAGTTTTTTTTTTTCCTCAATAGCAACAAGAATTTTATTGAAAAAAGAAAAGAAAAGAAAAGAAGAAGCCCAGACTCCTACCCTTCAAGACAACAACATATACACACAATGACAGAGATCTGGCCAACCCTTGCTAAAAGAGGACAATTTAGGAAGCACCCTGGTCCCTAAAGACGTCAGTGAGCTATAGATATCTTTCGATAATCATGATTCATTTCCTAGTTTCACTGGATTTTTCCTGCAACTATCATTACCACATTCCTAGAAAATCTGTTGTCATTGTTTTATTCAAATGAATGTATGGATATAGTGAACTTATTCTGATCAATATGGATCACTATTGCAGGTATCTGTCCTTCCTCCTTTGGCTTCAATTCTTGTGACTAGCATTGCGGCACCATTTGCAGACAACTTAATTTCAAGTGGAGTCGAAACCACAACGGTATGAAGAAGGGTGCATGCCCATTCTGAGCTTTAATGATCCAATTTTCCTATGGAAAGATGGCATTCATATGTTATATTGTTTATTCCCTCCATTGACAATGCTTTATTTCTGACATGTACTTTTTGAGGATGAAATCATGACTCTAACATGGATGATTTTTATGCCAATTTTCAAGTATATTTCTTAACAGGATTTCTCCATCAAGGATGAGACTGCATAACCTAATTTCTGATAGATCGACAGAACTATGAATTTACAAAATATGACCCGCTGCTTCTGGAAAGGGCTACCACTAACAAGGTAATGCTCCAATGGTTTCTTCTATGGCAACTATTACTAAATATAAGTTTAGGATTTGGACTGACTGGAACCAGCCCAGTTACTTGAAATGAGATCAACACCAGAAAACAAATGAAATGTGTAACTGGGAAATGGATGTGCATGTTAGCATTGTGCAAGGACAAGATGTGTCGGACATGTTGTGTGGGAGAGAAATAATAGGATCTTCAATGCAAATAAGTTTCATTGATTATAAGTGGTGAAACAAATCAAAGGTAGCCTTTTCAAATGGGCTTTCCCATGTCCGTGGTTGCAGGTTTTACCATGGGACAAAAGGTTTCATTGGAATCAAGACTGTTGCTAATTTTATAGCCTTTGGCCACAAGATGAGCTTTGTAATGTTCAACCAAGCCATTAGCATGATATTTCATTTAATGGACCTAAAAATTGGCCGCAACATTCATGTTGGGATGTTGAGGGACAAGAATCCAAGTCCTGTTGGCATGAAGAGCAAACATTTCATCCACCAAGGCTTGACATCGATGGAGAGACTAAGAGGCAACAGTGGCTGAAGGAGGTTCTCAGCTAAAAGAGGTAATAAAAGCACAATGGGCCTTAGAGTGAGCAAGCAAAGGAGGAATAAGGTCAACAGGAGGAAGTGAAGATTGCACGATGAGCACACTGGCTAGTGGTCATGGGATGATGGTGGGGAAGGGGGAGAGCAGAAGGTGGGGAAGGGAGAGAGCAGTAGGTGGTAAAGCAGAAGGGAGAGTAGTCTTGGGCATGATGTTGCACCCTTAAAGGGCGGGATGGAGAAGAATTCAAAGGAGAATCTTCACCGATGAAGGAGGAAGCAAAAGGATATTCTCTTCCTGAAATGGAGGAAGAAGAGACAGTAGATGGCAGTAAAACATTTAATCCCGCCACCCCTCAAGATGGAAGAGTTAAATGACCATCAACAGATTATTCTCATCGAACACAACATGATGTGAGATAAACACTAATCCAATTTGTGGATGAAAACATCAATAACCTTTTTGATAATCACTAAACCTGAAGAAAACACAAGGAAGAAACTTAGGGGATGAATTTGGTTTTCAAAAAAGTGGTGAGATTAGGTAAGCAGGGGCACCCTGATGCAGGACATGAAATTCAGATATGATGTGCAAGATTTCAGGCTTGAGATTTCATAGTCATAAACAATTACACAAATTCCATATCCCACACAAAAGTCCAAATATTCAATTAAGGGGAATCTATGTGGGTCTAGGCCTACACATGTTAGGGCTGGATCAATAAAAATTATGAACTAAACAATACTCAAAGGGAAATAAAAATCATCCACACATGCATGACAATCAATCCCTAATCTAAGGAATTCACCAAATTCAAATCAAAGAACCTTAGGGTGAGAAAAGAGATAGAAATTGGGGATTTAGGGCAATCCAGGGTTAGAGTTTATAAAATTATGGATGAAAAGAGGAAAACAAGAGAAAAACTTGTCCCATAAATAGTCCCCGCGTGCAGACGATGCCCCAATGCTGACGCACGTGCGCAGATGGGCTAGCCGCACGTGCGATGAAGGCCTGCCTTCCCAAATCGGCTTCTTGGGCCTGGTCGGCCAGGCTTGGGCTGCAAAACCTCTAAATCTCACGTCAATCCGAGCTACGGTATGGGCCTGGTGCTCCGTCAAAGTTTCAGCCCTCCTGCAGGGCTAGATTTTGAAAACTGGCTGTAGACGGATGAACAGCTGCAAAACAAACAAATTTGACGCGAATATGGTTGTGAGGAGGATGGAGTAAGATGGAGGGGTGGATGGGGATAAACGTGGCTTCGCACCACGGTAGTCAACCCTTCGAAAAGGGAGGGCTTCGCACCCACTTTAACATCAGCCCTTAGAAAAGGGAGGGCTTCGCACCCACTTTAATTTTTCTACAACTCAGAAACTTAGATAGCAGAAAAATCATGTAGGAATTTTTATTCAACTTCAATGAATGAAAAGAACTACGAGGGGTGCCTATTTATAGGGAAAACACTATACCCTAAAAACTCGCGGCATGTGCGCAACCTATTACCTGGCGATTAAGTAAACTAAAATAAAAACCAAACAAAGAAATTTAAAGCGTTCATAATGTTCTAGATAATAATAATAAGTAAAACCTAAAATATGAAATCAATCCAACAAGTGGGCCACGATCATGAGATCTCATGATGGGCTTTTCTTGACTATCGGGCCCACTCTTTTGAACCAAAACTTCGTCTTCTAACTAGGAGTCCCTTCCTGGACGTCGTCATCAAGCCAGATCGATGGTAGGGCCCTCCTTCTGCGTACGTACGTGCATAGGGGGTGGTGTACGTGCGGGTGTGCGCATGATGTCCCCATCAATTCTCCCCGGCTGCGAAGATTTCGTCACTAGCGAAATAAAACTCCTGAACCGATCAAGGATGTCAGGATCAAGTCTTTAAAGCTCCTCCTCAGTGAGTCACGTGCTATTTGAAGCTGAGCGTGACTTTCATTTAACCAGGTACTTCTAAAACCCGCCGTCCGACGTGGATATTATCTGATGGTCCAAAATATCCTCTATTTCCTCTCTAGGTGTGGGAATAATAGGTATGTGAGGTATAGGCTGAAAAAATGGGTTGAGAAGGGTAAGGTATGCGACGTAGTAGCTGGGAAGATGGGTCAGGACAGGTAGGTATGGGAGGTAGAGGCTGAAAAAATGGGTAGGGACGGGTCAGTATGGGAGGTAGAGGTTGAAAAAAATGGATCAGAAGG
The DNA here is from genome assembly GCA_037074715.1 of Magnolia kwangsiensis. Classification (NCBI taxonomy): domain Eukaryota; kingdom Viridiplantae; phylum Streptophyta; class Magnoliopsida; order Magnoliales; family Magnoliaceae; genus Magnolia; species Magnolia kwangsiensis. The sequence continues at coordinate 34,819,663 of CM073582.1, read as the reverse complement.
GGTAGGTATGGGATGTAATAGCTGAAAATATGGGTCAAGATGGATAGGTATGAGAGATAGAAGCTGAAAAAATGGGTCGGGAGGGGGCCATGGATTAAGGGAAAGGTCTGATAAATCAGGATGGTTGGGCGAGAGGCTAGACAGTGCATTAATGACCCCTTGAAATGCAACTAGATCCTCCACATTGAATGTGAAACTAATTCTCATGGAAGGTGGAAGATTTGCCATATATGCATTGAGACTGTTTCGTTTTATAATTTTGACGGGTCCAGTGCTATGCGTATGTAACTTACGAACGGCTTCCAGCGGATACTGCTCGAGCCTGATGTGGACCATCACAAAGTCCCTTATATTGAATTCCTTGAAACATTTATGCTAGTCTGCAGAAAATTTGTAATGTTCATTACTAGTAGTGATCTTCTGTCTGATTTCTTGATGCCATGAATGAATGTGATGCACGAATGACTGCAGGTTCTGATGGCTTATGGGACAGTGACATAGGGACAAGATCAATAGGTTTCTCAGGTTTATAACTAGTAACGACTTCATAAGGACTGAGACTTGTGGACCTATCAACAGAACTATTAAATGCAAACTCGGCTGTAGGTATTACGGTGTCCCATGTTCTGGTGTGCTCTATATCCCTCCTAAGGGGAGACTCATCCGATAGATCATCAAGAAAGACATCATGAAACTCATCCACTACCGGAATAGCCTCAAGAAGTAACCCTACACTAGCCTCTGGTGCATTCTCTCTAGTCACGAGGCCACATATGTTGTACTCCTCAAAATAATGGTCTTGATGTCTCACATGGGGTGGGGGTGTGCACGCCCATGACGGATTCAATGGCCACCTTCATTCATTGGTCTATCCTCCTGGTTATCTGGCTGAAATTGGCCATCTTCCCTAATGGTGGGATTTGTCCTGAGGAAGACATCTATTTGATCAAGGCGTTGATTTATGTCTTGTTCCAAGCGCTTACTCCAAGACTCGATCTGTTATGACAACTTGTTTAGTGACTCTAGCAGTTGTTCCATGTTTAGCCTAGGGTGCTAGCCAAACCATGACCCGTACGTGTGGGCGTACAACTTGCAACTCCACCTAAAGACTTTCTACGACGACTATATGAGACTAAATGATTCTATGAGACTCTATATGAGGGAAACTACGCAGTGCTACTAAAATCCAGCAATATAGTTGTCAAAATAAAGGATTAACAGAAAAGTACAACAATGTAAATTGCTTAACTTCCTGCTAACAGAAATTTCAACAACTAATATCAAGGACTATGAACTCCTAAAAGCTACATATGATGAACTGAATGCATAATGGACTCAAACAAACTAACCCTAAACATGTAATGTATTCCCCTATAAGAACCCTAAGCTCTGATACCAAATATGATGCAGGACATGAAATTCAGATATGATGTGCAAGATTTTAGGCTTAAGATTACATAGTCATAAACAATTACACAAATTCTACATCCCACACAAAAGTCCAAATATTCAATTAAGGGGAATCTATGTGGGTCCAGGCCTACACACATTAGGGCTAGATCAATAAAAATTATGAACCAAACAATACTCAAAGGGAAATAGAAATCATTCACACATGCATGACAATCAATCCCTAATCCAAGGAATTCACCAAATTCAAATCAAGGAACCTTAGGGGTGAGAAAAGAGATAGAAATTGGGGATTTAGGGCAATCTAGGGTTAGAGTTTATAAAATTATGGATGAAAAGAGGAAAACAAGAGAAAAACCTGTCCCAGAAATAGTCCCCGCGTGCAGACGATGCCCCGAAGCTAACGCACGTGCATAGGTGGGCTGGCCGCACGTGCGATGAAGGCCCGCCTTCCCAAATCGGCTTCTTGGGCCTGGTCGGCCAGGCTTGGGCTGCAAAATCTCCAAATCTCACGTCGATCCGAGCTACAGTCTGGGCGTGGTGATCCGTCGAAGTTTCAGCTCTCTTGTGGGGCCAGATTTTGAAAACTGGTTGTAGAGGGATGAACTGTTGTAAAAGAAACGGATTTGGTGTGAATATGGTTGTGTGGAGGATGAAATAAGATGGAATGGCGAATGGGGATAAACTTGGCTTTGCACCACGGTAGTCAACCCTTCAAAAAGGGAGGACTTTGCACCCACTTTAATCTCAGCCCTTCGAAAAGGGAGGGCTTTGCACCCACTTTAATTTTTCTACAACTCAGAAACTCAGAGAGCAGAAAAACCATGCAGGAATTTTTATTCAACTTCAATGAATGAAAAGAACTACAAGGGGTGCCTATTTATAAGGAAAACCCTATACCCCCAAAACTCGCATCATGTGTGTAACCTATTACTTGGCGATGAAGTAAACTAAAATAAAAACCAAACAAAGAAATCTAAAGCGTTCATGATGTTCTAAATAATAATAATAAGTAAAACCTAAAATACGAAATCAATCCGACGAGTGGGCCACGATCATGAAATCCCATGATGGGCTTTTCTTGACTATCGGGCCCACCCTTTTGAACCAAAACTTCATCTTCTAGCTAGAAGGCCCTCTTTGGACATCGTCATCGAGCCAGATCGATGGTGGGGCCCTCCTTCTGCGTACGTACGTGCATTAGGGGGGTGGTGTGCGTGCGCGTGCGCATGATGTCCCCATCACACCCAGATACTCTAGTAAATGAATAATTAGGAAGCCAATAAAAACAAACACTGTAGGGACAATCATTATTAAGAGGAATAGGAAAACGATTAATAAGTGAGTCTTGAAGGCTTCAACCCTAAAGAAAGATGGGACTTTACTGTGAAAAAGAAGTGTCAACCTCGTCTTGATGATACGTCAACCTTCGCGCTCATCAATTTCATTTTGTTGAGGAACGAGGAAATGAAACATGACAGAATCCCATTGGTAGATAGATGAGATAAGAGTAGTTGTGGAACAAAATTCACGAGCACCATTCACATTGAAAGATTTTAATACAATGGTTAAATTGATTTTCAACCATGTGATGAAAGTTCATCAAATAATTTTTTTAAAAAAAGAAGTTTAATTTGTGCTTCAAAGTATAAAGCCAAGTATATTGATTAAAATCATCAATGGAAATATGCATAAGTGAAACTCAAAAGTAGGGGAAACAGGTGCTGAATCCCATGGGTCACAATGCACAATCTCGAGAAAAGAATCTACTCTTTTATTGTTAATTTAGAAGGAAAGATTAAAATTTTGCACATGTAGCAACTAGTGTAAAGGATAATTGGGACTTTGGATTGATGCTAAAATTTTGACATTGGAAAAATAATAATAATAATAATAATAATAATAAAGAAGATTGCAAGCAGCATGATGACTAAGTCGTTGATGCCATATGGAGGACAAAGTAGCTGATAAGGAAGACAAAAAAAAAGAAGCCAAAATTAGATGAGCGAAATGCACAAAAGCCATTGGATCTAGTTCCCTCTCTGAGTAGTCAATCGATCTTCAGATCCTTCACAAAGAACGCATCAAGACTAAGTTAAATGTGACAATGAAGGGTTTTTTTATTATTATTATTATTATTTATTTATTTTTGGTGCTTGGAAGGAGATGTGAGATTCTTTTAGATATGACAAACATGTAAAACATTGGGTACATTTCCTACTACTAGTGGAGTTAATGGAAGTGTTGTATGAGAGATAAAGGGTGAGTGCTATTGCCAAAAATAACAGTGTGAACCAGTGTAAGGAGTACACTAGTAAAGCAAACTACAATCACAGGCAATGTGAGAAGTAGCACAGAATTTGAAAGCAAGAAGGAGACTTTGAAGAGCTTTAAGTGCATATAGAAGGTGATTGGATTGAGAAGATGAATCATAGAAGGCGGCATGAGTCCATGGGGTTAATAGAGTAGAAGATGGGAATAGATTTTAGGATGGAAGGGAAGAAAAGGAAGGAGAGGAAGGTGGAGAAAGAAGAGAGAGACAGAGAGAGAGAGAGAGAGAGAGAGAGAGAAGAGAAATAGTTAGGGCGTCCTAGGCCTCTCCTCACTCATCTAAATATTTTTTAACAAAATTACAAATAGGCCCTCATAACCCCACCATAGTTAGTGCAGTTCCATGCCTCCTTTATTCTTATAAATAGGTATCATGGTACTTTTTCTCCATTCGTCTAGCATTTCCTTCGATCTTAGATTCTTGTTGAACAACTTTGTTAACCAAAATAATCCAATATCTCCCATACACTCAAACCTCTATTAGTATCCCATTTGGTCCACAGGTCTTTCCTTTTTTATCTTTCTCAAATCTTCTTTCATTTTAGATATCCTAATCCTATGGAAGTATCTGTAGACTCTGACGTCATTTGATTTCATGAACTTTTATCTCTATGCTCTCAGAGTGATTGTCATTTAACAAGTTCTTAAAATAATTTCTCTACCTTTATTGGTCCATTGTCCTTTGACTTGTACCCTCTGGTCATCGCTCTTAATGTATTTAACATGATTTAGGTTCATACTCTTCATCTCTTTCATTTATGCAAGTTTAAAGACATCTTTCTCACTTTCTTTTGTCCCCAATCTATTGTAAAGATCATCATAAGCCTCAATTTCTCCTCATTACTTTCTTAGTAATGTTTTTGGCGTTTTTATATTGTTTAAGATTTTCATTGTTTTTAGTCCCTTGCCGAGATTTCAAACATCTGCATTTCTCGTTAACAACTTTTTGTACATTGTCACTACGTCACCAAGTTTCCTCATATAATTGGCATTTCCCTCTAGATACTCCTAAAACATCTTATGTTACTTTCCTAATGCACTCATCTCATTCCACATAACGTTTACTTCTTCCTTGACATTCCACTTTCCTTCTTCTATCAATATATTTTTGAATAACATCGTTTTCTCCTTTGAAATTTCACCACCTAGTTTTTGGACACCTATTAATTTTATTCATTGTCTTCCATCTCTTAATGGAAACATCCATAACTATTAACTCATGTTGTGCAATCAAACTCTCTAGGTATAATGTTGCAATCCTTACATATCGATCCTTCTGACTTCCTAAGTAAAAAGAAATCTAATTGACTTCTAATTAAATGTTCTTCTTGCTTTTTAAAGTATGTGTTTTCTAGAGCTAAATTGTATGCCATAGCGAAATCAAGGATAGCTTCTCCCATCTCATTTTTTCACCCAAAATCATATCCTTGGTATACCCTCTCATATCCTCTACTTTCTTTTCCTACATGACCGTTTAAGTCTCCTCCCGCATATGTTTAGAATTTCTTGAGTTAGTCCATCCGTATCATCCCAGAATTTTCTCTTGATTTTATTCTCTTAACATTATCTGTAGTACATATGCAGTAATAACATTGATTATCTTATCTCCTAACACAAGTTTTATTAATAAAATCTTATCACTTAATTCTCATAACATTTACAATTTTGTCCTTTAAATCTTTATCCACTATCCCTACCCCATTTCTATTATTGTCCTTTCTTATATGCCAAAGCTTATATCCATCAATTTATCTGGTTCTGGCTCCTTTCCACTTGGTCTCCTGAACACTAGCTATGTTAACTCTCCTTCACTTCATCGTATCTGCGAACTCCATACTCTTACTTGTCAAGATTCACAGGACGAATTCTCTTCTCCTGGAGTTTCTTTAACTGCATGCTCCAGAATAGCGCGAGAATCTTTGCCTAGTCACAAAAACTAGGCACTATTGCAGCACGTCGCTTCCAGAGGACACCCTAGCCAAACCTTGCCCATTTCTCACTGCACCCAAGTTATGATGCAGCACGTCACTTACAAGGAACACCCTAGCATGAGTTTGGAATGTGATATTGTTCAGATTCATGTTGGAAGTTTTGGCACAAGTTTGAAACCGGCCGCCGACCTAACACAACCCTCCTTTGTTGGGGCTGGGGACCGGCAATGAGTGCACAAAACTCCCACAGGCGCAATGTAATAGACTATCATGTAGGTTGATTACAATCAAGCGATGTGTAATCTATTACATTTGTTGATTACAAATAATGAGTTTGTTCGCACATCACATTATGATAAATACTGGATATGATTTCAAGATAATCATGCTTTTTACTGAGTGTGCACAAGATGATGGCTTCACTGTGTAATGAAAGTCCAACTGGAGCCTCCTAATGGGCAGTGAAATTTGCTCACTAGGTAGTTCAAGTCTCCACCATTTTGGTATTGTATCAGCTGCTGAGGTGTTAATGTAATGTTGTCAAACCCAATTCCTTCAAAGTTCAATTAACATAGACAAAGTGTAAATCTTTTGCAATTCTATCCTCTTGCAGTCAAGGTAGTGTTTAATTTGAAAAACCAAAAAGAAAAAGAAAAAGAAAGAGCATTATATGTTGAGGAATATTAGAATACTAAACCCATAAACATGCACAGTATATTCTTGTTGTCAGTTTGTACAAAAAACTGGTGTGCACAGTTCAATGATCGAGGTTATTGTCTGATGTGCCCCACTCTGTATTGAGTATTCCCTAAAATTTCCTGAATAGAACACAATCCTCATACTTCAATTAGTACTCTGCAAATGGACAGTTAAGAATAGTACAGCCCATGTTTGCTGGATAGGGTCTTCCTATCTGGGAGATATTTCAGTTATAGAAAACCCACGGTGGGTTAGATTACACCAATGGTCTTGATTACCGAGCTTTGGGCCCAACTTGTAGAAGTTGAGACCAAAGTATACTATGCATATCCTCGGGTCAAGGATCATTTCATTCCTCTTGCATATTTGTGCATATATGCTTGAGAAACTCTTTAGTTTATTATGCTGTAGAATGCTCTAACTTGCCTCCAGCTGGTTAATTTTGAACCTATCCAGTCTATGAATTTTCAGATTACCTTCCAATGTTAGATTGGCTTCACTAAATTCCAGGAGTTGTTATCCACAGATCTGCTAAGTTCTGATTGCCTCATGCTTGTACATGTAGGTGCGAAAAATTTGCCAGGCCATTGCATTTATTTCTCCTGCAGCCTGCATGATTCTTTCGTCTGTGGATCTGGGATTGCCACCTTGGGAGGTCGTAGCGATTCTCACCAGTGGTTTAGGTCTCTCAAGCTTTGCATTGTCAGGTACCGCTTCAAGCTCTATACCGTTATTCACAACAAAACCAAAATCATGAATTTCCTCGAGTTTTGACCCCCTGCATATATTTATTGCCGCAGGACTTTACTGTACACATCAAGACATTTCTCCTGAATATGCAAGTATACTTTTGGTATGTCATTCGTTTTTCTTTCTCAGCTGCTACACTGTTGTCATCTTTTGAATGGGATTGGAAGTTGTACGGACCAGTAACTTATGAAAAGTTTTTCACCTGAAGTCAACTTTCTGAAAGTGCCAAGATTTATCCACGTGAAAGAGAAACATTAAAATTTGCAATTTTTACCATGTCACCTATTTTAGGGTAGATTTGTCAGTTCACAGTTTCCAAAACAAACAGATGCACTACCAAGATGACAAAAGATTCTGTCATGTCTCACTTCTGATTTGGGGAAGCCTGCTTGATTTGGGTTCCTTTTTCTGCACTGCCCAAAGTAATTACGGCCCAGAAGCTGTGGCAACTATAATTTAGCAGTGCACCCCAAAAACTCGAAGATGAGCTCCTTCAATTCCCTTGTCTGTTCTGGTTTTTTTTTTAAATTTTTTTTTTAAAAAAATAAAGACATTGAACAATGTTTGGGGCTGAGTGTGTACAATATGTTGGCTCTTCAGTTTTTGTAAGCAGGGTGCATGGTTCACTGATCCAAATCGTAGATAAAATCGATCCCATCATGGATGGCCCATGCAAGAAGAAAAAAGAAAAGAGAAAGAAAAGAAAATAAAGAGGGGGGGGGGGGGGGGGGGGGGGGAGCAACTATCCCTGGAATCATTGGGTTTTTTATTGAATGTGGGTTGTTCATTTTCTTTTATAACTGTCAATTTGTGGACAACCAACTGACAGGCTGGGATTTTCCATATGGGAGATATTATAGTGACTGTTCCATCCAGTGGGGCCAATCATATCAACATTTGAATCACTGAACCATGAGCCCCACTTTCACAAATTGAAAATCCGAGCGATGAACTGTGCACGATCTTGGGCTGAGCATTGTCTAATACCTATAGACAAAAGCATGCAAGTATTCTAAATCTAGCATTTGCTTGAAAATGTAAGGATCATAATATCTTGTGAACTATAGTGGGGATGATAACTCAAGCATTGTATAACACAGGGCATTACAAACACAATCGGAGCGGTACCCGGAATTGTTGGTGTTGCTCTTACAGGATACCTTCTAGATTCAACCCATTCATGGAGTGTAAGTCATATGGATTTGAATGTTTCCCATACATTTCAATCTTTGGCTCCATTTCTTCTCAAGTTTCATCCACTCATATCTCTTAATTCCTACTGCAGATTTCATTATTTGCCCCGTCAATCTTCTTCTACTTGACTGGTACAGTGGTGTGGTTATCATTTGCAAGCAGTAAACCTCAGAGCTTTTCCAAGGGTGATTGATCCGTATGATCTTCTCGATTTCAAGCAACAGAAGGTTGTAGAGATTGATATGAAACACTAATCCTCTTGTATAGCTTCTTTGTAGAGAAACTATATATGTATATATCTATGTAATTGATTCGATTATCTCATTAGATGCTTTATTATTTTGCAGAAACTTGTACAAGGATAATGCATTTTGTTTATGTAGTCTAATTCAACATGCCTTCTCTGAAGATACGATTAACTAGCCAAAACCGGATCAACTGTGCATTTCACAGATTAAAAACCCAAAAACTCAACTCGACTAATGTCTCAACTTGAAGACTTAGCTCTCTTGGAAAGATGATAAAATTTTATTAGAAACGCCAAAAGGCGATGAAAGGCTTACAACAACGACCAACCCTAAGAGGGGAATAGAGAATCAATCGGAATCCTTAAATATAACACCCAATCCCACACTTTTGACTTTGCCCTCCAAAAAAACCTTCGACGTCGAACTGCACTTACCGTGAAAGCACTGATTGTTTCTTCCACAAAATGGGCCATAACTCATTTGGCAAAGCTAACCTCCATAAAAATTTTCCCCTTTTCACAAGGCAATCCCCATGCCAAGCCAAAAAAAAAGAAGCTATCGATGGTTCCTACAACACCCACTGAATGTGAAAAAGGCCGAAGAACCTCTCCAAACCAATCTCGTGAATGGACAATTGGAAATAAGTGGTTTACTGATTCCACATCATTCAAAGCACGTAAGGCACACATTGGGGATGATCACTGACCACTTTTGAAGATTGTCAATAGTAAGGACTTTTCCTTCCCACTATCCACATGAAAGCCACAACTCTAGGAAGAGCTCTGTAATGCCAAACACAGAGCCGTATAACTTTAGCACACATCCAGTGAAGCCTAAGCAATCAATCCGTAGAAGGATTAAATAGTAAAGCAGGGAAACCTCAATTGTCTTTGTTTTACTCAATATATAATACAAAAATTTATAGGTATTTAGATAATCTACTTATGCCTTTAGTAGCTCATCTTAATTTCTGAAGTAATTAAGTAACTTTTTATATATATATATATATATATATATATATATATATATATATATATATATATATATATAATATATCATATAACCAAACTTATCTCAAATGGTATGAAACAGTGGGGATAATGATTTCCACTGTTGAAACCTTGCTAGGCACCACAGTGATGTTTATTTATCATCCAACCTGTTCAAAAGATCATAAAGATATGGATGAACGGAAAACACAAATATAAGCTTGATCCAAAACTTCTGTGGCTCGCAAGAAATTTTCAATGGTTGAAGTTCAAGTCAACTGTTTCTGTGGTGTGGTCCATTTGAACATTTTATATGCTTCATTTTTGGGCTCAAGCTCTAAAATTATCTGGGAAAATGGATGGACGGAGCGGATAAAATATATAAATCATGGTGGACCTCACAGAGTTTACACAGTCACAGAGTTTACACAGTACGCTAAGCCTAGTGAGTTACAACGCAATCCGCTTCCCTCTTTGGCGTGAACTGGGGCCACTCGTGGGGCCCACCATGATGTATGTGTGGAATCCAAACCGTCCATCAGGGTTTCTAGATCATTTCTTGCCTGGGGACCAAAAATGAAGAAGATACAAGTCTTAACTGACCCACACCATAGTAAATAGTGGGCCAGGGCGTTGCTCCCCTTCTGCAGCCAGCTGGTGGACCACTCGTGGGGCCCACCTTGATGCATGTGTTTCATCCTTTCCGTCCACCCGTTTTACCAGATTATTTTAGGGCAGGGCACAAAAAATGAGGGCGATCCAGATATCAGGTGGACCGCACCACTGTAAACAGTGGATATGAGGATGGCCACCGTTGAAGCCTCCCTGGGGCGCTGCCCCTTTCTCTGGGCATCCAACAGGTGGTCCACTTGTGGAACCCACCATGCTATATGTGTTTCATCCACACCGCCCATCTATTTTGCAAGATTATTACAGGGTTGGTGCCCAAAAATGAGACAGATCCAAATCGTAGGTGTGGGGCTCACCACCCGGAGCAGTGGAGACAATGAAACCCATAGTTGAAACCTTTCTGTGGCCCACCATCTTGTTAGTAGGCCATTTAACGGTGGCACAGGCCACACTCGACCTGTACACTGGCCGGGTGTGGCCAGGATGAAGGGAAACCATAACTATCAACTTGATCCAAAGCTTTTGGGGGCCACACGAGTGGACCCGTTGGGGCCCACCCTGTTGTATCTGTTTCATCCATGCAATACACCTGTTTCTCCAGCTCATTTTAGGGATGGGGGTCCACAAATGAGGATGACTCATATCTCAGGAAAACAGTGGAACGATGGTGTGCACTGCCTATACCTTCCCAGGGGCCACCATGATGTTTGTATTTCAGCCACGCTGCCCATCCGGCAACAAGAACCGCCCTGATGTATCTATTTTATCCATATCGTCCATATGATTTTCCATATCAATTTAGGTCATTAGCCATAGATGACGCTGATTAGACCCTTGAGCGGCCTGCACCAAAGTGAAATAGTAAAAATTAAGTACCTACCATTGAAAAAACTTCCATAAGCCCATTGTAGTTTTTGTTGCCATCTAACTTATCCGTAGGGCCTATTATGGACCCCCGCCATGGTGCATGTGTTCGTTTAAGCCATCCCGAGTAGGTTACACCTTGATGTATACATTATATCATCACCGATAGACCATTTTACTAGATCAAGTTATATGTAAAGGCCCTAGTGTATGGCAGATTCTAGTCACAAGTGGGTCTTGCCACATAGACCCTTACATTGCTAGAGGAGTCTATTGATCAGGTCCCACTCCCGATATGTCAAACCATTTAAGGCTGATTATTATGTAATATGTTTGATATTACTTAGGCTAATAGGTTGACATCGATAATATGCTTAGTATAATGGATATGTTGCTCATTCATCTACCCATACATTTCACCTGTATATCTATCTTGGAATGATGATTGATCATCGTACGAGATAGGGTCGCCTTGCATGATCACATGGTACGCACAAGATTAATGCATGACTAGGATAATGTGATTCATGCATTATGTATCATGTGTGACACATCACATCTACTCCCTAGTGACACCAAGGAAGTAGTCCCACAATCTTGTTATGGTTGACAGATAATTTCATGGATACCTAAAATTATTTAAGTTACAGAGCGTCACGAGCATCTATTGGTGAAAGTCCTTAAACATTGTGATATCAATAGGATGCTCCAATATTTAGACCTAGTGGATTGATGAGCACACAATGATTGGATACTAATAGGCCTCGTTTCCTATTGTATCGTGGTCGGTTGGAATGTTATTTGACCTTACATGTCTAGGTGTAAAGGGCTATATGCTAGGTTGACTTTGACCAGCCCGTGAATTGAGTCCAATATCGAGGGGTCGGGTGGTTTTATGTGTACCACTAACTAGGCGTATAGTGGGGTCTTTTGTACTCGTTTGGTCTTGCATGCAATGGGCGGCAAACAGTGTCGGATGTGTATTGGACCTTGAGATGATGCAATTAAGAATGATTCTGATATGTGGACTAGTGAAAGATTGGCATGTTGCATTGCATCATTAACATATGATATTTGGCTATATGGGTTCTTGCATCGCATAGCCTGAGTATAACTGATAGCATTTATGGATTTGTCAGTTTAGCCATCCATCATTTTCTACTTACTATGAAATTTGTATGCTTGGCACATGCATTACGCATACATGCACACACTCTCTAAGCTTTATAATAATCTTACGTATGTTGTTTACATGCAGATTATGTTAGACCGCAACAGCGTTCAGGTAGGAGCACATGTCTGATCTTTTAGACTTTTATTATATCATGTATTTCCCTTCCAAAACTGTACTCAAACTGATATCATAGTCGAAATTTGATTATGGTTTTAGTTTTGGTACACTTGTGGTTATGCTCATGTACATTAAAAAATCACCCTAAAAATCTTCATTATGGGATCCCAGAATCAGAACCTGGCATATGGGAGTTAGGGGCCGAGAATGGGGTACTACGGAGGCTATTACTATCGGATTCAAAGCTCAGGAATTCTATGAGCCCATTCACCAAGTTTGGGGCGTGATAGTAATCCCTTCGAATGCACGTCGAACGCTTTCAATGAACTATGAATGAATCTACTTTAGAAGACGCATTATCCAGGTACAAAGACGCCAAAAACACTCTAACCTCTACATCGAAAAATATTGACTAACCATCTCTGATAACATTTATCTACTCTGACTTGCACTATGTTGGGGCATAAAAACAATGATGATCAAAGTTCAATGAAGAAAATCAAGAAAGAAGAGAATTAATGAAACACTTATGTTGCGTGTGGCCGCCCAAAGAATGTTGGTTGCGCGAGTCCGCGCAACATACCGCAAGTTCGCGCAACATAGATGATTGTTGCTTGGGTTTGCGCAACATCATTTCGTGCATGAAGGCTTGGAAGGATGAAATGTTATGAAAGGTGGGCCTTATGGCACAGAGATCGAGGGTTCGCACGTACGAAAGCCTATAAATACCCTACCCCCTCTCATTTTAGACAACAATAAGAAGATCAGAGCTCCCAAGAAGAAGAAAACCTCCGAGTACCTTCTGACAAGTACTTTGGAGAAGGAAAAGAAGAAATGAATTTTATCCATTGCGCAGGAATTGATATAAAGAAACTGAAATGTTGTTGAAATTCCAGTGTTTTCTATAATACAGTATTCTCAATCCAGTATTCTAGTATACAAAGAAGACTCATATTCTATATGAATTGAAGGAGAGAATGAAAGATATTCAAATCCCCACAACACTTCTCTTAATAGGATGGATACGTTGAAAACTGAAATGCTATCGGAATTAATATCCAAACTTATTTAATACTTGTATTTTGTATATTTTATCTTAGAATCAAGGGATGAGAGGATGTAAATGAATTCAGAATAAATCAAATACATCGTGATAATTGTCTTCTTTATCTTCTTTTTTTAATTATTGAATAAGATAATCCTTGAACCAAATACATTTTGTTTCTTGTCGAAACACACTACAACCCCTTAGAACACACGTTGAACCCTTTCATCAAACTATGAATGAGTGTGTATCTAATTGAGAAGAAGTTACATCAATGTGAGGAGACTTTAGATATAGTCAAGCCCTACACCAACACAAATTGAACCCTTAAAATAGCATCAATCCACTCCAACTTGTACTGCAACCCAGTCGAATGCACGTCGAACACTCTCATCGAATTACAAATGAGTGTGTATCCACCTAAGAAGACAGTGTATCAAGGTACAGGGACTCCGAAGATACTCTAACCACAAACTAATGAACATCAACCCACACCAAACCCCAAAAATAGCACCGATCCACTCTGACATGCACTACAACCCCTTTGAACACATGTCAAACGCTTTCACCGAACTACGAATGAGTACATATCCACTTGGGAAGATGTTGCATTAGGGTATGGGGACTTCAAAAACACTCTAACCCTACACCGACGAACACCGAACCATACCAAACCCCGAAATAGCACTTATCCATTCTGACTTGCACTACAACCCCTTTGAATGCACATCGAATGCTTTCACCGAACTAAGAATGATTGCGTATCCACCTGAGAGCTGCATCAAGGAATGGAGACTCTGGAAACACTCTAACCCCACATCGAGGAACATTGAACTACATCGAACCCATAAAATAACACCAATCAACTCTGACTTAAATTACAGCCCCTTTGAATGCACATCGAACACTTTCACCGAACTATAAATGAGTGTGTATCTACCTAAGAAGATGTTGCATCAAGGTACGGAGACTCTAGAAACAATTTAACCCCACACCGACAAACACCGAACCACATCGACCTGCACTGTAGATCCTTTAAACGTACATCGAAGTCCTTCATAAGCGTAAAGTGAATGCATGTGATTCAACCACACCATCTATTAAAAATTTCAGCTTCTTTTATAGGTGTAGCCTAAAATTGAAGCATATTAAAAGCTTAAGAGGAACACACCAGAGAAAACAAGTAGAAAAATGATTTAGTAGTAGACCTTCAATAAACTCTTCCTTATAGTGTGGTCCAATTGGGTTCAAAGTTTGCTCCAATTTTTAACCAAAGCCTTAAAATCATCTTTTAAAATGGACGGACAAAGTGGATAAAATACATTAATCAAGATGGGCCTCACATACATTACTCGGTACGTCCTGGAAGCAATATTTATCCTTCATGGACTCACCAAAGACTATTCAACCTTAGACTTAACAACGATGGTGCAACCCTTAGCATGGGGCACACCTTGATGTATTCATTATGTATCCATGCCGTCCATCCATTTTTCTAGCTCATTTTAGGGCATTATCCAAAAAAAAAAAAACTCAGGCAGATCCAATTATAAGGCATGCCATGTGATAGGAAACAATGGTGATTGACCATTAACGTGCCATAAAAGTTTTGGATGAAGTTCATATTTGCTCATTCCCTTTGTCTATGTTTATGAGACCTTATCAACCATACTTATGTGACATTATCAACAGATTGGAAGGGACATTAACAATAAAGACATATGTATAGGTACACTAAAAAGTTTTTAATGGTAGTATGTTCAATAACCACTGTTTCCTATGGTATGGTCCATTCTAAAAAAAAAAGTAAGGATTTTGTGGATATAAAATACATATAACAAGGTGGACCCCACGGAAAGGGTTGCACTGCCTTAGGTAAGGATGTAGTCTTACGTCTCATCCGCGATTGCTTAAACATGAAGGTGGGACCGCATTGTGGGCCTATTATTTCTTTTATTGATGATCTGTAACGTTCATTTGAATGTACATATTATTATATGTGTGCTTAAAAAAATAAAGCAGATTAAATAATCAAGCGGTCCACACCATCCAGATTCCATTTAATTTTTCATACTTTACTCACTACTAAGACTTTCTACGACTTGCCTACCACTCGGATCTGCCTCATTTTTTTCTAACGATATAAAAGGGGATAAGAAAATGGATGGACAGTATTGATCAACGAAGTTAATGCAGGTGGACTCCATTTCAATCTTTTAAAGGCTACGCCAACTCCATGGCTAAAGTTGTAATAAAAGAATTGAGCAAAGGTAGCATGGTTAATTTAAAGACTGATTGATACTCCCAAGGAACTTGCGGTGCGAGTATGTATCTTTTTTTTGTCTCTTTGTGACTCCTTAGTGAAAAGACGAAGCTAGCTTTAATGTACTTTGAGCTTATTCTACAAAATTGTATAGTGAATCCGGCCTCATGAACAAATATTAAAAAAGATGTAAAAAAAATTAAAACCATTTGTATCAACTTAGACGTAGATGCAGTCACCCGCAACTCTTGTATTGATAGTTGAAAGGTTGGGATGATGGTTTTTAAGGTTTAAGTTGCTAGAGCACAATAGAAACTTATGTTCATTTTATGTAAAAACTTGCTTTTAAGAACATTACTGGAAGTGAACACGAGCTTTTACTGAACGCTAACATGAACTTAAACGAAATGCAACGTGACATTATCTAAACACGAATGCAAGTGCGCATGTACTAAATGTGAACATGAGCTTCTAGTGTATATGAAGATGAGCTTGTACCAAATATGAATGAGAGTTTATACTAAAAGCAAACGTGATTTTGTATTGAAAAAGAATAGTATTTATATTTCTTATGTTTATTATATTTATTTTTTGTATTCAAGAGTTTTTCTATTGTTAAATGTTACTTTGATGTATTCTTTCATTTATTTTTGTAACCACACTCATATTTGCATGTAAATTTATCTTGTTTATTTATTATGAAGAGTGGAAATGTGAAAATAGAAGATTTTTATAGAAGGGTGGAGCCTAAAAACCTGTCATTATTAGCAATGAAATTACTTACAAAGAGCTCATTTATAAAATGCACAAGTACAAAAGATAAGACCAGAGGAATATGATATTAAAATCAAATACAATTATCTTATCATACAATTTAACTAGTCCCTCAATCTAATATCATAGATGACAAAGATGTGTTGGTGTTCTTCCAAGCTAGTAAATAATATCTACCACTGGTTATATAATTGTTCATAGAGAAAATGAGGTATATAGCTATTGTCCAAGAGAAGAACACACTCACATGTTAGCCGCATATAGTCCTAACAATGTGTAATGCGATTTTGAACATATTCATTAGAGTGTCCTTAAACTTATTCCTATCCCTAAACACATATTTGTAGGGTTGAATAAATAGGCCCTAATAATGGATATTGATCTGGTGTTGGGATCTACCTACATCGCATCATTGATCAAGTTCTATGCTTGTTTTTTAGATTACCGACCAATGAAGAATGTGAAGATATTTCCAACGTATCTACTCTTCCACTGAGATGTGCTCCATTGGCTAACTTCATCGTGCCAATATTTAACTTGCTACCTACCTTATCGAATGGTAAAAAATGTGTGGATACCTTTAGCCCATCAATCTCTTCACTGGGACATGATGCATTGATCGACTTTATTGCATTAACATTTAACTTGCTACCTAACTTAGTAACCTGTTAAGAATGTGTTGATATCCTTTAGTGACCTAAAATATTATGGCGACCTAATTTACTTGTGTGCATTCAAATATACAATTGTACACTCGAACATGCATGCAATCATAAACACGTGTATATAGATATGCACGCAACACACACATATGCACACTTACAAAATTACACATGTACATGTGTGTGCCATTCATGCACACATATACATGTGTACACTTACACATTAAAACACATATGCACACAACACACACGTATGCACACTTACACACTTACAAAATTACATAGACACATGTGTCACACTTACACATTAAAACATGTACATGTCTTTCCACACACATACACGTCATAATAGCCCTCCTAATCACACAGGCCACTCATTTTTCTTTCCCATCATCACCTCCCATAAAATTCTCTCCATTATCACTCCCCATAATACATACCCCAATCACCTCTCCATTTCTCTCTCCTAATATTACCATAAAAGCTCCACACATCCTATCATTTTGTCACACTCACATCACACATTAAAAATAAAAATAAAAAAAATAAAAAAAAAACAAAACAAAGAAGAAAAAAATGTGAGCAAAGAGAAAAGAAAGAAGAGAAGAATAGAGGAAGGAAAAGAGAAGAGAGAAAAAGAGAGGGCATGCACAATTTATGTGAGTGTTTCTCATACGCATGCACTTTTATTTCATACATCGAATTCATTTTATTTTACATATTTTAAATTTTATTTTTTAGTACATTATTTATACAAAAATTGAACTCTAATTCATTATTTATATTTTTTAATCTGATAATTTGTTTACACAACAACTGGACTTTATATAATCCTTAAGCAAAAGTTTAAAATTTATTTTCCATATTTGTTTATGTTCAATAATCGTACAATTTGAACAATAATTCTATACAAAAAATTTCAAATATGAAATTCATATTATATTATTGTAAGAACTCCACAATCTAAACTCAATTTATTTGTATAGATTTTCAATTTCAATTTCTACAATTGCTCATGTATAGTAACTACGTAATTTAACTTTTATACGAGTTGATTTTTGTCAAATCCAAATTTATAAAATTTAATTTTTGTGTAAGAGGTTAGATTCTCTACAAGTACTTGTAGGATAAGCTTACTGTACAAATCATTATATATATCTCATCTTAGTTCATTCATGGGATCAAATCTGTTCATAACATGCGTCAATCGATGTTTTTCTATGTGGCCAAAAATCATTTAAATCCAAATATTAGGCGGGTCCTGCCAAAGTCAAAATCATCACAACCTCTCATCAGTTGTGAGAATGGTATCATTGTCAATATCGAAATAAAAAAGATGCTCTCGATCAAGGCAATAAAACACATACGCAGATGATCATTCTCCCTTTATCCTTACATAAATATCATTCTACCATAAATTGGGTAGGCCTTTACAAGGATAATGCAGAGCCTACTTTAATTAAAATGAGAGATTAAGACTAAATCTATTTCATGCAACAATCGTTTGATGAGCGCACTTGTACATGGGAATATACATAAGCCCCACCATTTCTTATTTTCATTATCCATACCATTAATAAAATTTTATTGAAAATATTGTTAAATGACTAAAAAATTAATATGGGTCAAAATATCAAGTGGACCATAGGCAGATGACTTTTAATGATTCATAAACTATGAATTGTTAAGGCTTCATACGACCCACTAACCACTCAAATCCGCATCATTTTCTGGCAGATCACCAAAAAGGATACGAGCAAAAGTATAAACTATGTTGATCGTTATATTTATTGAAGGTGGGCCCCATTTCATGATGGTAAAAGCCCACCCAATTTTAATGGCATAATTATAATATTGAATCTAAAAATGAATGATTGCGCAAACATAAGTGGTAATGTCATATGAGAGCTGTGAGTACTGCCTTCATTGTAAAAATCAAAGTAACCATATTTGTAAGATAAGTTATACTATAAGCACTCAGCAGAAGATTCAGGCTCTCTATATAGTTTGATTTTTTTTTTAATTTGAATTTTGTACAATTTGATTTTTATGCAATTTGATGTCGGTGTAATTCAAACTTGTACAAACCGAACTCATTGCAAATATAATTTTTGCACAATTTAAATTTGTACAAACTGAACTCCCTGTAAATCTAATTTTTATGCAAATCTAAACTCTATGTAATCTGATTTATGTGTAGTTTGAACCTTGTTTCTATGTGTAAAATATGAAATTTATTTGTAATTTTACTTGTACAACAACAACACAATCTGAACTTTAATTGTGCAAGAAGAATTTTAGGTTAATTTCTATAGTTTCGCATATACAGTAAGCACAATCTAAACTTTACTTTCTATGTGAAGAAATTTAAATTTTATATATGTATTTTCCATTGTACGAAGATTTAGATTGAATTCCATATTTGTATTTGTGCAATAAAAAAATATATGACTTGAATTGTATTTTCATTATGCGAGAAATCGCTCGACCTAATTTATGTTATATTATACAAAATAAATAAATAAATAAATAAATTCTCATCATTTTGATTTCCTTCTAAATTTGAAATTTCTATTACTTTTGAGTCGTGGATTTAGTTTCACTTTGGATTTGTCAAATAAAATTTTCTTGCATATAAGATGGGCTTTTTGTCTTGGGGATTAAGCTCCATTTAGGGGACATGTGAATTTAGTCATTTAGGGGAAGGGGGGTTGAGTTAATTCAATACTTTCGAGTTAAACTGCAAATGGTTCAAGCCCTAGTACAAAGAGTGTATTGTTGGGACTGAGTCATACTTGTTGTGTCCTAGAGGTTAATTGCTCTGAAAACCTGTTGCACTTGGGACGTTGTTCAATAAGAGTAAATTCAATTTCAAGTTGAGTGACTCACGTCATGCCTCGACTCAACTCTATAAGTCTTATATCTCACTTCTTCTTCTTTTTTATTTTTAATAGTCTATTTAATTCAACTAAATATTTGAATAATCTTAAAATCGAATTTGTTAAATTAAATATACTATAGATATCGTAACAGTTAATGCTTCCACCGATTTAGCCAAAATCAAACCGTTTGCTGGACAACACTTTAAACAGTGAAAACAAAAGCTTATTTTTGTACTGACCACCTTTAAAGTTTTATACATATTGTATGAATCATTTATTATAGATCCAGCAAATCAAACTGAAGTATCATATGAAAATAATTGTAAAAAATCATATTCTGAACTTTTTATTTAACGAGTTATATGATGTGTATGCTTCATATGAGTCTGGTAAGGAAATATGGACTGCTTTAGAAAAGAAGAACATTCTGAAAAATGTAGACACTAAGAAATATGCAATCGTTAATTTCCTTCACTATGAAATGACATATGATAAACTTATCACAAATCAGATATATGATTTTTAAAATTTAGTTAATGAATTGTCGTTAAAAGGAATTAAGTTTGATAAAGTGTTTCTATCAGAATCGTTGATAGAAAAGATACCACTTTCCTATAAAGAATATAAGAATAAAATGAAACATAAAAAGAACTGTCTCATTAGAAACCACAATCGTACACATACAGATAGAGGAGGCCAACAAAAACAGTGACTAAAAAGAAAATTTAAGTGAAATATATTCAAATGTAAATCTTATGGAATCAAGGAAAAGGGGCAAATATAATAATTGTGGCAAGCCTGGACATTATACCAATGAATGTAGGATATAAAAAAAAAATGATAATAAAATAAAATAAAATGCAAACAAGTAATTTAAGAAAAAAATTGTTATAACTATGAAAAGCCTAGGCATTACAATAAAACTTATAGTCTTAAGAGAAATAAAGATAAGACTCAGGCTTATCTTGTAAAAACAGACAATGAGTCTGGCATGATAGTAGATGTAGTGTCAAAAGTTTTTCTTGTAAATAACTTGGAATTGGTGCTAGACAATGATGCAATTCAGCACATATACAAATATCATAGCATATTTACCTCTTACCAAGTATCAAGAGATGACAAACAACTGTTCATGGGTAATGCTATAAATTCTCCAGTTGTAGGAAATAAAAAGTACTTCCAAAATCCATTCCTAGGAAGACTCTCGTGTTAAATGATGTCTACATGTGTCTGACATTAGTAGAAACTTGGTTTTTGGTTTGTTACTTAAGGGCTTGTTTGGATTTGCGTATAGTATTGTATTGTATTGTATTTGAGTATTATTCATATATACATTGGATGGTTTTCAGAATACATCCAAATCAATCAGATACTAATCAATGTTTGGATAGGAGGTATTGTTTGGCATAGTATACATACAGATCAATGTTTGGATAGGACGTATTATGTCTACATATTGTACAATCTTAATTAAGTTGGGTGGCTTGTTTGACGTATGGAACTTTCTGATTTCTAAACCAGATGATTTTCACGTTGAAATGTACCAAATGAACGGTCCTGATCTTACACTGCATAGGTACCAGATATCTTGTAATCGTACAAATTTCAAACTTTCATCCGCTATCGAATACAATGCAATGAATACGAAGTATTGACAGCAACAGAACCTACTGATAATAGTCTATCGTCGGTCCGAAAATTTGGCTAGAGTTTGTATTCGCACGCATGAGATTCAACTCCTATCCACTCCAATCCAAACACGGTAAATGTCAAATCATAACTTCTAATACGATACAATACATCCCAAAACACATATCCAAACAGGCCCTAATAAGGCCGACATTAAGTTAGTATTTAATTTAGACAAACTTGTAATGATTGAAAATGGAACTTTTGTTAGTAATGGATACTATAGTGATGGTCTATTCATCGTAAATATATCAAATGATAATAATCAGAATACACTCAATTCAATTTATATCGTTAAATGTTTTTATCTATAGCGTAGTATATTAAGTCATGTGAAGTTAATATCTTTAAAGAAAATAAAATGTTAAGTTTATTACCTAATGTATCAAATGAAAATTTTGATAAATGTAAAACATAAGTAGAATTGAAATTTATTAGAAAACCCTTTAAACGAATATAACAAACATCTGTTCTATTAGAGTTAATACACAGTAACTTAGGTGATTTTAGAAATCACATGTGTAAAAATGGAAAAAGATATTACGTAACTTTTGTATATGACTACTATAAGTTTACTAGAGTTTATATATTAAGGGCCTATTTGGATTTATGTATAGTATTATTCTGTATTGTACGTGTGTACAACAGAGGTATACGAAGTGTACATATTTTTTCATTTTTCAAAAGAAAAGCAGACTGTTTGGATTAGAGTAAATTCAGATGAATATATAAAGGTGATGGATTAGTCGATGTTTAGATAAGACGTATAATGGCGCGAGTCATAAAGTCCAAAATGATTTCAAAATATTTTTCACGTGTACATAACTGTCAGTAGTGCTTCTGTTGAACTAATCTGTGGAGATGAGAAGGAAACGGCAATAAAGGTGTAAATCTGGATATGGACCACCTAACTATTCAAAACTGAAAGTATATTTTTCAGTGCAGTGTGATGAAGGCGTTGCACTGCTCCCTGACATTACTGATGTCTCAAATAAGTACACTGACTTGGTGATGTAGTCGAGGGTGGCATATATGTCGGATTTGAATTTAGAATCAAACGCTTTGAAAGTATTCTTTTATTCATTAATACAATATAAAACGATCTGAGCCATAAATTCAAACAGACCCTAAGGAACAAAGATGACACTTTAGAAGTTTTCTCTAAATATAAAACTGGGATAAAAAATTAGTTAAATATAAAGATTAAAAGACTTAAAACAAATAAAGGATAAGAGTATAAATTTTCTTAATTTAGAGAAATATGTGGAAAGACTTATTTATGTTAACGACATGCTTATTTTTTAAACTAATATTAAATTTGTTAATGTGACTAAGAAATTTCTGTTATCTAAATTTAACATGAAAGGCTTAGGAGAGACTAGTGTAATATTACGTATTGAAGTAACTAAAAAAAATAGTGGTCTTGTATTATCACAATCTCATTACATTGAGAAATTATTGACATAGATTGGCTATTTTAACTATTTACCTATCAGTACACCTTACGATTACAGTGTAACTCTCATGAAAAATACAAGTAGTAGTACGTCTCAATTGGAATACTCCATAATAATTGGTAGCTTCATGTATCTGACAAACTACATTAGACTAAACTTACCTTTTGCAGTAGAAATGTTAAGTATATATACACATAACTCTGAAAAAGAGCATTAGAATGCCTTGTCTAGGATTTTAAGATACATAAAAGGTAATATAGCATATGGTTTACTTTATAATGGTTATCATATTGTATTAGAAGGATATAGTGATACTAATTAACTCACTAATTCAAATGAAACAAAATCTACTAATGGATATGTTTTCGTTTTTGGTGGAGGAGCAGTCTCTTAAAAGTCTACCAAGCCAACGTGTATTGCTCAGTCAACTATGAAATTCGAATGTATTGCCTTAGAAAAGGTTGTATCAAAGGTCAAGTGGCTTAGAAATCTCTTAGTTGATGTACCATTGTGGTCAAAACCTATATCAGTCGTGTCTATTCATTGTGATTGTTAAGTCACTATAACGAAAACAAAGAGTAAAATATACAATAGAAAGAGCAAACATATTAAATTCATACACAACATAGTGAAATACATGTCGCGTGATAGAGCCATATCTATTAACTTTATGATGTTTGAAAAGAATTTGGCAGATCATCTGACCAAAAGACTATTTAAAATATTAGTCAATAATACATTGAAGGGAATGAGGCTAAGCTTAATATATGAGTGTCAGCAACCCAACATATACAAGCGGAGATTCCATGAGATAGATTCAATGGATAAACAACAAGACGCGAGGTATACAATTGCACTGAAATAAATGAGTCACTTCTATGGTATAGCAGTGCGAGAAACAACACAAAAGGATAAATTTTTAGAACTCTTAATAGATCCATAACTATATATTTGGTGGTGTATACAATTGATACATACACTTAATAGAATTCACCGATATAGGTGTAAGGTGGGGGCTGCTTCTAATGGGAACCTACACAAATTCTCTAGAGCACTCATGAAATCTAAGTAACGGTATATAACTAAAAAGCACTAAACTATAAAGTTACTTGCAGAAGAAGAGTTTTGTAAGTGGCATGTACTTGCGATTTACACAAAAAAGATTCAGGTTTAACACTATGGTGTCACCCTATTTATGTAAACATGTCTTACTTACTTTAATGTCGGTTCAAGTCTATGGTGATATCAGCACCATTCCACAACTATTACGTGTTAACCTAACAATTTTTTATTTTTTTTAACATGTGAAAGAATGTTATATTTTATTTCAAAATTTTAAAAAATAAAATAAACAAGTGAGGGGAGGGGGGGGGGGGGGGGGGGGGGGGGGGGATTTTGTTTCTGTTTCCCTTCAAATTTAGAAATTTTGTTACTTTTGAATTGTAGATTTAGCCCCGCAACCAATTTGCCCAAGAAAGTTTTCTTCTATATAAGATAGGCCTTTTACCTTGGGGCTTGAGCCTCATTTAAGGGACATGTGAATTTGGTCTTCTCGGGAAAGGAGAGGGGTTATACTAATAGCTTTAATTTATGTCATTGACCACACACATGCATGCGCATCGAGCCAAGCTGAGTTTGTGTTTGTGTGCACGTGCACGATAAGACGAGCCAGGTTGGGCCATGAATGCGGGTGTACTAGCACGGGTGTATGTATGAGTACTCGCGAGACTTTATTTTGTACAAAAGTGCACTCGCACTTGTGCCTTTTCATTTTATATCAAAGAAATGTTGTTAGCCGGTTGGGTTTAAATCTAATAGACCAAATCGTTTCGAAAGGAAAGTGTGCTTAATGCACTACTTCAAAGTTTATATAAGGACTTCCATTCCATTTTTGAAAACAAAAAAATAAAATATAAAAAAAAATAAAAAAAAATCTGTATGCTCTCCTGTGAAAAACCCTCTCTGTTCATTTTCTGTTTTACAAGTATTTGATTGCTAAATTCGTCGCTGAGTTAACTCAAAACTTTAGATTAAACTGTAAGTGGTTCAACCTCACGAATAATAAGTGCACTGCTAGGACCAAGTCATAGTTGTTGTATCCTAAAGATCAACTGCTCTGGAAATTTGTTGCACTTGGAATGTTATCCAAGGAGAACAAATTTGATTTCAAGTCGAGTGACTCACATCACACCTCGACCCAACTCTATAAGTCTTCTATCTCATTTGTATTTTTATTTATTTTTTTAATAGCCATCTTTGATCTAAGCAAATATTCCAATAGTTTTCAATAGTATGCCTTTACTCCACCTGAGAAGATACCTTCTCATTTCTATTGTGGGATGGGACGCCCACTAGATTGTGGTGCCCACTGCATTTTGTATATGTCATCCAATCCATTCAGAAGATGCACCGCACCAAGATGAACAGACAGCCCAAAAACTCAGGTCACTCCAAATCTCAGGTGGACCACACCTCATGACTATGGATGCTTTAGGCATGAATCTACATGGTGGGCCCCACCTGAGTTTTAGACCAGCATGATTTTTGTGGGGGGAGGGGGCATATATGATGGACAGATTGGATGTCATTTACACATCAAAGTGGGCCTCTGCCATCTCCCTCTACCTCAAAAGCTTAAACAAGCATCTAAGAACATCAAACACACCAAATTGCTGCTGGGTTCTCTGTAAATCCTCTCTATATTCCCTTTTATTACTTGATCATGATTTTCAATCAATTACACTCTCAAATCCCACATGGTTTGGTCACGGCCCTTCAACCATGTATTCAATTGGGCCACATTCGACGGCTCACAATGCACAAAATCTCGCCACATACTGTTACAAAGCACTGACTACCTACAAGCAGAGACCACAACATTGGGAATGTGAACGAATACAATAGAGAACGGAGTGACAGTTATAGGTTCCGTCGTGTTTAGTTTTACAGGTTCAAGGGGAGGTATCTTCCCATCTGAATCAACGGCTAAGATCTTCCCGTTGAGCAGCATTGTTTGGCTGTGCAGATCTCCATCCTTAGCAGTTAGGTGGTACTCCTCCCTTGTGATTGTGCTACTGGTTTTCTGAGCTCTATGTGTCCGACCGAACTTCGTCCTCGGATGCCTTCTATGTGCTGAAAGCCTACTAACTACAGATTCTGTAGTTAGATGGATTCGAGCTGTGGTGTTTCCGCTGAGGTTGATCAGCAACAATGTAATCCCTTGCTGTATGAAGCGCAAGCTAATGTGTCAGAATGAAAACCTTTAAAGGAACCTAAATTGAAATACGTCAATCCAGACTGCTCAAATTGCAGGCACCACTATGGATGGGGTGTGGATTGAATTTGTACTGATAGGATGTTCCTAACCATCCAAATGCTGGCCATCAAATGGATGTATAAAAAGGAAATGAACAGCAGCAAAATTTACAGGTGAAAACAGATTGCTAGGATCATCCAATCAGTGTCATTTTTCAGGCGGGTCCCACCCAAATCGAGCCCACAATGTTTGGAACAGGAAGTAGTGATGAACATGATGCCAATTACTATGAAAGTAAAATTACTACTTACAGATTGTTTTGCACAATGTGCATACGTGCGGACATACTTCGTGCCCTTGAAGCTCGTCAACAGAACATTTCTTCCCATCAATCGGTGCCAAAGCAGGGCACTGCAGGAAGAAAACAACAGATTATCAGCTGTTCATTCGATCTTGTGTGGAGTCATCTTATCAGTCCTTACTAGCATTAGTAGCTACTAACGCGCTGAAATTCAACCACTCTATGCTTTCAACTTTAGCTTTTTCATCTTCAGAAAATAAGACTGAGAATTGAACTGTAAAAGAATCCGGACGCAATCAAAAGATGAACTTGGTGAAAGTTGGAAATTAGTTTGGATTTTCAAATATTAAAAGGGGATGATTTGTCCATCATAACATGTGGTTTGTATGTGTCATTGTCAGCCCAGATTGTCCAAATCCTGTGTTGTATACTAATTGGACAACCTTAACAACCTGATTTTCCAACTGAATTTGGACAGTCAACCATTCTCATTTTCAAACTTCGACCGCCCATTTGATGGCAACCAATTGCATGGTTAGGATCAGTCGATCAGTTTGATATTCAAGCTATCATCCATCCACCAAGGGGCTCAGTATTTGGACTGTCTACATTTTATACATGTATGCGATGGGTATGGTCAATAAATAAAAAATGTGGCGAATGATTGCACCAGAGTCTAGATGTTATGTATGAGGCTAGACTGTTATGATATCCATCAGTGATCCGCATGTGATTGGTGGTTCACTGCATATAACTGAGGGTTTACAAGAAACAATGGCATTTTCTAAATGTTATATATGAGGCTAGACTGTTATGATATTTTATCACCATTTTAGAAATTTAGGTGACTCCTGTATACATGTCATAGTTGTATGGAAATCTAGACTGTCCAAATCACTGACCCAATTTTCAATGGAGCATAATCCATAATCCACACTGAGAAGATGATAGTAACCATCTGATTTTTCCCTCGCGATTTGGACCACTCACTGTTTTACTTTTAACCATGTATTTGGTAGCCAACTATTGGACGGTTAGGATTGCCTGATTGGTTTGATTTGAGAAATTCATTCCATCCACTGTGCCAGACAATTTGGAATTTTGGATGGTACGGTAGATACACATGAGTAACAGATGTGAGGATAGACACACATGAGTACTGGGTGTGAGGAGGATGATGAACCATCATAAGAGTCCAGACCAATGTTATGATTAGACCGAATTCCAACATACAGAGGAAAACATCCATGTTGTGTATAGGAAGCAAGCATTGAAATCAGGTTGTATTGTCCCGTTTCTGGTCATTTTGAGTCGATACAGATGTATTGTTTATGGATGAAACAGGTACATATCTAGTGATAAACATATGGTATACCAAAACAGTTACGCAACGGTATACGAAATACAGGGCTGAAACAGCTGTTACAGAAAAAAAAAAAAAAAAGGCCCGTAGTGGGGCCGAAACTGATTTTTTATATAAAAAAGTCCACAATGGCCCATATCATAACAGCCACAATTACCATTATGGAATACCTTGGATAAACACCAGTTCGGGATGACACTTTAAAACCATAGTTTGCGAACCAGGCAAGTCAACCCAGGAATCACCCAAGTTAACCCAGCCCGGACATAGGCCTGGTCACTAGGTTGGAAAACCATGACACCCTTGATTCTAACCTAGTTTTTGGGTCAACACAGGACTCGGTTGAATCAGCCCATCCCGAGAAGTCAACCAAGTCGGAAAATGTTTTTTTTTTAAAAAAAAATTGCGTATTAAGGTGAAGAAAATATGAGATTTGAGAAGAGGATTGGGAAGAAGAAGAGGAGAGAGATGAGATCCTAACCACCATATATATAATTAAAATGACTCATCTGGTAAGCTCAACCCAATGATTGACTGAGTCCTGGGCAAGTCCTGGCTCGTTAACTATGCTTTAAACCTTGTTAGGATGGGCTGACAACCTTGAAACTAGAATTTTCCAAAAAAAAAAAAACCTAGTTCTTGGACTTTTATGGCAGTTGATTCAAAAGGGGTTGAGACTGACTACCACCACTACCCGGTTTCAAGTTTGAGAATGTCTAATGTCAAATCTTGAAAAAGGTACTGAGATTTTGCTTTACTGATACTAATCTTAGTTCATGCAGCAAAGAATTTCTAGTAAAAAGATAACCTGTAGTAATCAGGATTTGGTTTGTAGGTGGTGGTGTTTAGTAAACCGTAGTTTCCTCCAATCAAGCTTTGTCTGCAGTAAGTCTTAGTATCGTATGTCGCCGACATGCCAAGCTGATCCAAGTACCTGGAAGTGGAAAACAGAATCAAACCTTCAAACAAAGAGCTTGTAAACCACCCCAGAAAAATATCATAATGAAATTGAAGTAAGCCTACCAAAAGCTGAATACAAATGCATTCGTAACAAGGTTGTGACCACTGTTGTAAGCCCCTCCTGCCTCACCGACCCATGCAGTGGCCGTTGTTGGGGAACTTTTGAGAATGTTCTGCAGACCACTGAACGTACCCGCCTCACCGTCAAGGTAATCCGGATTGAGAATCTTATCAACCAGATGGGTATCAACACCTAAGTAGTCAAATAAAGATTGCCGGATTAGACAGAACAATGTTGGACATACTCACAAGAGGCTCTTCAATCCTATTATTCCCATTCAGTCATCCAGTGGGCCACTTATGAACATCAAATCTGGACCATTGGTAAACTTTTTCCACCTATCCATCTTTTATACATGTATGGCCCACCTGTGGACTAAAAAGGCCTGATTTTTAGGCCATGGCATATATGGTGGTGCCCAACAGATGAACAACTCAGATGTTGCACGCATGTGCCAGACTGGCATATATGGGGAGATTGGGACTTGTGACCAACTCCTACAAGGAACAATCACATTTCTCAAGTGATGAAGTTGCTGAAACTTGTGGGTGATTACAAAAATTGCTTTGTTCGGAATTTCCATACCTGGGCCGAGATTATATATGTGATGGGTAATTACATCCAATTCATTGGGTTGGGTTCGGTCGATGAGTTCTTTGAACCAATTTGCATCATAGAACCCGCCTGGTGCTAGTACTAGTGGCTTAACTTTGAAGCCACTGTATAAATTTTGAATAACAGATCGGAGCGAAATCACGTCAGCGCCGTATTGAGCTGCTCCAATTTTTGTTCCAACGCCATTCCCACTCAGTTCATTACCTGACAATAAATAGGCTTTTAGTGTCTAAAACACCATCGATGATATGTTAATTCAACTTATGAAAAGAAAGAAATTATAAAGTTTGAGTTTTTGACATTAGAGGTCTGTTAGCATTATTTGCACTTATTGCTCGCCTTTCATTAATCATGCATTGTAACTTACCTCATGGTGATCTAGATCATTCATCATGTACGCAAAGTATTCCGTAACAATAACGGTGGCAGACACCACCATTACCTTTACGATATAGACTGTAACGGCCATTACAGTCACTTTTTTATTTATATAAAAAATAATAATAATAAATAAATAAATAAATAAAAACTGAGAAGCTTGTATCGACTTCATAATAGACTGTTATGGGGCCGTTACAAGGATTATAATGGCCGTTACAGGTCATTTTTTCTGTAATGGCCGTTATGACCCCATAACATGTAACGGTTGCCACCGTTACCTTTACATAATGGCCTTTATGGCCCCATAACATTAGTTACGGCACACCATGCGAATACGTTCAACCTGGGGGGGGGACCCACTATTCACCACCATGCAAGGGACAGTTGTTTGAGAATGGTTAGAGACAATTGCCCACACTTCAACACTTTGTGTATGGTGAGGATCTCTGGTCAATGGGATCTTTTCCACATGACCCATGAACTATGGAGCCTACTGGACTCTAGTTGCACGAAGCTTGAAACAATTACACTCTCTCAAATCCCACCAACTCAGTTTGAGTCACATCTAGTCACACTGATTCGGCCGAGTTGTGGAGCCAACTTGATAACTCTTGTTGACTGCAGACCAAGTCATGCCTGGGATCGAGTTTGTCCTTGTCTCAGTTCGAGATCTCATTAAGTCAGGTTGACTTGGCTGAGTTTTTAATCAAGCCAACAAGTTTTAGAACTATGGTTCATAGACGTGTGATTTTCTCTCGGTAAACCATTTTTCACAACTAAAGGCATCCATCGATGGATTTGTTTCTACCATTTCATTTCTCTGTTTTGCATGACTGTTTTGAGTTTTATTTATGTCCTATGTGGTGGGAAGATGAATTATTACCGAGCTCCCAGCCATGAATAGCATAGCCCTTATTGACAGTGTAACGAATAAGAGAAGCAGCATTGGTGTAGTCCCAAGGTCCTCCGGCTGAACCATCTGGCATAGGCACTCTACCATTCAGTGCATTTAACCCGAAAATAACCACAACTCTGAAAAGGAAATGCGAAGGATGAGATGAATCTCTTTCGAATGAGAATAAAATGGTCAGCAACATACAGGAAGTACCAGAAAGTATTTACAAATGTCCAGCAAATTTACGAAACTGAGTTTACTGGGACTTCAAATTTAAATAAAAGAAAAGGTTTTTTTTTTTTAAAAAAAAAGGGAGTGTTTGATAAATCTCTTGGATGAATAAAAAGAGCCCATCTAGTTTGAAATAGTAAAATCAATAATGAAAAAGCATCCTACTCGGCCTTTCTGAAGAATTCGTTCAGCTCGTCCCATCTAGACATGGGTAAGCAACCTTGAGTGAAACCAAACATCTCAGAGGTGTTTCTAATGAATGAATGACAAGGTTGTCGAGGGTCCCCCATGTCGTATATGACCTTATCTTGTAAAGTACCTCCCAATCGAATCTTGATCGGGGAAAATGCTGTAAAATCATCAAAATTTTAAAGTAAATAAATAATAAGAGACTAAGATGAAGAGAATCTACATTCAATTTGAAGAAAATAGTTTGTTAGCCAAGCTAACAGCAACCAACACCAGAAATGTTTCTCATACCTTTCACAGCATTTAACAGAATGGTATTGTTGAGATCCTGCACAAAACGAAGTTTGAAATACATAAGTTTCAAAAACCCAATTCAAATTCTTCCATGAATACACCTGTAACCCATCAGATTCAGTGTCACATTCTCTGAAACATGGTAGTGGTCCATAAAATATTTAACACATTACACAGAGAGAGGAGCAATAAAGTTTAAAAAATACATGTAGGACTTCAGTCCTTTGATAGATTTTCAACAATCAAAATTCTAAAGACATTTTATTTTGGAAAATCAAGCAAGCCCAAAAGCTAAAAAATGGGAAGGAAGAGGTGGTGAAGCAAAGAATCATATTCAAAATTCAAAGCCCAATGTCAAAAGACATCATTTAGACAATCTTCTAGTACAAAATTCTGCAAAGCTCCTTCTCCCAAATCATGGGTATAACTCAAGCCACCAAAAGAGACCCAACGAAGGAATGAATCTCATGAACCTATTAAAAAACCACATCAAAATGTATCATTGAAATCACAGATTCAAATATCAAAAATCCAAAGTTACACCTCATGGAACATGAATGAACTGACAGGAAAGAAACACCATAATTATTTTTAAAAAAGGGGAAAAAAACAAAAAACAATGCAATAAAGCAAATTAAAACCTGAAAAATCGTATGAAACCCAACAGTCAAAATCACTACCAATGATTAAATCCAAACTCATATTTCACAAAACATGGAAACAAAACAGAGCAAAATAAGACCAGATTAAGAAGAGAATCACATTATTACATTATAAACACCCCTTATAAAACCCATCATTTACATCATTCCCAACAATCAAATTCCATTAAACAGTAAATAAAACCACAATAAAAAGGAAAACCCCACAATGAGCAGAGAAATTCATTGAAATATCAAAAACCCATATCAGAATTTATTCTCATATACCATCTCAAACCATCAAACTCCCAAATTTACACTTCCCCAAACATGGAGCCAATATAAAACAACAATTAAATACAAAAACCATTCACCCCAACAGATTATGCAGAAAACGGCATTATATGATAAACCCATTACCAAACCCATGATTTAAATCAGACCCATCAATCAAATTCCACACAAAATCAAACAATCTTGAAAAAGAAGACAACCACATTGAAATATTGAAAACCCAAATCAGAATCCATTGTTATATATCACCTCCAACACTCAAAACTTGCAAATTTCCACATGTACATACATACACATTCATATGTACATATAAACACACTGAAATTAAAACCCACAACTATCCAATTCTCATTACATACATACATGCATAGATACATAAATGCATGAGATGAGGAAAAGAGATACCAGATTGAGAAGGGAAGCAAGATTCCAGCTGCAAGTGCCATAGTCACATTTCTCAGGAGGCCACCAATCCAAAGTAGCACAAACAAAATCGTCATCTATTCTTCCAATAGCAAAGCTGCCATTGATTGTAACAGTCCCTTCACTCACATTAGATGCTGCAGCTACTACTACTACACTTTTCTGGCAAAGCACTCTACTGGGGCCAGCAACCAATACAGACAACCAAAAACACAACCCCATCACCTGATAAACAAGACCCATCTCGGGATTCAAATCAATGGAAAGAATTTTTCAATGTCTCATTGAAAGGAAATGGAAGAAAGGAGGGCTTCAAGAGCAAAAGGTGGTGAAATGCAGACGACCCATTGGAGGAAAACAACTATATATGGTGAGAAAGAGAGAGAGAAAGAAATGGTTCTTTCGTAGAAGTTAGGAATCTCTCTCTCTCTCTCTCTCTCTCTCTCTCTCTCGCTTGGGAAGTGGTTTGGTTTTGAAATCTTTTGTTATACAGAAATTTCAAAGACTGTGGGTGGGACTCTATGATTTATTATTTATTATTTTTCTCAATCCCTTTTATATAGTTTGTACTCGGGTTTTTAGCTCGGCCTATGATCCAGTGATCCAGACCATTGATATGTTGGGACCAACCTTGGATGGACTATGCCCAAAAAGATCTCCTACTTAGTAGGATCTTGTCTTTTCTATTTGTCGTTTGCAGATGGATGGTCAAGATGAGAAAAATATCAACTGCCCATGTTCAACTTTTAAAAGAAAAAGGCCTTTGATTTGTGGCTGAGATTTTCTAATTTTGGAGGTTTTTGGGCCCACCTCTGAAACTGAACCCACTGATATTGGATATGTTCTGGACTAGTGGATCAGTTTAAATAATATTGATAAATGATATTTACACCCCCCTAAGTTTTGATGACTTTACAACTTTTACACATGAGAAATGGGTAAAAGGGGCGTGTTATCAAAAGGAGAGAGGTGAAAATAGTTTTGCTTTTTAAAAAGCCGCGCTAGCGTAGCTAATGCTAGGTACATCGCCGACTGATAGCCACGTAGGTGAAACTTTTGTAATATCCACTCCGTCCGTAAGCTGAATTGTATTATTTTAAGTGTCGAAAACAAAAAATATGATAATTCAGAAATTATATAGACCACATCCCAGGAAAATCTTGGGACAGGACTTCCACCATTAGTTTTGTGTAGGGCCCACCTTGGTGTTTATATTCCATCCAATCCATTCATCTGATATTCCATATCAGGAGAACAGAATTAGCAAAAATTCACAGTATTCTAAAACTTGTGTGGGCCATAACGCATAAATTTAGAGAATTTTAGGTATAATTGCATGTGTGGCCCACCTGAGTTTTTATCACCTTATTTTTTTAGATCAAGGCTAAAAAATGGATGATGCACCTGATGGACGGCGTGGATTTAATGCAAACTAAATCCTTTTCTGCACGTGTGTGAAAGAAAGTAACCGCGGTCAGTACCTACGCAAGCGCTTTAGCTCTTTAAATATTTCTGAGATTTGGTGCAAGCTGGATTTTGCAGTGGCTGCTAGTCAATCAGTTTTAACATTGTCTCAGGTTTTTTTATTCTATTTCAATCCACACCGTCCAAACCGTGGGCCTCATTGCAGATGGAGCAGTGAGCTGGATCTCTGATAGATAAATTTCTGGGTTGACTTGGGGTGTTTCATTGGGCATTCATATGCAGGAAAGGCCCAATCTCTATTTAGGGCCTATTCGTTTGGCCAGTTAGGAATTGTCAATCTACACCGTCTAAATTGTGAGCTTCAATATGGATGGAGCAGTGAGCAAGACCTCTGGTAGTCAAATTTCTGGCTTGACTTGGGGTGTTTTGATTTCATATAGAGGGAAAATCCCTATTTCTATTTAAGGCATGTTTCTTTTACAAATTATTGGCACTTAGGTTTGTTTCCTACCAAGTGTAGTATGCTTGG
Organism: Magnolia kwangsiensis; assembly: GCA_037074715.1. Taxonomy (NCBI): domain Eukaryota; kingdom Viridiplantae; phylum Streptophyta; class Magnoliopsida; order Magnoliales; family Magnoliaceae; genus Magnolia; species Magnolia kwangsiensis. The sequence continues at coordinate 34,784,696 of CM073582.1, read as the reverse complement.
ATCAACTTTGATTCCAAGTTCCAAAATAAGTAGATGTGTCCAGTATATATTTATATGATTAAAGTGTGAGAAGATCAATTACTTACTTAATCACTTGCATAAAATTACAGTGATTAGGTGATCATTAAAAGGTAAGGTTCTTCCTTTAAAGGCGGGTTGCTTTATGACTTCCACCAAGAAACACTTTCAGAATATTAGTACAATCAAACGGAAGAAAAAAAAAATTCACATTCAATCATTACGAGCAACTGCAAAAAATGCATCTCTTGAAAAAACTACATGATATTGAATAAAGGACAAATCCAATGTATAGGCATATCTTTGGATTACCACTAAAGATTATAACTAAGAATTACTGCTCTTACAATAAGTTGAGATAAAAGATAAATGAATGGATTGGATTGTGTTGTTTTTGAAATTTTTTGAATTGTTAAGATATCTTGCTCAGTTGAATTCATTTGCTATTTATAAAGTTCTATTGCAACTTGTTCTTCTAGATGCTTCCTTCATTACTCCAGCAGTTACAATAGTCTTCTTCCTAACTGTTCCTCTTCTCTCGACTAAGTTCAACTTTAGTCGTTAATTGTTCATTGGCCACACATTGGTTGCATTGCTTTCATTTGTTATCTAACAACATGTAGTATTAATTCTTCTAGATGTTTTTCTCTTTAATATGGAAGTCGAACCATTGCCACGTAGTTTTCTAGATCCTTCTGTCTTTCTCGATACATTTCCATTTGTCTGTTCCGCTTCTGAATGCCTCCCGGCTGCTCATTCCACTTATAGACGCCTCTCGCCCGCTTGTTATGCTTCTGAACACCTCTCGGCTGCTCGGTCTGCTTTTGGACACCTCTTGGTTACATCTCCTAGATGTTTCTCGGCCATCTAGTTTACTTTTGAATACCTCTCAACTGTTTCTCATCTTATCATCCTACCAATTGTGATTCCATAAAAATACTTTAAATATTCTTAAAGATCTTTAAACGTTATATCTTTACTTTTCTATAACATGTGTTATTTCTAATTGAGTTTCTTAAGAATTGTCAGAAATATAAATAAGGTATCACACGAATTAGGAATTGTTAATCCACACTGTCCAAGTCGTGAGCCTCATTATGAATGGAGGAGTGAGCTAGATCTCTAATACTCAAAATTTTAGGTTGATTTAGGAGTGTTTTGTTAGCATTTATATTACGAAAAAATCTCAATTTTTTTATTTAAGGCATGTTTGTTTTATCAATTAGAAAATGCATAATATTATAAATTATATTATTCATTGCTGACAATATTTACCCTCTGTCCATTAATTTCTATGTTGATTTATTGGTTGTAAAATTATAAAATAATATATTTATCTTACTTTAATGTAAAATCATCATATTTTCGTTTTCCTACACTTCAAACCCTTCAGATTGCGTCATGTATATCTGACCTTCTAGTTATCCATACAAAAATACAATCTTCACATCTAACTGTTCCAATTCTATATTGCATTGAGCAACCAACGCTAATACAAATTTGATAGATACTTGCTTTACCATTGGCGAAAATATGAAGTCAATACTACCTTCTAAATATAACCCTTTGCTATCAATCTAGCCTTGTACCTATCAAGTTTCTTCTGGTAAATCCATTTACAACCAATAGTTTTAAGTCTAATGGACAAGTCTACTAACTCTCACGTTCCATTCTTGTGCAGCGAGTTTATCTCATCATATATCACTATCATTCACTTTTCCATATCTTTAGCTTCTAGAGCTTTCTAAAAAGTAGACGAATCTCCCTTATCCGTAATGAGAACAAACGTAATGCTTGATTCATTCTTGTATCTCAATAGTGAACTGTGATCTCTCGGTGGATTTCTCCTGACAGGTGGTGCAGCCACCTCTTCCTGTAACTCTATCTATGGCTTAGGTTTTTTATGTATTTCACCTTTGTTTGTTTCAACATCAATCACTATTTTTTATTTTTTTCGTTTCCTTGTGTTCATCCTTCCGAAACAATGAACCTTCATTAAACTTGACGTCTCGGTTAAATATGACTTTATGTGAAACCCGATCATATAATCTATACCTTTCACCCCATCACCATATCTAAGAAAAGTATACTTTTTAGCCATTTGGTCTATCTTATCTCTCTCAACCGATGGTACATTAGAGTAAGCATCACAACCAAATATCTACAGTCTCGAATAATCAACTACTTGACTATTCCATACTTCTTGTGGAATTTTGCAATCAATAGCTATAGAGAGAGATCGATTCACTAAATAACAATCTATATAGACAACCTCGGCCCATATCTCCTTGCCCAACTTAAAATTACTTAACATACTTCAGGATCTTTTCAAAAAGGAGTCTGATTCATACGTTCAGCCATATTATTTTGCTCTGGTGTATGCCTTACTGTGTTGTGCTTTGCTATTCCATCACTCTTACAATATCGATTAAATTCCATTGAAGTAAATTTACTATCATTATCAACCCTCAAAATTTTCACCTTTTGCCCTATATGTTTTTCAACCATCAATTTTTCATATCTTAGAAGTAGAAAACACATTAAATTTATATTTCATAAAACAAACCCAAAACTTTCTAGAGAAATCGTAAATAAATGTAACAAAAAATGACGATCCTTCTCTAAATACAACGAGTAACTAACCCCACACATTCAAATACACGTAATCAAGCTGACCTTTACTAACATGCTTCCTGGTTTTAAAGCTTAACCTTACTTATTTCCCATATATGCAATGCTTATATATATTTAAATCAAAACTTTTAAAACTAAGAATTAAACGACGATTAAGAAGTACATTAATATTGCGCTCGATCATGTAACCTAAGGCGCATGCCATAAATGTGTCGACGTGGTTTTTGCTACAGACGTTGCGGCTCTATTCGATATAGTATTCTTGATCAGCTTACAAAGATTTTCTCTCATTTATGCCTTCATAATAGTGAGTGCTCTTTTAAAAACCTTCATGACATCTTCATAAAATGAGAAACTTGCATCCGAATGCATATAAAGCTCCTATATAGATTAGATTCTTCTTCAAATTCGGAATGTGCCTCACATCAATTAGAGTACACTCTACCCATTAAATATCATAATGTAAACTGAACCAATTCTTATAATCTTGTAAGTACGATCATTGCCCATAAGAACTGGGCTACCATCATACTCGGTATATCTGGTTAACCAACTCCAATAATGACACATATGGTGCGATGCCTCCTATCCAAAATCCACTCATGTTAGAAGTGACCAACCTTCGACATTGACAACACATCAACACCACCCAATCCTTTACCAGACCTCGTTGAATTGGCTTCCTGTGGTAAATCAACTGATTTCTCCTCTTTTTGGGTTTTTAGATATCGACAATCATTTTTCATATATATCCCACCATCTGACAATTCCAACACTTTAACTTAACTTTTCCCTTTGACTTAGATTTAGACTGTGACTTCTCATTCTCTTGTTCAGATGATTTTTCCTGAGTAAATAATACATATGTAGAATTTCATTCACATTCATCTCCACTTTTCCTTCTCAACTACTTCGATTCAAGGGTTGAGATAATGGTATCGACATCTAAGATATCATTACCATGGCATAAAGTATCAACCCAATACTCATAAGACTCTAGGAGAGACATCTGCAAAATTAGGATTTTGTCTTTTTCATCAGTTTTCACCTCCATACTTGTTAACTTGCAAATCAATTAGTTGAAGACGTTAATGTGTATAGAGAGATCCGACCCTTCCACCATCCTTAGAGTATAAAACTGTCTCTTTAGATTTAGACAATTGGTGAGCGATATCATCATGTAAATGCTCTCCAACTTCACCTAAAAACCCGCGGTAGTCGTTTCATCAATGGTATTGTACAGGACCACATTAGCCAAACACAATTGGTTTGTGTGAAATTAAGTTCATCTCAATCATCTTCCTTCATAGATTCCAGTTACTTCACTTTACTCCAGGAATGCATACGGCAAATATTGTTGAACTAGGATGGCTTTTATCTTTAACCTCCATAGTTTAAAATTATTTTTTACCTGTGAATTTTTTTGTCTCAAAATTTCCATTCGATCCCTTCGATGTCATGTTTTCATATTCAATATAATAACCTGATCCTACGCTTCAATATCACTTATTGGGTGATAATACTCCTTAATGGGCACAAAAACAACCTTAAACATAATTAACCAAGCAATAGAAAAAAAAAAAAGTAAAACGACGATCAATCTACTATAATCTTGCTCTTGCTTCGGTGGTAGAATCTTAGGAGTTTCACCACCTGGTTAAGGGTCCGAGTACCCGTAGGCGATGAAATCTCACTACGGTGTGAGTGTGTGGCAATGTGTGTGCGTGTGTTACAGAAAAAACAAAAAGTTGTGAGATGTTGGACAACTTACATTAAAAACTCTATTTTTTTCCTCCAAATCTTTAAAAAATCGTACTAACTTCTTAAACACATCTAGCATTACTCTAAATGCATATGCCAACGCATTTATACACTACCAATGTAATGAATGGCCTAAAACAACAATGGGACCATGGAGCCACGCGTAGTATAGCTCTTCTTTTAATACACATGTTAAAAGGGAAAGTACAATGCTCGGGCCCATATATGATTGTACAGAACTATTACTATTTTAGTCGTACAAATGGGCCATGTTTCGCTTATTCAAACCGTTGATGTGGGCCATGCACCAAATATTACCCTCCTTGAAATATCCGGGTTGTATGATATTTGAGCTTTTATCTGGGTGGAATGTGAACTTCTGCAGCATTTTGTCTATTAACCGTCTATTTTCTTACAAGCTATTCAAGGGTTAGGATGCTCCAAATTAGAAGATATTTGGTTAATAGGCAATCCACAGTGGGGCCCACAATATCAACTATTTGGATAACTAATCAATGGGTATGTCGTGATGCGATTTTTCGACTGAAGAACAAAAATATGAAATTACGAATTTGCCACCCTTCCATAAATGTGCCTACGTAACATATGGGGGCAATCCATGGCCGTTTGTTAAAACTAGCGCATGTGGACCACAGCATTAAATTGTCAACTGTGTATCGAATGCACTTCCAACGGAAAGATAGTGGGCCCCCACTTTTAATACACGATGGTGCTTGAAAAGCTATGTGGGACCCACCATGTGTTTTACCCCTCATTTTAGGTTACCAGAGGCATATTCAAAACTTATGTGGACCACACAATACAAAATAATGATAATTGAATGCCAATTAAAAGCTTTTCATAAACTGTTGTAATATTTATTTGCTATCTAATAAGGTTCACACGAATTTGAATAAAAGAGAAAACATAAATATCAACTTTACCTCAAATTTATATAGAACTAGTGGGGTAGAGCTTACTCTATCCATTCATCCTTTTTTAGGCAAGGGCTTAAAATTTGAGACAAACCCAAAACTTAAGTTAGTGACATGATAAAAAATAATGAGGATAGAATATCCACCATTGAGGGGGTCACTGAAGGTTTGAATCACGCATTCTTTTATGCTTTCAGTTCATTCCAGTAGGAATAACCTTATGAAGGGGTTGAATGGCATATAAACATTGCAGTGGACTCATAAGGGTTTCAATCACTGATGTCATCTCTTAGTGTGGCTTGTTTAAGTTTTGAATTTGCCTCATTTTTTAACTCATTTATTAATAAATTTGGATCTGCTGTTTGTTACAAATAGATTTATTTTTTTTGTTTTCCTATATTGTGATTGGTCCACATCTGAATTGTTGCACTAAATGAAATTCATGAGGATGTGGTTCAAACACATTGCAACAAATATTTTTTTCTATTTGTGACATCTAAGGGATCTGAATTATTTAACATAAGTTAGTAAAATGGATAGATAAGATGAATTTCTAGCAAACATTATACTGGGCTCCACTTAGCTGCTCATAGCAGCAACTTCACAGCATGCAAGCAATCCTAGCCTTGAGATATTTTTAATGGTGGGCGTTCAATCACCAATGTTTTCTATAATGTGATCCACCTTAGATTTAAATCTACTTTAGTTTTAAGCTCGTGCCTTATGATGACAAAACACATCATATGGTGGGACTAAAGAGCTTTTTCGGCGCCACACTTGGGTCAGTGCGATGTGCTACACTTGGCAATCCAGACACGTTGGACTCCACTAGTTGGGTTCTTTGTGTCACTTGTCATGAAACTGCATGAAATATTATTGCATGGACAATTGATGATAAAAGCTGTGGGCACATTGATTAATATTGTATTTAAAACTAGTACACGGATGGGGTACCACCTCGACTGTCCCTAACTCGGTGGGGGCTCTGATTATCCACCGTAATGTTTGGGTTTTATTCAGACCGTTTATATATTTTTTTCCATATTATTTTATGATATAAGTCCAAAAAGAGGCAGATATATGGCTCAAGTGGGCTACACAACGTGGATTGAATGCCTATTGTTGAAAATTTTTAGGGTCCACCGAAGTTTTGGATGAAGCTGATATTCATATTTTTCATTCATCCACTTATATCTAACTTTATGAATAGGTTGGATGGCAAATAAACCCTACCAAGATTTCAACTGTAGACGTCATTATCACATGTGGTGTGGTTCACTCAAGCCTTGAATGTATCTCATTTTTTATTTTTATTTTTGTTTAGATACTTAAAATGATATGGCAAAAAGGATGGACCGTGTGGATTAAATCAATATAACATAGTGGCCCCCTCAGATATCCTGCATGTGACGAGCTGGGGACTGGCGGGCATACTACCCAATCCGCAATCTTGGAAGTAGAGCTGGGTAGAATCTGACTTGCTCCAACGAATTAGACCCGATTCGATCCGAACTGAAGGCCAGGATCGAGTCGGTTCGAGTAGGCCCACTTGGATCCGAACATACATTGAGTCGAGTTTGGATCAATGGTCAATCCAGACCAATCCGATCTGATTCGGTCAGGTATTATATAAGTGATATTTACTTTTTATTTTCACTTTTTTACTACCCGCCTCACCTGAACAAAGTCTTAATCCCTCCCTTCTCTTTCTTTACCCAAACGGCGCCGCACCCACCCATCTCTCTCTTTCTTTCTCTCCTCCTTTCTCTCCCAATTTCCCACCTCTCTCTCTCTCTCTCTCTCTCTCTCTCTCTCTCTCTCTCTCCCCCAATCTTGATTCAGCCCAGTCCAAATCGACTAGATAGACACAACTCTTTCCGACTCGGTTCGGGTCAAGCCAGTAAGGATTCGGATGGATCGAGTCAGCCCTGCTGGACTCGGTCCCAGATCAGATCAAGTTCAGGTCAGGTTCTTGGAAAAATCGGATAGAGTCAAGCTGGACCTAATACGGTCCAACTCGACTCGATGCCCACTTCTACATGGAAGTAACACTATTTAATTATTTAATCATGTATGATTGGATGTGGATTGCATGATATTGATGGTGCGTTGACCTAGCAAAGTTATGTAGCCCACCATGTTGTATTTGTTATATCCACACCTTTCATGCATTTTGCAAGATCAATTTATTGCATGAGCTCCAAAATTCAAGTGGACCACACCACATAAAAGCAGTGGGACTATGTCAACCACTGTTGAAATGTTCCTAAGGCCCACCACGATGTTTATTTTCCATCCAACATGTAGAAATACCTGGATGAAGGTAAAACTTATGTGAACCCCAAGAAGTTTTCAATAGTAGGCATTCAATCCCTATTGCATTATATGTCGTGGTCCACTTGAGTTTTGGATTTGCCTAATTTTTTTTCTCGTGACTTAAAATGATTTCACAAAATGAATGGACAGTGTGGATATAACACATACAACATAGTGAATGGTATTCATGGATAACATCATTTGATGATGATAAATGATGTGGCGACTAGAGATGTACACGAATCGAGCTAACTCGGTTAGCTTGCTCGACTCGACTCGAAAAAGCTCGATTTTACTTGGTTTGAAGCTAGGTTTGAGCTGATTTTTTAAGCTCAAAAATGAGTTCGAGATGGCCCTAGCCCGACTCGACTCGGATCGAACCTAGCTCAAATCAAACTAGGGTTGAACCAGTTTGATGACTCGGTTACTTTGAGATGTTGCTCACCACGTGTTTGATGAAATGATCCAAAGAAGTATTGCTGGTAACAAGAAAGGTATGTATATGAAACCAACATTCTTTTTTTTTATTAATTTTTATATTGCTTAAAAGATGTTTAATAAAATACATGTAAAATCTTTGTTGTCGTCTCAAATATAATAAGATTTTGAAAGTGCAGTTTAGGTGTTTGTGAAAATGCTGCAATAGTAAACTCAACTTGCACTGGCTAAGCTGTTGACCAAACTAAGCCGAACGGACCAATCAGCTCAAGGACTGAGTTGAGCCAAGTTCATGAGGTCAGCTAGTGGCCGAGCCCAGGCCGGCTCGAGTCGGTTGACTCGATGTCCACTGTGGCGACATTGAATGTACGGTGTTTGGCAGGAGCACTATTTTTTCATTTATTAGTGTTTAATCGTATATAGCGTACGCAGCATTTACTACTTGTCACAAACAGCTGCAGTGCAGAGATAATCCATTCAGTGGTTTGAACGGACCGGATCTATTTATAACAACTGTATCCATCCATCGTACTTCACCAACCATGGAAGCCCCATCTATCCTAAAGGCAAAAGGCACAAACGTACGTCGTAAAAGGGCCAGCGTACGTGGGGTATGCCAACCACTGAAGTCTGTGGGTGTCGTCCCACAGGAGCAGGGCATCTGATTTTCACGTGGTGGGCCCTACGCACAACTAACGTTAGGCGTCCCCTTATCAATAGATTCCTATGATGTGGAGCATATAAGCTTTGAATGAGCGTGATTTTTGGCAGATAAGGTTAACATGAGGTGGCACACGTGATGGACGGTGTGGATCTCATGAAAATTACCGCTTTTGAGGCGCAGGCTAAAGCTGACTTGATAAAATAACTGCAATCTAACTTTTTGTCCCAATCCAACTGGTCGACTCGAATTCGGCAGTCACCCCTCCATTACCGAGATTTGGGTAGTGGACGGTTCTGTGGGCCCCATAATGATATATTTGTCTTATCCATACCGTCCATCCATTTTTCCAGCTCATTTTAGGGCATTAGACCGAAAATGAGATGCATCCAAATCTCAGGGGTACCACGCCAAAGGAAAAGGTGGTGATTAAATGGCCACCATTATAAACTTCTTGGGGCCATAAAACATTTTCGATCAAGCTGATATTGGATGGCAAATAAGAATTACACTGAGCCTTAGGAGTATTTTAATGGTCATCATTTAATCACCAAGTGTGGTGTGGTACACCTGATATTTAGATCCGTCTCATTTTTTGGATCATGCACTGAAATGAGCTGAAAAAAATGATGGACGGAACGGATAAAACACATACATAATGATTGGGCCCACAGCTTTATTCGTTCAGTGATAAGTGCGTGAAATGGACCGTTAAATTTTCTTATCATGGGGTGGTGGGCCGGAATGCAGCATGGGAGCTTCAATTGCACCGATCGTGTCCAAGAAGAATGAACATAATGGATGCCATTAGAATTTCAGTTTGGTACTGTGGACTACCAAACGTGGTAGGTATACTCTTATTGACTTCACCAAAGGTGGCCCACCTTTCTATCTGTTTGGACATACAAAATACAATGGGTGTCCATAGACCCACATAGTTCAATGGCACTGGGGACCACATGATACAATGGAGTTGGGGGAGTGGATCAGGTGTTATAATGGCAACACCTTAGTGGATGTTTTCCTCACCGTGGGGCTCACTTTGATGTATGTGTTTTATATCCATGCCGTCCATCAATTTTTCCAGCTTATTTCAGAGCATGGTCTTAAAAATGAAGAAGATCCAAATCTCAAGGGGACCACACAGTATGAATTGAATGTGCACCATTAAAAACTTCTTAGGGTCCACAAAGGTTTTGGAATAATCTGATACTTGTGTTTTCCATTCATCTAGTTCTGTGTGACCTCAACAGGTTGGACGACAAATAAATATTATGGTGGGCCCTACAATGGGCAATCAACGACCACTGTTTCATGTGATTAGAGCGATATACGAGTTGAGTTAGCTTGCTAAGCTCGCTTGATTCGACTCCGAAAAGCTTGACTTGCATCGGCTTGAATTTGGATTTAAACTGATTCAAGTTGATTTTTGGAGCTAAAAGAAATTTCGTCTCGAATTTGAGCTCACTTGTGCTTTACTCAACTTGGATTGAACTTCGACTTGAACTGACTCAAATCAAATCAGCTTGGTGACTCAGTTATTTTGATATGAATGATGCTTACCGAATATTTGATGAAATGACTCAACGAAGTGTTGGCAAGGAAATAATGAATATATTGGTTGTTTGATTTTGATACTGCTCACTTGGGTGTTTGATTTCAATGTTGCTCTCCAGGTGTTTGATGAAATAATCGTGAAATATTATTACTCTTTTACATTATGTGAGAAATTGAAGATGTATTTTATTGGTTTAAGAAAATACTGAACAGGTTTAAACTCGACTCGAATTGCTTAAGTTATTGATTGAACCGAGTCAAGGATCGGGCTGAGTTGAATTCAAGTTGGGGTTAACTATGGGCCGAGCTGAGCAGAGTTGTGGTAAGCTCAACTCAAGTCAAATTCTGTACAGAACCACCTGTGGTATGGTTCACTTGGGATTTTGATATACTTCATTTTTTTTATAAAATATCCAAAAATAAGCTGATACGTGTGGATATTTAACACATACATCAAGGTGGGCCCCACACCCACCATGGTGTTCCTGATCCCCTCCCTTGAGCTATATCAGTCTACGACTTCAGACTAACTTTAGGTAACTCGCAGGCTCGAGTTGAGGTTTGGTAATCCCCATACGCCGAAGCTCTAGTAACTTTATCAGTGTACCTTCTTCTGGCCATTCCATTCTGCGGAAGGAGCTAAGGTTGAGAGCGCCCAAACGCGGCATTGGTGGAGCGCGGCCAAGGCAGGCTACGCCCTTTTAAAATAAACGGACGGCCAGTAAATTATAATACCAACCGTCCGTTTTTGCTGTTTGCTGTGGACCATGGAGCGATCGAACGGCGTCATGGCTGAGGAAGAAGTACGAATTTGTGTCGCGCTTGGTGGAAAGCTCTGATCACGCACACGTAGACCATAGTGGCACGCATGCCCTTGATTAGATGGAGTAAGAAATCCATCCCGTCCATCTGTTTCTCCAGCCAGCTCGTGTTAGGACATGAGTCTAGAAATGAAGCAGATCCAAAACTCTGTTGATCCTCGCGAGAGGAAAAACTCCCGGGTCCAACGTGATGTGTAGTGAGTATATGTCACCCAGATCCTTCATAAGGTCATTACTATTACGATGAACTGAAAATACAAAAACCATTATCCCGATCCAAAACTTCTGTGGCCCCATTTTAATGGTAGAGGTTCAATCCTCACTGTTTCTTATGACGACGTGGCCCACTTGAGTTTTGTATATGGGTCATTTTTGAGCTAATGTAGTGACATGATCAGGAAAAACAGATGGACAGAGTAGATTTGGATTGCATCCGTGTCTTTGACCTCTAAAAGTTGAGCACAGTTATTTCTTACACTAAAACCCTTGACCTCGAGTTGAAACTCTTATCAATCTACCACCGATGAGTTTACCACCTCGCCATAGGATCACAGGCGTTTGGCATGAGACATACTTATACACACAACCATCCATTGTATTGAGCTTCGTTGGGCCACTAGTATGTTTGTAAGAAATCTACCCTGTCCATCCATTTTGCCGGCTCATGTCAAGACATGAGTCCAAAAATGAAGCAGATCCAAAACCCTAGTGGGCCTACTATTAAAACCTCCTGAGTCCACCGTGATGAGTAATGTGTATATGTCATCCAAATCGTTCGTAAGGTCATTATACTACTAAGATGAGTTGAAAATACAAAAACATTATCTCGATCCTAAACTATTGTGGCCCCATTTTAATGGTAGGGGTTCAATTCTCACTATTTCCTATGATGTGGCCCGTTTGAGTTTTGGATATGTCTCATTTTTTAAGTTCAAATAGTGATATGATCTGAAAAAACAGATGGACGGAGTAGATTTCTCAAACTTCCTGCGACTTTGCCCTACGTAGATGAGCAGGATTACTTTGATTGTCTTGGCACGAGACATACACACGGAGCTATCCATAGTATTGCGCTTCGCTGGGCCCACACGCGCCTACAATGCATACCATCTACATGCGACCACATGTACCTGTGGGACAGATTAATACAATATCCAAGCCGTCCATCAAATGGGTCCTACAGTATAAATGTTCTTTACAAAATATCAAACTGGTACACTCATCAGGTGGGCCACGATGTTCGAAAAAGTTGTGCAGTTTAGAACACTGCCCAAGTTTCTAGTCATCCATTTGCTGTGATGCTCCATCCACCGTGGGCCCCATGATGTGGATGGTCAGGATTGTAAATAGATATAGAGGTTGGAAAGAGGAAGACGAGGGATGGGCTTAAATGTGTCTTAGAACGTGGGTCCACATCATGTCCGAGCCATGTGCCTTCCACGTCATCAAATCAAAGTCAAGCTTTTAAAGGCCGAGAGCGGATTAGCTGTTTGCCTGTTTCCCAGGCAACAGCTCAGTGGATGTTACGCTAACCGTGTGAGGCCTGCCTTGATCTATTTTTTGTATATCAATGCCGTCCATCTGTTTTCACATCTCATTTTAGTCTTAGATTCAAAATTATAAGAAGATCGAAATCTCATGTGGACTATATTAATAGAAACAGTGATGAATAATTATTAAAAACTTTTTATGGACCACAAAGGCTTTAGATCAATCAGATATTTATATTTTCCATTTATCCATATCATTTTGACATTATCAACAGTTTGGATTGAAAATAACAATTAAAAAAACCTTATGATGGGCTCTTTGGATTTTTTAATGGTGAAGCACTCTATTACCACTGTTTCTTGTGGTGTGGTCCATCTAAAATTTGGTTCTACATAATTTTTGTACCCCAGGCTAAAATAGTATGAAAAAAACGGATGGATGGCGTTGATATAGAACACATCATGAAGGTGGACCCTATGGTAGGGGTAACACCTGCTACACTGTTACCCCGGTAAGACTGAATTCGCGCCCGGCAAGGCCATGGTTCACGCGTGCCAGAATGATGGAATGACATTTACGACCCATGCCTGGTACGATGCCCGCGGTGGAAGGGGAAGGGAAGATTCCCGCATTGGAAGGCAAACGGATTGGCTGGTGTGCCACGGAAGCCGATTAGGACGCGGATTTAAGTTCCTGCTTTGGTAAACTGGGTAGGGCGGAACGTGATGTTTTTAAGAAATCCACCCTGTATATCCGTTTTCTAATATATTTTTAGGATAATAGGCAAAAAATAGCCATATCCAATACTCAAGTGGACTTAAAATATGAGTATTGAAGGTACACAGTTAAAATATTTGTAAGCTATAGAAGTTTTGAATCAGGCTAATATTTGTGTTTTCAGTTCATCCAAAGTAGGAACGACCTTATTAAGGATATAAATGTCATGTAAACATTACTTTCTACTCCAGGAAATTTTCAACGGTAGGAATTTTCCTATCCACCTTTTACACTAGTGCGGCCCACTCGAGTCTTGGATCCTTTTCAGTTTTAGTTTCAAGTCCTAAAATGAGCTCAGAAAACGGACGTTCAGGGTGAATTTCCTAAAAACATCACGTTGGGCCCGCCCAGTTTTAGCGCGGGAACTTCTGCTTTCGCAGGAAATTCGCGTCCGCCGATTAGCTAATATACTTGTGGCGAATTGGGAAACCGATGGGCTACTCCCCTGACACTCGCCCCGGGGCTGGTGGTCGGTGCTCTGTGGGCCTACTGTGATGTATGTGTTTCATCAATTCTGTTCATCCATTTTTAAATATTATTTTATTACTTGATGATAAAAATGTACTATATATAAACCTCATGTGGACCACAACACATGAAAATAATAGTGTAGACCACATCACATGAAAACAATAGTGATTGGATATCCACCATTAATATCCTCCTAAGGCCCAATGTACTGTTTATTTGACATCCAATCTGTTGATTAGGTCATACATGCCCAGATGAAGGAAAAATACAAAAATCAGCTTGATACAAAACTTTTATGGCCCCCACAATATTTTTAATGGTTGACACTCATTAAACACTGTTTCCTGTAATGTGGTCCAATTGCGATTGGTATATATCTCATTTTTGGTCTCATATCTTAAAATGATCTGTAAAAATAGATGGACAGCATGGATGAAACACATACATCATGGTAGGCCCCACAGAGCCATTGGCTGGTGTAGGGGGAGTAGCCAATCCGTTTCCGGCGCATTGCATGTGGAAGACCTGTCATTCTTCAAGCCCGTGGCAGGGACGAGGATTTCCTGCGAAAAGCCTGCTCTGGGAAGCTAGGTGGGCCCACTGATGTTTTTGATAAATCCACAGGAGAAAATACCAAAAAACAGGTAAATCTAAAATCAAAGGCGCCCATTTTAGAGGAAACAGTAGGAATTCAGTGACTACCGTTGAAATATTTGTATGGCATCAAAGTTAGTTTCTTATCATGCCAAGATTTTTTATGTTTTCACTTCGTGCCTGTCCTCATGACGTTATAAATAATTTTGATGGCCAAATAAACATAAGGTTGGAACCCAGGAAGGCTCCAATGATTTTTAATGTATCTCCTGAAATGATCTATCAAAATAGATCGGAGGGAATTTTTAACAAACATTAATATGGCCCCACCTAGCATACCAGCTAAAGGCTTTTCGCTTTTGTAGGAAATTTGCTTCCCATGACGGTACAAATAATGGAAATAAGATTAAAGTTCTGTAGGCCACCTAATTATGCTTTTATTATATCTACACCATTTATATCATTTTAAGGTATGTACCAAAAATGAGTCAAATCCAAAACTCAAATAACCACACTGCAAATAGCAATGGAACAATGATTCCACTCTTAAGACATTCGTAGGTCCACCCTAATATTTTTTCTCCACCTAATCTAATCATAAGGTCACGCAGCATGCATGAAAAGAAAAAACAAATACCAGATTGATCTAAAACTTCTTTGACTCCCTAGAAAGTTTTAATGGTAGACTTTCAATCTTCCACTACTTTCTTTAACATAACCATCTTGTTCTTTGGATCCATGGGCTTTTAAAAATAATCTTATAAAATGGACTAATGATTTTAATATAACAGGTACATTATGGTTGGGCATATAACTTGGTGACGTCAACACACCAGCAACATAGCTGGTGTGCGGCACACGATCCAATCCACTTTCACAATACGCTAGTAGGCCCACGGTAAAGGGGGAGTAGAAAAGAAGCATATTTAAATCTCAGGTGGGCCATACTACAAGAAATGGTTGAACACTCTATGGAAGGTTCATTTGAATATTTTAACAATGTTTATATGCCATCCAACATGTTGATAAGGTTACACAAGCTTAGACAAGGGAAAAAAACAAATATCATCTTAATACAAAACTTTTGTGGTAATGGTAAATCACCATTGTTTCCTGATTTATGGTCCACCTGATATTTCAAAAAACAGATTACCGGTGTGGATATATATATATATATATATATATATATATATATATATATATATATATATATATATATATATATATATAAAGATGGGGCCATGGTAAGGCTTCCACCATCTTTGGTTATGCCTAGGCAGCACCTAATCCGCTCCTCCTTGAAGGTGTGCCCTCTAGAAATCAGATTTCGTACCGAGTAACTTAACAGGCTTTTATCGTACAAAGTGAACACTGTCGAGCTTATTGTGAATGTATGTGATTTATCCACACGGTCAATCCATTTTTGGAGCTCATTTTAAGGGTTGAATCTAAAATTGAAGGATATCTAAAGTTCAAGTGGGCCACACCATAGGACATAGTGGGAATAATGATTTTCATGGTTGAAACCTTCCTAGGGCTTACAATGATGTTTATTTATCATCCAACCAGTTCTTAAGATCACACAGACATAGATAAAAGGAAAACACAAATATCATCTTGATCCAAAACTTTTGTGGCCCTTGAGAATTTTCCAATGGTTGATGTTCAATTCACACTGTTTCCTTTCCCGTGGACCAGGGGTGTACATTGAGCCAAACCGAATCGAGCTGGCCTTAGTTCGACTCGACTTGACCTCAGCTCGAACTTGGCTTAGCTCGGTCCTCGAGCTTGACTGGCCAGCTTGGCATAGTTTGGTTAGCAGCTTGGGCCAACTTGGGCCGAGTTTGAGCCAAGATCAAGCCGAGTTCGCCATCGAGGCATTTCCACAAACACTTGTACTGCGTACATTCAAAATCCATAAACACTTGGGTGGAGTAGGATGCAATCCGCATTGGGTTTCCACACCATTTTCAAACAGAAAAGCAAAGATACACATTTCGTCCTCGTGCAGTGTCAAACCTATCTCGACCCTGCTTTCTTTGTCCCTGCTGTTTTCAATATAAAAGCTTCCTGCTCTCTCAATTGATGCCATCTCTGTCTTCCTTGGCTTTCCCTATCCAAAATCCTTTTCGTAGACCTACCAATAAGAACGAATCTGTCACCCAACCGAGTCAAAGTTCTATAAAGCCTATTCCATACCTCTGCCATTGATTCATTTTATCAAACAGTTGATGAGCAACATGCCAACATCAATGGCAAAGTAATCGAGTCACTGAACTGGCTCGATTCGAGTTGGATTTGAGCTCGATTCGATCCGAGTCGAGTTGAGCTAGGGCTGATCGAACTCGGCTCAAACTCATTTTCAAACTCAAAAAATTAGCTTGACTCGACTCGAACTCAGTTTCAAACCGAGCCGAATTGAGCTTTTTCAAGTCGAGTTGAGCAAGCTAACCGAGCTTGCTCGGTTTGTGTACACCCCTACCCATGGTGTGGTCCCCTTGAGGTTTGGATATGCTTCATTTGGGCTCAAGCCCTAAAATTATCTGGTAAAATGGCTGGACGGAGCAGATAAATTTTAAAATACATGAATCACGGTGGGCCCCACAGAATTTACTCAGTACGCAGTCCGCTTCCTACCCTTCCCGGGGAATATCTGTCCAGTCCAGTCGTCAGGCACGCCACATGTGTACTTGACTGGACTCGCCTGAGTCGACTCAACTCGTTAGATTCTACTCAACCGGATTAGATTCCACCAAGGCTAGATAAAAACACAATCTGGTCACGACTCAATCAAAACGTGAGAAAACTCAGCAAAACTCGCTATGATTTCACTCTGCTCGTCACAACTCAACATCATTTATTATTACAGAAAACACTCAGCAAAACTCGTACGAGTTTTTGATTCGACTCAGCTCAACCAGGTTTCAAGTCAGTTTCCTATTCTTATTCTACCGACATCGATCATTCATCCGTCACATCCTCTTTCCTCAAACATGTGCGGCCCACCTGATAAGTGGATAACCTGCTTTTTCTGCAAGAGAATGTTTATGGTGGGCCCCACCTAATGAATGTGCGAGATATCACCCGTCACTGTCTTGCAGTACCATTAGATGAGATGGTAGAAAGTAGAACTTTATTCGCTGACAACAATCAACCGTCCCTTAGGAGGCTTTCCCAATCCGCTAGCTCCTTCTGCTCCACCATGAAATGATCCAGACCGTTCATCTAAAAGGTCCTATAGTTGATGGTCCATATAAGGAACTGATCAAAGATTCGATGGTCCATACAATGGTTTACCAAAACTCCCATATGGAACATCTACTATAGTACCTTCTCGATGAACGGTCAGGATCATGATATTGTGAGGCAGAAGGGTGGGCCATGATTGTCGGTACCAAACGTCAAAATAGAAATGCGTCCATTTCCAAAGAGGTAGATTAGCTACAGCTGTGAGCCCGTAAAAGAGAAGGGGACGGCCGGCCAGGCAAACAAACAAACGAGATTGCTAGTCGCTACCACCCCAAAATGTGGTCCACGGGCCCACCACCATGGATGGGGCCACAGCGTGATTGGAACCGTTCATTTGTTGATGGACATCATGAATGACCCACAATGATAAGGCCTCACATACATGATACAACTAGTCCCATGATGAGTAACAGTCGAGTAAGTACATGGGTGCCAAAATGTCATGTCTGTAAGACACTATTCCTAACCGTCCATCATGGAAACCACCTCCAACAAAAAATAAAAATAAAAAAATCAAATCCATCCACTCATCAGGTGGGCCACACCACATGTTTGTGTATGCATATAGAAAATGGATTCATTATTGGTAATTACTCCAATAATCATGAGGAGATTTACAGATTCTGATGTTTTCCTTGAGACTTGAAATAGAAGGTGACTCCAGTATTTTCATTTCTTGCCTTTTACAGCTTGCAGACATGATCCCGTATTTGACTTGTTGGAAAGTAAAACGTGACATATCACGAGAGAAGCCCATGGAGCTGCAGATATTTTGTCCATGTGGATGACATCTAATTATCAAGAATGGGTAAGCATTCCCCCAAAATCTACTGTGTGAGATATGGTTTTGGATGATTTTATTATTATTATTATTATTTTAAATTTTTTTAATGCATATCTTTTAAATTAAGAAAGAAGAAAATTGAGTTTTGAAAAGCTGTTAAAAGGGAAAAGGTCATATGAAAGAGACTAAAATGAAAGAAACACACTTAAAAATAGGTCTAAGATTCACACACTATTGATGGTTAAATCAGTTTATAATAAAATTACAATAAATATGCTTTCATAATATAATAAGCCTTATCTCTTTCAATCAAGGTCTATTCAGTTTGATATAATTACATATATTTTAATGTAATTTCTCTCAAATCAATATTAAATGCATACATCAAACAACACCACAATGTGAAGATGAGTTGGGTTGGATCAAATTTCTTGATAATTTAAAGCCAAAGGTTGGTGGGCCCCACCATAATATGTGTTATATCTACTCCATCCATTTATTAGTACATATCATTTGTGGGCCCATGAAGTAAATTAAAAAAAAACACTAACCATTTAAATGTCCTTCTTATAGTGTGGTCTACTTGAGCTTTATATCTATCTTATTTTTGGAGGCATATATAGTCAAAAATACCTTAATATTAATCATCCCGATGAAGAGTCTTGAACATGAAGCCTCACACTCTAATACCACTTTAATGCGAGAAAATTAGTCACTTGATCTAAAAGCCTAAATTGATAGACCATGACGAATTAATCCGTATATCTCAAACCCAAGCCCCGCATCTCATGAGTTAGGACATCAGCTGAACCCTCCACGTGGGCCCCACTTCACATGGGCCTGCTTCTCATGAGCCACCCGCCTTACACGAACCGCCCACCTTGAGTGTGTCATCTCATCCCATATGCTACCCCACTCAAGCCTAATGTGAAAATACCATTATATTAAAATATGCGACAACAATCAACACACCTAAGAATGGGTGGGGTGGATCTCATGCATATGGTTAATGTTAATCATGCCCCTTATGCTTGCATGTGGGCCACCACTTCATCTTATCGATAGCCTTAATGATGAGGGATTTTAGGTATAGTTTTGTCACTTAAATCTTAGGGGTATTTTAGTCATGAATAAGCCTTGGAAAATAAGCTATATTAGCTTCTTTTTTTTCTCTCTCTGATTAAGAACCCCTCATTGGTTTTCCCAAATAAACCCCTCTCTTCTCTAAATGCAGTAAAAGAGCCCTTATTTAACTGTTTAATAAGCAATGGAGAGGGCCAATAGAGTCCGAAATGACTACTTTCCCTCGACATGGCCAGCAAATACGAGGGATTGAGTGGCTCTTGTACGTTGTATGTAGTAAATCATAAAGAACTTTTATCTAATGCCTACCGTTACGAGTTTTGGATTAGAGCTTATCTTTATATTTTCCTTTTAGAAGGTGGGAATGACCTCATGAATGAGTTGAATTGCATTTAAACATAACAGTAGGCACAAAAAATGTTATGTAAGTTTGTATCTATTAGCATTTTGATCATATACGAAACATGGCAGGGGCTTTTATGACAAATAGCCTAAAAGATAGGGGTTTATTTGATAATATAATAAGAGAAGGTAATAGGCGTTTATTAAGAGGAGTCTTTTTTAAATTGAAAAAAAAAAAGGCCAAGGGGTTTAAATGGAAAACCTCGGATATTATTAGAAAATTTCACTAAAAATATAAAATTAAGAGTATTATTATAAGTAGTACTTCCATTGAAAATTGAAATATTTAGATATTTAAATATAAGCCTTTGTATAAGCACGCGCATGTGAGAGAGAGATGCTTTCCTACAAACTATAGCTGGAAAAAATTCTCACGTGAGTAAAGTCAAGGCGGGCTTGGGTGGGCCTCACTTGATATGTTAACGACATCTATTTTGACCTTTGAATATATAGGTCTAAGGTTCGAAATTCATGTCAATCCAATAAATTAGGTGGTCATTCAAAAGGGAGCATTGGATAAGGGAATACTCAACTTTGATTTTGTAAATGTCCCACCTACTATGCAAAATAGCCTAATCTTTTGCATGCCCCTTCATCTAGAAAGGATGGACGGCCTGAATGGTCTAGATTGCACGCATACAGCACGACAGGCATAGTACAAAATCAAAGATGGGTATCTCCTTCCAAATATTTCCCTTTTTGTGGCTCACCTTAATCACTAACCAATCTAAATTTTGGACTTTCAGAATAACATTAGTCTACACATCTAATGGTCGGAGTGGATCTCATCAAAACAATACAATGGGGGCCACCTAATTTTGCGTGCACAATGCTCTCCTTAAAAGGGAAGCATTTCTCTATAATTATTAAATGATCATTGAAAGTTTTAAATGATTCATGAGAGGCGTTGGTAGGACCTTATAATATAAAATATATATATGATTTCACAACATTGTCATATATATGGTGGGGCCATATTTATTATAGAGTAATAGAGATGGTTCTCCATACAATCAATCTTCCGAATAAAGTAATGTATAAGACTTGTGTAGAAATGAAGACTCCCCATGCAAGCCTTGCCTTGTTGGTTTCTCTCTTTGGATTGCGTTTGGTGAGTTCATATACCAAAACCACCAACATTTCATAATTTGGGGTCTACTTCAAGTATCAAATTTCAAATTACAATAACCCCACAACCACTCCAAAACTGCCAATTGTCTAATTGAAATCTTTTGTTAGGTATGACCACTGTCAATTTTCAACCGTTGGATCATAAGAAGAATGAAATTTAATTAAATGTACTCTTGGAAATGATAATTATCTCTTGTTTGGCATCCTTGAAGTGCATTCTAAGCTTTATTATAATTTATAGGTTAAGATTAACCTACAGTACTGCAATGTGTGGGGCCCACTATGATGCATGCGTGACAACCAATCCATCTACTCATCCAAAATTAAGCTGATCTAAACCGTAGGTTGAATAGAGACACCCACTGTTAAAAACTTCTAGACTTATGTGGGGGCATGCTATCCATTGTGTTTTGTTTATCCCATCCAATTCTGAAGGTTCAAGCTCTGTGGGGCCCACTGTGATGTATGTGTTATATCCATGCTGTCTATCTATTTTTTCAGCTCATTTTAGGGCTTGATCCAAAAGATGATGCAGATCAAAAGATCAAGTTGACCACATGGTAGAAAATTGCGAGGATTGAACACCCACCATTGAAAACTTTTGGGGGGCCACGGGAAGTTTTGTATCAAGATTACATTTGTGTTTTCCCTTCATCCATGTTGATTTTACCTTATTAACAGGTTGCATGGTAGATAAAACATCAATGTGGGCCATGAGAAGTTTTCAACGGTGGTCATCCAATACCCACTATCTTCTGTGGTGTGGTTCACTTGAACTTTGAATCTTCATTATTTTTGGGCTCATGCCTAAAATTAGCTATCAAAATGGATGGACGGCCTGGATACGACACATACATCACAGTGAGCCCCACAGAGCTTGGGCCATGTCCTGCCACAGGTATATCCCTGCCGGCAATCCGCTACCATCCACGGAGATGAACTGACACCGTAAACGTCAGGCAGATTCCAAAAATCAGGTGGGCCACACCACATTATTTAAAAGATTTAAAAGATGATTTAAGTGGTTTAGCTTATCTAAGCTTTGAATTGACCTGAATTTTTTTTTAAAGTAAATGAGAATCTTGGATACCATGCAAGTATGTGCTTCTAATATTCCATATTCCTAGAAACTTGCATTATTCCATGATCCAAATACTAAATAATCTCATTTAAGACATACAAGCGTCCATGATATAGTGATTGACGGCCGTTCATCATTTTCTCTGTCCACACTTAATGATTTCTCTACTATTCTTTGCTTTGCCATCAATCAATCACAACCACTACATCGTTTTCATGGGATAGATGCCTTGAAATGTAAGATAGGACAGCAGAAGTAGGTACTTGCCCTATGACAAAAACCCTGATTTTCTATTATTTTACTCAACTATATTAAGTATTAGGTTGTTAGAAAGATAATGTGGTCCTTTTGATGGCCCACCTTTGTCTTTCTTGATGGTCAAATGTGGATGGATTACCTCCGCAAGTTTTTATATGATGTGACCTATCCATGTACACACGTGGCATACATGTGATTCCATCTTGACCATTGAAATCAGATTCTCTCATTTTATCGCGGCTGTGGGGCCACTGGATTTCGAGTGGACCAATTTGATGGCTGTTAATTGGATGGTTGGGATCTTCACATGAGTGATGGAATCTGTCTGGGCCATCTAAATCTGATCCTCTCATTTGGGTACTTTTTTTTTTTTTTTTTTTGATGGCCGGTAGTTGGACGGTTAGGATCTTCACATCAGTGATGGAGTTTTCAAATTTAGTGGGTAGATTGATGCACTGATATGCCTTCTGTGAGGTGGATGGTTTGCAAATAGCATTAAATGGACGGTGGAAAATGCAAGCAGTGGTCAGCTCGGTTGCGTGTTATTATGTGCAAATGGTTGCACTCGTGCTATGGTGCAAATGAGTTGTATTTGCCAAGTGGACTGTCCAATCAACAGCTTGGTCTATCCTTCTAGGCAACACAGTGGGCAGTGGTGTGTTGACGTGGCAAAGTTTTGTGGGGACCCACCATGATGTATGTGTTATATCCACACTGTCCATTCATTTTGAGAGATCATTTTAAGGCATGAGAACGAAAATGAGATAGATAAAAATCTCAAGGGGATCACACCATTGAAAGCAGTGGAAACAATGATGACCACCGTCGAAACCTTCCAAGGGCCCACCTGTTGATAAAGTTATATAGATGTAGATGAAGGAAAAACACATATATGAGGGCTTGATCCAAAACTTTTAAGAAGTTTTCAATGATAGGCGTTCAGTTCCCACTACTTTTTATGCTGTGGCCGGCTTGAGATTTGATTGACCTCATTGTTTAGTGTTCTTGGAAAATAAATGGACGGTGCGGATATAACACATGCATGTGCATTGTGGTGGAATTAATAGGTCCTGAGAATATTTATTACGGCCCAAGATACTGTGGATGGGGAGCACGTAGTTCGGTGATCCTGACCATTGATCTGACGTAGAGGCTTCAGAAGAATCTTTAATATTATAAGATTCCAACCCTTCTAATATTTATCCTACATGCCATTGACTGAGGATTGTTACTATAGGGCACCTATTCCATTGATTTGTACATGAGGAGTTATATGATACTCAAGCAGCGTATGACTCTTGATACACAGGCACTTAGAAAATATACATGTGGCACATAGTAACTCAACTTAAACCGACTAAATCATTGAATCCATTGTCACCAAGTCACAATCCCAAAATCAGATTTATTGAACAATCCCAACCTCTGATTCGTGAGCTCTTGTTTGTAGAAATTGGACCATTCGATATTTTTCATTTGTAACCGTCCATTGAATGTTCACCATGATAATCAAGTGAGTAAGAAATATATCTAAACTAGGAGCCATAATTTAGACAGTTTAATTGAATTGCTTGTATGCCAACGTGGCAATGTTTTAAGTAATTTCCAAGTGCATGCGTATCATCCATTACACTCTGCCGGAGTAAAAAAGTTCTTCTCACCCTAAATACTTTTCAACATCAAATTCCTGACAGATCTAAAGGGTTGACGCTTTCAGATCTATTATTACAGCTTAGCTCAGATAAACGGTCCAAAACAAATTACCTGCTTTCAGTCGTAATCCTACTGTTTAAGGGGTAAAATGGAGTTAGTTTTTATATCAAAACCTTATATCTTTATATACATATATAGAAAGAGGGTGCGTACGGTCCTGATTCATCATAACATGAATAGTCTCCTGATGTACCAGTTTGTACATGTATGGCATGTGATCAGGGGATCCGACCGTTAAAGTGAAGGAACCCAGGATGGATTGTTGATTTCAAGAAGATATATTAGATTAGACGTTTCTAACCGTTGGATCAATGGTTAAATATAGCAAGAGTCCAAACTAACAGTCATGAACTGGACGGATAGAATCATCTCATCTAGAAGTGGTTTGAGGGATACCCCATCCAGAGATAAAGCTCATCATATCAATGGCATAGATCACAGAATCCCGGGCCCACTTGTACAAAATGCATCAGTACAAAATAAGCGGATGAGGACTACTTGGATGGAGACGGCCTCTAGATATGAAAATTCCTTCTTCTTAAAGTTGCCAATTGGATTTATTTATTCAAGGAAAGGCTTACGTGGGCCGCTCGTCCTGAGCATATGATAAATTGCAGATTATACTGTAAATTCGATTCAAGCCACCTCTCCACAGTACACGTGGAGAGTTGATGCATCGATCAGGTCTATCCATCTATTGAACCCTATCATGCATGGTTTATGTTTCAAAATTCACACCTGTTAGACAATTATATCCATTGTTTTTCTTCAAATTTCCCAAAAATTCTTATTTTCTACCGTCGGTTTGATGGACACTGATCACATGTCTAGGATCATTAGTTTTCATGGTAATTTTAACCATGTCCCATCCACGGTGGGGCTAGCTAGATGTACGGTCCCAAACAATAAATAAATCTTCCGTACGAACCATATAGAGATGAGTCTACCATATTTGGGTTGTGGCCCCACAGTATAATGTCTCTCAGATACTCATACTAACTCCATTGGATTCAGAGGAAGGTAAGATATGATAGAAGTCAGGGTTCCCTCGTGAGTTTCTTTTAAATTATAATGCCATATTTGATACTCTAGCAGAGTGTGATGGATGAGACACATGATATTGCTTACGTGGCTTATAAATAATCGAAATTAAACGGTCCAAATCATGGGTCCTAGTTTAGATGTATCATGAACCAAACATTAATGTCCTTTTATTTTATGAGAATTGGATTGGTGAACAAATTTATTGGACGGTTTAAATTAAAAAAAATCCCATCCTGACAAACAATGTCTGCAAATCAAAGGTTAGGATTGCTTAATCGATTTGATTTTGGGACAGTGACTTAGCAACTTCCATGGTTTAATTTGATTAATGCATGCTATGCCTACAATTCTTTGACCCTCATGCTCTGCCAGAGTATCAAATAAATCCTAAATTATAATCATGAACAATCACGCATGGCTTCTATTGCATGTGTTGAGTTAAACACGTGAAAATAAGGCACATGTGCATGTAATCAGATCCGCTTATCAGGCAATCCTTGCGAGTGGAGATGCATCATCTAAAGAAAGAGGCGTATATGATACTAAGCGTACCAAAACTAGAGAAAATCAAATGAATAATTATGAGAAATTGATGAGTGGTCCAACTTTAATTGTACATTTTTGGCCCACCTAGTCATCATATTTTCCTGATTTAGATGCATAAAATCTATAAAATGAAGATCGAGTTCTACTCATCTCTGGATGAGTTTGACGTTTGAAGCAGTTGCGTCGAATCTTTGTTGAAAAAAAAAAAGAAGAAAAAAAGTCAGATTGGACAGTTGGGTCGTTAACGGGCGGGTTAGAGCCGGGCTAGTCAAAGACGGACCTAATCATTGGACTTGAGCTCAAACTCAGCCCAGCCTGTAAATAGCCAAAAAAAATTCCGGCTCTTGGTTCGAAATTTTTTATAATGGGTTCGGCACAGTCCAACTCCGAGTGAGGACTTAAAAAAAAAAAAAAAAAACTAAAAAGCATACCCATTTCTTTTTAAGAGGTCCTAATGCGAAATCTAATTCAATAAGAACAAAAAAAAAATAAAAATAAATAAATCAGACTCAACTGTAATTCAGGTGAGCCATAATAAATGAAACAATTGTGAGAAACATCTACCCTCATTATGAAAGGGCCCACTGTGATGATTATATAAAATTCACTCCAACCATTAGATGCCAAACCGGTATTTAGGCATAACAGCTAAAAATCAGGCCCATCCGTTATTACGGTGAGTCGTATGAGAAAACAGTTTGGAGGATAAGCCTTTCCCTATATAATACTGTTTTGAATAGTGTGGACCACTTGAATAACAAATCGTGCTGAATTTTATGGCACGGACCCAAAATGGTGGGACACACATGATAGACAGAGTGGATTTTACATCAACATCAAAGTGAAGTCCACCTAAATGGCCTACCCCTATTACCAAAATGACTTTAAAGAACTCTTCCTCCTCGTTATGGGTGATATGTCTCTAGATAACTCTCCTGAGACAGCTCTTTATTTTTGTAGGAGGCCCATCTTGATATCCACGTGAGATCCAATCTGCCGTATGCTGTGATCATGCCATATCTCAAAAATCCCAGGGGCGTATGATCATCTTATGAGCCATGCATGTATATTGATTTTGCAGTATTGGATTTCTTTTCATATATTTCATGATCATTTTTAATATGATGGCGACTTATCCTCTTCACTTGTGACATCATATAAAATGATCCAGACCGTCTATATTGCGGGGCACACTGATTCAAGTATGCCTCTATAATCACACCAATCAGAACTCCAAACCATCCAATTGATGGCTATTGATGTTATAGGTAAATGAATGATTTATCAGAATTTAAAGGGTAAAACCAGATGGAATAGCATGAAAACTTGTAGCAACTTAGACTGTTTGATGGTTGAAGTGTCCCCACTCACCAGCAACTCTCTAGCTCACCTTTACAAATGAAGGTAAGAAGTGGGGCCCATGGTTTAGTAAATAGGTATGTTTGTGTCCCACCATTGGATGGAATATGCCTAAAAAAATCACCTCAATAATGAAAACTTAGCCTTTTGATTTAAATGATGATGGACGGTCAGGAAGATAAATACAGCAACAGTCTGCATTTAATATGCAAGATGCAAGGCAAATATCATATGGCTGCACCAAACTGCCAACATCACCATGGTGGTTAGGGTGGAAATGGGTTGGGTTCGGATTGGTTTAGAGTCAGCCCGAGCCTGATCCATTTACTAATGGATTCAAAATTCTTGCCTAAAAATTCATTGAGCCTAACCCGACCGATTTAATCCGAAAACCCCACCACAACCCAGCTCAGATTTAAGAATGAAATATGATACTAAGGCCATGCACAGCTTAGCCCATTGATAACCTATGCGGGGAATCAAGTTGGGTAGGGTTCAACTCAAGCTCGACCCATTTACTTGAATGGGTCATGTTTCTAGCCCTAGCCTGCGTTTAAGAAGATAAATACATAAATGCTCCACATTCAATGATCGGAACTGATGATATACTGGGTCACGCTCCACATTCAATGATCGGAACTGATGATATACTGGGTCACTACATGGATACCTCATATCTTAAAAAAAATGGAGAACGATCCTCTGCCTGTGTCCAACAAAGATGGGCGTCTATGTGGCGAGATTTGATTAGACAGCAGCCCCATATCAGACAGGGCTACATGAATAACATTTGAAAGTTGTTTGATCAAGTACATACGCTCTGATAGTGTCCTGTAGGCGAATCAAATGCCACCAAATTGCCGCCCATAACACCATGGCTGTTACCCTATCAGAAGTGTGCAGAAGGAACTGTTGGAGGAACGTTCATACCTGGTGATAACAACCATTATAAACCGTTACAAAAAGGGTTATCAATTCTGACAACTGGGCTAAATCCAGATCATTGGTTTCTCACCATGGATGGCCTATGCCAAAAACATCTCCTCAGTGTCAATATCTTTACCTTTTGATTTGTAGTCAACAGAGAGACAGTTAAGAAGACAAATCAAAACAAGGGTCCACATTCAATAAAATGAGAGAGATTTTCGAGAAGGCACCGTCAATCTACGGCGCATATATTATGCAAACGATTGATAACCTAGTGAGTTGACTCAAAACTCAGGCAAGTCAATGAGATTTCAAGCCGAGTCTCAATGGAGCTCGCTAACTGGATCAGGACTCGACAAGACTCGACAACGAAAGCTAAAGCTTGCTACCAGCTCACCATACAATGAACTCATGTCCTTTGGGTATTTTAGGATGCTTTTGGTAACAACAACCAGACCTGACGGACCTGTGACCAGCCCGTCATTGGGTTGGGCTCGGGCAGGATGTTTTGGGTTTGGTATCGAGCTTGGGTTATATAAAAACCAACCCAATAAAACTTGGGTCGGGCTCGGTTTGAGGTCTCAAGTTGCCCGATCCAACCCGAACTAGATCAATATATAAGTTACTTATAAATTATAATTTAGTGTGAATCGTGTATGTTTAAGGCACAAGAAATTCCAGTGCCATTGGGTCTCATTGGTCCACACGATTTTTAATGACTAAAGCTAACAAGATATGCCAGATTTCTCTCCCAAATGGATTGCATGCTACATGACACGGCTTTTAAATTAGTTGTCCAATATTTTAGTTTTTTTTGAAAAACAAACTACAAATATAATTTATAAAATCATAGGTACAAAAAATAAGACGTGTGTTGAAATATAATACACTAATGTAATAACGAAAATATTAACATGTATCCACCCAACCAACCCAACTGAGCCCGGTTGTGTTGGGGTTGGATTGAGAATTCCCAACCCAAGGTTGGGCTGGATTGGGTTAAGGGTTGGGGTATAGGAACCTTGGGTTGGGCCAGGGTTGAGCACCAACCCGACTCAACCCGCCCAACTTTCAGCCCTACTTCTACCAGCTTCTCTGACAAGATAAAGCTATTAGAAGTGTGCAATTGCTTCTATTTTGACAAAGAAGCTGCTACAAACACACCCTTAATTACTTTATTCATTCATAACAATTACAAATGTATCAAATACTATAATTCTAATTATTAAAATATGAATTCAAGATCAAAGACATGACTGATTTTTCAAGTTGACCCAACTCGGCTAGACATCAAGTCAAGTCGAGTTTTACAATTGTTGAAGTATTGGTGCTACACCAGCTTCAGATAAACCATGACCAGCAGGTGAACAGCTAATATGCTTATATGGATGCAACATTGCAAGGTTATTTCAAGTACTGGAGTAATGGAATACCTTGTGAAATCAGCGACATCGATGTCAAAGAAACTTACATGGTTGCAACATTGTCAAGTTTCCTGCAAGTACTTCAGTATACAGGCCTGTTTGGGTGGGAATAATCCAAAATTCAAACATGGAAACAAAAAAAAATGTGGAAAACCACAGAAAATTAATCCACCATCCACTATTTGTTGGGCATCTCTGTCTTCCATAGAAATTGATCTGTTTTTCCTCTGCCGATGTTTCGATGGCAGTTCTTTTTTGGTGTGGAAAACCAAACAGAACCCTTAACGGTTGGTTGTTGTTCTCATTAAAGAGAGGAAAGGCCTATGGATTAGGTTTTCTAGGAGAAATCAATTCACTCATCTTCCAAGGAAATGTGTAATAGTGCCAATAAATCCCCAAAGTTCCACAATATAAAAAACAAAAAACACCACATCCATGAAAATTGATTTTGTTTACAATCATTTTCAGCTTTCCAAATAGCCCGAGGAGATCAAATGTTTGGTCATGATATTGGAAATTCTAAATATATATTTTTATTATAACATAATCAACACTAATAGCATACAGCCATCATTTTGGATAGTACAAATAGTGATTCAGATAAAGATTGCAAATGACCCATAATCTATTATCTCACAATTCAAATTGGGGAATGTAAGGATGTTGGTGAATAAGTCTACCAAGATAATCCCATCATTTTCTCAAACACATACGTCCATGCCTTGATTCATACCCTCACACAATATTGGCCAATGGCTTCCTCTAGAAATGTGCTCCAAAGAGGAAATGGAGGGAAAAAAGAAAAGAAAAAGATTCAACATGATGATCAAGGTAATTCAATAATGGCATATGGTTTTTTTTTATTTAAGAAAAAACTGTATTGGCCCCGTATCGGCCGTTACGGGCCATTTTTTCCATAACGGCCATTACGTCCTCGTAACACAACATTTCCACTGTTACACAGCCGTTACAAAATGGTCTTAAATACCTTAATGATGATTAGTAGTTGTAACAGCTATTAATAAATTTATCTGATCCTGCAAAACCTTCCATCAATTAAACTTCCCACTCGATTCATCCTTATTTCACCTTTCTGCAGCCACTTTCATCACCACAAGTTTGGAGAAGAACCAAAATCCATATCACCAGCCATGGAAAGGCATCTGGTAGCAAGAAAAATACAGGTGCAAAACACGAAACAGGCTGTGGGTAATTAAGGAACCATTGCTTCAATCAATTTTCAGAACCTGCATTATCCAACAGAGAACAGTTTTGTAATCAAGCAAATATTTTAGCACCTTGAGGATCGATCAGACATGAAAGTGGCTACATGCTTGAAGTAAATCTATCCAGACTGTTAGAAAACTATGTTTTTTATTCTTCTTCTTTTATATATATATATATATATATTTTTTAAATCTATCCGGACAGGAACCATTCTAGCTCCCTGCCACTACAAAGCTTAGGAAAAAAAATTAATCACAATTTTCCGAAGTACACATCTTTCCTGAATAAAGTCATTTATGGAGAAGTCTTCTTTCCTGAATAAAATGGATCTTTGCAATTAGTATTGGCAGAAATTGTGATATTTAAAGTTTTAAGAGGAAGAGAGGGAGGGAGGGAGAGATACTACCCTTGTTCCTTCCTAATTTCTATTGTGAGTACAGATGCATTTTGAAGCGGGAGTGGCACCTTGTTAGAAGGATCATGCAATTAATGTTGGACTTAGTCAAGTATCAATGCAGACTGAGTTGTACTGGTCTTAACCGGCATGCAACTCCCTTTGGTACTGATTAATGTGATGACTGGAAAAGTATTCAGATACTATATAATTTCAATGAATTTTTCAATACATTTGGGACTTGTGTAGCCATGTTAGCTTGTCTAGATTGTGTAATCTACATATTGTACTGCTTCCAATACCACATGTTGGCTAATTAGAGTGGATTTAGGTTTAAATTAGTTAATAATTCAATGTGGATCTAGTAAAAAAATCTAACTAGTGTTTGATGTGTGTTTAAATTTATGTGACTAACTTAATATAAGTTTACTTTGTTTATATATCTATTTTTGCTGAACATTCCAGATTTTTCTCAAATTTATTTGAATTTTTTTTTTTTTTCCTTCAAAATTTCTCATTTCTTTCTACCCCATATCATCCAGGCGACTTGTCCTGTATTGAATGAGCCATATCAATACAGCAATATAACTTGGCCTGATAGCAGGATGAGTTGCTCTACGAAAATGAGTTTCAAAACCGTGGTGTTGGTAAGCTACATGGGTCGATGGAAACCAGATTCCACCACCTCCAGAGCATAAATTTTACATATACTTCTACTGTTTCAAACTTAGGGCCTGTTTGGCCGGGCGAATCCCATGGAATTAGGAGGGATGGGATGGATTTTAAGGTAAGTTTAAGATCCATGGGATTGCTAAATCCCGGGAGAAGTTCACTGGGTCTGTTTGGCATGCCCAGCATATCCCAGGATTTTACCTTCCAATCCGTCCAACCAAGGGATGGGATCAATTTTAAGGTAACGATGGTGATGTCAGTGGATTGTTTTAAGATCCATGGGATTTCTTATATCCCGGGACAAGTTCACCCGGTCTGTTCGGCTCGTCATGCATATCCCGGGATATCGCGATCCCATCCTTCCTAATACCATGGGATCGGTCCGGCCAAACAGGCCCTTAACCTTTTAATCATTGCACTTCAAAGCATCACAAAGAGTAAACTAGTGATTTTTAGTCTTTTAGAGAACGCTTCATGTTTTGGAAGATGAAAATGAGCTCTGAGACACTGTTGTTACCCTTTATCTATTTTGATTTGCATAAGGGAAACAAACATACACGATAGAGAACTGCGCCATCCTCAAGAGAGAGGACATACTTGAGATTTGATCAAATGCTAAAAACAAGCATTCTTTTCAGCAGCTAGCCTCATAACCAGCCTTCTGAAAAACCATTCTGTTTAGTTCAAAATGAAGGCATTTTATAGCAGTTACTATAGGTATATGTGAAAAGGACACTCCATTAAACATATCCACATTAAATGCATGTCAGACACCATTGTTGAAAAATTAAGTGAGTTGACTGGGGACTCGGCCAACTCCACTAACGTCGACCCAAAACCGGGTCAGTTCATAGTTAGTCCTATAAAAAATCAGCTGAGTTTTTGACAACTTGAAGTTTTACATTTACTTGCTGATCTTACTAAGTCTTGAAAAGTCACCCAAATCAATCTTGTAAATTTTTTTAGAAGTAACAGCAACATTCATTGATTAGCTAGAGTGTAGGTCAATGACTTCCTTTCATTTTTTAGTTGACTTTTAATATTTCATTTTCAATTTAAATTATCTACCTATTACTATCTTTAATTAGATTTTATGCTTATTTATTTCCAATCATAAGCTTCTTTGCTAGAGGGAGGGAGGGAGGTTTCTCATCTTTTCAAAGGTTTTAAGTGACTGAAATATATTAGAATCTTTTCAAAGGTTTTATGCAAAACTATGTACAAATTAACTTTTATTATGGGTAAGATTTTGGGAAAAGGGGTTTCCATGGGTGTTGTTAATAGGTTCAAAGTAGAGAATTCATCGCTCCGGGTTTCTCATCTTCAGTTCATTGACGATTCGCTCCTCTACCATTATGCAGAAATTTGTTCAGGAAGATAAGTTGAGAAAGATTATTCGTTGCTTTTAAGTAGTCTTGGGGTTGAAGATTAACATTCACAAAAGCGAGCTCTTGAATGTAAGATTATCAGATGAAGAAGTGGAAGATTTTCTGGGGGTCTATGGATGCAAAGTTGTTTATCCTCATTTTCCTTGGGCCTCCTTCTATGCATTGGCAAACCCACAGGGCATTGGTGGGATAAGGGGGTTTAAAGGATAGAAAGGGAATTTTCTAGATGGAGAGTAGACATCTGTTCATGAGAGAGAATTTCCCTAATCAAGACTGCAATGTCCAACATGCCATCGTATTTCGATGTCCTTGTTCCAATTCCCAGCCTTGATTCTGTACAAAATGGAGCGGATTAGGCGTGATTTCCTGTGGAAAGGGGAGGAAGGCAAGCATAAATATCATCTACTGCAATGGAACAAGGTGTGTAAACTGATTAGAGAAGGTGCGGGTATAAGAGACTTAATTGATGAATTCAACTCTCTTAGGTAATTGGCTGTGGGGGTTCGGGGTGAAAGAGGAGCAGTTTATGGAGAGAGACAATTACTTCGCATATGGAGGGTGGTTCAGAAAAGAGTCTTCTCTATAGAGCTTTAGCAGTATGGAAGCTAGTTACAAGGATCGCTAGCAAATTTAAGGTATCAGTTTCTCATTGGATGATGGGCAAGGTATTCAATAATGGTAATGGTGGCCGTAACAGCCAGCATTATGGCCATTGTGATATTGGCCGTGACGGCCATTATGGCCCTGTGAAGGTTGACATTTTTTTGAAGGGAAAAATGTATCAGCTCCATATTGGTCCATCAGAACCCCATTCGGCCCATTACGGCTGTTACAAGCCCGAAACCGGGCATTATGGCTCCATCGCATAACAGGCACCATCATTACTGTTATGTAGCGGCTGTTACGTGTAACAGTCTTTTGATACCATGGTGATGGGTTGTGCATTTGCTTTTGGGAGGACGTATGGTGCAGCAACAAACTATTGTGTGAAGCTTTCCCAAGCCTGGCTAAAGTAGACCGAGCGCTGGGAATCACCGTATCTGGATGTTTTCAGTTTTGGGGGGTATTATGGTTCAGAATCTCCCTACCACAGACATTTATGAAGGGATTGGAAGATATGATTCACTTATTTTTGTTTCTTCAAAGCTGTAGGCTTCAAGCGCTAGCAGTGATGCTTGGGTGTGGGAATGAGAGAGTTCCAGATATTTTTACTCCAAACATTTATGTGGTGATTTGTGCTCCCGAGTCAAGGATGTCAAACCCTACTGCATTATTTGGTCTTATAGGGGGCATGTAAGATCACTACATTTGCCTGGTTGGTAGGGAGAAGCAAAGTCCTCACAGTGGACAATCTTCAAAAAAGAAACACGATGACTCCCAATGTTAGTTTACATGCTTCCAAGATGCAGAATATGTCAATAATTTGTTTATGCATTGTGCTTTTGCAAAGTAGTGTCGAAGCCGTTGCCATTCTTTGGTCTTTTTCAATGTTGCCCGATGCAGTCAAAGCTCTCTCTCTCTCTCTCTCTCTCTCGATGCAGTCAAAGCTCTCTCTCTCTCTCTCTCTCTCTCTCTCTCTCTGAATATGTGTTTTATTTTATCGTTCTTTCTATTTTTGTTTTAAATTAGTGTGGCATTACAGCTGTACTTGATCTAGTCTATGGATTGCTTCATTGCTAGATGGACTTATTTAATTCTAGGCTAATTTTCGAGTTAATTGATTTAATTTCTAATTCATATTTACAAAAGAAAAGATAAGACGAGGTCCAAGGCTCCCTTGTCGAAATACCCCTGTTGCCGTTAGCTGGAATAGCATTAGGCCTTGTTGGGGAATTCAATTATTGACAAGCCAGTCATCTTATTTTCTATTTTGTAAACATGGATCCAGAAAGGAGATCAATTTCTAGAAAGTCTGCCAAAAAATTAGAAAAATCTGATAGCAGCTCTGCAAGCCAAACAACTAGAAAATCCATATATAAAAGTGTTAAATCCAAAGTAACCAAATGGTTTTCTACCCAAAGTAATTTTAAGGAAGATTTTACCAAATCTTCAATAGGAATAACTAGTATTGCCAAAACAGCTAACGCTGAAACTATGTCCACAAAAAACCAAGAAGAAATCAAATTCTCAGATATAGAGCAATCTCTCCAAAATTGGAGTATCCCAAAAGTTCTTATAGAAGAAATATATCGAGAAGGTTCCTTCCAAAATGATGATTCTCTTGATACAGATTTCGTCGTCAAAACTGTAGAACAAACCAAACCCGTATCTCACCAAAGTGAAGATATGGATCTGTTTTCTACTCGAGAACTTCTTCAATATTCCAACAAGTACAACTATGTGCATGTTGGACTTATTCAAATTGTTGTTAAGCCCCTAACCAGATTGGGACTTCAAGCTTCTGTCCTAGTCTCTCTAAGAGATATATGTTTTTGCCAATTCCAAGACTCTAATTAGATTAGCTGAAGCCAGTCTTAGCGATGATCCGGCTTTTTTCAATTGCATTCCGAACTTCTCTGTCTCATTGACAAATAACCACTTGTTTAAATTCCTTCGATTATGAGTTTATACAAAATGTTTCGATATGTTTCCAGTATGCGAAAATATTGCGGTAACACACCGTATATATTACAAATTAATGAAAACTGTAACACCTGGAACTAGAGGTGGGCATCGAGCCGAGTCGAGTCGAGGTGGGCCAAGCTCGGCTCTGCTTGTCCATGATGTACTCGAGTTCGAGCTCGAGCTAAACATTAAAGATTGGCTTGTTTGCCAAAGCTGTCGAGTCGAGCTAGTGATTCGAGTTGAGTCGAGTTTACCTCGAGTCGAGCTCGAGCTTGTTGGGTGAGAGAATAATGGATTATGTTCTTGATATTCCTCTATTGATGAAAAATTCAAAAATCTTAAGAGAATCAAAGCAAAACCCGATGAAAAAACCAAACAAAGCTTCGAATCAGATGAGGAAACCTGGTGGTGGCAGTCCGAGTGGGTGTGTGGCTGGCAGTGGGTAGAGAAAGAGAAGAAAGGGAAAGGGAAAGGGAAAGGGAAAGGGGGTGGGTGCGGTCGGGTAGAGACTCCAGGGTTTTTTTTTTTTTTTTTTTAAAGTTAAAACTTAAAACTTATATTAATATAATATATATATTATATATAATATTTAATATTTAATATATTTATTAATCGAGCCGAGTCGAGCTCAAGTTTGAGCCGCGTCAAGTTCAAGTCAAGTTGAGTTGAAATGCCCCCTGGTCGAACTTGGCTTGAACTCAACTCGAGCTTCAAATAATTAGTTTGGCTCGGCTTGAATTGGTCATTCAAGCCGAGTCAATCCGAGCCGAGTCGAGCTAACTCGACTCGTGAACAGCCCTACCTGGAACAACATATGATGACTAAGTTAAAGGTTTAACTACCTTATTAATGACAAATATCGCTCATAATGTTGTAACTCTAAAACGCATAAAATGGAACGATGTCAATCTTTCAGGTAGGCATCTTAAGGATGCTCAAGAAAAGACGCCAAATGAAAAAACAGAACCCGAAATTATAAAAACTAATAAAGATGGATCTGTACATATAATATTTGCCAAAGATGAAACATCTATTCCAAGTTCTTCTCAATCTTTGCCAAATCCACCAAAAGTTGTTCCCATACATATCTTCAATCCAAGATATCAAAGACAAAAAGATGATTATAATCCTTCTGAAAGTGACTTTCCTCAGATCGATATGATATCGGCTACTTGCCAAAAACAGTCAGACTCATTTACCATAAATATAGAATTTCTGAAAAATGATTTTCAAAAACATCTACTAACCAAATGGTATTTCAAAATATCCCTGAAGCAACTAAAAGAGATTTTAAAGATAAATGATATCTCCAAATGAACCAAATAAACATTACCATTCCTTTTTTCACGTGGTTTAAAAACTTTTGTAAAGATCAAACTCCTATTCCATAAGATATTCTTATGCTCCGAAATCTCACACGAAAATGGGAATCTCAAACGGGATAATCAATAACTCAAACTTTTCTCTCATTTCCAAGTGATCAAAATATCAAGTACAACTGCCTCCCCAATCAAAGTTCTTGAAAAAAATGAGTGCAGATCGACCAATTACTCCAAAAGATTTAGCCCCAATACTTGAACAAAACAACTATACTAATACATTTCTTCATACTATAAGACAGCAAATGCTTTCTCAACAAAGCTTACTACCTTCTTCTTCCTCTTCGGCAGCAATGCCTCAAAGAAAAACCTCTGCTTTCTTTCTACCAAAAGAACCAATTAAACCAACTTTTCCAAACCAAAATACAGCACTACTTTGGAAAATCTCATAAAGAGAATTAACAATAGTTAGGAATTTGGTATACGGTAAAAATATGAGATGATAAAAGTTCAAAGTACTAAATATACTGAAAAAAACATGTTAAAATTTTAACCACAAGGAATAGGAATGCCGGCAAGTCAAATATAAGTTATGCATGACAACTAACCACTTTCTCTAAAAACTTAAACTGATAGAGTATGGCGAATCAATCCCTTTATCTTATAGCCCAAGTTAGGCCCTCAGGCGAACCCCCCTCGTGGGCCCCACTTCACATGGGGCTCATCTCACACAAGCCACCCAACTCACATAGGCCGCCCACCCCAAGTGTGCTCCCACTTCACACCATGGTGTGTCGTAAAGGCTATTACGGGGCTGTAATGGCTGTTACATAAAGGTAACGGTGGCAACCGTTACACGTTATGGGGTCGTAACGGCAGTAACAACCGTTATGGAAAAAAGACCCGTAATTATCAGTAACGATACATTACGTCCCCTATAAAGGCCATAACAACCCAACAATTGTCTGTTATGGGGAATATACAAGTTTTCCATACTTTTTAATTAACATTATGGGGCAGATACAGGTTTTTCAGGAATTTTTTTTTCAATAAAAAAAGAGACCATAACGGCCGTTACGGGGGCCGTAATAGCCGTTACAACTCATATCGTAAAGGTAATGGTGATGGCTGTTACGGCCACCGTTACCATTATAAAACACCTTACTTCACACAAGTCACCCCACTCGAACCCGGTGTGAAAATGCACCTGCATTAAACAAGTACGTCGAGTTGTAACATGGCTTAAAAAGTTTAAGACAAAAAATTCAACCATCCATATTGAGGAAGATGCTTCAAAGGGTTTATATGAAAGTTGAAGAGGGAAGTTAAACTTGGGAAGAAGAATGCAGCTTTAAAATTAAAGGACTAAAATGTTTAATGTGGGAATAGAAAAAATATTTTAATTAACAATATTATAATAAATACTCATATATAACACAAGTAGCATGAAATAGTTTTATCTTCTTTTCCTCTTTTTTTAAGTATTGGCACTGAGTTTTCATTTTCCAAGTTAGGCAATGGTGAGATAATTATGTTTCCATTGTTGGTGGATGACAATGACCCAAATATCTCCTCATTCTTGAACTCATAAATCAAGTTTAGAATCCTGAAGAAAAGGCCAAATACTTGGCACAGGCTCTTGAAAATGCCTTAAGCCAAAACCTTCCTAAGGAAAAAGAAAAAACTTTTCCTTTCCAAAAACCCATAGCTATAACTTCAACATCTCAAAACCAAATCAGAAACTCAAGTCTCTCTGCAAGATCTCTATAAAGAAGTTAATCTTCTTAAAAGAGAAGTTGCCTCTCTTAAAAGAGAAATTGAACTCTTACAACTCACAAACCAAAAAGATACAGATGATTAAATTGACAATTATCTTGTTAATTCCCTTACCACATATCAATTCCAAAAATGGTATACTCCAATAACTCTTTCCAACCAATTCTTTCAAAAGGAAGTCATTGCCTTAATAGACTCAGGCGCTAACTTGAACTGTCTTCGAGAAGGATTAATTCCTACTCAGTTCTGTGAGAAGACTAATAGCACAATTTATACCACTAATAGTCAAGAATCCCACATCCAATACAAATTGCCAAACGTTCATGTTTGTAAAAATGGAGTGCAAAAATCTACAACATGATGCCATTCTCGGCACTCCCCTCATATTAAAAATACAACCCTTTACTACTACAAGGAAAGGTATCCAAACTAAAATAAATTCTATAGATCTCTTCTTTGAATTTATTAAACCACCTCAAACTGGTTTAATTTTAGAAGTCATCAACTGTGTCTCTCACAAAGAAAACCAAATAAACTTTCTAAGAAATGAAATCTCAAATTTCCAAATCCAAAAGCAACTCAAACAACCAAATTTCAAATCTCAATTAGATAAATTCCAAAAAACTCTTACCAATTTCGGTTTAGAATTACCAAATGCCTTCTGGCACAGAAAAACCCATCTAGTCTCCCTACCCTACATAGAAGACTTTGATGAAAGCCATATTCCTACCAAAGCTAGACCTTCCCAAATGGATTATAGACTTCTTCAACTTTGCGATGAAGAAATCAAATCCCTCCTCCAAAAGGGACTCATTCGTCCTTCCAAATCTCAGTGGAGTTGTGCTACCTTCTATGTAGAAAATGCAGCTGAACTCAAAAGAGGAGCTCCTAGACTTGTAATTAATTGTAAACCACTCAATCAAGTC
The DNA here is from genome assembly GCA_037074715.1 of Magnolia kwangsiensis. Taxonomy (NCBI): domain Eukaryota; kingdom Viridiplantae; phylum Streptophyta; class Magnoliopsida; order Magnoliales; family Magnoliaceae; genus Magnolia; species Magnolia kwangsiensis. Next base: position 34,744,954 of record CM073582.1, on the reverse strand, counting down.
TTAAAAAATATTCGATATCCAATTCCAAATAAAAAAGACTTATTAAACAGACTTCATAAAGCCAATATATTTTCCAAATTTGATCTAAAATTTGGATTCTGGCAAATTCAGATTCACCCCAAAGATAGATACAAAACGGCCTTTATTGTCCCCTTCGGTCATTTCGAATGGAACGTGATGCTCTTTGGTCTAAAAATGGCTCCCTCAGAGTTCTAAAAAATAATGAATGAAATCTTTCACCCTTTCAAAGATTTCATCATTACCTATATAGATGACATACTCATCTATTCTCAAAATATCCAACAACACTGGAAGCATTTACAAATCTTAAAATCAACCATTGAAAGAAATGGTCTTGTTCTTTCTCAAAGAAAGATCAAGCTCTTTCAATTTGAAATACAATTTCTAGGCTTCAAAATCTGCCAAAATACTATCCAACCAATCCAAAGAGTTATAAACTTTGCAGAAAAAGTTCCTGACAAAATCATTGATAAAAAACAACTCCAAAGATTTCTAGGATGTTTAAATTATCTCTGATTTTTACCAAGATTTAGCCAAAGATAGATCAATTTTGCAAAATCTTTTGTGCAAAAAACCAAAATCTTGGTTGGAAGATCATGCCAAAGCAGTTCAAAACATAAAGACCAAAGTCAATATTCTTCCTCGTCTCAACCTTTCCAATCCTAATTTTCCAAAAATAATCCAAATAGACGCCTCCAATATTGGATACGGAGCTATCCTTTTACAAAAAACTGCAAAAGGACAAGAACAACTTGTTCATCTTTCTTCTGGAACTTGGAACCAAACACAACAAAATTCTTCTACAATAAAAATAAATAAAAAAATGTGTCGATGGTTTCTTGCATTCTCAAATTCCAAAGCTAATTTTTAAAGTTCATTTTGCAGGTAGATTGCAAAGCAGCCAAAGAAGTTTTGAAAAAAGATGTCAAAATCTTGCATCAAAACAAATTTTTGCCAGATGGCAAGCACTCTTAGCCATATTTGAATTCGACATTGAGTTTATCCTCGGTAAATCAAACTCTTTGCCTAATTACCTTTCTCGTGAATTCTTATAGGGAAAGCCCAAAAATGGCACCAAAAGCCAACCCTCAAAATGCCAAAACCAAAGCAAAAGAAAAAATGGAAATTGAAATTTCCAATACCTTCTTCCCTCTCTTTCTTCTCAACAGCCAAAACATTAAGAGAAAACAGCCAAATACTCGGCCAAACATTGAAGAATACCAACTCGAAGGAAAACATAGGGTTTCAACCCTAGATTCCGAACTTGCCAAATTGCCAGAAGATACACTGATACCAAAAATCTTCTTGCCCTAAAATCATTTTCATCCCAAACAACCAAATTTATCTAGAAAATACTATAAAGACATCTTGAATCAAACCAACAGTGCGATCTTTGAACACCGCACTAACAAAAATCAAACAGAATACTCATTTTCCAAAATGAAGATACTACACATCGTTAGCCAAAATGAATCGGGAAATTCCCTTTCTCAATATCGAAATGTCCAAAGTCCAAATGGGCAGTTCCACTCTTTCACTTACTAGGACTACATAGTTGCGTGGAAATACGCACTCTTTTTCCAAAATTTAGATAAGGGTCATTCTTGGTTCTTAAATTTTTCAAGACCATACATAAAAAATATCCCACCTTGCTTCTACACTCAACGGTGGACTTAGTTCAGAGCGTACTCTGCAATTCTTCCAGATGTCCTCCTTACTATGCCAAAATGGAGATATTACAGAATCCCGAATTCCTTGCTCATTCTGTAATGTTATACTTTGCCAAACATGGACTTTCGTGGATCCTAAAATGGAAATACGAACTTTACCCCTCCGAATACCAAAACGTCAAAGTACTCTTCCAAACAACCTACATCAAATGGTGGAATAAATTTGATTGCGAAATAGTCCTCGAAGCGACTAAACAATTAGTTATCCACACGACAATGCCAAAAACCTTCAAAGAAGCTATTTCTACTTCAAAGCCTGACGAAGCAGCAATATTGAATAAAGAACTAGCCGAACTCAAATCCGCCTTCATCGCTCTTCAAGATCAAGTATCCAGTCGCCATGGATCTACTTATCTTGAATCTAAAGAATCTTCCACGGCACCTCCAGCAGAAGCCGACGCAGATATTTTCTTTTAAAGCCAAGCCAAAAGCCGCTCCTATTAAAGCTTAACCACGAAGCCATTGAGCACCGACTACGCCAAAAGCCATATCGCCACCTCTTCAAAAATCATCAGAAAAATCCAAAAGAACTACTGTAGCGAGAAATGCCAAAATCACTATAGCACTTTTTATTGTAGCAAATAGTAAAACTGCACAATTGACAAAACCGAGTACTATTTGCCCATGGATTTTACCCATAGTTTTTGTACAGTATTTTCATAAATCTCTATATAAAGAGATGATTTTATTTTTGTAAGACAGTAGTTCGACTAGAAAACTTGCTAATATTCTTAGTGAGAGCTAGTGTGTTTGTAATCAGACTCTTCTCCCCCTTTTTGGAATGACTGCCGATCAGTCGTTCCAACCTTGGTATCAAAGCCAAATACAGTCCTTATAAGTAGTCTTTGTTTATGTATTTGAATATGTGTTTTATTTTATACCAAGGTTGGAATGATCGATTGGCAGTCGTAGCAGAAAGGGGGAGAAGAGGTTGATTACAAACACACTAGCTTTCTAATAAAGCTCTCACTAGGGCTATTAGCAAGTTCGCTAGTCGAACTTTTGTCTTACAAAAATAAAATCATCTCTTTATATAGAGACTTACAAAAACACTGTATAGAAACTGTGGGTAAAATTCGTGGGCGAATAATACTCGGTTTTGGCAACTATGCAGTTTTATTGTATAGTTTTACTATTTACTACAGTAAAAAGTGTCACAGTGATTTTGGCGTTTTTTTGCTACAGTAATTCTTTTGGATTTTTCAGATGATTTTTGAAGAGGTGACGATTTGGCTTTTGGCGTAGTTGGTGTTCAATGGCTTCGTGGCTGAGCTTTAATAGGAGCAGCTTTTGGCTTGGCTTTAGAAGAAAATATCTGCGTCGTCTTCTTCTGGAGGGGTTGTGAAAGATTCTTCAGATTCAAGATAAGTAGATCCATGACAGCTGGATACTTGATCTTAAAGGGCGATGAAGACGGATTTGAGTTCGGCTAGTTCTTTCTTCAATATTACTACTTCGTCAAGCTTTGAAGTAGAAATAGTTTCTTTGAAGGTTTTTGACATTGTTGTTTGAAAGACTGATTGTTTAGTCGCTTCGAGGACTATTTTGCAATCAAATTTATTCCACTATTTGATGTAGGTTGTTTGGAAGAGTATTTTGGCATTTTGGTATTCTGTCATACCATCAATGTTCCATTCATAAAGATGATTTCCATCAAAATGAAGGCGAGAAAATGTTTGTTGTTCTTCGATTTGAAGATAAAAAGGGGTTGGTCTTTTGTAGTAATGTTTGGTTGGTTTGACAACACTATGGATTTGGGGTTGTTGTATTTCAAGAAATTGATTTTTGGCTCTGTCTAGATCTGATTCTTCAGTTTCAGAGGATTCTTCTTCAAAAGAAACCTCAAATATGTCTGATTGGTTTATTTGGAGATTTTGGATTTGATCTGAAATTTCATCTTGTCCTTTTTTGTAGTATTGGTAAGGATAATTACAGATGGATTTTTTGCCTTTTGTAATTCTTTGGCTAGTTCAACTACAAAATTTGAACGAACCTCATTTGGGTTTGGAAAAGCTGGTTTAATTGATTCTTTTAGCAAAAGAAAAGCAGAGGTTTTTCTTCGAGACATTGGTGCCGAAGAAGAAGAAGAAGAATATAGTAAGCTTTGTTGAGAAAGTATTTGTTGTCCTATAATATAGAGAAAGGTATCGGTGTTGTTATTTTGTTCAACTATTAGAGCTAGATCTTTTGGAATAATTAGTCAATCTGCACTCATTTTTTCAACGACTTTGATTGGGGAGGCAATTGTACCTGATATTTTGATTGATTGGAATGGGGGAAAAGTTTGAGTTATTAATTCTCTCGTTTGAGATTTCCATTTTCGTGTGAATCTTGTATCATAAGAATCTCCTTTGGAATAAGAGTTTGATCTTCACAAAAGTTTTTAAACCACGTGTAAAAAGGAATTGTAATCTTTATTTAGTTCATTTGGAGATATCATTTGTATTTAAGATTTTTTTTAGTTGTTTCAGGGATAGTCTTAAAATACCATTTGGTTAATAAATGTTTTTGAAAATCCTTTTTCAGAAATTTTGTATTTATGGTAAAGGAGTCTCATTGTTTTTTGCAAGTAGCTGAGATCATATTGATATGAGGAAAGTCACTTTTGGAAGGATTATAATCATCTTTTTGCCTTTGATATCTTGGACTGAAAATACGTGTGAGAACAACTTTTGGTGGATTTGGCAAATATTGAGAAGAACTTGGAGTAGATGATTCGTATTTGGCAAATATTATATCTACAGATCCGTCTTGATTAGTTTTCATAATTTCGGGTTCTGTTTTTTCATTTTCCATCTTCTCTTGAGCATCCTCAAGATGTCAACCTGAAAGATTGACATCGTCCTGTTTTATACATTTTGGAGTTACAACATTATGGGTGAGATTTGTCATTAATAAGGTAGTAAAACCTTTAATTTGGCCATCACATTCATTAATTTGTAATATATACGATACGTTTCCACAATATTTTCGCATCTTGAAAATATATCGAAACCTTTTGTATAAACTCCTAATCTAAGGAATTTAAGTAAGTGGTTATCTGTCAATGAGACAGAAGTTTGTAATGCAATTAAAAAAATCTGGACCATCGTTAAGACTGGCCTCAACTAATCCAATTAGAGTCTTGGAATTGACAAAAATGTATATCTTTTAGAGAGACTAGGACAGAAGCTTGAAGTCTCAATCTGGTTAAGCGCTTAACAGCGATTTGAACAACTCCAACATGCACATAGTTGTACTTGTGAAAATATTGAAAAAGTTCTCGAGTAGAAAACAGATCCATATCTTCACTTTGGTGAGATATAGGTCTTGTTTGTTCTACAGTTTTGACGACGAAATCTGTTTCAAAAGAATCACCATTTTAGAAAGAACATTCTCGATATATTTCTTCTGTAGGAACTTTTGGGATATTCCAATTTTGCAGAGATTGCTCAATATTTAAGAATCTGATTTCTTCTTAGCTTTTTATGGACATAGTTTCAGCGTTAGCTATTTTGGCAATACTAGTTATTCCTATTGAAGATTTGGCAGAATCTTCCTTTATTTATGTCGATAATGACTATTAATACACGAAACTGATGTACCATTTCTAATCAGATACTTTTGTTTCAAATTTATGAAGCCTGCACATATGATCTATGAATGGTGAATTTCATCTTCAATTTTTTATATTTATTTCTAAATTTTTAATGGAAGTTAGTGATAACAAGTGTTTCATTTCTCCGCAGACAACATATAAACAGAGGCAACTTAAATGATATTAACATTCAATCAGTAGGACATTTTTTGGTTGGTATCACAAGATATCTCGACTAAAAATTATGATGTAAACTAAATATAATCCTTCGTGTGTTCATACTTTATAATGGGATGCCATCCCCACTGTTTTGTCCCACATGTAGCAAAAAATAGAGTTGTTGAACAGAAACACGAACACAGTATCGAATTAGCTCTTGCCACTTAACAAGGTTATTTATGAGTAAGATACCAACTTTCGTATGGAAAATAACAAATTTAGATTCTCAGATGCACTATTAACCAAACCCAGTAACACTTTGTGTTATATCTTCATTCCAAAAGTTACTTGATGGGTACCTGGATGATTGTGTGTTAGAAACTTGCAATCAGTTCTATACATATGTTATTTTTCTTGCATCACAAGGAAACAAAATTCAAGTAAAGATTTTCCATGTCTTTCTGGGCTGAAGATGATACTCAGTGCATTTTGCTGCAATTATCCGCACAATGTCATATTATCATCTCGTCGCCATTTAAAAGATGCTCATTTTAGAACTTCTACTTCAAATATATTAGACCTGGTCAAAATTTACCAGACTAGGCTAAGCCGGACTGTCCACTCATTCAAGTCTTGAGACTCATTGGTTGAACAAGCCAAGTTTGAGTTCCTAATTTCCAAACAATGTCTGGCATTCATGAACACAAGTATTAACCAAGATTATCTAATTATACAAACCCAATATCATCATATAACTAGATGGACATCTTGGCATGTTGGCTTTTATGGCATTGTCGTATTTGACACATTATTCCTAAATTCAGCAGTTTTAAGGCATCCTAAATTGAAAATCCCTATCACTAGGGCCGTTGATCTGATAAGCCACACCATGGATGCCCTCTACCTCATAAATCTCCTTGATTGATCTCCTTGATTGGACAATCTAAATCAATCCTAACCTCTTTGATTGGCGTCCTCCAAATGGGTACGGTTAAGAATCAAGATATAGTCACATACAACGTTCGACAAGACATACGTTAAGGGTTGGAACTTGGAAGAGTAATAATCTTCCAATGTCCGTAACTTCTGCTCCATGGTTATTGACAGAGGGGCCCATCAGATCAATGACCTAGAGCACCAAACCATTGACTCTACTTGTCCTGACTTCATGATCATATAATTCCTCTTTGAATCCACTCCAACTACCCAAAACACCCATAATTCCCAACCATATTGTGGCCACATAAAAGACATTTCATTTTAGAACTTCTACTATAGATATATGAGACCTGGTCAAAATTTATGTGACTAAGGCTAAGCCAAAATGTCCGCTCATCAGTCTTGACTCATTGGTTGACCAAGCCAAGTCTGGATTCCTAGTTTCCGAACAATGTTTGATATTCATGAACACACGTATTAGTCAGATTATCTAATTATACAAACATGATCTACCAATATCATCATATAACTGAATGGACATGTTGTCATGTTGGGTTTTATGGCGTTGTTGAGTTCGACGCATCATTCCTAAATTCAGTAGTTTTAAGGCATCTAAAATTGAAAATCCCTACGAGTGGGGCCGTTCAATGAATGACCTCTGCCTCAAAAATCTCCTTGATTGGACAAATCTAAATCAATCCTAACATCTTTGATTGGTGGGGTCCAGCTCCATGGCTTAGTGGTAGACAGACCCTGTTTCAGCACTAAGATCATGTGATCGAGTGCCCATGTGGTGTGGGTGTAGGAGTATGTATGGTGTGGGTAAATAAATAAATAAATAAAACCCTTTGACTGGTGACCTCCAAATGGATGGTTAAGAATCAAGATATAGTCACATACAACGTTCAACAACACAAACGTGGTTGGAAGACTAATAATCTTCCAACATTGGTAACTCATAACTCCTGCTCCATGGTTAGTCCATCAAATCAATGGCTTCAATCACCAAACCAGGGGCCCCATTAGTCCCAACTTCATGATCATATAATTCCTCTTCAAAACCATTCCAACTAACCATAATTCCCAACCACAAATCGAATCAGACCATTATTCACATCTAATGAAACAACAATCACACCAACAATTCAATAATCCAAACCACCATATCAATTTATAATTAGAAAGATAAGAGTAAATTCCAAACTCAATTCAAACAGACGAAAGGAAAAGAGGAGAAGAAGAATCAATACTCACAGGGGAAGCTTCCTGGACCGGAAGATGGCGAACTTTGACACCTCCGAGTACTTGTACGGGATCCCGTTCCTCCCGAGCAGGTCCTCTAGCATCCGCTTCGCCCTATCGGGATCCGCACTCTCGCACTCGATCTCGTAGCTTGTCCCAAACTCGTACTGCGTCTCGTCAAGCTCCAGCGTCAGCCCCTCCCATTGGTAGACAGCCCGCACATTCCGGAACCCACCGAGGCACACCAATTCCACGTTGCCACACCCAAATTCCTCCCTAACCCTATTGAGGATCCTGGAATCAACGGATGAGAGGCGCCAGGGCTCGGAAACGCAGGCTCGGCCAATGGCAGGGTCCATCTCCTCCTCGTCCTCGCTGACGCGGCTGATGCCATCGACGATAGAGGGACGAGCTTTGAGGGAGACGACGCAGCGGGAATCCTGGTCGTAGAAGCGGACGCGGAGGGCGGCGAGCTGGGAGGAGAGCTGGGAGGTGGGCCCGTCGAAGAAGATGTTTTCTTGGAGGTGGGTCTTGAGATGGACGGATGAGAGAACATCTGAGAGCTTCTGATGGGCGGCTGAGTCTGGGAGACGAAGCTTCACTTCTACTTCCATTGCGGAAGGGAAGTTGTTTGATGTTTTGGGAGAGTAGGAACGGTTAAGGAGAGAAATCCAATTCCTGGGAGGAATAGGATTCCAATGAAATGAGATCCTCATGTTGGGACCATATATCTTCCAATCTGTGGAAGAATTTGTGGGGGGCACAGTGTGATGATCTAGACCGTTCATCTACAGACGCCCATGCAGTAATAAATTAACAGCTGTACACGAGTCAAACCGAGTCGACCTTGGCCAACTCGGCTGGCCCGGCAAGTAGCTAATCCCAGCTGGAACTCAACTCAGCTTGGTTTTTTTAGCCTGGTTGGCCAGCTCGGCTCGTTGGGTCAACCGCTCGTGCCAGTTAAAGCTGATCTCGAGCCTGTGTTGCATTTTCTCAAATGTACAATGTATCTTTAATTTCCTCATGGAATGCAAAACGATAGCATCCGTTTATAAGTATTTCATTAAATACTTGGCGAGCAGCATCAAAATCAATATTTGAAGACAGATTTATGATGTAAAGTGTTTTTTATTTTTATTTTTTAGTGATTTATTTTGTATCCTTGCCTTCCTCACCACTAGCTAATCCCGCAGAGAGAATGTATACACCCAAAACAACACTTCATTGAATCATTTTATCAAACACTCTATATCAAAATAACTGAGCCACCGAGCCGAATCGATCCGAATCGATTCAAGTTGAGGTTCAATCCATGTCAAGTCGAGCTCCGGCAAGCTTGAACTCAGCTTGAAATTTTTTCGAACTCCAAAAACCAACTCAACTCGGTCCAAATCCAATTTCAAGCTGAGGTGAGTCGATCTTTTCTGAGTCAAGCGAGCTGACCAAGCTAACTCAACTCGTGTATAGATCTATGCTAAGGTATCATTTGGCAACTTTAATTTGGTTCCTAACTTAAGAAATCCTGATTCTACAATCTTTCTGTTAGGGTCGTTTGGATGCCCACAAATGGTTTAGGTTGTTAATGATTTACAGAAATTGTGTTTGTATAGTATGATTGACTTTAAGCTATAAATGATCTACACATAAATAATTGCTATTTAGATAGCCTTTAAATTATTTTGGAGAGCCAATTTTTTTCATTTACAGCGGAGAGAACGGATTCGATATTTGGATATTATTCATATCAATGACCTGGCCAATCATTCATGATTGGTCATAGGATCATGTAAATGAAAATGATTCATAAATGATGATGGAATTATATATATATATATATATATATATATATATATATATATATATATATATATATATAAAATAAAAAAGTGCATTTGTTTTTTCAATTTGAAACGCTCATGTAATAGTGAAGAGGTTGACTGAATATTCAAGTTTCTGAGATTCCATCATTAGGATATGAGTTTTATATGTATATACATGGAAAGCTATATGCAATGAAACATGCAAACAAGGTTTCCCTATGGCAACAAGGAAATTATCTATTCCATTCAATTAGTTCTAGGTTCGAGTTCTGGACAACCCCTTCCATTACCATACGGAAAATTACGAAAAAATATTTGTTATTACGTAAATCATGCCATCTTTTTTTTTAGAAGAGATTGTAAATAAAATCCAACTTTCTGTTTATAAATGAGAAAGGGATAAATGTTGTAAATAAAAAATATTTTTAAAAAATCATCCAAATGCCATGTGTAAATGATTTACCTATAGATCATTTACAACCTAGCTCATATATAGGCATCCAAATGACCCAGAAACTGAATTTTCAATAATATGAGAAATTGGAAATTATATTTGGTGGCTCAAATAAGCCTTATTAAAGAGACGAAAGATCAATTATATTAGTCGGAGAGGATTGAAAATTCGAGACTTTACATCCCATATTTTCTTTTGAATTTTAGAAGGGGTTATTTGAGGATTTTCCAAGTTATATTTGAAATCCAAGATTTGGAGAGTTGGCGAATACAAATTTGATTGAAAATCCAGGGTTCTAATTCCTAGTTCACCAAAATTCATTCTATCAAACAGCCCCGAGATGAATCATAAAGAAAGAACCGTTTTAAAAGGATCTGTTTTCCATGGAATCCAGATCCTTAGTTTTCACAAGTAAAAATGAGCAAATTTTCTGAAAAAGAATCCATGGACTAGTCATTTCCACAATCTTAGGGCAGTGCCAAACATGAGAAATCTAGATTTTGCACCGAAGGCTCTTCCATGAGTGATTATTTCTACGGATCTAAATTGACCCCTTGCAGAAAACAATCAAGAAAATCAATTTCAACTCTTGAAATAACATAAAACCATGATAATTGAGGTTCTTTCTATGTTAGCCACTTACCATGGGAGTTTCTAGATGAATGATTCGAATCATCGGTGGGGTAAAAGATGCAAGCAAATTAGGTGAGGCTCTCTGATGGGAGAGCCTTGGGATCATGGTTTGTCAGAGGAATGTTTTCCAGTGGCTTACAGATTTTGTAGTAGTTACAAGTCACTCAAAACTTTTAGAAGAAGTATATGATAACTTACCGCTATTTTTACCACTGTTTGCTGAAAATTAAAAGGAATAATTGTAGCAATTAATCAATTTTTATTTTTTATTTTTATTGAAAGAGTAATTTTAATGCTTTTTGTTTGAAGTTTTGAAAAACATACTTAAATTTGAAATATTTCATTTTCTAAAATATTTTAGCTTTTGCTTCACTTATGACATTAGTGGTCATTTTTGTAGACTATTTGATGCTTTGAATTGCCTTTTTTTTTTAAATTATTTTTTATTTTTTATATAGTCAAGGTTATCTTAAAATGTGCTCAGTATAATGATTTGCTTATATGCTACGCATGTATGTCATGTTGGAATATTTAAGATGACTGAGCTCATTACATTCATTTATTAGGAAAACACAAAATAATTAAAAGATTCCTTAAGGGTTGTTTGAATGAGAGATTTGTTAGGGGACCACGCAAGCACACAGAGATGAATCAAGTGAAGTAATCCAATCACACCAAGCAAGCACAATGCAAACACCCTGAATTTAACGTGGAAAAATCTTTACGGGAAAAAATCATGGCACAAAGCGACAAAAAACACTATGAAAGAAAAAATTATAAGAGATAGAGAATACCCGATTTGAACAAGACTCGACTATCCCTTTACAAGCCCTTGAAACCCTATAAACAAATTAGAAAGCTTTAGATACTTCCCAATCCTGATTACACCCAAATATATAGCATCTAGGTGAATCCTAATAAAAATCGAAAATAAATCCCGCAAATTTGCAAATCTGCTAAATCTGCATGGAATTGTTCGATAACATCGAACACACTTCGATGTCATTGAAACTTAACCTTTGATGACATCGAAGCCACTTCGATGATATCAAATTATACCGAAACATTCCGGCAACCAAACATGAAAATCTAAATATTACCGATGACATCGACCAAGCCTTTGATGCATCGAACAACCTTCGATGATATCGAATGGTCTTCAATGAGATCCAAAAAAGGGCATCGATGTGTCCAACAACTAAATCAATTTATTCTGAAAAATGGCATCGAGCTAACTTCAATGACATCGAAGCCTGCTTGATGGCATTAAACTTGTCATCAACAGACAAATGAATTATAGATTTAAGACATCTATTAATAATCTCCACCATGTCTTCAATCATCATAATTCATTCATTCTTTTCTCATTCTCTAAATCTTGCCTTGTATCATAGCTCCATCATTGTTTCTCGTGCACACTCCGCCAATCCCATAGAAGTTGCACAGAACATAAACTTCTCTATAGGAATCACCTTGGTGAGCATGTCCGTTGGATTCATGCTGGTGTGAATCTTCTCTAGAGTCACGCTTCCTTCTTTAAGCACCTATCAGATAAAATGGTGATGAATATCAATGTGTTTAGTACATGAATGATAAACTGACTTTTTGGCCAAATTGATAGCACCTTACTGTCACAATTAACTAGCACGGCATCCTATTAAAACCCCAACTGATTTATCATGCCTCTCAACCAAATACCTTCTTTGAAAGCCTCTGTTACCACCATATACTCAGCTTCGGTTGTGAAAAGAGCCACCATAGACTAAAGCTTTGACATCCAACTGATTACTCCAGTCACTAATATAAACGAGTAACATGAAGTCAACTTTTTGGAATCCATATTACCTGCGTAATCTGAATCCATATACCCGACTAATTTAGCCCATGTCTTCTCAAAAAATTAAGACGTAATATTTTGTACCTCGAATGTATCAAAGTAGTCATTTCACCGCTTCCTAATGTTACTTACTGGAGTTTGACATATATCTGCTCATAACACCAACTGTCTGTGAAATATCCAGTCTCATACAAACCATGACATATATTAAATTGTCAATGACATTCGAATAAGGCATACGAGACATATCTTATTTTTTCTCATTCGATTTAGGACAATGTTCTAGGGAAAGCTTGAAGTGAGCTGCGGTGGAAACGGTAACCGAATTTGTCTTGTCCATCCTATACTTGATCAACACATTTTCAAGGTATTTTACCTGTGATAATTAAAGTCTGCTCCTCTTCCTATTTCTATGAATTTTATGCCGAGAACCCTCTTTGTAGCCCCTAGATCTTTCAGTATATCAATTTCAGATATGTTATGACTAACGACTAACATGTCATTAACATACAATACAAGGATGATGAACTTGTCATCACTAAGTGTCTTGTAATAAACACAGTGATCGTATTCACTCCTAGTAAATTTTTGACTTAACATAAACGAATTAAATTTTTTATACCACTACCTAGGCGATTGTTTCAAGTCGTACAACGACCTCTTTAACCTTATTCTCTACCCCTTTAACTTCGTAGCCCTTTAGCTGCTTCATGTAGATCTACTCTTTTAATTTTCCTTGTAAGAATGTAGTCTTCATGTCCATTTATTCCAGCTTTAGATTGTATTGGGGAACTAGTGCCAACACGAATCTGATAGACGCTTGCTTAACTACCAGCACGAATATTTCTGAGAAGTCGATTATTTCTCTCTTAGCATAACCCTTCGCTGCCAACTTTGTTTTGTATATATTCTATTTTCTTTTGAAGATTCACTTACATTTGATTGCTTTTTGGCCCATTGAAAGCTCCACTAGTTTCCACGTATTGTTCTTATACAAAGAGTCCACCTCATTGTCCATTGTCGCCTTACACTTTTCTACATCAAGCTCATCAAGAGCCTCCTAAATAGTAGACGGATCTCTCTTATCTGTAATGAGGGCATATGTGATATTAGAGTCGTCACTGTATCTTATTAATAACCTGCAATCCCGTTATGGATTTCTCCTAAGTGGTTGCTCCTCCTGCTCTTGTACCTCTATTTATGTATTTGTCTTTACCTAAGTGTTATCTGTGTCAATCTAAACGTCCACGAATAACTTTTCCGGTTCATTTTGCTCCTCCTAATTATTCTTATGGAATAGGGAGTCTTCATCGAATTTAACGTCCCTGCTAATAATGACTTTACGTGTGACTCAGTCATACAACCTATATGTTTTCATACCACCACTATAGCCAACAAAGATGTATTTTTTAGCCCTTTGGTTATCTCTCTCAATTGACGGTACATGAAAGTAAGCCTCACAACCAAATATATACAAATCTGAGTAGTCAATCTTATGACCGCTCCCAACTTCCTCTGGAATCTTGCATTCAATTGTCGTATAAGGGGACCGATTCACCAAATAGTAAGCCGTATTAACGGCTTCAATTCATAGCCCAACCCAGCATTACTAATCATACATCGGGCCCTCTCCAAGAGAGTTCGATTCATCCACTCAGTCACACCGTTTTTCTCGGGTATGTGGAGTACTATGTTGTGTCTAATGATCTATTCATCTTTGCATTACCCATTAAATTCAATAGAAGTAAATTCACTACTATTATCAGTCCTTAATACTTTTACTTTTTACCCTCTCTGTTTTTTCACCATGGTTATCCATTATTTGAATTTTGTGAAAATTTTGGATTTATGTTTCATGAAATAAACCCAAAATTTTTCGAAGTAGTCATCAATGAATGTGACAAACTATGATGACTCTCCAATAGAAACCACGGGCGATGACCTCCATACGTCAGAATGCACATAATCATGCACCCCCTTATATACATGTTTTCTGTATTTAAAGGATAACCTAGATTGTTTACCATATATACAATGTTCGCATATATTTAAATCAAAATTCTTAAAAATTGGAATTAAACAATAATCGAAAAGTACCTGTATGCCCCGCTCGCTCATATGGCCTAGACCTGCATGCCATATACGTGCAGACGTGAAATCTGTTACCGCAGCTGTAGCTCCACCCGTTTAAGTAATTTTTTTCGAGGCCTTTTAAAACACAAGTCAATTGAACAAGATGGCATGTCATTTGCTTTTGCCGTGGTAGGACAAAATGATGGGCCACACTAAATAATTCCATTGACGATCAGATAAGTAAAACAATACCTCTTTAAACATGAGCTGTTGATGGGTAATTGGACCTGTGGGTGCCGTCCAGGTCCAATTTTCCAATATGTTTACTAATCGAGTTAGGTCTGGTACCAGCATTTTGGACCGGGTTTTATATTAGATCTAGTCAGGTTAGAGTTAGGTACACCATATTAGGCCATGTTAGAATCAAGGTCTGGATACTTTTTATTTATAAATATTATATATATTAAATATATTTGTTAATGTAGCAACATAATGAGGTTTGGTAAGCTACATGTATATAAAAGAGCTTGTTAACACACAATGCATGTGTTGATGAGGAATGTTTAATCTACTATACTCATTGGGTGGTTCCAGTAATCTAAATGTTGAAATTGTATTAATTGTGATTGGTTAAATAATATTAATAGAAATGTTAGAGTCCTTGCATGTGTAGTTTTTGTTTGCTTTTTATTCAAAAGCGTTTGAATTTCATTCTCTCAAAAAACTTTGTTTGAAAAATTTATACTCTTTGATTATCTTTAGTCCCACATTCTTTAGAGAGAAGATTAAATGGGTTTATAAGCTTTGAGTTTTCTAATATTCTTACTTGGAGATTGTGGATAGAATAATGCTAGCTTGTGTGTTCCAGTGCTCCACACTTGAACGTGCTCGCACATGTGTGATGTGCAATAGTGATGCACTTTACATTTCACACATGTAAATCATGTCGCGAGTGGTAAAATAGTGCATCAATTCTTAAATTTATTTTCAAAATTAAAATATATAATTTTTAGTAATAAAAATAATTAACCTAAATAAATAAAGGAAAACTGAAATTTTAATTTTTTTACCTAAATACCCTCAAAATCGAATTTCTACATTATGGTGCAAAAACTTGGTGCCTTTAGAATTAGTCCCTACAATTTCTATTAGGTTGAGCTATTTTTTGTAATTATATGGAATATTATACAGAACTCTCTAGACATTTCTGGAAATTCTGTTTATGTCCAATTTTTATTTTTATTTTTATTTTTGCATTATTATACTTGTATCTTAACACCGGATAATTGGATGATTATGAAATTTGAGGGTATTATGTAAAATTTTAATTTAATCTCCTAGGATAAAATCCTAACTTTTCTAGTAATATAATTAATCAAATAACACCCTATAATTAAAATTTAAAAGGAGAAAATAAAGAAAAATTTTGAATTTAAAGAAATTAAAGAAATATATTAACTTAGATAAAAAAGGACTTATGAAAAAAGATAAATGATCATTATTTTGAAAAGTAAAATTTAAGAAAAGAATTTAGAATAATAAAAAAAATCATACTTTGACAACCCTACAATTTCAAAAAGGGAGTAAATCAATTATATAACTAAACTTTCAAATGAAATGGGATTGACTCAAGGGAAAATGATTAACTCCAATAGCAAAAGTGCGAAGCTCAAGGTGCAAAATAGCTATTCCCAAAGCAAAAAAGTTGCAAAGCAAAAGAAAAATTAAATGAATATCAAAATTCAATTAAGGGAAAGTGTTGGAGAGATCTTAATTTCTTGAATTTAAAGAACAAGAAAGAAAGAAAGAAAATTAGAACTATAACTTGAAAAATATGCAAAGAAAAACCATGCATAAGGTCACCCACCTAATGGAGAAAACTCTTTCTCCCTTGCTCATTTTTCCTTCTCTCTCAGTCTCTCTCTCCACATTAAATCCTACACTAGCCCTTAATTACATTCATATCGCTAAGCCTCTCAACCCAACTCATGTCTCATGCATCTCACTCCCACTCACATTAATACTTCTCACAACATCACTTCATGTTACTTAATATTTAAGAGATTTAATATTTAAGAGATCCACCCACCTCTCCACCTCACATTCTCAAAGTATCTAGGACATGTCATCACCAAGGAAAAGAACCTGCACTGCCTACTTACAACTCTAGTTTCTAAAATATTGTTCTAACGTGAATTCACCATATAATGCCCACTTTGAACCAAATGCTCACGTCTAGGGTTTTCAATGGGCCGATTGGCTAATTGGGCTTTCGGGCTTGGCTCACTGTGGGTCATGCTTGGGCTGCATTATTAGGCCCGAATGCCAGGCTCGAGTTCAAAACTCAAGCCCGTTTAATAAATGGACTGCACTTAGACCACGTACGGGAGCCCGGTTCGAATTCGGCCTAACCCCACTCATTAAGGCATACAAGGGTATTTTTGTGATATTTGATAAAAACTCTCTTCTTCGGCTACCTTAACCTTCCCGCACCTTGTCCTTCAAACCCATTCCCTCCGCGCTATCTCTCTTCCTCTCATCTTCTAACCCATGTCTCTTCATCTTTTAAGCTCCAATTGTTGAAATTTGCAGTTTTTGAAAAAAAAAAAAAGAAAATTTTGAGATTTTTGTTTTACTGCCAAAACACTTTTTGAAAATTTTCAAATGAAAAGTGTAGTGTGTGCTTTTGTCCCACATCGGAAATGAAAAGAAAAAAAATCATGGTTTATATGTGGAGGTGTGTGTAGTATTCTTCCTTGGAGCTTTAGAGATTGAGATGCTCTGGTTGCGTGTTCCTACTGGAACACACATTCGCGTGGGCTCGAGCATAGGCGAGGGTGTGGGCAGTGTGGCTGTAGTGGCGTTAGTTAGCGCACTTTGTACTTTGTACGTGTACATCGTGTCATAGAGGGTTAGTCGCTTTTTAAAACGGCTAGTAACCTTGAAAGCTACAATGGTCCGAAAACTGACGGACCTTGATGATCCAACGGTTAGATCTTTCGATCCGATGATAAAAAACAGCTTAAATTAATGATCAACAGTCATAAATATTTTTCAAACATTCTAAACCATTGATGGCCACCTGGTAATGATCCACTCCCTGGTACCTATATAAACTGGACCATTGCGATCTAAATTCCAATTAACTCCTACAGATCTCTCCTCATCCATCATGTCCATTATTTAAGTTTGTTAGAAGATTTGCTGCATTGAATTGTTTCTAAGTGGACCTTTTGTGATTACTGCCCGCAGAATTTGGACAGGCTTGTCTTATCCTGAAAGCAATTCACCTGTAGCCCATCACCAATTGATAAGGGGGTGGATCACGCTTTAAGGACAGTGTAAATTTTACAAGATTTAGCCTAGTAAAACGAAAATAATTGACTTTATTTTATTTTTTATTTTTCAGTATTTCCAACACCAATCACACCACCACATCTTCGAAGCTCCAACCCATGCCTTATCTCTCTTTTTCTCTCATTACAAGCTCTTCCAATCATTGCCTCTGGCCAAACCGTTGGATTTTCGCCAAGATCCACCTTGAATTTAATGTAATTCTTGCCAATCAGACCAACCACTGGAGCCTTAGGCAACACTCTCTCCCTCTCTCTCATCGGGAAAAGCTCGGGCTGGGCTGGGCTGGGCATACAATTTTGGGCCGTGCTTGGGCTTAACTATTTTGGCCTATCACAATCGAAGCCAGACTCGGGCCTACCTTGAACAATACGGGCTGAGCTTGGACAAAGCTTGGCCCAGCCCGTTGACATCCCTTAACTATTTTGGCTTATTACAAGCTCGATCAACAATACGTGTGATGTGAATGTGCACCATGTTTTTATAAACGTTTGGATGGTCTAATTGATGGATGGTTTAGATTAATGCATGGACTGAACACGACGGATATCGGATGATTTCAAATGATTTGATGTGTGGATGGGTATTTGGATGGTTACTTGACAGGGTGGGTGGACAACTATGACTTGGTCTTAATGAAGAATGGCTTAGACTGTTGAATGACTTGTTGAAATGGATGGTTAAGAGGCTAGTATTTGTACACATAGTCATTCTCCTCCCACTTTTAGAAACTTAAAACGATACTTCTCTTAAATTTAGCCAAGTTACATCACCCTTTTACATCAAAATTGTATTTAGGTAGCTCACTTGATGGATATGATGTATATATGGGATAGACAGTAGGGAAATATTGTAAATAGAAAGCGAGTGATCTATATAAAGTATATTGATGGGTAGAAATGTTGGTGTATGGTTGGTTTTGTGGATGGATTATCATATTGGGAGATATGGGGTGACGGATGTAAGGTAAATGTGTGATTGCATATATGAGATTCTCTGCCACTTTTAGAAAATCTGAAAAATTTCTCATTTTAAGCAAGGGCCTACAGGCCCCAGAAACAAGTCCAATCATGGCCTAATGCAATATTTAAATCAAAGGATTCTCTGAAAAAATGTGAGGATCACAATAGTGATTTTTGTTTGATGATTGGACGGGCCATCTAGTGGATATGATGAAAAATTATAATAAGTGGCCAAATAGTGTGATTTAAGTGTGGAGATTAAGGATGTATGGCTCAAATAAATCAAGTGACCTTAAGTTAAATTTTCACCATGATCGGTCATATGCAAATATATTTTTGAGAATGGTCCAAGGGTATGGGTGTGTACACCTTAGATTTTTTAAGGTAATTTGTACACATGCGTAGGGTGCTGAGTTAAGTGCATGGAATCGATGGTATAGTGTGTATGAGTATGTGGTGAAGTGCATGAACGGTTTGGATTGTCAAATTGAAGGTTTACTTTTGCTAATATGAATGGGTGGTTGGGTAAGGAGGTTAATGAATAGGTGGCTCAAAATACATGTGAAAGTTGAAGGGTTTGCACAGGTTGGTTAAGGGTGAGAACTGAGGGAATGGTTCACCTTTGTGTTTGGACTGTTTTGGATGGTTTAGGCACGATATCATGAAGCTAAAAGTGTTGATTTAAAATATGAGTTTAATTGTCATTAATAATGTAAGTCCGTGGTGGAAATCAAGGGTTGAACGAAAGCGGATTGAATTCAAACTTCACAAGTTCGCTTCAAGAAGGTTTAGCTCGAGATTAGACAATTGATAATGGGCTGATTTGATATACAAGTGGGTGATCCTATTTAAGGAAATTTTTAATATAAATAAAGTAGTTTTGGTACATGGGTTACAACTTATGCCAAGGTAGAATTAATGCATGCTCAATGGTTAAAATTGGACTAGTTTATAATTGAACATATACATGCATATAAACACACACACATATTTCTTTATATACATAACTATTAATTAGACAGATCAATGATCAACACCAGACAGGTCTAACACACGTATTAATGGTCACACTTAGCACGGACTGACGGATGCATAGTCCGTCGTGTATAAATGGATAGATATATGCATATATGCTTGAATGATTGCAAGTGTATGCTTGAATGATTACAAGTACACATGTATACGTGTACATGGATGCATACACACTTTTGGGTGATTACATATAACAACTACTATAATGTATGAATGGTTTTCAGTTTGACTTGGGGCTTGGTATTGTTTTTCTTAAGCCTACATTCCCCCAATGTAGTGCCTCGGTTTTCCTCAGTGATAATAGTTTTCCTTTTCTTGAACTATTTTCCCATTGTCTTTTTTATGCGGCATTCATGAGCATGATGTACAAACTTTCACAATTTTAATAATTCAATTTCTTCATTTTATTTTCCTAACTAGATTCTACCAAGTTTTTCTTTGAGACTATCTCAATTGCATTTTCTTTGTGGTTCCTATTTCTATTAATCTCTCCAATTTTAATATGTACAATATACTCCACATAAATATAATTTTCTTATGTTTCATTCAGTTCTTATATTCTTTTAGCAATTTCTCCATAAAAACTCCCGCTAGAAGCAGTTCTTCTAATTTCATTCTTTTAATTAAGAGGTCATGTACCAAATTTTGATAATTATAAATTTAGTTAGTAATAAGTTCATCATCTGTCACCACAAGTCAAGGAAATTAGATATTTCTTAACTCCATCTTTTAGAACATACATCATTTTATTTATTTATTTATTTATTTTTATTTCTTTTTATTTTAAGTCCAGATGTCTTAGTAGATATAAAAGAAATATAAATATTATACGATTCATTAGAAAGGACATTAAGAATATGTCTCTTGCAATTATTAGCATCTCTAACATGAGTGTCATTCTTTGGATCAAACTTGAATGATTTAGATAAGATGTAAAACACTTTCAGAGTGTCCAATGCAAAATTCAACTTTTGTATCCACTATTTAAAGTGTTGTCTAGAAATGGATTCGATTTTAGACAACCTAGTTGTAGTGCTTACAGTAATAGTGGCCACATTTTAATTATTTTCATATTCAACTTTAAAATGATTGTGTTTGAAATTTGAAAACAATGTAGACTATGTAAAATAATAATAATAAAAAAAAATAAAAATAAAAAATTTAAAAAAAGAAAGAAAATAAAATAAAAAGAAGATATAAGAAAATTGCTCTCCTTGAATTGCGTTCTAAGTACAACATTAGTCTGAGACAACCAGCCTCCAAAATACAACGACTATCACCTAGTCATAGTGGTGCATTCATTGTATATAAGCTTGAACTACATACAACCTTAACCTTGAGTAGTGAGTTAACTCACAAGCAAACTCAGTGAATCAAAACTTAAGAACAAGAGTTCTAAGAAAAAGAAACTTGATGATTTTAAAATGTTAAAAACAGATAAAAGGACAATCTATTTATAAACTCTGAATTGAATTGGTGTTAAAACATGCTTTAAAAGGTTCAGGTTCGTTTGGGGTTTATACCCAATTAGCATGACCACCTGAACAAACACATCTCTCTATTTTAGAAATGAAGTGCCATGGCCATTGCAGAACTCAATGTGCATGTTCAAAAGAAATGGTTCAACACCTAGACCCCTATGTCCCTTGAAGGTTAAAACCTTTTACATCACATCTCACTTATAAACACTAAGTATTCCATGTCATTTCTTGATGTGGGACTATTCTCAAGGCAACATATACATGGGACAAGAAGTTTAAAAGAAAAATTAGTGGAAAAAGTTTTGGGAAGAGAATTTTGAAACACCAAAATTTTAAAATATGACACTACTTTGGAAAATCTCAAAAAGAGAATTAACCATAATTAAGAATTTGGTATATGGTAAAATATATGAGATGATAAAAGTTCAAAGTACTAAACATATTGAAAAAAACATGTTAAAATTTTAGCCATAAGGAATAGGAATGCCAACAAGTCAAATATAAGTGACGCATGACAATTAACTACTTACTCTGAAAGCTCAAGTTGATAGAGTATGATGAATCAATCCATTTATGTTATAGACTAAGCCAGGCCTTTTGTCCGAACCCTCTCATGGGCCCTACTTCAGATGGATCTCATCTCACACGAGCTACCCAATTCACACAGGCCGCCCACCCCGAGTGTGGCCCCACTTCAGACAGGTCACCCTAGTCAAACCCGATGTGAAAATACCCCTATATTAAACAATTACATTGAATTATAGCATGCCTTAAAAAGTTTAAGACCAAAACTTTGACAAACCTTATTGAGGAAGATGCTTTCAAAGGGTTTTATACCAAAGTTGAAGAGGCAGGTTAAACTTGGGAAGAAAAATGAAGCTTTAAAATTAAAGGTCTTAAATATTTAATGTGGAAATGGAATAAATATTTTAATGAACAATGGTATAATAAATACTCATATATGACACAAGCGGTGTGAATAAGTTTTATCTTCTTTTTTATGTAAAGCATTGGCAATGATTTTACCCAAGCAATCAATCCTGTCAACTTTGGACTTTGAAAAGGACATCGGATGGGATTTCTAACATAGGAAAGTGTATTTAGGTAATTTTCATATATTAGATAATTTCCATACATCTATATGCTTATTTACCATAGACTTAGCATATCTATATATACTTTTTCTATGTAGGCTACACCTTTCTTTGTGAATTTTGATTCTATGTTTGCATCTCTTCTTACACTTGTTGTAGATCCTATACCCTCAAGTATAAAACATATTATACGCCTTTTGTACATAGCCATTGCCTTGCAAAACATAAATTACACCGAATCAAGCATTTCTTACAAAAAGCTGAGCTAAACATTATCATTCAATAAACCCCAACCTCATGTGCACGTATGACATCCAATCTCTCTTTATTGAACCCATGTTTTATACAGTGAGGCAGGTGCCTCCTCCCAAATTGAGAGATCCTAGACATTTAATCTTTGACCTTACTTTCATGAAAAGTGGACCAATGCTGCATTTTTCAGTAATCATCTGCAGGCACATGCAACTAAGGATAAAGGGATTTTGGGTTTGGTCCATCATAAAAGGCATGTTTAGATGTTACCAACAGAAGATTATATGTTACAACAAATGAGGAATTATATTATGCATGGTCCACATTTTCTGAGTTTTAATTTTCCAAGTTAGCCAATGGTTAGATAATTATGTTTCCATTGTTGGTGGACGACAATGACCCACATATCTCCTCATCAGGTTAACTTTTAATTTTATGGCCCACGAACAGTTGAGAAGTATGAAGAGAAATACAAAATGGGAAATCTGGGTTGAAATCCACAACCCACAGAGTTTGGAACGATTTCTTTGGGAGGCAGATTAGCTAAGTGTTACTCTTACAGTGGGGCCTACCTTGATGATTTTTTGTATATCCATGCCATCCCTCCATTTTTCCAGACCATTTTAACGGCGGTCACAAAATTAAGCATATCCAAATCTCAGATGGACCAAACCACAGGAAACAGTGGTTATTGAATGACCACCATTAACAACTTCCCAAGGCCCACTGTAAACAGATCTGTAATTTTTATTTGGCATCCAACCCAATGAGAAGGTTAAACAGATGTAGATAAAGGGAAAATACAAAGATAAAATTGATCCAAAACTTTCATGGCCTGAAAAAAGGGTTTTTAATGGTCATTCACCACTCTTTCCAATGGCGTGGTTTACTAGAGATTTGGACATTTTTTATATCTATAATTTTATTAATTATATATGTGATTATTCATTATAAAGAAATTCATTTTTTTCTTTTAAAAAAACTAAAATATAAGACAATTACTCTTTTAAGAGTCATGTAGCATAGCACGCAATCTATTTGAGAGAGAGAAATCCTACATATCTTGTTAGCTTGAGTCCTTGGAAATGACGTGGACAAATGAGACCCGACATCACTAGTGTACCTTCGACATAAACGATCCACACTCAATTATAATTTATAAGTAACTAATATATTAATTGGGTTCGGGCAACCCGAGACCTCAACCCGAGCCCAACCCCAGTTTTATCGGGTTGATGTTTGTATAGCCCACGCTTGAGATCTTGCCTGAGCCCAACGCAATGTCGGGTCGGTCACAGGTTGGTTGGGTTGAACCCGCCCAACTTTCAGCCTAATATATATATAAAGGTGGGGTCCACGTGGTAAGAATCATACCCACTAAGGTGTTACCCAGATAACAACTAATCCATTCCCTTTCTAGGTAAGTCTCCCGATGAGTCCTCGCTTATGCCACTCACAGGAGATTCAACACAAGGTCATGGGTTCAGTACTCACTAGTGTGAGTGAAAGGATGCAGGCGCATATGTACAGAAAGAAGAAAAAAAGTAGGTCTCTAGCTTTTCCCACACAACCTACCCACAATATCAAGATCAATAGCTAACTTTTACAAGTAGTAATGGAAAAAGCAAACTTGCAGCCAAATTTGGAAAACCTTGGAAATCAATTTACATGACTACTTTATCCACTGGGAAAAGCATATCCTCGTGGAACCCGATTGTTTTTTGTATCAGAATGCTGACATTCAGAGCCATTACTAGTGTACTACAAACTTTCAAGGGCCTGTTTGGATAATAAATTTTCGAAAGGCTTCTTTTTTTAATGCTAATTTTTTCTAATGATCACCATTTAAATACTGTTTGGAGAGCCGATTAGGTGTGAGCCTCACCCAAGAAGGGAGGTGTCCTTACCATGGGGCCACATTGATGTATGTATTCTATATCCACACCATCCATCTGTTTTGCCGTATCATTTTAGGACATGAGCCAAAAAAATGGACATCCAAATCTCAGGTGGACAATACTATAGAAAACAGTGGTGATTGATTGCCCTACCATTAAAAACTTCCTAGGCCCACCATAATGTTTCTGTGAATTTTATTTGTCATCCAACCTATTGATAATGTCACATGAGCCTGAATGAAGGAAAAACCAAATATCAGTTTGATCCATAACTCGTGGCCTATTAATGGACAAATCACCAGTGCTTCCTGCGTTATTGTCCACCTGAAAATTGGATCTGCTTCATTTTTAGGCTCATGCCCTAAAATGATTAAAAAACAGATAGGCAGTGATATACAATACATACGTCAAGGTGGGCCACACAGTAAAGCCCATACCATCTTAGGTGGGGCCATGGCCCACCTAATCTGCTACCTGCTGTGTGGACTCTCACAACAATCACCTAGTTTCTCGTGAAAATAATCCAATTTATGTAAGTGTAATAACTGTTGGTGGAATCTCACTTTTTCTTTGCTGTCCGAAGAAGGGAAATTATCCCGTTAAAGGAAAACCCTTTTCTCCTTTTCCATTGTTTGGCATGGGATCATCATGAACTTCATGTGTTTTTTTTTTTTTTAAAAATTTATTTTAATGATGACAGGGTGTCCCAAACCCTTTTTAAGTCGAGACTAATCCTGCATATGCAGGCAATCACCAACAAATCACATGCATCAGGTAGTTCCGAGAGGGGAATCGAACTCTCGTTTGTGGGAAGCAAACCCACAACGCTAGCCATTCGTCCAAACCCTGTCTCATGGACACCATGTTCCACAGTATACATGAGAAATCAGCAGTAAAAATTAAAAGTTAAAACTGCCCTTTCATTCCATGAATAGACATTAAGATATATAAAGAGGGAAAGAAGCCAATATGCTGACAACATAATGTAGAATAATGAAGAAAAGGGGTTCTTTCACAACAAAGGGCAATTTTCCTATATCTATCACATACCAACCTTAGCTAATATTCCACCCCTCCTACACTCAGCCCTAAAACAAAGAAGGAAAAAAAAGAAAGAAAAACAACCTACAAATACTCACTTCCTCTTCTTAGCAGGTGGCTGGGGGATCTCTTCTTCCTCATCTTCCTCATCCTCCTCTTCTTCCTCATCTTCTCCATCGTCATCATCGTCATCATCGTCGTCGTCGTCGTCGTCATCGCTCCCTCCTTCTCCATTCGCCTCAGGGTCTTCATCCTCCCCATCGTCTCCGTCGTTCTCTTCTTCCCCTGATAAATCATCCTCACCTCCATCATCATCCTGTTCCTCTCCTTCTTCATCCTCATCATCGTCGTCATCCTCGTCAGTTTCACCATCATCCTTGTTTTCAGGAGCAGCAACCATGGGTTTGCTTCTGCCGATGACAGCTAGAACATCCCTGAAGACCAGTTCATGAAATTAGAGTAATGCCCACCTGTCGATTTCCTTTTTTCTACACAGGAAAAGAAACTGGAAAAAGAAAAAAACCGTACTTCTCGTTTAAGTCGGCTGCTCTTGGCAAAACAACCATTTGCTTTGACAGCAAGCCCATCTGGTAAAAGAAAACAGAATTCATAAATGTAAGAGAACAGATAACAAGGCATTGCTTAAAAGTAGAAGAGCTAGAGCATTAACGCAAGCATTACAAATTCCATTTCTCCACAAATCTCACCAAAATTTTCTGTAAAATGGTCCTTGCCTGGGAAACAATATAATCCCCGAGAAGGAAACCCTTTGGATCCATCTGTGGGGAGTATAGTGCAGGTCAAGTGGGTTAGGTTGGGCTGAGGGTCTACCTACGCCCCACCCAACCTCAAGAGGACCCAACCCGAATTTCTCTATGCTCGATCCAACCTGACCACAATACATGTGATTATTGATTATTTCCAACCCGATCTGAATTTGGTGAACCTGAAACCAACCGGGTTGCATTTTCCAAATCAAACCTCACCACAGAGACTTGACAACCTGAGCCAACCTGACCCAAACACGGTTGGGTCAGTCAGGTTTGGGTTGATCTGAACTCAAGTTGCAGCCCCAATGGGTAAGGGTATTGGTGGGCCCCAGACCCTCCAAATCAGATTCACTACAATAATCAGCACTTTCCTACTTAGAAGAATGAATGATTCTGTTATGGACGGTGCAGGGCCCACAAAAATCTGGATTAGTCTTAACCCAAACACTGAGCTATCCCTACCCAGATGGACCATTGGCTAGAGATTATATGGCATTTTATTGGTTGGATGTCAACCATCAACATGTTTTCTTTAGTAACTGTCTATTTCTTGGCTATTTATTTAGGGTTTAGGATTTTTCCATCTGGGACCTTTTCTTTTTGAGTGAACACCATCCAATGTGGGTGCAATGACCACTTGTAAAAACTAAAAATCATGAACAGTCCAGCACAAAGTTTCAGCACGTGGTTTGCATTGTAAATTTATAACTAAAAAACAACATACTACCATTTTTGCTTCAAAATCTAGTACCACAACAAGGAATATATCAGAAAATAAGGAAAACCTTTCCCGAATAGAAAATGTATGAGAATAGTTGCAACAACAAAATACCGAATGCTTTCAAGACAACAGGACCTTTGCGAACTTAAAAACATTCACAAGATTTATCATTTCCTTCAAATGGTATGTAGAAAATGGGGCTCATATTCTCATAATCTCACTATCAATAAAGGTTAAGCAAGATAGAATCACAAATAACTTCAAAAGAATAACTTAAGATACTAAAACAACAAATGATAGTACAGAGATGGTAATATTAAAATCATGGAGAAAACATCTTCGAAGACACCGAAACAAAGGGCAAGTATTTCATTCAATAAAACACACCACTGTAAAGATCGCAACCAAAATGGAGAAAGGCACATCCACAAAACCCCTAGCCTCCTTGAAACTCCATAGGCTGAAATAGAATAGGAGAATACTCCTGGCAAAACCTCTGCCTTTCAAAACCATCAAACTTGAAAATATGGAAAGAAATGAAACAGTACTTCAGCTATACTTTTAAAGAAAAAAAAATGGTGTAAATGATAGGTACAGAGCAAGCTATTCACATGTAAAGAAAACCATAGTATTCAAAATAGGGTAAAACAAACAAGGAAACTCCAAATTCAAAACTTCTATAAGCTTCCGGAGGAAAACCAAATAAGCACTACAACCCACAGCAGCAAACCTGCTTTCAGAACCCCTAAAACCATGAAAGAGCAGAGCAGAAACACAACTTCTAAAATCCTGTGAAATCCAGAGGATTTTGAAACTTGAGGAATCAAGAAGATTTGAAAATGAGGTAGTAATGCAAAAAGGGCTCTTTTGAGGGATTTTGGAGAAATCAAAATCCTTGCTACCAACCGACCCAAAAACTGAAACCCTCACAAATCACTCAGAATTCATGCTGCCAGACGACCCCATAAAACAACATCAGAACTCTTCTTTCAAATCCCTAAAAACCACATCACAAACACTACTTACAAAACCAGATCCTGGTTTCGGAATCCAAAACCCAAAGGAAAAACCCTATTCTTAAAACTCCTAAAATCCAATGAAGTTGCTGTACATTCGCCCTAAAACCTACAGCAGATCCCTACACATTCAAAACCGGAAAACCCAAAGCAGAAACCCTACTTTAAAACCCTAAAGGCGAGATCCCAAACCCAACCATCGAAACCCTAGGAAAGCCCTAAAGCCCGCATGAGAAACCAATATCAAAACTCCACAAAGCAAACAATAAACCCTAATCACAAAACCCAAAAACCCAAATTACAAACCCTGCTTCCAAAAAAAAAACCCCAAAACCAACATCACAGAACCCACCTCCAAAACCTCAGCTGCAAAAAGAAACCGTAATTCCCATAATACTCCCAGTATCAAATCCAAAACCCTAACAAATAAAAAAAGAAAAAGAAAAAAAGAGAAGAACAACATCAAATTAGAGCAAAATCCAAACTCTGCCCCAAAAATATTTTTTTTTTAAAAAAACCCACAAACACAGAACAAATACAAAAGTCCAGCCAACCCCAAAAAAAATGATAAAAAGGACCAAAATTCACAGAAATATCCACATCATAAAAGCAGAGGTTACAATTACAGTAAAGACCACATCATAAAAACAGATTTCCAGCAAAACCCACATCACAAAAACAGATTTCCAGCAAACTCCAGATGAAAAAACAGCAAAAGAGAGAGAGATGGGTAGAGAGGGGCTAAAATCCAAAATACCGCCAAGAGCAGCAAAACCAGAGATTTCCCAGCAGCAGCCAAAACAGCTTCTGCTACAACAGATTCCATTGCAGAGCATAGCATCCTCTCCAAAGCAGCCAAATCCTCTCTGCAAACACTCTCCATCTCCATTCCAATCCTCCCTACCAGATATCTCCAAACCAAGCTCCCAAAAACCCTAAAGAAGCAAAAACCCCTAACAGGCTGAAAAGACCAAAATACCCTCGACGACTAACTAAGAGATGAAAACAAAGACTAGGTGTGTGGATTCCATGGAAGGAGTAAAAGGGTAGAATAAAATAACAATAAAATAGAAAAAGCCCCCTCCTCTCACTGGATGGGGTGTAAAACGCTTTGAAAACTCAAGTTAGGGTTGTTTTGGTAACTCAAGGGTTTGGTTGGGTAAAAACTTGGGTTAGGGTTTTAGGTTGGGTGGCCTCGTATGGTAGTCCGCGAACTATATATATTTTAATTAATATTTTGTTAATTTATTTATTATTATACATGATCTGAACCGTTCAATATGTAGATCCTACCCTTGATAGTGTATTAAAAAAAATTAAAAATTCAAAATAAGATTATAGAATTTTGATTATTCGTAAAATGAAATATTTTTGTGATCAACGGTTTTTTAATCAAGTTCATTTTGACAATGGTTAGATCATCTTTGTTAAAAAGAAGTCTGTCTATAGCCGATCCATTATGAAGGTATCTTAATGAGGTTCATCTCGTAAAAACCAACGTTCCACATATGACGGACTGCATTTTCTTGTGCAACGGAGGAATACCGTATCGTGAACCTTTTAGGTTTTAAAGAAGCATATTTGAGAAGCTCGCAGGGTGTAATAGTTCATCCACACCGGAGTGGAAACGGATTGGCTGCTCCCCCTGACACCAGCCCCGGAGCTGATGGTCGGTGCTCTGTGGGCCCCACCATGATTTATGTGTTTCATCCATTCTCTTCGTCCATTTTTAAATATCATTTTAGGTATTTATCCAAAAAATGAGAGGAATATAAATCTCAAGTGGATCACACCATACGGAAAACAATAGTGATTGGATATGTATCATTTAAATCATCCTAAGGCCTGCTGTACTCTTTATTTGACATCCAATCTGTTGATCAGGCCATAAACACCCAGATGAAAGGAGAAAACAAATATCAACTTGATGCAATACTTCTATGGCCTCAAAAAGTTTTTAATACTCGAAGTTCATTCAACATTGTTTCCCACCGGAGTGGATTAGGAATGACCCGCCTCACCCAAGGCGGTACGGCCCTTACCAGGGGCCTACTTTGATGTGTGTACTACAAATTCACGCCGGGGGTGCTCGGCGCATGGTATTGGGAAGGATTATGTAGGATGGTATTAAAAAAACTTAATTATTACGTATGACAGGGTTACTGTAGTATAAACTTAATTCTATATTATACTATGTTTGTAATATAACAGTACATTGAATGGGTATGCTCACCATCATTTGAAACTATTGAGAATACCACGTATATGTTATATCCAAATTGTTTATATGTTTTGTAACCTCATTTTATGGCATGAGCCTAAATATGAGGCAATTCAAAACTTATGTAGCTCCAAAGAAGTTTTCAACAGTGGGTGATCAATCCCCACTGCTTTTTATGGTAGGGTCCACTTGAGATTTAGATCTACATGATTTTTTTGTCCATGCTCTAAAATGATTTTGAAAAATGGATGGACAATGTGGATATAGCCCACACATCATGGTGGAACTACACAACTTGCTAACATTGAGTGGAATTGGCATAGGTCCCTATGCAATTCCATCTGGTCTAATTCCAAGCTTTTCCACTCTTCCCAAACATTGAGTGCCCGTTGGATATTTAACGTTTCACCCAAAACGGTAAATACCTTGGAAATGGGTGATTATTACCGTTTCACCTATTTCAATATTTACAGGAATTTCACTTCTTGGAAACCGGTTCGAAAGTAGTAGTGGTCATTTTAAGACCCCATTGTGATGTATATGATATATCTATTACATTCATTCATTTTATCACAACATTTTAGAATATGAGAAGAAAAATGAGTTAGATCCAACACTCAATTGCCCCATACCATAAGAAACAATGGTCGTAGGAAGTTTTTAATGGTAAGTATTTAATTCACATTTTTTTATGGCGTGGTCTACTTGAGCTTTGGATATGCCTAATTTTTGACTTTATTATAAATTTATCTAACATGATGGATGAACTATGTAGATATATGATATGCATCATGGTGGGACCCACAGATATTTCACAATATTTTTCATTTTTAGATTGACAAAAGTAAGCCGTCAAATTAATTATGGGGAAGAGTGCGGCAAATATGGAGGGAAATATTTATTACCATTCAGGAGGTATTTCCCTGGCAACTGGAAAATCAAACACGCCCTAAAATTAACATGACACCGAATACAATTCCATCCCATCTAATCTCATATAATACCATACGCCAAGCACTCCTTAAAAAACAGTGATATTTAATCATTAAAAATTTTTTATAGGCCACAAAAGTTTTGAATCAATCTTATATTTGTTTTTATCTCTTCATCTATATTCTTTAGACTTTATTGATAGGTTGGATAGAAAATAAAGATTAAAAAATATTAATCTGGGCCTTAGAAATTTTTTAATGGTGGATCGTATAATCACCACTATTTCTTATAGTATGGCCCACTTGATACCATGATCTACTTAATTTTTTGTCTAGCCTTAAA
Source organism: Magnolia kwangsiensis (assembly GCA_037074715.1). NCBI lineage: Eukaryota > Viridiplantae > Streptophyta > Magnoliopsida > Magnoliales > Magnoliaceae > Magnolia > Magnolia kwangsiensis. The sequence continues at coordinate 34,713,352 of CM073582.1, read as the reverse complement.
ATGATCTGGAAAAACGGATGCACAGAGTGGATTTAGAATACATACATCAAGGTGGGCCCCATGGTAAGGGCCGCACTATGTTGGGTGACACGTGTCAGACACGTGTCGTAAACTGAATCGAATGTTGATAGGACAGTACATCACCCAAGAAGAGATGTTGATTGGACGATCCAAACATTTGATTACTGATGTCCACCTGAAAACTGCAACCTCAACATTTTTCCCTAACTGTTCATTTGATGTCCATTGATCGGATATTTAGGCTAGCCATTCAGTATGGTGTTTTGTTTTTGATACATCTTTGGTAGGCCCCACGGATTTGATAGCTTGATTTGGGTTTTAAATGACCTATGGCTATGAATTTATGAGTGCATGGGCATAAATTTTCATAATCCATCGAAGTATGAAGTTCTCCTCTTTAGGTCTGGTACACGGGTCCGGTGGTGTTGCCAAACCACCCCCGGTGAGAAATTTAGGACTGTGCACACCACCTTCTATCTAGTTGTTTTTATGAAACGATACAAACTTTATTTTGCAAGTTAGACCTGTACATGCGAAACCGAATTCCAGGATGAAAATACCCCTCCTTTTCACTGTTGTGGCTTTTCCTCTCTTTTTCAACTGTTTGCTTTTCCTCTCTCTTTCCATTGCTGCTTCACTGTCGTTGCTTTCACCCCCTTTCCTCATCCCGTTAGAAAGATCAAAAAAACCCTTTTTGTAGGCCCCCTTATCAACATTTCATCCTCTTCTAAAAATAGTCGGTCTAGTGAAGAAAGCACGCAGTACAGGTATATTTTAAACTCAGTTGGGCCCACACTAAATGTATGTAGTATAGTAAACGGATTGGCTACTCCCCCTGACACCAACCTTGTGGCTGGTGGTCAGTGTTCTATGGGCCCTACCATGATGTACGTGGCTGGTGGTCAGTGCTCTGTGGGCCCCACCATGCTGTATGTGTTTCATCCATTCCGTTCATCCATTTTAAAAGTTCATTTTAGAGTTCGATACCAAAAGTTAGAGATATATAAATCTCAGGTAGTTCACACAACATGAAAACAATAGTGATTGGATATCCACCATTAAAATCCTCCGAAGGCCCACTGTATTGTTTATCTGAAATCCAATCTGTTTATTAGGTCATAAAGACCCAGATGAAGGCTAAAAACAAAGATCATCTTGATCCAATACTTTTATATGGCCACCAAATTTTTTTTAATGGTTGATGTTCATTAAACACTGTTTCCTGTAATGTGGTCAAATTGAGATTAGGATATACCTCATTTTTTGTATAATATCATAAAATGATCTATAAAAATAGATGGATGGCATGGTTGAAACACATACATCATGATGGGGCCCACAGAGCACCGAACACCAGCCATTGGCTGGTGGCAGGGGGAGTAGCCAATCCATTTCCTGTAGCATATCCACGCCATCCATCTATTTTTCTATCCAATTTAAGGGGTTGAGCCCCAAATTGAAGCATATCAAAATATCAAGTGGATCATACTACGGGAAATAGTGGGCATAATGATTTTCTAGTTTGCCTCACTGATTTTCTAGTTTGCCCTGCTGATTTCATGTCTCCCCCACTCAATTTCATGTTTGCCCAACTGATTTTCTAGTTTGCCCTACTCATTTTTCAGTTTTTCCTGCTGAATTTTCTATTTTCTCCATTGAATTTCATGTTTGCCCCGCTGAATTCGTAGTTTGCCCTGTTGAATTCTTAGTTTACCCCGCTAATTTTCTAATTTGCCCCGCTAATTTTTTTTGTTTGCCTCGCTTAATTCCTAGTTTGCCTCGCTGAATTTCATGTTTTCCCCGCTGAATTTTATGTTTGCCCCGCTCATTTTTTAGTTTTTCCCGTTGAATTTTCTGTTTCCCCCACTGAATTTCATGTTTGCCTCACTAAATTCCTAGTTTGCCCCGCTGAATTTCATATTTGCCTCGCTCGTTTTTCAGTTTTTCGGCTGAATTTTCTATTTCCCCCGCTGAATTTCATGTTTGCCCCGCTTAATTTGCGGTTTTTCTTACTGAATTTCATGTTTCACTTGTTGAATTTCATGATTTACCCCGCTAAATTTAATGTTTCCCCTGCTGAAAATCAAGTTTGCCCTAATCAATTTCATGTTTTTCCCGCTGAATTTAATGTTTCCCCCGCTGAATTTCATGTTTGCCCCGTTCAATTTCATGTTTGCCTTGTTCAATGTCAAGGTTCCTCCCCACATATGGGGTTTTGGTGTATACATAATCCAATGAAAATAGAAGGGTATTACATAATCCGATGAACATGATGTATTACAAATAAAACATCATTGTGGGGCTTAGCAAGCGTAATCAGATTGCGTACTGAATTAGTCAGTACGCTCCCATTGTACTAAGTAAACTCATATGTATTACAAATAAAACACCATGTATGTAGTATATTCACGTCGTCCATCCGTTCTTCCATCTACATTTAGAGGTTTGACCTCAAATTGAAGCATATCAAAAGATCAAGTGGATCATACCACGGGAAACAGTGGGCATAATGATTTCCACTGTTGAAACCATAGTGGGCCCAACAGTTATGTTTGTTTGTTATCACGTCTATATAAATTGGCCAACCTAATCACTATTTGTGAACAAAAAAAGAGTTTGTATTCTTTAGCACACATAAAAATATCATGATCAAGTATACATTTCAATTGATGCAAAATCTTTTTCCCTACTTGTAGATGAATCTAACTTAGAAATTTCACATGGTAGTTAAGTAATTCCACAATATACAAGATGTTTAGGCTAGTATGAGTCAATTATTTAAAACTTCTAAATGACAACTTGAAGCCTTTTAGGATATATTAGATTGTTTTTCTTGTCCTTGCTCAATTTCAACTTAATTTCCCTAAGTATGCACACTAATTTAGAAATTTTCATATCAAAGATTTTTAAAGTTCCATGAATATACGTGTTCTCAATTGTAAAAATTACATCATCTATTTAATTTATCCCGATTCAAGATAATATCCTATATGACCCATATTTGTCATTTCAAATTTACGAACTATCCTTTATAAACTCATCAATCATACCACTATCATTGTCTGTGAAGATTAGATCACCAATGTATAAGGATGTCAATAATACATCACCATGGTCATTGTGTTAACATGGATAACATACTCATTGGGATAACTTGTTTGTTTGTTATCAAACCTATTCATGAGATCATACAGACATGGATTAATAGAAAACACAATTGTAAGCTTGATCCAAAACTTCTGTGACTCCTAAGAAATGTTGAACATGAGAAGTTCAATTCAAAATTTTCATGTGTTGTTATATACATTTCATGTTATATACATTGTATTATACGGAGTTGAATATACACCAACTAATACTCATATTATTAACATAATTTAGATGCACGTAAGTGTCTAAGTTGTAACTTGCATGTCACTTACAGGGAAGTGAGTGACTTCTCAGTTTTTTTTTTTTTTTTTTTTTTGTGTGCTTAGCAAAACTTTATATTATATGATGCATTCTGATATCTTGAACTTTGGATGATATTTCTGATCTTGTATGTGCATGGGTGGACGTGTGTCTGGTGAATGATGTTTAGTATACTTCGTCCTTTACAGTGGGGCCCAGTGTATCAACAATCTTGATTGCTAGAAATGGGCCCACTATATCAATAGTCTTTGCAGGCACTAGCATTGCAATCTCAGTGTGACTCAACTTGTTGCAGGAGCTGTTCGCTGATATAACTTTACAGGTTGATGTTCGAGCTAGGGGTAAGGAGCCAATGCATTCTCTGCTTTTCTTTAGACTTGAAAGGTTCTCAATTTCATGTTCGCCCTGCTCAATTTTCAATTTGCCCGTTGAATTCCTAGTTTGCCCCACTCAAATTCCAGTTTGCCCCGCTCAATTTCCAGTTTGCCCTACTCAATTTCATATTTACCCCGCTCAATTTCATATTTGCCCTACTTAATTTTCAGTTTGCCCCGCTCAATTTCTTGCTTGCCCCGTTCAATTTCATGTTTGTCCCGCTCAATTTTCAGTTTGCCCTGCTCAATTTCATGCTTCCCCCGCTGAATTTCATGTTTCCCCTGCTAAATTTTATGTTTGCCACACTCAACCATGTTTGCCACGCTCAAACATGTTTGCCACACTCAATTTCTAGTTTGCCCCGTTCAAATTCATGTTTGCCCCACTTAATTTCATGTTTGCCCCGCTCAATTCCATGTTTGCCCTGCTGAATTTCATGTTTGCCCCGTTGAATTTCATACTTGCCCCACTCAATTTCATGCTTGTCCCGCTCAAGACTGTGACAACCTGAGTGAACCTGATCCCATCTCAACTTGGGCCAGTTGATCCAAACCCAAGTTGTAGTGAAGGGTAGGTTGGCTTGGGTTGAGGGCAACTTGAGCCCAACATGACCTCTATAGGACCCAACATGACCTCAGGCCTTAGGTATCTACAAAGTTCAACTGCTTTATGGGTTCCTTTTCTCCTCCACTTGATACTTTGGTTATTGAGAACTCTTCCGTATGGTTTGTTGGAGCCAAAGGAAGAACACTTTGGTTATTGGGATTTACTTGTATGATTTACAAGGGCATGCTTGAGTTGAGTATAGGGTTTGTGCACGTGTTTTGTTGTGGTTATCAGGAGAATGGTGATCTCCAATTCAGGTGTCCCTTGGACTATCATGATCTTGAATCACAGTTTGGGTTCTCATAACATTAGCTTGTGGTTAACATCCTATGATTTACAATTCAGGTTCTATAATCTGATTCATTTATCATGGAAATCGAATTAGTCCTCAATTTGATCTTTCTTTGATAGGCATCCCACAAGATTTGTACAATTTACTTCACTAAAAGAAGGGATGGCATGGGGATCTCATGAGATGACAGTGGACTATCGAGCTTCTAGGCCTGTTTTGTTGTTGACTGGGATCTGGCTTGGGTCTGCAACAGATTCATATGTTGTTGTCTATTTTCTCTTTGATAGATGCAAATGGTTACACTCACACTATTAGTTTAGATTTTGTTATAGTGTCATAGTTCATTTTTTAGACTGTTGGACATTCATTTTCTATCATGTCCTTTATTTATGAAAGAGATCTTAATGTCGATAGGGATCTTACAAGTCAAGGCTTGAAAGGTTATATAACGATCAGATTTTTTCTTTTAAAGTTTGAAGCTAAAAGATCCATTCTCAGTTGCATTTTTGTCAATTGTTTTGCAATGTAGGTTTGATCATTGCATCATATCATATTGTCATGAGTTTTTAAAGCATATTTTTGTTGAGTTTGATCTTGTTCCACTGGCAAGTGCTTCCCTCGCAAAGGTTCATGTTGCTCACATGCATGATGGCAAAAAAGTTGTTGTAAAGGTAATTTTTTTAGCTTTTTTCCATTTGCATAGGCAACTAGAGCTTCAAACTCCAGATTGGAAATCTCTATGGCATAAATTTAGAACTTTTCATATTAAGGGTTACATTCTCTATGGTGTTTTAATGCTTTGTTTCTGTTTTTTTTTTTTTAGTTTAGTTTAGTTTTATTTTATTTTATTTTATTTATTTATTTTTGCATCTGGTGTGAAGAAGTAAGTTGATAAAGTAATAGTAGGAAAGGAGATGAGAAAATGATCATAGACCTATGGCTACGGATTATAACCGTAGCCTAGATTGTCGATAATATCAAAGATGAATGCCAAATTGTCTAGCAACGAAACTCAAAAAATGGATGAATTTTTTATATTATCGAGAATGGTTCGATAGTATCCAGCATAAGTCATCGATAATATCGAGAAATGATAGATAGTATTGATAACTAATTTTGAGTAATGACTGTAAACCTATACTAATTTTGTGTTCTATCATGTTTTGACTAATATATTCTATCACGTGTATTCCCTTAGCTGGTAGAATGAAGAGTACGAGGATTTCATGCGTGCCCCGCTCAATTTCATGTTTGCTCTGCTCATTTTCATGTTTTCCCCACTCAATTCCTAGTTTTCCTCATCCAATTTCATGTTTGTCCTACTCAATTTCATGTTGCTCCTATGATTTTCTAGTTTTCCCTGCTCAATTCCATGTTCACCCCGCTAAATTTCATGTTTCCCCTGCTGAATTTCATGTTTGGCCTGCTCAATTTGCAGTTTGCCACGCTCAATTCCTAGTTTGTCCCGCTCTTTTTTTTTTTTTTTTTTTTGACCAGTCATCATGACACTACATGGCACCAAGGCACAACAAGTCTAACATCATAACAGAGGTTCTAAATAAACAAAATGACAAGAAGGGAGATAAGCTTCCCAAATGAGATCCGAAAAACATACACTTAAATGACTTATAGTTTTGTAGTAGTGGATTAAAGACGAGGTACCGAAGTCTAAAAAATATAATTCGAAAAAAGGAAAGCAAAATGAAAAATGCAATTTTCTACCATCGATGAACATAGGGGCAATTGAATTACCTCATTTCTTCTCTTCTTTCTCTGCCTCGGAAGCCTTCTTCAGCCAGACCCCAACATGGAGTTTATTCGTCTGCTTAATCCGGAGCTTGGCATAGGCATTGAATGATTTCATTTCATTGGTTACCTTCACAAACTTGATAGATGGCTTCTCTCGCACAACAGGCATGTAAGGACCCTGGACCTGAGTTGCAGTTGCCAGTTCCTCCGGAGTAGAATCACCAGCCTTGAATTTGCGAGCACGTCTTGGGAAGACAACCAATTGTGCCTTGTGAGTTTTCAACCTCTGAACGTTCGCTTGGAGACCCTCTAGAGAATGGTTCTTGCGGCGGTGATCGATTGCAATGCCAATGGTCGGTGCGAGTTTCTTTGGAATGCCTGCCGCCTTGAGCTCCTCTATAGAGAATCCCCTTCCTTTTCTAAGTTTCATATTGTACTTCAAAGTTTGGCAGTGAACCACAGGACGGAGGAGGCCCTCAGTTGGTCGTGGGAAAATCTTCACGGCTTTCTTTTATCTTGCAACACGTCTTCTGGCTTTGCGTGCTGGTTGGTTAAACCAAGTCCTCACATAGTTTTGCCAGTGCTTCTTGAAGTGCCCATTCGGCACAACATTGTTGTGCTTAACCATGACTTATCAGAAACTGAAGCACTGCCGGAGAACTGACAAAATGGTCGGAAAAATGCGGCAGAGATTTGCTCCAACCTATCAGACCGCCCCCTAGTTTGCCCCGCTCAATTTGCAGTTTGCCCCGCTCAATTCTTAGTTTACCCCGCTCAATTTCATGTTTGCCTCTCTCAATTTGCAGTTTGTCCCGCTCAATTCTTAGTTTACCCCACTCAATTTCATGTTTGCCTCGCTCAATTTCTAGTTTGCCCTGCTGAATTTCATGTTTGCCCCGCTCAATTTTCAGTTTGCCCCACTCATTTTCCAGGTTGCCCCACTGAAATTCATGCTTGCCCTGCGCAATTTCCAGGCAATATGCTCGAGTTGTCGCCGACATTAATTCCCCGAGTAATGACCTTAAAATTTGATGTTTGGCTAGTTCAATCGCATTTCAAGTTTATTGAAATTCATGTTAGGCTAGTTCAATTGCATTTTAATTATGTGTCAGGCTAATTCAATTAGATTTCAAATTCATTGAAATTTATGTTACCCTCGCTGAATTTTCATTTTTTAAAATATATATAAAACCGCTCAATTTCATGTTTGCCCCGTTGAATTTTCAGTTTTCCCTGCTCAATTTCCAGTTTGCCCCGCTCAATTTCCAGTTTGCCCTGCTGAATTTCATGTTTGCCCCGCTCATTTTCTAGTTTGCCCAACTGAATTTCATGTTTGCCCTGCTGAATTTCTAGTTTGCCCCGCTCATTTTCCAGATCGCCCTGCTGAATTACATGTTTGCCCCGCTGAATTTCATGTTTTTCCCGCTGAAATTTAAGTTTTCCTAGGCACAAAACTTAGGCTGATCAGTTGGGCCCACATTGAATGTATGTAGTAGATCCACGTTGTCCATCGGTTTTTCTATCTAATTTAAAGGGTTGAGCCCCAAATTGAAGCATATCAAAAGATCAAGTGGATCATACCACGGGAAACAGTGGGCATAATGATTTCTACCGTTGAAACCATATTAGACCCAACAGTGATGTTTGTTTATAATCAAACATGTTCATAAAATGATTTAAACGTTGAGTCCATGTTAAATTCAAGAGTAACTAATCAAATAACAAGCCTTTCTTGTTGCATGATAATATGGAGGAATGTTACTGAAAATTCAAAATAACTTGAAAGAGTTATGGTGTAAAATGCATATTTTGGCATGTCACATCTCCACTTGATAGGTATCATTTTTGCATTGATTAGTGGATATTGTTAATACTTCTCAACTTGATTCGGAATTTTTTAAAATAATTTTGCAATGGAATTGGATGGAATGTGTTGTTTGGAATTGGATTGAGTCCACTACCTAAATCAGTCCTATATGCATGCGTAATTTCATTTTGAAATTACATTGATTCATGAGGTGTAGTGGGTTTTTACTTTACATCGTATCCTACACTATGGCTACTGAAATGATGTCTTGGGTTTGTTACAATTTTGAAAATAAATTGAGGGCTTTTTCTCTTTCATGGTAAGTGATAGGTCTTAGGTGGCCATGATTGTTGGCTATGAAAAAGATGGACTTTTCCGGAATCTCAAGAATTGCAATATTGTGTGAGTAGTTGAATAGACAATCAATCTTCTTAGGTCTTGGTCATATACAATCGCATTCGACATATCTGTCTATCTTGGAGCTTGGGGTTAAAGTTATTTGGTTTGAATTGAGCCACAAAATCGGTTCTGGCACACTCACACACATCGCACGTGATTGGAAAAAAAAAATAAAAAATGAAAGCCAATAATTTTTGGCACATCTGGTGGGACTAAAAACTAGTTGGTTGTCCTAAATATTTATTGTGCACTTGTTCAACATGAGCCGAATAAGTCATAACACTTCTGGTGCTAATGAACCTCCTACACAAGAAGTGGAAATACAGGTGCAGCTGGTACCTGAGATGTTGCCGAACCCGACACTTGACCCTTTAAATTAGGACATGATATCTTTATCTCGGACTGATCATCTTAAGATAATGTTGATAGGGCTACATGATATGCAATTAGGGATTCAACATATTATAAAATAGTCATGCGCTCAAGCTAAGCAATCTTGAATTCAGGCTAAAATTTTCAACAGGTGAATGGTTAGTTAGACCGATAGCTTAAATCGGAGATGACTATTTTTACTAAAAGACCACCAATTATGCCTCAACAATTTGTGCCTTAACCAACTGTTGATACTAGTTTGGTCGAAAATTTGGCACAAGCAGTGCCAATATTGACAGCACCACTTGTACCTTTATTACAACGAAACACACATCCTGCTCTAATATAAGAAGTATAGAATATTCCTTACCCATTGAGATCAGACGACCTGAAGAAGAGAAAATGAATTTTATTACTGAGGTTATGAAATAGGAATTACCCATGGGGCAACCTTTTCCTAAAAATATCCCTCACAATGAAGAACAATATCCTGTAAGTCCTGAGCCACCTCTGATGGCCGAGCCTCACCATGTGGACCATGACCAAATTTTGCAAGTGGTCTAAGAGGTGACATGTTAAAATCTTGGTCAAACTACCACTCTCGTTTATCATAAACCATATCCCGAATGGATCGACTAACAATATCTATTGTCGATAAATTATCAACATGATTTCTCACTATTCATATGTGACACTGGTCAATCGATTATAAAACATATAGGTCGATTTATCATGCAATGTAGAGAATTAGCTAATAATGATCATCAGTAATTACAATTGTTTGGTCATTCCTTAACAGTAGTAACTTTCACTTGGTATTCTAATTTGTTGTTAAATTCCATCAAGAATTGGTAAGAAATGAAAGTGAAGTTTCACACCCAATTCTTTTACAGGGACAGAGAAATTTTTATGGCCGACCTTACACATTTTCGGCAGTTGACAGGAGAATTGGTCGAAAACTATATCATTAGGTTTAAAAGATCCAAAAGTCGATGCAAAGTAGTCATGACCAACGCCGAATTTGTACAACTGGTAAAAGACTGTCTGAAATTTAAACATCATAAAAACTTTATTAGAACGAATTTTGCTGATATTTATGATTTAACTATAAAAGTATCTCAGTATGAAAGTCTTCTTTAAGAAGGAATGGGGAATAAGAACTCGTTGGCCGGGACATTATTATGACCCTAATTATGACGTGATGGTGGCTGAAGTAGTGGCGAAATAGCCATTTGTTTGTTTAGCATTAGTTAAAACAGAAGTGACTGCGTTGGCCACATAAAAAACTTTAAGGACATATATATTTGATATTACCCGGGCCAATAAACTCTTTGATATAATGTTGGCCATGATGTTGTTAAAATTCTCATCATTCATAAGATACCGATGGTCGAAGAATTGAAAAAGACCAAATACTGCAAATGGCATGGAATTCAATCTATTCTACTAACAAATGTGTTGTTTTTTTGAACATTATCTAGAATAATATTGACTAAGAGGTGTTGAAATTTTTTGAAAAGGAAAAAGATGCGATGTTAATTAATTGACACTGACTCGTTTCCATCAAACATGAATGTTAATATGGCCATGGTCAATCTTCAGAAGTTGGTTTGTTTGGGACAAAAAATTGACCTTGGGTTGAGTAACTACCAAGATGTGGGATGACAACCTAAACGAGGATCTAAGATGACATGGTGAGTGGTAATGAAAAGCAGTATCCCCTACCTATCATGAACCACACTTATGGGACCAATGCACACAACCAATTCAGCCTACCGGATAATTTTCTCGGCTGAATATCCAAACTAATGACCAAACCAAACTATGGTTAAGGAAAAAAATGAAAGATGTAGAATCTTGTCAGCATCCCATTAACCACCCTCAACTGATTTCAATATCAGGACAAACAATGGTTAAACCTCTCATTACCTATGAAGGAGTTTGAAGAAGGGTCAGTCACCCTAAGTTTCCAACCATACCTGAAGGGATGACTCGAACCTAGAAACGGCATTGGCAAAGGCAACATGCTACCAAGCGATGAGAATTGGTTGATGTTTAGAACAAAAATCAGAAAATGGTAATGCGGGTGATGCGATTATGGCCGATGCTGAGGATTCCGCAACTAGAGGATAAACACATAATTATGAACATAATAGACTTGACTATGGAGCCTCATCTTCACAAGTTGGATGAGAATAATTAACAGCCTGACAAGAAAGGTACTGACTTTGAAGGATTGGTCGAGTACCTTAACGATGAATGCTTTTCAGGTGATAATCTGTTAATCGAGGAACTCTTGGCAAAGGCAAATTCACTAGAAGAAACTTCACCTAATCTTGTGGGAAAAAGGAGAAACCTCGGTCAATAAAATAAAAGAACGACCGAATTTGGAAATACCTGGGGGCAATGTCCGAATTTAGTGATATAGTTTGGATCATTTTCACTAATTGTTTTGGATTGCAATATGGTGTTTACTCTACCATTGAGCTAACACGCTAAACCAACACAACCAAGCAAGATAGAAGGATATGTGGATAAACTTAGTCTTCCTATAATTATATAGCATGGTTCTTTTGACATTGAAGAAAAAACTAGGAATGTGATTGACTATTACGGTTGAGACAAGCATACCGTCTAAGAAAATAGTGATATAGGCCATCAGTCAGTTGTGTAAATAAGTTTAAGTTAGACATTTTTTCACTTAGACTTCTTACATTATAAGTTGTAAAACTTTATAGAATTACATACTTTGGTAATTCATACATTTATGCTTAATAACACTATTTCTTGGCTAATCCCTATACTCTTCATGTCGAAGTTTAGATCTAGAGAAATTCTATTATGTTCATTTTTGTTTGAAACTATTCTTTCTAAAGCGTAAGAAATTCGACCATATGAAACACTGTTGATGTAATCCAATCGGCAAACACAAAGAATACTATTGGATTAAGGATGTAGGCAGCCAAATATAAAGGGGATGACATTTGGCTGTTCCATCTAGCATCTATAATATTTAGGATGGACTGGTAATCGCGTTTTTTATAGTTGAACTATTCTATTATTTTATTTCTAGCCCTCTCCATCACATCGTAGATATAGCCTATGGGTAGCTTTTCATCAACATCCACTAATCGTAATACACTTTCTATGGGTTCCAATTATTTTAAGGCCTTTACCACTTGAGCTTAAAATTGACTGAAAAAATAGTTTGTTGGACTAACTTTCTTCGGCCTTCTTTGACCATAGTCTATGTTTCCAATTGGCCGACACTACAAAATACTTAAGTTCATATTTCTTTGAATTTAATATTTGTAGTGTTAAAAAAGCTATTGCAAATTGGGTCATAGCTGGATGAAGAAAGTTGCACCCAAGGTGGCTTCTCATGTGATGGAGAAGAAAGGCATGCTTGTACATAAAAATTGTGATTCTTCTAGCCCAAAAAATTACTTTAAGATATAGCCTACTTATATCTTCTAACATAAAATCAACATAATGTGTTGTGCATGGTGTCCAAAATAAACTTAGCCTCTTCTCTATAAGATGACGACCAATATTTGCATAATTAATTGCGTTGTTTGTGATAGCTTTGACAACATATTCCTCTTCTACCTCTTCAATTACACTGTCTAACGATTTAAATAAATGTTTGGTTGTGTGAGAATGAACTGATGCATCCATAGACTCTAAAAATATTGTGCCAGTTAGACAATTTACAAGGAAGTTTATCAATGTCCAACTAGATATATCGGTCCATCCATTAGCCATTAATGAACAATCATATATTTTTCAACTTTCTTTATATTCAGAGATCAAGTTTTTATTAAACGTCACTTCCTTTTTTAGGCAACTCTTGCGCACTTCATGATAGAAATGATATTTCAAGCTAGGTCCAAATCGACCTATAACTTCAACCATTACTTTAAAACTCTTAATCTTCGTAATGTTAAAAGCTACATTAGTATAATACAACCACTTTACAATATACTGAATCATAGTTTTTCTATCTTTCTAATACCGGTTTTCTAAAAGGGTTTGGGTGGGTCATTTGCCTTACTCCATTAGTCAACTACGTCTTTCGGATGTAATCTACATCACCTATCCATTGACCCATGCCCATGATCTCTTTTTGGAGGTAGATCTAGAGTGCCCTGTGGATGCAAATGGTGTAGATTCATCTAAATCTACTACAATGATGTCCTTATAAGCTTCTCTCTTTATAAATTTTCTTTTATAGTCGTTGTCATGTATTTTTCAAGTATGCTTGTCCATGTACTTCATGATTTTTCTATGGATATCTGGACTAACATTGGGATATGCTCTTGTATTGTCTCTCGATGCATGCACAAGGTGTTGTTTATGCCAGCCAAAACCATTAGAATTTATGAATCCGCATATATCCCACACTACTTGGAACTTTTCACCGACACTTCGATAATGCCCATACTTCCAACTTAGGTTGTTTGACTTTGGCTTCAAAGTAGAAGATTGGGAAGAAGACATGATGACATTATGCAGTAGGGTAGAGGAGTATTAATGTAGTATGCTAGTGTATGAGTAAGTGTGTATTAGTCTTAGAGTTTAAGTACTAAACTAAATAGTATGTACTACTAAGTATTAGTATGGTAAGTACTAAGCAGTAACTCCTAAATATATAGTAAATATCAAATTGGATATTAGTTACTAAATAAAGTAAATACTTAAATACTTAAAGCGGGGGTGGAGCTTCACTAGTATGGTTGTGGAGTTACAATTGTAAAAGAGGAGGGAGAGAGAGAGAGAGAGGGAGAGAGGGAGAGAGAGAGAGAGAGAGAGAGAGAGAGAGAGAGAGAGAGTCATGAAGTCTCGAACTTGAAAGTTGAAACTTGATTACTTGAAAGTCTTGAAATTGAAACAAATAAGAAACTATAAATAGACAAAGAAACTATAAACTAAAAAAATAAAAACTTAAAACTTGAAAAATGAAACTAGAAACTAAAAACTTGAAACTAAAACCAATAATTAGAAATTAGAAACTGGAAACTACAATTACAAATTACGATGAAACAAAATAAAAGATCTTGTTGGTTGACTTAAGTCTTAACTCTTGAGTGTGCTTGCCACTTGACTTGACTCTTGAGTTGTTGAGTCTATTGAGTCAAGTTTTGAGTCATGACTTTTGATAAATGATAATTCTAATGAAAGAAATTAAGAATAGATTACACAAGTTAGAATAAATATTAGAATTTAAAATTAGAATGAGAGAATAGATTAACAAGAGAGAAAGAGATAAAGTGAATAGTAGAGTGATTCTTCTTATTGTCTTGCTTCTTGATCTTGAATACTTAATTCTTTCCTTCAACTTCAAGTGAAAATATTAAAGCTAAGAGAAATGAGGGAGATCCAACAGCCAAAGTGAGCCATAAGATGGCCCCGAGATGTTTCAATGGTGAGCTTTCAATCCCACTGCTCCCTTAAGTGTGCCCCACTTGAGCTTACCATCGGCCTCATTGTTGGATTGCCATCAAATGAGCTATAAAAACAGATGGATCGGGTGGATTTCCCACAAACATTCTGTATCCCATGAGTGTTTCAATAGTAGGCATTTAATCCTCCTGTTTCATGTCATTTTTTGGCCCACTTGAGCTTTGGATCTGGCTCACTTTTGTGCCATCGACAATGCATGGCAGTACTCATCAAATCAGTGGTCTAGAGATCTATGGTGTGGCACCCATCAACAATGTAACACCCATTAGATCTAATCTATTCGTTCAATCCCCACTGTATCTTGTTGTGTGGCCCACTTTGAAAGTGCCCTGGTTTGTCAATTAGCGTGAGGGTTGAGTCGGTAAGTCAAGTGAGCCCCATATAAAGATCATACAAGTTACTGCCTCAACCGGATGTGTGTTTCATGATCATCAAAGGTAAATTAAGCCTCACATCTCATGTCCTAAAACAACCAAGTAAATAAATCCTTAAAAACCTTAGAACAACATAAGAATTAAAAGTCTAAAAACTTGTTTTTAAATAGGAAAATTTTCTAAGTTTTTTGTTTAGTTCGATAACATCGAGCTTACGTCGATAACATCGAAATGAAACCTTTTATGTCCAGCAACCACATACTATTTGGACAAAATATTCGATGAATCGAACATACCGTTGATGACATCGAACATTAGTAATTGACGACATCGAAGGCAAGTCGATGTCATCGAAAAACTATATTGTCCAACAAAACTTCTTGGAAAATATTCTTACTTTGTTCGAGGAATCAAACGAGCTTCGATGTCATCAAAATTCAAATTTCAATAGCATCGAGCAAGGTTTGATGACATCAAATCTGGACAAGTCTGTGTCTAGTAAGCTTCAAAGGAAAATCAACTAAAAAGTTCTAGAGGAATCGAGACTAGCCTTTATGTCATTGATATTCAAACTTCGATAACATCGAGAGAGACTCGATGACATCGAAATTGGATAAGGCTGGACCAGTAAGCATGAAAGTAAAATCAAATGGAAATGTTCGAGGAATCGAGATAGCCTTGATGACATCAAAATTCAAAAGTCGATGACATCGAAACCAGTTTGATGACATCGAAAATGGATAAAGAAGTGTCCAGCGAGCTTTCAAGGAATATTTTCTGAAATGATCAATGAATCGAACTGGGATTCGATGACTTCGAACTTCGAAATTCGATGACATCGAATCAGGCTCGATGACATCGAATGTCACGCCCCAAACTCAGAAATCGGGCTAACAAAATTTTCGATCGCCGAATCCGGCGCCAACAGCCTCCGTATAACCCCATTTTCGGCTCCTAGCGCCTATTCGCCAGGTTCTGATCCTGGGATGCTACGAGGAGGATTTTCAACATCAGTTTGATTCGTAATAAGCATAACCAAAGGCATAACCCACAAACAACAACCAAGAAATCCATTACATTTCCACTATGATAAAAAACTTTACAAGTACAATGAGCATAAAGGGAAATACAATGGTAAAGAACAAAAACTCCAAAACGCTCTGCAACGTGCTCCTGCCTCAGCGCTGCTGCGAACCAACGTCACCTGTACGCAACGGTCGTGCATAAGCTTATAGAAAGCTTAGAGGGTGGTGAAAGTGTGTGCGCAAAGTAGTAGTATGATCATGCAATATCAGAGTAATACGGAATATGTAGATGAATCCATAATATCATGAATCGTACCAAGGCTATGTGATGCAAGACATGAATGGTATCGGCCATCCCAAGGCCATGCGATGTGCAATGCAACTCAAGCATACAGATCCTCATATATGTCCACACATCAATTCAGATCAAATATGGGATATCATCGGGGTCTAGTACACTCTGAACCAGATTGCCGCCACATCGCGTGCAATAAGGTAAGTGGAAAAGACCTCACTATCCGTCTGCCAATATCGGGCGCGACTCGTCGATAGCGGAACCATTCTTCGAGCTGGTCAGACTCAGCCTAGGATTGCCCCCTACACTCGGACGGGTAAGGCCGCACCCCCTTTCAACCCACTACGACACAGTGGAGAGCGTAACTGTCTGGTAATCGGTACTCAACGCTCATCTACCCACTCGGTCTAAATATTGGAGTAATCTCTTGGTACTATAAGGGGTTAGGGACTTTCACCCAGGGATATCTATAGTACCCCATGTAGAATAAGATTTTCGGTATCCAATCTTGCCAACCACGATATGCCTGTAGAGGCTACGGCCCCGATGTCGCTAGGGCGTATAATAACCATGTCACACAAATGCGAAATGCATGAATCACGCTATCCAGTCATGCAACAAACCCTGTACATATCGTGCGCTCATGTAGGGTGACACCGCCTAACCGGGAGCCCGTAAACAACCTGCCCGAAGGCATATACCATGATCAGTCAATTCGCATGTCAAGCATACATATGATGCGTATGATCATGAGTCATGGAACTATACTAAACATGTTAAAATGAGATAAACTATCCTTACAATGCAGATGGGCCTGGACGGCCTATACACAATAAGTACGGGCCTATTACTGAGCCCTAGGGAGAGTCGTAATGCGGACATTTAACCAACATTAAACTTGCAATGTGGACGTCAAACCACCATCGCTCCCAAGCCATAGCCCGCAGTAAAGATCATTAACCAAACCATGTTGGGTTCACACATTGCAATGGACTGTAGGTACATCCTAGTGGGCCTTTATCACATCAAATGGGCTACATTAGTGGGCCTTACATTTATCAAATGGGCCGCATTACTGGGCTTCACCAATGGGCCTTAGGTACATTGCAATGGGTCACAATCCATGGGCCTCAGAGTATGTCAAAATGGGCCTACTCACATGGGCCCTATGTGCTTTAAATGGGCCTAAACCCATAAGCCTTTTACAATTGAATGGGCCAAATCTCATGAGCCTTGTACATACCAATTGGGCCTAATCCTGTAGGCCTTTATATAAATCAAATGGACCTAAATCCATAGGCCTTTTTCAAATCAAATGGGCCTAATCACATGCATAGGTGGCCCACCCAATCTTCACTCATGCCTTAAAATGATCTTACCAAGTGGATGGACTTTCTGGATGCATCACATGCATCATGGTGGGTCCCACTGTCGCTGGACAGTGCGAACAACACATGCATCACAGAGGGCTCCACCGTCCGCTGGACGGTGGAGGCAAAACAACGTTAAGGTGGGTACCACCGTCCGCCTGGACGGTGGACTTAAAACACATACATCATTGTGGAAAACACATACATCGTGCATAAGCTATCACCAAAATGGATGGACGGCTGGCGTGAACCACGTACATCATGTGGGCCTGCATTGCTTGGTAAAGAACAGGGAGAGAGAATGAGAGAGAGATATATAGAGAGAGAGATATAGAGAGGGAGTGAGGGCACGTGGCCCCTAGTTTTTTTTTTTTGTTTTTCTTTTCTTTTCTTTCTTTTTTTTTTCTTCTCTGACAAAACAGAGGTGGGTCCTACGTAGGGCCCACCACCAAAGCAATATAATATATATATAATATAAGAGACGTCCAGGCCGTGGCCTGGACGGTCATGTCACGCACATCAAGATTGGGCCCCAGCATGGGTTCCACCGAATGTTTATTGCCATCCAACCTGTGGATAAGATCACACAGACCCTAGTGAAGGGAAGACACAAATTTCATCTTAATCCGAAGCTTCCGTGGCCCATGAAAGGGTTCTAATGGCAGAAATATAATCCCACTGTTTCCTGCAGAGTGGGCCACCTGAGTGTTGGATGAAGCTCATTTTTGGAGGGGGCCCACCTCAGGGGGTGGCCCACCATATGAACGGGTTGGATGACGAATATACATCATGGTGGGGCCCACAAGTGGAGCCGTGGGTCTCTGCCTGCGGACGTCCTGGACGTCTAGCGTCCAGGACGTGGGACCGTCCAACGTCCAGCAGCAGGTAACGCTGCTTAGTTATTTTATTTTCTTGTTTCTAAAAAAAACATTTATTTCTGAGGTTTTTCACGCGTAGGGCCCGCACCAGGCGAATCCGTCCCAACCGTTGAGTCCCGTGGCTTAGTACAAGGCCAACAAGCCCAATATTGCATATATTTTGGTGATTTGAAGCAAAAGGGTGATCTTTCAACGGTAACTATCGTAGTTCCTATGCTATGGCCCACCAGATGCCTAGTTAGACTTCATCCTTTGACTCAACGGTTAAAATGACCCGGAGAATAGAATGAACGGTGTGGATTAACAACATGCATCATGGTGGGGCCTGCATGAGCAGCCCACCCAAATAGCCTTGAATCAAGGCTGATATTTGTATTTTTCCTTTCAACGTCCAGCATCTAGGGACGCTGGACTGCTGCATATTTCAGGTGGTTTGCACACGTGGCTCACCAAATGATGGGTGGTGTGAATATAACTCTTATAAAGTGGGCCCCACCTGAAGGTAGCTTGGATAAAAAAATATATACTTCATGGTGGGGTCCATTCAAGTGGGCCACACAATATAATAATAATAAAAAAAAGAAAGTAAGTAGAGAGAGAGAGATAGGGGGTGGGACACGCTTGTGATGGAGGGACCCCGATACTATGGGCCCTCCCTTGCAATGAATCATACAATAAAAAGGGTCCCTTAACACATGGGACCACCAAGATCGAGAATCAACGGTGGAGATCCTCTCCACCAAAATGGACGGTCTAGATGACCTTTTGCAATGAAATAAACATCATGATGGGGTCCATGGAGAATGGTCCCACCATGGAATGATCATGATGATCCAATTGGTCCATTGGCCACAACTTAGGGTCCCAAGTGAGATCCACACCATGGATCGGTGGGCCTCACTTGGCCCATCATAAAAAAATAAGAAAAACTATCCTATAGAGGCACCCACCGTCCGATCTTCTTGCTCCTAGGGGTTCCTTGGCACCTTAGCTTCAACTTCAATAGATGAGATGAGGAATGGAGGGTTGAGATGGGAGATGGTGGGGTAGGAAAGTGGGCCACTTGGAGCTTAGAAGTGTTTGGAGAAATTCCATACGTATGGAGCTTGGAAATTTTTGGTTGCTTGGAGATTTGAAATGAGAAAGAGAGAGAGTGTTGTAGAGAGAGATGGATGGATGGATGAATGATGGTTGTGTAAGAAGGTCTTGACTTTTGTCGCCTTTTGTGTAAGAGAGGTATGGGAGGTGTAAGAAAAGCTTGACTTTTGAGGCCTTTTGTGTAAGAGAGGTATGATAGGTGAAGACTTTTGTGGTTGCTTGGAAAAAGGGGTGAAAGTGATGTGTACTTGACATGTACTTGACATGTGATGGATTGATGGATTGATTGATTGATGGGATTGATGTGATTGATGTGACACATCGTAGAGATTTCCTTGGATTTCGCAACGCGCGGCGTTTCCTCGCACCGAACGTTGGCCCACATCTCTTGACCAGGGTATTGCCTCGGTGCGCGAGTCGCGGCATTGGAACCGCTGCGACGGCGCGGTCGCTATGGTAGTGGTCTTGGGTTGAGTCGACTCGGGTTGTCGGCATATGAATCAGGGTCGCGCGTCGATATCGGTTAAGGGTCGAAGGTTGCCAGAATTCGACCGGTAAGACCGCGAAAGTTTACGGAACGGTACAGAATAAGATACGGGTCTTACATCGAAGACAGCCCTAAACTTGTTTAGAAAGCTCTTGTGTAATATCACATAGGATGTTGAGGAATCGAACTGTAATTCGATGTCATCGGAGTTCAAATCTCGATGACATCGAAGAAGGTTCGATGTCATCGATCTCATGTCAAAAAAGTTCCAACAATGTTTTTCAGTTGAGTTCATATCATCGAACTGATATTCGATATCATCGAAAGTATACGTTCCATGACATCGAATCAGGTTCGATGACATCGAACTCAGTCAGACACGGACTATTTTATTATCGTTGGAGACTTTTGCTTTTATAAGGAGAGTTTATTCTTGGTTACTAGATTAAGAAAAAAAAAAAGAGCTTTGAGAGAGTAATTGCATACCACCTACCCTAAGCCCTTTTTCTCATGGGAGTTCATCCTTCAATCCACCCTCATCATTGATATTCAATGGTGTATTAGTGAATGAACTTCCTCATTCAAGGATCATCGAGCTACCATTTTAATGGAAAATCATTGAGCTAGGATCCCTTGAATGCTTAAAGACCTTGGAATCATCTCCATCTCTTCAATGATTAACATTCATTAGAGTGATTTCCAACATAACCATGACTCAACCCCGTCACCTTACATTGGAGCATCATTAGTGTTGCGAATCAAGAAA
This sequence comes from Magnolia kwangsiensis, assembly GCA_037074715.1. Classification (NCBI taxonomy): domain Eukaryota; kingdom Viridiplantae; phylum Streptophyta; class Magnoliopsida; order Magnoliales; family Magnoliaceae; genus Magnolia; species Magnolia kwangsiensis. The sequence goes on along the minus strand of CM073582.1, from coordinate 34,692,564 downwards.
GCTGAAGAATCTCCGTCATCAAATGAGAATGTCTTCATCAACGTGCAGAACGGGGCTCATCTACTTATTTGTAAGTCATTAGAGTCCAGAGATGTAACACCCCATACTTTCCGTTACTCAGGTGTTACCATTAAATACGAGCATATGTGGGAACACACGTGACTTATATTACAAATCATCATTTAATGATTCACAGTCCATGGCGATGATAAACCCTTAAGAGCTGAGTTCAATCGGCCTTGGACTCTAATGGCTTTTAACATTTGAATTTGGGCTAGAACAACACACAATACATCTGTAAGGTCTAAAGTCAATCCACCTTAGGATTGAGCCTTGATTTATTGGGATAGGTTAACATCTCGTATAATCATCCAACTTGCAATCTAAGCTAGCCATCGAGACTTGCTATAGTATATAAGATCCACAATCTGAATAGGATGGATAATCGCTAAATAACATAGGTTAGCCATTGGGTCATAAATGCAATTGCCAAAAGTTCCCTAAACTAGTACAGGAAACATTGGTTGCGCTTAGGTTCAATTGTGGAATTATCCAACCATTAGATTGGTCATCCAATTTGGAATATGTAATATGTAATAATTATCTAATATACATAACTTATTATACATGTGTATATTATGTAATTTAACTAGCTGATAATCATTTATAATAAATGAAATAATACAATATAAATATATACACTATGAAATGATATTTATATGCTTTATAAATACTTAAAATTTCATATTAAAATGATACGTAACCATAATCCATATTACATGCATACACTTACAATATCATTAATATAAATTACAAATTATATAATTTATAATACATAAAAAATAAAATATACTGAAAAATTTTATAATGAATAACATATTTCAAACATTTTAACGACTTATATAAAATCAAAATCTAACACATATGTAACCATATAGATGATATACAAATAACATACATTAATCTTTACTTACCGATATTCATATAATTTATATGTATCACCAATCTGTGATAATATGAATCATATAAGACAAAATATGTAAGTGATAATAATAATAATAAATAAATAAATAAACAAAAAGAATAAATAGATAACAATGTGTAGGCAATAATACTAGCAATAATAATTAAAAATTTAATGTTATAAAAACATGGGACGGATGGTCCGAATAACCTAACCCACAACATGATGTGTGTATATATATATATATATATATATATATATATATATATATATATATATATATATAAGAATTAAGATCAAAAAATTAAAATTTATATCTTATTTGAATAGAAACATAGGATGGTGTGCTTAAGCATAAGAAAGATCCATTAGTACCTTCTAACCGTTGATGATAAAATTGAAATGAATCAGGTCATTGGATCAACATAGTTGGCACTTAAAGAACGTAAGTCAAGTACTATGGCCCACCTAAATTGGATCAACGTAGTCAGCACTTAAAGAATGTAAGTCAAGTACTATGGCCCACCTAAACCTTGGACCTTCCTGGTCTTTGGCCAGAGGCACTAATTGGACTTGAGGAATCTGGTGGATGGATCAGATCTCGAGGGAAATCGCCGTGGGCCCCACACTTATTGTGTGTGCGCACTTGGGGTGGGGCACCCGCAGTACACCAAGCAAGTCAAGACGGTCAGCACGGGCTGACCCGTATTTCCCCCAAAAAAGGAGAGTTTTTCTCTCCCTCTCTGTTTGCGCCAACTGACGAACGGGCGTCCGTTTTGGACGTCCGTGGCCCATCATCATCATCCGTCTGTCTGATCCAGACCGTCTATCGTGTCCAGGGATTGGGTCCCACCAAAAAAAGTTATCTCGAATGTTGGGGTGCACGTGCGTGGGCACTATCTCCTTTGCAAACAGGTCCCAAAAACATGATGTTTCCTAAAATGGAAACTGTTCTTCTCCTTGCCATATCCACAATCCACGTAAAACGTCCTCTCTCAATCCTGACCGTCCGTGAGAGGAAATCCTAGCCCTTCAAAGATAGGTTTCTCATAAAAGAAAGAGAAGAAGGGAGATAGCATCGGTCATTTCTTCCTAGCTCCGAACCCACCGCTCAAACGGGCCTGAAGCTTTGAAATCCTTCATCTACAAGCTTCCTAGGTTGGATTTGAAACATCCAGAAGCATCAGCTCGAAGAAAATAACCATCGCCTGAAATCCGCCGTTAGAGCCGGTCATCTTCCTGGCCAAACAAACGGACTGAGCTGCTGACTTACTGCACTATACTGGCAAGGGCGATGTGACCGTGTTGCAGCACTCACTCCAGCCACGCTGTCTGGACGAAGGAGTGTGAGAGTTAAAGAAAAGAAGCACGAGAGAGTGCTGAGATACCGCCGTCCCCTCTGCTCATTGCCGCACCTCCAACTGTGGCATTGTTGCGTCGGGTTGAGTTCGCTCGAGCTCCAGATCTACTCACGCTTGGGTGTCTTGCTGATCATTCCTAAGAAAGGGAGAAGAGAAGAAAGAAGAAAGAAAGAAAGGAAAAGGGAGAAACAGAGAGACGGGGAGGGAGGAGGTGTGGTGCAGCCGCACTCCATCCGAATGCAAGTCAAAGGCCACCGGACAGCACCACCTTCTCAACTCGGCAGGCCTCGACAGAGGTAAATCTCAGTGGGCCGCACCTGAGTTTCAAACTCAGTAGGCCACACTATGCATCTGTAATGCAGGCTGAGAACAGCCTTCATTTGGGCCGTGACCAGAACTGAAAACGGTCTCTGGTTGGACCGTGAAACCAGTCTCTGCTAGCACGTTTAACTGGGTCTTGAAACCCGCCTTCTAACCATTCATTTGTTGGGTCTCAACCTCAAGCTGTAGGCTGAAACCAGCCTAGAAGAGTGGGCTGAAAGCACCTCAGACAGGGCCCTGATTTGAGTTAAAAGACAGGCCTCAACTGGGCCTTGATTTGAACAAAAATTAGGCTTCCAGTTGGGCCACATCTGAGTTGCAACACCTCTCGGACGGATTGGGAAAATGCAGAAAAACGGGCCTTTAGACAGGCTTTCAATCTAGCTGGAAAGATCCTTCAGCTGGCCCACTATCTGGGCTGAAACAGGCCTTCAAATGGGCCACAAATGAAGCCAAAACCAGGCCTCAGCTGGGCCTTGAAATGAGCTAGACACCAGCCTTCAACCAACCCTCAGTTGGGCCTTCCATTTCTTGGGCCAGAGGCGACCTAAGCCAACCCCATTTTGGGCTTGTATTGGATCCTATTGCTGGGCCAAAACAAAGGCCCAGTTCAGCCCTTAGTTAGGGGTAATTTTGGGTCCCAATTTGGGCCCTTGTTGGAACAAAAATCTGGTGGGCTTGGTCACTCTAATGCTGGCCCAAATGGCCTTATCCATGGGACCTTTCAAACCCACACAACTTCATAATGTTAGTTAGTTAAAGCCTTGAGAACATTTGACTAATACAAGCTGTGACTTTAGGAGATTTCTTGTGATTCTGGGTCCGCAAAGTACTTATGGGAACTTGAATCAAGAGCTGTAATACAACCCCCACAGGTGAGGACTCACCCTTTGAGCTTCCCATTTAAATTCATTAACCAATAGATGATGCCTTAATCCTTTCCATTCAGTATCTCCTAAGTTACTTGATTTTGTTACTTAACTTATTATGTGAATGTGTGAATATGATAATGTGATGCGCACCTGATTCCTGTGGTAGATAATGAACATATCTCTTTAATTATAACATGTATAAATGATTTGGTGATAACATGCTATCTTTAGTCGTACATTGTTAATTAATTATATGTTGGTCGGTTGCGATTGAGTGATGTAATGAATGAACCTGTCCCAAACTCACCAACTTGCGGTCCATATATCACACCTTGCCTTACATGGCTTAGACCGCATGTTGCCTATGTGGCTTGGATCGTATATTTGCCATCATGGCTTTGATGGTCTATTGGTGCCCTCTTGTGGCTTGTTGGTTATGTTCGCATACTCTATTGTTTCCTAGCCATCTTGTGGAGTTCAGTCGTACCATGATTTTCAGGTGGAGCTGAAGTTCGCTTATCGATTTTCTAGTCATCTTGCGGTGTTCACATACGATATGATTTTCGGGTGGTTTAGAGTTATATATTTGTTTTTCCTAGCCATCTTGCGGTATGCAGTTGTACTATAATTTTCGGGTGGAGATAAAGTTCGCTTATCGATTTTCTAGCCATCTTGCGGTGTTCACGTACATATGATTTTCGGGTGGTCTAAAGTTGTATGTTTATTTTTTCTAGCCATCTTGCGGTGTTCAGTCGTATCATGATTTTCGGGTGAAGCTGAAGTTCGCTTATCGATTTTCTAGCCATCTTGCGGTGTTCACGTACGATATGATTTTTGGGTGGTCTAGGGTCTACATGTTGTTTGTCTCTTTATCTGTGGTGTTCAGTCGTACCAGGATTTCTAGGTGGAGCTGAAGTTCGCTTGCCGATTTTCTAGCCATCTTGCGGAGTTCACGTACGACATGATCTCCGGATGAAGAAGAGGTTTGAAGGTTGATTTTCTATACACCTCCTAGATTTCACTTGTACCGTAATTTCTGGGTGGAGCTGAAGTCCGCTTATCGATTTTCTAGTCATCTTGTGGAGTTCACGTACAAGTGCGATTCTCGGGTGTAATAAAAACTCGTATAGTTGATTGTTTGGTTATCTGGACATATTTTCTTGCATTACGATTGCTATTATAATCTGTTTATGATGAAATTCTATTGATTGGTTTAATTTTTGAGTATATGAGTATGATCATGCAATGCCCTGTTCAATATATTGAAATTTCATGACTTGCAATCTATATTGGACTATGAATGATGAGTGTACAATCTTAAAGGGTGCTCCTCACAGTGATAGCCATTGACGTTATCAAACTGTAACAGTTGATACAGGTATAGGGCGAGCCGATGTTGTTCACTAGGTTGCTGGAGCAGATCGAGTAGCTAGGGAGCTAGTGGGATCCTTGTAGCCCATATTGAGCTCCACCATTAGCTGATAGATTACTGTTTTTGCTTATACGAACTTTGTTATTTGGGATTGTATAAGTTCTGTATGGGTGCTACATTTGAAATTTTATAATGATCAGAATATTTTTATACAATGCATAGTTTAATCTAGCTTCATTGTTGTTAACTCTGATTAATGATAAACAGTTCAAATTTACACTGGAATTTATAAGCTAACACTCGGGTTTTTGGAAACAGGTTATATACGCGGGTCCTGAAAACATGGGGCGTTAAAAGAGACCCTAATAATCATTCATTGTGTAGGATTGGGTCACAGGTGCATCTGAAATCTTTCAAGGCCTCTTTGGAGGCCTCCGATGAGAGAGTATGTTTAAGTGCTTTGTGTAAGACCTTTGCTCTTGTGTAGGGCATAAACTTAGGTCCTTTATGTAGGTCCTTGGCCCGTGTGACCTAAACCGGGTTCCTTGTGTGATCCTTGGCTTGTATGGCCTAAACCAGGTTCCTTGTGTGGATCCTTGGCCTGCGTGGCCTAAACTAGGGTCATTGTGTGGATCCTTGACCTGTGTGGTCTAAACTAGGTTCCTTGTGTGGATCATTGGCCTGTGTGGCCTAAAACTTATGTTCCTTGTGTGGATCATTGGCTTATGTGGCCTAAAACTTAGGCGTTTTATGTAGGATCTTCGCTCTTGTGTAGGGCACAAACTATTGTGTCCTTATGTAGGATCGTTTGCCTTGTGTAGGCATGTTTAAGTACCTTGTGTAGGTCGTAGAGTCAACCTTGTGTAGGTTGTAAAGTTTAGAGGTGAACCTGATTTGAAACCTCCGTTAGTGAAATCCGGTACACTCAAGGGTTGAGTGCGTTTGCCGAAAGTAGAGTAGGCACATATCCGAACCATTATAAATGACTGTGTTTGGGATTGCTATTTGTATATTCTTTCATTGTGTTTACTTTGAATGTTCACATGAAGCATGATAATATGATTATCTAGAACTGATAAGAATCACATCCCACACACTTTCACATAGTTCATCCATCATAGACTAATTGATATATCTTGTTTAAATATTGAGTAGTCATGTGATTGGATCCTCTACTTGGCTTGGAAGCCATTAGAGTTGAAATAAGTATATCTTGATGATTGCATATTAGGTCAAGATTAGGTTAATAGGATTTTCAATTGCCATAAAATTTTATAAAGTCCTATTCACCCCTCTCCAGGACACTTTGACATATTCCCACAAGGTGTATAAATTAACTATGGTATTATATCCAAATTTCTAATACCTAAGGTAAATCTAGATTTATTGTAGCTGAGATTAGATTATAGTGGAGTGAGATAAGTGTTGGAACTCCAATAGGGAGTCCTATGATTTCCTGACCTATAAGCGTTATTCTACGATATCTAGCAAACCTTAGATTGTAACCCTCATTTGGCTAGTGGTGACTTTAAGTTATTTGCATTATCTTATCTAAGTAAAATCGCACCTTAATCACATAAATACTAAAGGAGAGTAAGAAAAGGCCGAGTAAGTAAGGACAACATGCTCGCATGAAAGCAGTCTACATCTAAACTAATTCCTTATTATTGAAACATCAATTTTAAAGCTTTTAGATAAAATATATTAACAATTAAACATCTTAGTAACCCAATATTCTTCTTATTATAATATGATAATGTTTTTTCATATTAAATTCACTGTCTAGCATAATATAAAATAAAGAAAAAGAAACACATCTTCTGATATATCCAATATGAATACAAGTACACTCTTAACCCAAGACTAAATATATCCAGAGCTTGTTTAGAAACGTATTCAACAAAGTAACTTTGTTTGAAAATATTTCTTAACATAACTACCGATAATAACTTAGTAGTGACTGAGATAAGACAAACCTCCATCTAACATTTGTGATCTAACTTGTTTTTCTCTGTGAATCCTGGCTTTAAGACACTGGTTCTTGATTAAATGCATTTCTGAAGCCACATCTTTCATGCACATTCGTTCTCTTGGAGACTCTGAAGAGCACAACACACCGATTCTGACCATCAAAATCAAGCATTCATGCATTCTATTTCTTGTATTAATATGATTTTCATTGCCCTGAGTAACTTCAGTGTCTTCTATAAGCAGTTGTGGCTCAACAATCTCCATTACTCGTTCAGGCAAAACCAACTTAGCGAAATGATGAAGGCTTAGATTGTCCATAAACATGCCATCAGTTGGCCCCTTTCCAGTGATCATCTCCAATAGAAGGATTCCATAGCTGTAAACATCTCCTTGTGTAGATGCTTTACTGCCCATCGCATATTCTGTAATTTATACATCTCATATTAGAATGTAAGTGACCATTTGAATACAAATAATATCAAAGGTTAAATTTAGAGAGAGGGGTAATATTCTATTTAAATAAGTAATTAGAATTTTTGCTATTTTCAGTATCTAAATTTCTAACATTTTTGTGCTATGAACTTGTAAGTGCTTACAAAGATGTTCAAAATTGATCAAGACTATTACTAAAGTGAAAGAACTCAACATGAAAATCACCAACTGAACAAAAGACATTGTTATGATTTTTGTGTAACACATATCTTAACTAAAGACATTATAAGAAAATAATTCTTTATTTCTTGATATGGTGTGATTAATGTGGGGTGCAAGTGAGTACAACTTTGTCTATCTAGATGTTGTTGGGTATATCCTTTAAATCTGAGGCCATTCTTTTAGGATCCGAAACCAGATAAAATCAGGTTCAAGTAAGATTTACCAGAGTTCCACATTCAATGTACAAGAGGTGGCCTACTTGATCACAAGAATGATCGGGCTAGATCTCACATAATGAATAGGCATTAGTCATATGTGGGCTTATAAAAACCTTAGCCATTCAACAAGTGGAACCCGTTATAAAAATATCATGCCAATATAGTAAAATGTTCCATTAATCAACAACACCTATAGAAAATTTGGAAGCTTAGAAAAACATGACTACCATTTCATGTTCAAGGTACATGTGTTTGATTAACGTACACAGATTTACCTATTCAACTCGGAAGCCTAATCTTATCCCAGTGCATGTTTGAAATGGTCCCAACTCATGGATGGCTATGATTTTATTGTGTATACCATGATAGCATGTGTACTTTTCTAGTACATTTGAGAACCCAAAGAAGTGATCGCGTGAGCGTGAGATGCTCTAACCACATGTAGGCTTTGAACTAGTATATTTGGTATACTTCTTAAAAGTGCTCATATAAGTGGATGAGCCTTACTTTAGCGTAAGATTGTCTACATGCTGGGATTACCTTTTCCCACACACCCAAGTGGATAGGTGTAAAGATATGTTGGATGATAGACTACCTTTTTGTATATACAAGTAATATGGGTGTGGTCTCACCTTTTTGGGTTGTGTGTAGAGAGAGAATGTTTCATCCAACTAGTTCGCCACAAGTTACGCTCTACCCAATGGATAACCTACAACCTCTGAGGGACCGTTTGGCCGGGTGGATTGGAAGGGATTGAATGTTATTAGGGTGGATGGCGTGGATTTCTAGGTAATGATGTGTTGTCAGTGGATTGTCTTGAGATCCATGGGATTGCTATATCCCTGTATTGCTATATCAGATCCGTTTGGCACGCCGGGCCAATCCAGGGATTAAACCTTCCACCCCTTCCAATCCCACCAACCAAACATGTCCCAGGAAAATTTTAATGGATTAGGGCAGATTGAATGGGATTTAACGGTAATGATGGTGTTGTCAGTGGATTGTCTGAAGATCCATGGGATTGGAATCAGATCACCAACTCTGTTTGGCAGGCTCGGCCATTCCCGGGATTTAACTTCCAATCCCTTTCAATCTGACCGGCCAAACGGGCCCTTAAGTGAATGTGACATCGAACCAATCCAATAGGTTAGGCCCACCACGAGGATCATTTGCACTGCAAAAATCAGCTTCATCCACCCATAAGGTGGATCACATATATAAAAAACAATGACCATCCATTGATAAATAGACTTGCTCAATTATTTGATGGTTGATTTTTTCATGAGACAATTCTTGTGATGCGGCCAATCTATTGCACGGATTGGATACTTATTTGAAATCCACCCAGATCATAAGGTTTTTCACCTTATTTCACACCAAGGCCAAAAAACATCCCCTTCCATGATTTAGGTAGACCACAAAATTGGAAATAATACACGGGAAAACACTCGCCTTTCAAACTGTTTCAAATCATATGGCTCAGTTGAATCATGGATGGGTCTGATTTTTGAGCCTTGGGCCTTATTTTAGCTTGCAAGCTAATGGTTGGAGTTGATTTCTTATTATCATGGTAGTGGACCCAACAAATTAAGGGTTGTCCGATCTCTCCTAACTTTTAGTTTGATGTGGCCCACTTGAATCATAGGTCAGCCTGATTTTTGGCCCCCAATCTTACTCAGGATGACATATCTAATTATTGGAGTGGATTTCACAGTGGGCCATATAGAAATTAACAATGGTAAGCATCCCTCTCCTCAATTATTTCCCTTGGAATGGCTCACCTAAATCAGAACGAGTCTGATTTTTTGACCTGGGGCCTAACATGGGCTAATGCATCTATTGATTAGAATGGATTTCATATGCATATCACAGTGGGCCTACCCAAGCCCACCCTTCTTTGCCCACACCACCAGTACTCTCCTGCGAAGCGAATAGCCAGACTAAGTGGGTATGTGTTTTTGTTCATATTTATGTATTCATATACATGGAATTGAATAAGGTAATAGACAAAATTGTTACCTGGAGCGATGTATCCAACAGATCCCTTGATTCCAACCGAGCTAGTTTGAGCAACCTCAGGTAAGAACCTGGCTAGCCCGAAATCACCCACATGAGCAATCATGTCATCATCAAGAAATATATTGCTTGGCTTTAAATCTCGATGAATGATTGGTGTTTGGCAATGATTATGCAGATAATCCAGTGCAGAAGCCACATCAATAGCTATGTTTAGCATTTGAGTAAACTTCAAGTTCCTTCCAAGCCGGTCATCACCATCCTTGTGCAACCACTTGTCTAGACTTTCATTGGGCATGTACTCGTAAACTAGAGCTTTAAAATCATTGCCCTTAAAATCAATGCTTACACAGCAAGTAAAGATCTTAACAAGATTCCGATGCCTAATGTTTTTCAAGGCTTCGCATTCTGCCATGAAGCTCCTCAGAGCTCCTTCTTGTTGAAGATTGAAGACTTTCACTGCTACCATAGTTCCATCACGATCTAAAGCCCCTTTATATAAAGTGCCAAAACTTCCGGTGCCGACCAAATTGGCCGAAGAGAAGCCATCTGTTGCTTTAAAGAGTTCCGCATATGACATGGTGATGAAAGGATCCTCCGCAGAAGGCACATCAACAGGTTTCCTTCTTGACTTTCTTGCCCAATAAAGAGTGGCAAAGATACATGATACTATCACAAGGCATAGGACAACAACAACAACTGAGATTTTTACTTTTGATGCAAGAGACTTTCTCCGTTTCTTGGAAGCTTGGCTAGAGCATTGAGGCAAATTTAATTCTGGAATACCCCCACAAAGCTTATTATTTCCGAGCACTGAAACTTGACTGGCATTTCCAAAGACCCCTTGTTTTGGTACTTCACCCTTGAAATTATTGAAGGAAAGATTTAGAGACTCTAGAGCAAGCTTCTCCAGATATTTTGGAATCTCCCCGGAAAGGTTGTTGCGTGAAAGATCCAGGGATCGAAGGCCTCTTAGAGTACTAAATGTTGGAGGAATTGATTCTTGAAAGAAGTTTCCATCCAACGAGAGATACTCTAGGCTGAGACAATTGCCTAGTGAGCTTGGAATTTCTCCTGACAATTTGTTATTTGAAACACTCAATACCGAGAGAGTTTTCAAGTAACCAACTTCGACTGGCAAACTATCAGTAAAAGAGTTATTTCCAATGTAAAGTTCAATCAAAGATGGAAAGATGAAAAGTTGTCTGTGTAAGCTACTGCTGAATTTATTATGGTCGAGGTATATGAATTGCAGGTTTTTGCAATTACCAATAGTTGAAAGTATGCTCCCTGATAGATTGTTTTCAGATAAACGGAGTAGCAACAATTGGGAGATGTTGCCCAAGGAAGACGGAATTTGCCCTGATAATTCATTTCCTCGAAAGGAAAGCTTTCTTGCATTGTTAAGCTTCCCAATACCAATGGGAATAGTACCTGTTAAAAAGTTATTCCCCATAAACAGTACTGTTAAGCCGACAAGATTCTGAATCCCAGATGGGATGCTTCCGAATATCTCGTTATCTCCCAAAGTTAGCGAAGTCAGTTGGGTAGAAATATTAGACATGGAGCCGGGCAACGCACCGCTGAGATGATTATTGCCCACCTCTAGCGTTCGTAAGCTACTGCAATTGGTCAAAGAATCGAGAAAGATCAAGTCATGAGATTTTCCAATTCCAAGTTTATTACCCCACAAAAGTAAATCGGACAGACCCTTGAGGCTTCCAAAATTCGTAGGTACAGATCCGCTAAAGCTATTGCTATCAAGGTCAATACTTACGAGACCTGAAGCATTGGATAATGACATTGGTATGGGTCCTGTGAATTGGTTTGCTGCGGTGGAAAGCCATTGGAGATTAGGAAGAGTGAGGCCTAAGTTAGGAGGAAGGATTCCATGCAATCTGTTAAATCCCACGTCCAAAAACTTAATGGAGGAGAGATTGAATAGCTGGGGTGGAATCCTGCCTGACACTTCATTTTCACCAATGCTAAACACTTCTAAGCTTGCCAACCGACCAAGTTCATCTGAGATGCTGCCATCCAGACTGTTTTTGGCGAGAAAAAGGACAGTGAGAGACGAAAGGTTTCCAAGTGAAAGGGGGATGCTTCCTGTAAGATTGTTCTTACCAAGATACAATTCAGTGAGTTTCGATAGAGAGCCAATCTCAGCTGGAATTCTCCCTGACAACTGATTCTGCCAAAGATTAAGGATTTCGAGTTTTGAACAGTAGGTTAGATTTGTTGGAATTTCTTCGGTGAGTGTGTTATTGCGCAGACGGAGAAACCGCAAGCGGAACAACTGGCCCATCTGTTCAGGAATCGGACCGCTGAAGATGTTGTCTGCGAGATCGATTCTCTTGAGGAAGGTGAGGTTCCCTATGAAGGGAGATATGGGGCCCACCAAGTTCTTGTTTTTGAGATTCAAGGCAGTGACCCTTTGAGGATGGCGCCGACTATTGCAAATGACTCCTTGCCAGCGACAGAAGTGGAGAGTATGGTTCCATGAGCTCAAGGAATGGAGAGGATCGTCGGTTATCAGATCTTTAAAGTGGAGCAAAGCCAATTGATCGGTTTCGTTGGAGAAGTGAGCGGCTGATGCGAAGAAGCATGGAACGTGAGTGGAAGAGAGAAGGAGAAATGACCAAAATGCGAATAGGGTCATAGGTGGGAGCTCCATAACAGTGTTTGTGAATGAAGGAAAACCAAAGCGAGGAGACAAATATGGAGTGGATTCTGAGCCCTTGATGACTTGAGAAGTCTACTTATAATAAAATGATCATATGATTTTGGTGGGTCCCAGTTTACCATATTATTTTCTTTTTCTTTTTTCTTTATCCTTATTCAATCAAGTCGCTGTCCAAAAGGGACACCGATTCGGTGCTAGAGACGGGGTCTCTTTGGAGCCCACCGTGACATGTATATATTTTATCCCTACCCTCCATCCATTTTGAAATATCATTTTTGGATAAGCCCAACAAATAAGAAGGTTGAAGGCTTGAGTAGACCACACCAAAGCAAGCAATGGAATTGAAAGCCGATAACTAAAAACTTCTTAGGGCCTACATAAGTTTTGAATCAAGCTGATATTTATGTTTTCCTTCCATTCATGTCTAGGTGATCTTATGAGCAACTTGGATGGCAAATAAACATCACGGTGGGCACTAGTAAGTTTTCAAAGTAGAAGTTCAATTCCTACAGCTTCATGTGGTCTGGTACACTTGAGCGGTTGATCTGCCTAGTTATTATATTAATGTCTTAAAATGATGTATCAAAATAGATGAACGGCTTGGATAAAGTATATACATCACAGTGGGTCTCACAGATTCCCTGATAGGACTGTCCCTCTCCAATGGTGGGGTAGTACCCAATCCACCTATCCAATCGGTGATGCGGGGGTTTTATCCACTCCCATCGATTTTGACATTAATTTTGGGGATGCGTTCAAAAATAGGGAAACGGATTGGCTACTCCCACTGCCATAGCCCCGTGGCTGATGGTTGGTGCTCAGTGGACCCCACCATGATGTGTGTTTCATCCATGCCGTTCATCCATTTTGACATATCATTTTAGGGCTTGATACAAAAAATAAGAGGGATATAAATCTTAAGTGGACCACACCACAGGAAAACAATAGTGATTGGATATCTACCATTAAAATCCTCGGCTCACTGTATTATTTATTTGACATCCAATCTGTTGATTAAGTCATACACACCTAGATGAAGGGAAAAACCAAATATTAGCTTGATCCAAAACTTTTATGGGCTCCAAAAAGTTTTTAATGGTCAACGTTCATTCAAATCTATCTCCTATAATGTGGTCCACTTGAGATTGGAGTATACATCATTTTTGGTTTCATACCCTAAAATAATCTATGCCATGAATGAAATAAATACGTTATGGTGCCACCAACAGAGCACCGACCAGCAGTCATTGGCCGCGGGCAACGGGAGTAGCCAAACCATTTCTCAAAAATAGGCGGATCCAAGGCATGAGGATACCACAATAAGGAAATTGTATCATACCTATACAAATATTCAAAAGGCCCACCATAATCTTTATTTGCCATCCAATCAGTCGACAGGGTAAATAAAAAATAAAAAAGAAAAAAGAGAAAAGAAAAAAAAAAGGATGATGGGAAGACACGACTATCATCTTGATCTAAAAATTTTGAAACTCAAAAGAAGTTTTTAATGGTGGGCGCTCAATAACCCATGCTTCATGTGGTGTGGTCCACCAAAGATCTTGATCTGCTTCATTTTTGGGATCGTGTCCTAAAATAAGCTGGCAAAATAGATGGTCCACGTCTCACGTCCATTTATAATACATTCATTAAAGTAGGCTGTCACGGCTTGACCAAGCTCGGTGTTATCCCAACCTGACCCAATCTCCTCCCCCTATCAATTTAAGTCAATTTGATGAGTGTGCAAGGCAAGTGACATGGTTCATCTGATGAGATATATAGAACCCAATGTTAAATATAATCAAGATTGAGATGCTCATCATCCATGATGGATTATAAAACGTTGGATAGGGACCAAAAAATAGCATGGTCTAATGATCTGTCGATCATTCTTACCACCCAGTCAAATGATCCGCAGCTCTTCATCTAGAAACTGACGGATATACATAAGGGGCCCTAAAGAAAATGTCAGCGCCCTAATAGCTTGAAAACGACTATATATAAAGGGGCACATGCGTATTTTGTTAATAAGCTTTTCAACCTTTACCCTCAGTTGGACTAGTCCTCCCTCACCCATTTCGAGGTCCATAAGCTTGTTGTCTTTAGCCACCTCCCTGAACTCTTTCTTACTAGTGGACTGCTAGATCACTTTGAGATCATCCATTTGAGTTATTTTTTCTAAACTTTTATTTGGAACCAACTTGGATTGCACACAAGGAAAGAGTTGAACTCACCATATCTGATCCAAGTGCAAATCATCGAGTAGACTTCATGAATCATTTACATTTCTAGGCCTTCCAGGTCAATTACTGGTAATCTCTACTGGATCCAGAAGAAGGTTAAACACAGTAAATAGTCCACACTTAATAGGAAAAAGTTCATTCATTGGCTGACTATGATGACCAATTAGCATTAACTTTGATCCTCGACCCATCCACATTTTAGTATCCACCAGATGAACGGTTGGGATCATCTGAACAAGAACATACAAGGATGTCCAACAGATAGGTTGAGGCAGGGCAAGCAAACTGTTCCCCATTTTTATCTTTGATGCAACACACCTGACTTAATGATCAACTAATTTTAGGTTTTAGGCCTGTAGAGCAGTGCATCTAATGAATATCTATGTCATTTAAACATCTCCGTGAGCCCCATATCGCTTGAATGTATCGTAACTCAAATCCATTCTAACCATTAAATGTGTAATCTCTTGTTAGGCTCGAGGCCAAAAAATAGGCTGACATTTGATTCAGAGGAACCACACCAAAGCAACAGTTGGGAGAAAAGTTATGCCCAGTCTCCTCTACCACATTAAAAAGTAAGTTTGGCCATGGTGAAACCATGCCCTATTGTTGTCTAAATGTCTTTGATTTGTATATGAATAGGGGTCTTGATCGATCGACCAGACTAATCGATCAATCGAGTGAGCCTCGGATTATAGAGACAGGTCTGTAGACAGCTTTAGACAGGCTCGGTTGATTGACCGGAGAGGTTCAACGATATACTATTTTTTAATAATATTTGTAAACTATCTAAACCATTTTGAGCATGTTTTAGCGACCGAACAAGTGGCTTCCTATCAATCGATGGTTGTTCGATTGATGTCGATTGACGACGTATGCATTTTTGCATAATTATGCAGATTGTTTACTATTCCTAGTGTTATACTATAAATATTGGTGTAATGCGAGATTAGGGTATGACTAAGATAGCTAAAATATTTCTAAGAGTATTTTGAAGAAAGGCTAGGGTTTTTTGAAGGGTTTTGCATTTTTAAGTTCATCTAATCTCTTTTAATTAGTTCATTCTTCATAGTGGATTTGTTTGTCAATTTGTGTTGTGATTTTTTTCCACAAGGGATTTTCACATAAAATCATGTGTTCCTGTGCATGCTTTGTTAGGTTTATCTTTTACTTGTTTGATTCGAATTTCGGGTTTGCTTCCTCGGCCCTCCAACAAGTGGTATCAGAGCTATACGTTGGGATTTTAGTTTGAATTTAAAACATGTTGATGAAGGGATCGAACATTAAATATGAAACTGAAAAGTTCACCAATAAAAATAACATTGAACCATGGAAGGTGAAGATGATAGGCCTTCTAGTTCAGCAATGATTGCAACAGACACTCCTTGGTGTAGCGAAGCATCACAAAACTATGACTGAAGAAGAGTGGGAAGAACTGGATGATCGAGTGAAAACCTCGATTCAATTATGCATGTGATCTGTCGAGGTCATTTATAATGTCCTTGATCAAAAGACTATTGCAGGATTTTAGAAAAAGTTAGAAAGCTTGTACATATGACAAAATCTCTTTCAAATCATCTTTATCTAAAGGAAAAAAAATCTATCACCTAAAGATGGCAGAAGAGTGTGGAAGTGAATACATAAGTGCATTTAACCAGTTACTTTGCAAATTGACGAGTGTGGAAGTGATGATCAGTGAGGAAGACCAAGCCCTAATTCTGTTGAATTCTCTTTCAGAATCTTTCGAGAGTCTCGTAGATACTATGTGCCATGGCAGGGAGACTATAAACGTCGAAATAGTCATCTCAACCCTTCATTCAAAGCAATTGAGAAAGAATGACAGTGGTGGTGGTTCCTCTATGGATGTGGTGGTTGTTAGGGTAAGAAATTTGAAGCGGGAGAGTGGAAACTCATGATCTTAGTCCAAGTCTAAGGGCAAGTGGAAGATAGAGTGCTGGAACTGTGGAAGACATGGACATATGAAGAGGAATTGTCGGAATCTTAAAGCACAGAAATAAAAAAAAATAAGATGAAATGCCAAAGGAGGCCAACACAGCAGAATCCAGGGAGGTTTTGACGTTCTGACCGTATCCAAATTCGAGTATTTCAACAATGAGTGGATTTTGGATTCGAGGGCTTCATACCACATAACCTTTCAGTATAGTTGGTTCACTAGTTACAGTGAGTTTGATGGTGGCCAAGTGTTTATGGGAAATGAATTTGCCTGTAAGGTTGTTAGTGTCAGATTAGTGTACATCAAGATGTTTAATGGAATGGAGCGAATCCTGATGGATGTGAGATGCATTCCTAAATTGAGATAGAATTTGATATCCCTATAAGCTTTTAATGCATTTGAGTGCAAGTTCACCGTGTTTGATCGTGTCCTCAAGGTTTAAAAGGAGCACTCATATGATGAAGGCACAGTGGAGCGGTAACCTTTACAAATTAATCGAGAATATCGTATCGGGTGGAGCTACAACATCTATAACAGAATCCACATCGGCACAGTTGTGGCATGTGCACTTCTCTGTGTTCACTGCTTGATTCATGATTTTAAAAGTATTGATTTTAACATATGCGAGCATTGTATATATGGTAAACAATCACGATTATGTTTAAAATCTAAAAGGCATGTTAGTAAGAGTGTGCTAGACTATGTGCATTTAGATGTATGGGGGTCGCCGTCTATTGTTTCTGAAGAGGGGTCATCATTTTTGTCTTATTCATAGATGACTATTATAGAAAAGTTTGAGTTTACTTTATGAAGAATAAATCTAATGTTTATGCCGCCTTTAAGATGTGAAAGGAGATAGTAGAAAAATAGTCATAGTGAAAATTGAAAGTGTTGAGGATAGACAATTCTGAAAAATTCAATTTGAAGGAATTTAATCAGTTTTGTAAAGATGAGGGGTTCTTATGAAATAACAAAGTCAAGCACACACCAGAGAAAAACGGTGTAGCAGAATGAATAAATCAGACTCTCTTAGAGAGAGCGCAAAATATGTTGAGCAATGCTCGGTTAGACAAATATCTATGGATTGAGGTCATTAACACGACTTGTTACTTGGTGAACCGGTCCCCCTCTGCACTAATAGACTGTAAAATTTCAGAAGAAGTGTGAAGTGGTCATGATGTAGACTATTAAGGGTTATGAGTATTTGATTGTACGCTTACTCTCATGTATCCTCAGTTAAGAGAGAAAAGATAGACCAAAGGACTGAGAAGTGCACCTTTGTAGGCTATGATAATGGTGTGAATGGATACATGTTGTATGATTGGGTCAAACTGAAGATCATGATTAGCCGTGATGTCAGGTTTGATGAGGATTCCTTATTCTATAAAGATGAACTTAAGGGAACAGAAAAATTATCATTTATTGATGTTGAAGTCGAAAAATGCGAGACATGGATAGAAGCTGAGTCACAAGAAGAGGCAGAAGAGCATGTAGAGCAACCAACTGTGAGAAAAAATTCACCGAGAGATCACGGATTACCGGTGACATACAGAGATGACTCAAATATTGCATTCGCTCTCATTACGGATGAAAAAAATCCAGCATTGGATGACCCAAATGCTGAGAAGTGGATGACAGAAATGCAAGACAACATGGACTCTCTGTATAAGAATGAAATGTAAAACTTGGTGCAGTTTTTCATTAGGTGTAAAGAGATCAGTTGTAAGTGAATTTATCGAAAGAAACATGATAAATACAAGGCTAGATTGGTAGTGAAGGGTAGGTTCAGAAAAAATGCATAGACTTCAATGAGATTTTTGTGCCTATTGTCAAGCAGGTGTCTATCATATTTGTGTTAGCGATGGTTGCCCAATATAATATGAAACTGGAATAAATTGATATAAAGACTATTTTCTTACATGAGGAATCGGTAGAGCAGATCAACATGAAGCAACCAAATGGGTTCAAGATATAGGGGGTCAGAGAATGTAAGACCCGTATCTTGGTCCGTACCTTTCCGTACACTTCCGCGGTCTTACCGATCGAATTCCGACAACTTTCGACCCTTAACCGATATCGACGCATGACCCTGATTCATGTGCCAAAAACCCGAGTCGACTCAGCCCGAGACCAATACCATAGCGACCGCGCCGTCGTTGCAGTTCCGATACCGCGACTCGCGTGCCGAGGTGATACCCTGGTCAAGAGATGTGGGCCAACGTTCGGTGCGAGAAAACGTCGCGCGTTGCGAAACCCAAGGAAATCTCTACGATGTGTCACATCAATCACATCAATCCCATCAATCAATCAACCCATCAATCCATCACATGTCAAGTACACATCACTTTATTCTATTTTTCCAAGCAACCACAAAAGTCTCCCAAAACCATACCTCTCTTATACAAAAAGCCACAAAAGTCAAGCTTTTCTTACACCACCCATACCTCTCTTACACAAAAGCCTCAAAAGTCAAGCCTTTCCTTACACAAACATCATTCACCCATCCATCCATCTCTCTCTACATCACTCTCTCTCTTTCTCTCTTTCTCATTTCAAAAATTTCAAGCAATAAAGAGTCCCACGTATGGAATTTTGTAAAATCCCTAAGCTCCAAGTGGCCCACCTTCCTACCCCAGAATCTCCCATCTCAACCCTCCATTCTTCATCTTAACCATTGAAGTTGAAGCTAATGTGCCAAGGAACCCCTAGGAGCAAGAAGATCGGACGGTGGGTGCCTCTATAGGGTAGATTTACTTATTTTTATGATGGGCCAAGTGAGGCCCACCGATCCATGGTGTGGATCTCACTTGGGACCCTAAGATAAGGCCGATGGCCTACTTGGATCATCATGATCATTCCATGATGGGGCCATTCTCCATGGACCCCATCATGATGTTTATTTTCTTTAGAAAGGTCATCTAGACCATCCATATTGGTGGGGAAAGGATCCCCACCGTTGATCTTCAGTTTTGATGGTCACATGTGCATAATGATCCACTTGATGTAAGATCCATGTAAGGGAGGGCCCATAATGTCGGGGTCCCTCCATCATGAGCCGTGTCCCACTCTCTGTCTCTCTCTCTCTTTTTTGTTTCTCTTATTTTAGTTTATTTTATTTTAGTTTATTTTTATGCTATATGATTGTGTGGCCCACTTGAATGGATCCCACCTTGATATTATTTTTTTAGATGTATTCAAATGGGGCCCACCATAAACATTGTACCCATATCATTCATCCGTGGTGGCCCACTCCATCAGGGCCCACCACATTGCAATTATTTTAATGGACCAAGACCGTCCAGCGTCTGGGACGCTGGACGTCTCAAAGGAAATGAGAAAAAGGAAAAGAAGAAAAAGGAGCTTTTGGATGGTCCCCTTGCATAGGCCCCACCCTGATGTAACGTTCAAATCCAAGCCGTCCATCCCTTTCACCATCTCATTTTAGGCGTTGAGCCAGAAAATGAGATTGAACGGAGCACCTGGTGGGCCATAGCGCCAAATATTGCGTCCTCACCATTCAAATACTTTTTTTTATTTTATTTCACTTCCAAGCATCAAAAAAATTCAAACTTTGGACTCTTTTTGTCTGTTGCAAGCTGTAAAACACCATGGCTGGAGTGGATTTCTAGGTAGCGGGCCCCACGCATGAGTTTTGGAAGAAAAACAAGATTTAGGAGAGAGAGAGGAGGCATGCCTCCCTCACTGACAGTGGCAGCACGCTACAGCAGCAGCGTGTAGGGCCCGGGCGGGCGGGCATCCAGCAGGCCACCCACGGCTGCTGCCGTGGGCCCCACCTTGATGTTTGTATGCCATCCACACCGTCCGTGAGATGGGTCCCCTCCTATAGTGGGCCCCCTCCAAATTTCAGGTCCATCAAAAACTCAGGTGGCCCACACCATAAGAAACAGTGTGAATTGAATTTGACCATTGAAACTTTTTGCTAGGCCACAGAAGTTTTGGATTCAAAATAAAATTTGTTTTTACTCTTCATCCAGGCCTACGTGACCTTATCAACGGTCTGGATGGTTACAAAATCTGATGGTGGGCCACACACGTGGATCTCACTAATAATGTATGTGTTTTACTACACCGTCCACGGACTCCCACTGTGATGCATGTGTTATACCAGCACCGTCCAGCGGACAATGGAGCCCACCGTGAGGCACGTGCCTTATTCTCACTGTCCACTGGACAGTGGGACCCACCCATGATGTATGAGTTGCATCCTAACCGTCCATTCATTTCGTGAGCTAAGGCATGAGCTGATCCTTAGCTCATGTGGACCCCCCTCACCATGATGCATGTGTTACATCTAATCTATCCATTTATCTCTTTTTATTTCATTTTATGATTGGGCTAAAAATGAGCCAGATCTATAGTTCAAGTGGGCCCACTTTAGTATGTGTATAGGGCCCATGTTGATCCATTTATGGGTATCCATTGGGGCCCACTTTGACGTGGATCTTAGGCTCATGCAATGGGGCCATCTGGTGTATTATGAGGCCTATGGGATTGGACCCATTGATGCATTTTTAAAGCCCATCAAAGTATGCCCATTTAATTATATAAGGCCTATGGGTTAGGCCTATTTGATATATATAAGGCCTAGGGGTTTAGGCCCACTTTGATGTGCATGCAAGCTCATGGGTTAGGCCCATTTGAATTGTTTAAGGCATATGAGTTTAGGCCCATTTAAATTGTTTAAGGCCTATGAGTTTAGGCCCATTTAAATTGTATAAGGCCTAGGAGTTTAGGCCCATTTAAATGTACATGTGGGGGCCCAATTGGTGTGGCTCATTGGTCACATATTAGACTCATGAAACTAAGCTCAATTGATGCAATCCAAGGCCCACGGGTTATGACCCATTACAATATACCTAAGGCCCATTGGTGTGGTTGTAACGCCCGTGAAAAATTCATACTTGGGCTCGAGTACCAACTCGACCCGAAATTGCGTAGAATTCATTCCTTTAGAAAATATGACTAGGTTACCTAGTGCAACGTTAGAATAGCTGGGAAATGGTCCCTGATCACTTTAAATACGTTCTATAAGGCCCGAAGCGAGTGGAACCAAGGGTGCTATAATGCTCTAAAGCCTCGGATCAAACTCTAAACCGGTTTGTTCTCTGGACCACTTTGAATCTTTGTATTGGATCTAGACCGCACGTTGAAAGTCCGATACCTCCTATCTTAGACCGTTAGGACCGTCTAGCTGGACTTGACACTCATTCCAAAAATCAAGTCAAACCGATGATCACAGGCTATTTCATTGAGCCCGGACCGAAGAGAGTGTGAATAGGGACAGTTGGAATTTCAAATTCAAATCTGGCACACAAATTTGACGCATCAGTATTAAGCATTCTGACCGTCAGAATACAGCCAAATTACACCCTTGGATCAGGAAAAATTTCTATTACATATCACGAGACTTATAGGTCTGATCTTGGTGCGGTGACCGTTAAACTGAAACTGGGCCGCCACGTGCGATCTGGGAACCCTACCGGCCTAAAATCTGGATGCGTGCTAGATCC
Organism: Magnolia kwangsiensis; assembly: GCA_037074715.1. Lineage (NCBI taxonomy): Eukaryota > Viridiplantae > Streptophyta > Magnoliopsida > Magnoliales > Magnoliaceae > Magnolia > Magnolia kwangsiensis. The sequence continues at coordinate 34,670,407 of CM073582.1, read as the reverse complement.
AGTATACACGAGCTTAAGTCCGACCGCATTTGGCCAGGGGACCTCCAGAAATGCTCTTTTGGACCGAAACGGCCCCGATTTGGTTAGGCACCAAGTAAACATTGTTCCCAAGCCTATTTTGGGAATGTTTTAGGCTATAAAAGGGGTTGAAACCCTCACTCCTCTCTCCCATCCGAATTTGAGAGAAGCCCTAGCTTGGGAGAGAGAAAAAGAGTGAGAGATTGTGAGAGAGTGGGAGAGTTCTTCCTGCCACTTGTGCTACGTGTTGCACGTGCTTAAGCAACACTCCTCTACCGCTTTCCCGGCGATTCCACCGCGATCCTAGGTAAGTAAAAACCCTAAATAGTTGTTGATTTGAGTTTTCCTTATTTTCATAGCGATGTAGCTTATGGATCTTATGTATTAGGCTCCTTACTCGCCGTAGACGAACCATATACACTCCGCTTCAATTCCCGAGTCTACAAGACACTAGGTGAGGATTTTAGACGCTTTGATTGACGGTTCCCAATGCTTTCAATGTCGTTTAATAGTAGATTCTTGACGGCATCGCCGTTTGACATGTACAAAATGCTCTCCGTTTCCCGTTTCGTAAGCTAACGAAGAATATGAGATTTAGGGCATTTTAGTCATTTGTAGGAAGTACTGTTTACATTCATATTTTGCTGATGTGATTGACATGGTTTGTTGTCGCATTAGGAAGTTAGGAATGCGTGCATAATTAGTTTGGCGAAGAGATTCGCCTAGTTGCACACTTTGGGTCGACATACTATATGTAGACTTAAGTGTGTAGTGTATGTGTTTGTATAAATGCTTGTATTAGTACGTATTGTATTAAATGATGTTATTTGATAGTTTGTGATTGATTTTTTTTTTAATTATTATGCTGACCTAAATGATTTTCTACATGTTGACAAAATGCATGATTTCATTACATGCATGGAATATATGTGCTTGAGGATTTGCTTAAGTTGAATATGCATGGGAAGTATGCCTTGAAGATTTGCTTAAGTTGAATGTTATAACATGTGCTAACATGCTCACATGATGTATTTCAATTCCAATACCTTGGTATATAATGTTAATGAAATTTCATAGATGTGTGGGACTTGACCTAGTCCAGGCAGTCGGTAACCGAGCGAATTCGTGGCTGACTGGTCATAGCCACGAACGACGCGTCGATGAACGTGATTCGTGTTGAGAGTTGGCGGCAGTGGTTAGGCCACGCGAAGTGTTTTACGCACTTCATGTCGTTTAATTCGAGATGCGATCGCGCTAGTCGAGCCCGTCAAGTAACCCGACTGGCCGATGTTTGTTCACCTTGTATGTATCATGACTGCTTGAACCTAGGGTACTGAACTTACCATTGAAAACCCTATTAACCGTGGTACCTTGATCCACGAAGACTCATGAGCCGGGCATGGTGGTATGGGACACCGTGGTCGAGCTGTCGGCCTACGCTGGGGCCACAAACCTCCCCGTAGTGACCAATGAGCACCTTGACTCGTGAGCAGATTATGGTGGTATGGGACACTATATTCTAGCTGTCGGCCTACACTGATCAGGCGACGAGCCCTTTGTAGTGACCGTGAGCGTATTCTGAGTTCACGGGAGGCGACGACCCTTCCGTGCAGTAGAGTACAGTAGGCCTGTATTGATAAGGTGATGGGGGAGCGGTGCAACGAGTGCGAGCAACAGCCCTGACAGCCCTTGCAGTGACCTACGAAATGTACATCGTATGAGATTACTAGGAGTGACGACCCTAGACAGGATCCGTGTTGGGATTGATACAAGGGAGGTACCTTAGTTTCCCAATCCTGCTGTTTGAATGGACTAATAACAACTTGGTAATCATATCACCATAGCATTGCATGTGCCTGGAAGATGTGGAGCACTCTAGGGAGTGTGGCATGCCGCGGTCGTAAGATGTTGCCGTATGAGGGTGATCGTCGGTGAGGGCATACATCACGTCATATCATCTTGCATTAACAACAGTATTAGGATTTGTCTGATTTACTGCTTTACTATTATCGCGTGATTGAATTGTGAACATGCTAATCTTTGCTCTATGATTCCACTGAGTTGATCACTCATTCCCACGTTACGGGATGGTGTTTGCAACACCCACCAGACCCTGTTGTAGTTGCAGGTGACGACGAGATCCAGGAGGTGGAGCCGGAGATTGACGAGGACCAGGATGAGTTCTCGTATATGCAGTATCACGACGGCTTCCCGTAGGTGACCTGGATCGAGGGGGACTTCAGTGGGACTATTTTGAACTTATTCTTTTGTCTATTTATATGTATATGAGACTCAGAGATGTAGTCATACTTTGGAGACAGTTGAGATTACTTTGTTTTTCCATACAGTGATATATATATTGTTTAGTCTTCCGCTTGCTTTTATCACTGGATCTGAAGTATGAATTGCAGTTTTGGTATACTTTTACTCATGTGAATGCTTTAAATCAGACAACATTGAATCATAACCATTTTTGTTGCAAAAGTGACGGTCTGGAACTCGGGAGTTGAGTTTATACACGACCCCCGATTTTCAGGGTGTTACAAGTTGGTATCAGAGCATGAATGAGAGTATACTGGGCCTGGGTTATGGTCTTGCGACGTACGTTGTCGCTTCCTTTGACTTAGGTGGGTGCGAGAAGGGTCTAGAAACACTTCTAGGATCACAGATTCGCCGATAGGCGAAGTCTATAAGAATCGATCGCAAGATCGAGTCTGTAACGTATCTCGGGTCGCGTAAAGCAACCCGAATCACTTCTAAGCTGTAGGAAGTCGGGTTGAGGCGTCCTATGAGCGGTTTTAAACCGAAAAAGTGAATCCATGGGCCGTGGAATGACCACGACTCCTGTAATCAATCGCCGGGGCTTAAAAACCCCGTTTCACCAAAAATCTTCAAAATTCCTTCTCTAAACACTTCAACCTTCAGTTCTTTCTTATCCATTTCATGTTAGGCATCAAACCTAATGTGAAAATAACACAAATTAATATATTCATCAAATTTTACAGTGAATAGTAAAATTTTATGAAAAATGGCCATAAGGCCATTCTAACTTCACTTTCTTTAGCAACTAAGGAGCTAGAAAGATGTACTGGCTCCTTCTACCCCAAATTCATATGCTGTATCATATGGTTTGGTATTCGGGATTGCGATGTGGATCCGGAAAGCCCCAAACACATGTTTGGGCTCATACAGATCAAAATACTATGAACCAAGGGGTGGGACCTAACTTTTTGGGACCCTGGGACCATGGGGGACCAGACCCATGGGGTCCCACTGGCCAACCTGAAGGTTGGCCGGCGATGCCATCGCCGGCCGGCGAGCACGGTTGGTGCTGTCCTTCGGGCGCACCCTCCTAAATAGGGTCCACATCACCCCTATGCACCTCCCATCCCACGAAAACCCCCAAAACCCACCTCTCCTTCACAAACAGCCCCCTTGCATACCCTAGATTCGATTTTCAGCACTCCATTCCAAACCCCTGCGACCCAAACCACCTCTACAACCTTCCTTGGCCAAAACCGACCACCACCCATCAGTTATTGGGTGTTGGCAGCCCCCTTCCTTGAAGATTTCCCCATTTGGAGCTCCAAAATCCCCCAATTAGTGCTGAAATCGTGAGGTGCTCCATCCCATCTTTTTGTTCTTATTTTTCCCTGAAAGTACAGCCTTGGGAAGCTTGAAGCATCCCTCTACGACGTCTAGATTTCCTTTTTTCAGATTGGGCAGCCATTTCTCCGCATTTTCGGCGTTTTCCATGGCTTTCGTGGAAGCCATTTTGGGCCTTTTGTCGCTCTCATCCATCATATCTTTGATGGGTAAGAGGAAAACTGCGACAGACAAGGCTGGGCCGAGCCGCCCTGCTCGATCGAGAAGACCGCGGGGTGGTGCCGCAAGTTCAAGCGCCGCCGCAGGTCCAGCTGCAGTCCTGGAGTGCCGTACAAAGTGGGATTTGGATCCCCATGCACATCTTCGACGAACCATCCTATCAGAGATGCCTCATGGTGAATACACTGATCGTAGAGTGTTATTTGAGGCGAACGTAGATGGGCGATTGTTCGGCGAATATCTGTTGTTCGAACGCATTGAAGCTGCGCACTGGGGACCGATCTTTGAAGCTCGCGCTCGTGCTAATGTGAGCACTGTTCGTGCCTTCTATGCTAGCATCCAGAATCCCACCTTGGATCCTTTGCAGTTCAAAATCCCTTTTGGTAGAGATCGGATGGCTACGATCGACGTCCGGTTGATTGCGCGACTTCTCAATGTGCCCCTAGGTGATGTACATCCAAGTGAGAAGAATTTGAGGACTAGACGTGAACGAGATCGCCGCACCAGGTTTCTGTACGGTAAGTTGGTTCCATGGCAGCCTAATAATAGCCTCAAGGCGACGTACATGTCTGAGGATTTGCGTCTGCTGCATCACATCTGCACGTTCAATGTTTATCCTAGGTCGACGAACCGCATTGAATGTACACGTCTTATGGTCGATTTCTTATTTCTGGTGGCCCAGGGAGAGAACGTATGTATGGCCACTTTCATCTTACGACAGATAGTTCTCATAGCCAGGTCGAGGAGAACATCCGAATCCCTTCCCTTTGGCCGACTCATTTGCAAGATTGCGCTTGAGTTTGCCTATAGACTTGGACCCGAATTGCCGGTATCGATTCACACCATCGATGAGTCGACAATGCTCAAGATGAAGATTGGGTCGCAATACCGAGAAAATCAACTTGAAAGGGATAGTGGGGACGACTTTGATGAAGAGGAAGATCAAAGCGAAGGAGAACCTAGTGCAGAGGTTCAGGAAGAAGCAGAAGAGGAGGCTCAGGATACTGATGAGAGCCCTCCTCCTTCTGCGCAGACTACTATCGACGACCGCATTGCTCGGATGGAGGAGAGTCAGACCGCTTTGCGAAGAGAAGTCCAAGAACTTCGAGCGGAAGTCGCTGATGCCAAGGCTGTTACAAAGAAGAAGTTTGGCAAGGTGACTCGCACCTTGAAGGCAATCCTGTGTTGCTTACAGGATAAGGGTGCTCCTCCTCCGTCTCCAGACTCCGACTAGCGACGCGATCTTTGATGTTGTTATGAGTAGTTAGCCATTTTCTGTTTTATGTGTGTAAAGCCTATTAGGGCTAGTGCTTTGCTTATGTTGCTGTTGCTTAACTGTCTTAATTTCCATGTCATTCTAGTCATGATGCTTGTAAGGATATATCCCTTGTATTGTGACAATTTTGATTAATTGAAATGCATGGAATGCCTTTGACTCTTTAGTGAATGATTGTGGTGTATTTGAGCAATTGAGACTAACAAGGTTGCGCCCTATTTTGAATATAGGGAATGCCACCTAAGACTACGAGGAGCGCGGTTCGGCTTTCATTGTCAGAGCAGATGGATCAGGCTCCCTCTCAGTCTGGCACTCGTCCGGACCCTGCTGTGGGCCCGATTCCTGAGACGGTTCGGTCGTCTCAGCCTGCTGTTGGTCCTACAGATGGACCACCGCCATTTACCCCATCAGTTAGAGAGCCACAGCGCTCATCTACTTCCGCACCTCATCCGCCACAGCCTGCTCCACCTCCTGATAGATTCGAGCAGATGATGGCTATGATGCTACAGCAGCAGCAGCTTCTGACCACCATAGTTGGGACTTTAGCCCAGGGTGGGGGTGCGACTGCATCTACTCCGCCTGCACCACCTGCGCATCCAGCTGAGGATGCCTATACTTACGCCCAGGATGAGGGCATAGCACATCCTGCGCAGCCTGCTTTCCCTGCGGGGAATCCTGCCGACACACGGGGCCTTCTGGAGCGATTTCAGCGCTTGCGGCCTCCTACTTTCACGGGTTCTCACAGGCCCGAGGAGGCTGAGTTTTGGCTCGACCGAGTGTCGAAGATTCTGCGCATGTTGCACTGTACTGAGGCAGAGCAGGTAGAGCTGGCTACCTTCCAGTTTGAGAGAGAGGCCAGTATGTGGTGGGATAGTATATTGCGGACTGTTACCGCAGATTTCGTATGGACATGGGCAGCATTCGAGTTTCGCTTCCATGAGAAGTATTATCCCCAGACCTACAGGCACGAGAGGGAGAATGAGTTTCTCCGTCTCAGGCAGGCAGCGATGACGGTTACCGAGTATGAGCATCGGTTCACAGAGTTGGGCAGGTACGTCCCGACGATTCTAGCTGATGAGCAGATGCGCATACGGTGCTTTTTGGAGGGCTTGCGACCGGATATTCGGTCGAAGATGTGCTGTATCAGTTTTCCCTCCTATGCGGAGTTGGTTCACATGTCCATGCGGGCAGAGCAGGACGTGGATCGACTTGCGCGATCACAAGGCCCGACTACTTCCAGGCCGCGACCGGAGTTGCCAGATAGGCCCTTCGCGGGCAAGAGGCCTCGCATTGATCCTCCTACCAGGACCACGGCGCCAGTAGGACCGTTTCGGCGCCCTGATTTATCATGCACATACTGTGGGAGGACGGGCCACCTAGCGCAGAGTTGCTTTTCGAGGATGCGGGACAGTGGGTTCTCGCCGCCGCAGAAGATTGATCGTGTACGTCCACAGGCGATATCAGCACCGCCTATACGGTCAGCTCCTGCGCATCCCTCTTTCAGACCCACAGTATCACAGATTCGACAGCCTCCACGGCCCTTGACACAGCGGCCGAACCGGCCACAGAAGGCTCGAGTTCATGCACTGACCGCTGAGGCATCTACGACGCCGACTTTCCAGCATTCAGCCTTCGAGGTCACGGGCCATATCGGAGGTACTCCCGTTTTTGTCATGGTGGACACTGGTTCCATGATTTCTTTGATATCGCGTGCCGTAGTCAGACGTCTCGGGTTGCAGACTATCACTATGGATAGCGTGCGAGTCCTTGCAGCTCATGGAGATTATTCGGATGTCACCCAGATGTGTGAGGGTTGTTTAGTTGATCTGGGAGGCAGGACGATGACTCTTGATCTGGTCGTCGATCCCTCGCTCGTATATCTCGACGTCATTCTTGGCATGGACTGGTTGACTGCAGCGAGAGCCGAGATTGACTGCGAGGCTCGTGTGGTGACGGTGTACGAGCCTGAGGGCACGCCTTTCACATTTTCAGTGCGGGTAAATCTTCCTTTCCGCATTCTTAGCTACGCCACTCTATTGCGCGACACTGGTGCCCAGGTACTTGAGCAGACGCCAGTTGTTTCTGAGTTCGGGGATCTGTTCAGGAAGATCCCTGGTTTGCCGCCCCGACGTGAGATCGATTTCACTATCGATCTGGTTCCTGGTTCTACACCCGTCTCACTGCCGACGTATCGCATGACACCATGTGAGATGGAGGAGTTGAGGACGCAGATTGATGGCCTGCTAGAGCTTGGCTTTATACGGCCTAGCGTGTCTCCTTGGGGAGCACCGGTCTTGTTCGTGAAGAAGAAGGATGGTTCGCTGCGATTGTGTATTGATTATCGCAGGCTGAACCAGCTCACGGTGAAGAACAAGTACTCTTTGCCCAGGATCGATGACTTGTTTGATCAGTTGAGAGGAGCACAGTACTTCTCGAAGATTGATCTTCAGTCAGGATATCATCAGCTGCGCGTCAGAGATGAGGACGTGCAGAAGACAGCATTCAGGACCAATTTTGGTCATTACGAGTTCCTTGTGATGTCGTTCGGTCTCACGAACGCACCGGCCGTGTTCATGGATCTGATAAACAGGGTATTGCGGCCTTTCCTCTATCGATTCGTCGTTGTCTTCATCGACGACATTTTGGTATACTCTAGGAGTCAAGAGGAGCATGAGGAGCACTTGCGTTTGGTCCTTGATACGCTCAGACAGCATCAGTTGTTCGCACAGTATAAGAAGTGCGACTTCTGGAAGCAGGAGGTGAAGTTTCTGGGACACGTGGTGTCCAAGGATGGCATGGCAGTTGACCTGTCTAAGGTAGCTGCGGTGCAGGACTGGGAGCAACCTGGTTCTGTCACTGAGGTGAGGAGTTTCTTGGGTCTCGCTGGCTACTATCGGCGCTTCATTCAGGATTTCTCGAAGATCGCGAGACCCTTATCTCAGTTGACACGGAAGGACGTGAAGTTCGCCTAGAATGATAAGGCGGAGTCAGCTTTTCAAGAGCTGAAGGACAGACTTACGTCCGCCCCTGTGCTAGTATTGCCAGAGCAAGGGGTTAAATACACTACATACACTGATGCGTCTAGCGTTGGTTTGGGTTGTGTCCTTATGCAGAGGGACAGGGTAATTTCATATGCCTCGAGACAATTAAGGAAGCACGAGGAGAATTACCCTACACACGACCTGGAGTTGGCAGCCTTGATATTCGCACTAAGACTCTGGAGACATTACCTCTACGGAGAGGAGTTCGAGCTCTTTTGCGACCACAAGAGCATCAAGTACATATTCACGCAGCGGGACTTGAATATGAGGCAGCGGCGATGGATGGAGACGCTGAAGGACTTCAAGTTTGAAGTCTCTTACCATCCTGTGAAGGCGAACCTTGTGGCTGATGCGTTGAGCCGCAAGAAGGCGATAGAGTTTGCGGCTCCGCTGATGGTTGCCGAGTGGGATAAGGTTGAGTTTTTGCGAGACTTTGAGCAGAAACTCACCGTAGAGGAGCCATTTGAGTTCATCGCACACGTACAGGTGCGATCCCAGATCGATGACCGTGTCATCGAGGCGCAGAGGGACGACGCGCATCTTACTGAGCTTCGAGAGCAGGCCAGTGATGATGCTGACGCCGACTGGCGAGTTGGTATGGATGGGGGCTTACGTTACCGTGGCCGCCTATGCGTTCCTGATGTCCCTGACTTGAGACGAGAGATTCTCGAGGCTGCGCATTCTACTAGACTCGCGATGCATCCAGGCAGCACGAAGATGTATCGTGACGTGAAGAGGACGTATTGGTGGGAAGGTATGAAGACCCACATTGCTGAGTTCGTGTCCCGTTGTCTCACTTGTCAGCAGGTGAAGGCAGAGCATCGCCGACCACCTGGACTTTTGCAGCCTATGCCGATTGCAGAGTGGAAGTGGGATTTCATATCCATGGACTTCATTTCTGGGTTGCCGAAGACGAGGAAGGGGCATGATTCCATTTGGGTGATCGTCGACCGATTGACGAAGTCGGCGCACTTCCTACCGATCAGAGTTACGAACTCTGCAGACGAGCTGGCTAGATTGTATATTAGAGAGATCGTGCGTCTGCATGGAGTTCCGTTGGAGATCGTGTCGGACAGAGACACGCGGTTCACTTCTATTTTCTGGACTCGTATTCAGGAGGCTATGGGTGTGAAGTTGAAGTTCAGTACTGCCTTCCACCCACAGACGGACGGACAGACGGAGCGAGTGAACCAGATCCTGGAGGACATGTTGCGAGCTTGCGCATTGGACTTCAAGGACAGTTGGGATGACTGTCTTGCATATGCGGAGTTTGCGTACAACAATAGCTTCCAGGCGAGTATCGGCATGGCACCTTATGAGGCGCTGTATGGGCGACCTTGTCGCGCACCGCATTGCTGGTTAGAGGTCGGTGAGCGCAGCTTGATTGGCCCAGAGTTGGTGCAGGCGTCGTCAGAGAAGATTGATATTATTCGACGTCGGCTTCTTACAGCGCAGAGCAGACAGAAGAGCTACGCCGATACGAGACGGAGACCACTAGAGTTCACAGTCGGGGATCATGTGTTTTTGCGAGTTTCCCCTATGAAGGGAGTCCTTCGGTTCGGGAAGAAGGGGAAGCTGGCACCGCGATTCATTGGTCCATTTCAGATCCTCAATCGTGTGGGAGCAGTGGCTTACCGATTGGCTTTACCCACGCCCCTCGCGAGCGTCCACAACGTATTTCATGTTTCTATGCTGAAGAAGTACGTTGCTGATTCTTCTCATATCATCAGATGGGAGCAGGTGCAGTTAGGAGAGGATGTTACTTATATCCTGCGACCGACACGCATCTTAGACCGGAAGGAGCAGGTACTGCGTAGCAAGGTGATTCCCCTTGTGAAGGTACTATGGACGCATCATACTGAGGAGGAGGCTACTTGGGAGACAGAAGCCGAGATCAGAAAGAACTACCCACAGCTTCTCGAGGAGTACGAAAAGGTACAAAATTTCGAGGACGAAATTATTTGTTAAGGGGGGTAGATTGTAACGCCCGTGAAAAATCCATACTTGGGCTCGAGTACCAACTCGACCCGAAATTGCGTAGAATTCATTCCTTTAGAAAATATGACTAGGTTAGCTAGTGCAACGTTAGAATAGCTGGGAAATGGTCCCTGATCACTTTAAATACGTTCTATAAGGCCCGAAGCGAGTGGAACCAAGGGTGCTATAATGCTCTAAAGCCTCGGATCAAACTCTAAACCGGTTTGTTCTCTGGACCACTTTGAATCTTTGTATTGGATCTAGACCGCACGTTGAAAGTCCGATACCTCCTATCTTAGACCGTTAGGACCGTCTAGCTGGACTTGACACTCATTCCAAAAATCAAGTCAAACCGATGATCACAGGCTATTTCATTGAGCCCGGACCGAAGAGAGTGTGAATAGGGACATAGTTGGAATTTCAAATTCAATTCTGGCACACAAATTTGACGCATCAGTATTAAGCATTCTGACCGTCAGAATACAGCCAAATTACACCCTTGGATCAGGAAAAATTTCTATTACATATCACGAGACTTATAGGTCTGATCTTGGTGCGGTGACCGTTAAACTGAAACTGGGCCGCCACGTGCGATCTGGGAACCCTACCGGCCTAAAATCTGGATGCGTGCTAGATCCAGTATACACGAGCTTAAGTCCGACCGCATTTGGCCAGGGGACCTCCAGAAATGCTCTTTTGGACCGAAACGGCCCCGATTTGGTTAGGCACCAAGTAAACATTGTTCCCAAGCCTATTTTGGGAATGTTTTAGGCTATAAAAGGGGTTGAAACCCTCACTCCTCTCTCCCATCCGAATTTGAGAGAAGCCCTAGCTTGGGAGAGAGAAAAAGAGTGAGAGATTGTGAGAGAGTGGGAGAGTTCTTCCTGCCACTTGTGCTACGTGTTGCACGTGCTTAAGCAACACTCCTCTACCGCTTTCCCGGCGATTCCACCGCGATCCTAGGTAAGTAAAAATCCTAAATAGTTGTTGATTTGAGTTTTCCTTGTTTCCATAGCGATGTAGCTTATGGATCTTATGTATTAGGCTCCTTACTCGCCGTAGACGAACCATATACACTCCGCTTCAATTCCCGAGTCTACAAGACACTAGGTGAGGATTTTAGACGCTTTGATTGACGGTTCCCAATGCTTTCAATGTCGTTTAATAGTAGATTCTTGACGGCATCGCCGTTTGACATGTACAAAATGCTCTCCGTTTCCCGTTTCGTAAGCTAACGAAGAATATGAGATTTAGGGCATTTTAGTCATTTGTAGGAAGTACTGTTTACATTCATATTTTGCTGATGTGATTGACATGGTTTGTTGTCGCATTAGAAAGTTAGGAATGCGTGCATAATTAGTTTGGCGAAGAGATTCGCCTAGTTGCACACTTTGGGTCGACATACTATATGTAGACTTAAGTGTGTAGTGTATGTGTTTGTATAAATGCTTGTATTAGTACGTATTGTATTAAATGATGTTATTTGATAGTTTGTGATTGATTTTTTTTTTAATTATTATGCTGACCTAAATGATTTTCTACATGTTGACAAAATGCATGATTTCATTACATGCATAGAATATATGTGCTTGAGGATTTGCTTAAGTTGAATATGCATGGGAAGTATGCCTTGAAGATTTGCTTAAGTTGAATGTTATAACATGTGCTAACATGCTCACATGATGTATTTCAATTCCAATACCTTGGTATATAATGTTAATGAAATTTCATAGATGTGTGGGACTTGACCTAGTCCAGGCAGTCGGTAACCGAGCGAATTCGTGGCTGACTGGTCATAGCCACGAACGACGCGTCGATGAACGTGATTCGTGTTGAGAGTTGGCGGCAGTGGTTAGGCCACGCGAAGTGTTTTACGCACTTCATGTCGTTTAATTCGAGATGCGATCGCGCTAGTCGAGCCCGTCAAGTAACCCGACTGGCCGATGTTTGTTCACCTTGTATGTATCATGACTGCTTGAACCTAGGGTACTGAACTTACCATTGAAAATCCTATTAACCGTGGTACCTTGATCCACGAAGACTCATGAGCCGGGCATGGTGGTATGGGACACCGTGGTCGAGCTGTCGGCCTACGCTGGGGCCACAAACCTCCCCGTAGTGACCAATGAGCACCTTGACTCGTGAGCAGATTATGGTGGTATGGGACACTATATTCTAGCTGTCGGCCTACACTGATCAGGCGACGAGCCCTTTGTAGTGACCGCGAGCGTATTCTGAGTTCACGGGAGGCGACGACCCTTCCGTGCAGTAGAGTACAGTAGGCCTGTATTGATAAGGTGATGGGGGAGCGGTGCAACAAGTGCGAGCAACAGCCCTGACAGCCCTTGCAGTGACCTACGAAATGTACATCGTATGAGATTACTAGGAGTGACGACCCTAGACAGGATCCGTGTTGGGATTGATACAAGGGAGGTACCTTAGTTTCCCAATCCTGCTGTTTGAATGGACTAATAACAACTTGGTAATCATATCACCATAGCATTGCATGTGCCTGGAAGATGTGGAGCACTCTAGGGAGTGTGGCATGCCGCGGTCGTAAGATGTTGCCGTATGAGGGTGATCGTCGGTGAGGGCATACATCACGTCATATCATCTTGCATTAACAACAGTATTAGGATTTGTCTGATTTACTGCTTTACTATTATCGCGTGATTGAATTGTGAACATGCTAATCTTTGCTCTATGATTCCACTGAGTTGATCACTCATTCCCACGTTACGGGATGGTGTTTGCAACACCCACCAGACCCTGTTGTAGTTGCAGGTGACGACGAGATCCAGGAGGTGGAGCCGGAGATTGACGAGGACCAGGATGAGTTCTCGTATATGCAGTATCACGACGGCTTCCCGTAGGTGACCTGGATCGAGGGGGACTTCAGTGGGACTATTTTGAACTTATTCTTTTGTCTATTTATATGTATATGAGACTCAGAGATGTAGTCATACTTTGGAGACAGTTGAGATTACTTTGTTTTTCCATACAGTGATATATATATTGTTTAGTCTTCCGCTTGCTTTTATCACTGGATTTGAAGTATGAATTGCAGTTTTGGTATACTTTTACTCATGTGAATGCTTTAAATCAGACAACATTGAATCATAACCATTTTTGTTGCATAAGTGACGGTCTGGAACTCGGGAGTTGAGTTTATACACGACCCCCGATTTTCAGGGTGTTACAGTGGTCCATTTGTGTGGCCCGTTTGACAAATACAAGGCCCATATATCATGGCCTATTAGATATATTTAAGGTCCAATGGGATGTACCTAAGGTCCATTGCAATGTGTGTTCCCAATACAGATTATGTGCCAGTGTTTACGGTGATCGTGCCTTAGGGGCAATGTTGGTTTGACGTCCACATTGCGAGTGTAATGTTGGTTAGACGTCCACATTACGACCCTCCTTAAAGCCCATTACTGGGCCATACTTGCTGTGTATAGGCCATCTAGGCCGATCCGTGTTGTATGAATGTTCATATCTCATTTACATGTTTAGTATAGTTTCATGACCCATGATCATACGCATCATATGTATGCTTGACGTGAGGATTGTCTGATCATAGCATTTACCTTCGGGCAGGTTGTTTATGGGCTGTCGGTTAGGCGGTGTTACCCTACATGAGCGCACGATACGCGCAGGATTTGTTGCATGACTGGATAGCGTGAATCATGTATTTCGCATTTGTGTGACATGAGAATTGTACGCCCTAGCGACATCAGGACCGTAGCCTCCACAGACGCATCGTGGTTGGCAGGATTGGATACTGAAAATTTTGTTCTACATGGGGTGCTATTGATATCCCTGGGTGAAAGTCCTTAAACCCTTATGGTACCAAGAGATTGCTCCAACGTCTAGATCGAGTGGGTAGATGAGCGCTGAGTGCCGAATACCAGTTGGCTGTACTCTCCACTGTGTCGTGGTCGGTTGCAAGGGGGTGCGGCCTTACCCGCCCTAGAGTAGGGGGCAATACTAGGCTGAGTTTGACCAGCTCGAGGAATGGGTCCGCTATCAACGAGTCGCGCCCGATATTGGCAGATGGATAGTGTGGTCTCTTCCACTTACCTTATTGCGCGTGATGTGGCGGAAATCTGGTTTAGAGTGTACTAGACCCGGTGATATTTCATATTTTGAGCTGTATTGAGGTGTGGACATAGATGAGGATCTGTATGCTTGAGTTGCATTGCACATCGTATTGCCTTGGGATGGCCGATACCATTCATGTCTTGCATCGCATAAGCCTTGGTACGGCTCATGATATTATAGATCCATCTGCATATTCCGCTTTACTCTGACATTGCATATTCATATTACTACCTTGCGCACACACTTTCACCACCCTCTAAGCTTTCTGTAAGCTTATGCACGACCGTTGCGTGCAGGTGACGTTGGATTGCAACAGCGCTGAGGCAGGAGCACGTTGCTGATCGTTTTGGAGTTTTTATTCTTTACCATTGTATTTCCCTTTATGCTCACTGTACTTGTAAAGTTTTTGATCATAGTGAAAATGTAATGGAGTTCTTGGTTGTTGTTGTGGGTTATGCCTTTGGTTATGCTTATTCGTATCAAACTGACGTTAAAAATCCTCCTCGTAGCATTACAGGATCGGAACCTGGCGAATGGGAGCTAGGATCCGAGAATGGGGTTCTACGGAGGCTGTCGGCGCCGGATTCGGCGATCGAAAATTTTGTGAGCCCGATTTTCGAGTTTGGGGCGTGACAGAGAATAAGGTTTGCAAGCTGAGGAGGTCATTGTAATGCTTGAAATAGTTGCCTAGATAGTGGTATAAGAAATTTTATACTTTTATGGTGAGTCAGGGTTTACCAGATGTGAATATAATCATTATATCTACTTCAAGATACTTAGTAGTGGAAGATTCATTTTACTTGTATTATATGCTGATCAGATACTTATCGTCAGCCAGAGCATGTTTAAAATCAATATATTAAAGACTTAATTATCATGGACATTCGAAATGAAAGATTTAGGGGTGCAAAGAGGATTTTCGACATTGATATTATATGTTAAAGTTATCTTAAGCAAAATACCTTAAGAAGGTATTGGAAGTTTGGGATGGACAAGGCTAAACCAGTTACTACACCTCATGTTGCTCACTTTTAACTTTCTTTAGAGCAATGTCCCATTACAGATAAAGAAAAGTAATTTATGTCTCGTGTGCCTTAATCAAGTGCACATGGCAGTTTGATGTATGTCATGGTCTGTATGAGATTGAACATTTCACATGCAGTTGGTATTTTTAGAAGATACATGTCAAATCCCGACAAGTAGCATTGGAAGGTAGTTGAATGGCTACTTCATTATCTATGAGGTTCAACAAACTACGTGTTGACATTTGAAAAATCATAGAAAAAGTTGGTAGGATATGTGAACATAGATTACTTAGGAAACATGGACAATAGATGGTTGACTTTTGGTTACTTGTTTGTGTTAGTGGGTGGAGCGATTAGTTAGATGTCGAAGCTTCAGTGTGTTGTTTCTCTTTCCACAAACGAAGCTGAGTATATAACAGTAACAAAGGCTTTAAAGGAAGATGTTTGATTGTGTGGAATGATGAATGAGTTAGAGCTTTAGTAGGAGGTCGTGTCAGTTAATTGCGATAGCGAAAGCAAAATCAACTAGGGAAAGAATTCAGTTTAATACTCTAGAACTAAACATATTGATGTTCATCATAATTTTATCTGACAAATGCTTGAGGAATGCATTGTTACTCTTGAAAAGATCCACACGAGAGTGAATCTAGTGAATATACTTACAAAGGTGGTTTTGATACAGAAGTTCAAATTATGTTTGACTTCTTTGGGTCTGATAAAGATTTGATGAATACGGAATGTGAGTGAAAAGCAGGGATAATGGTGAAGATATGATGGAGGTGATTAGAGATGGAGCTTCAAGTTATGATTCATTATAATCGAAGCCACCATAGCCATTGTGGAGATTGTTGTCTGAATGTATTCAATATGTACATGAAACAGGAGTCTTGATTGATCGACCAAACTGATCAATCAATCAAGCAACCAAGGAGGTTCGAGCGACTGACTATTTTGAGATAATATTTGAAAATTCTATGAACCCTTTTGAGCATGTTCGAGCGATTGAACATGTGGTTGTCGATTGATCGAGGGTTGCTTGATCAACGGTGCGTTCATTTTTACATAATTATGCAGATTGTTTTCTATTCCGAATGTTATGCTATAAGTATGGGTGTAATGCGAGATTAAGGTATTATTAAGAGAGCTTAAACATTTCTAAGAGGGTTTTAAAGGGAGGTTAGAGTTTTATGAAGGATTTCGCATATATAAGTTCATCTAATTTCTTATAATTTGTTCTTTACAATGAATTTGCTTGTCGCTTTATGCTGTGATTTTTTATTGTAAAGATTTTTCACATAAAATCGTATGTTTCTGTGCATGATTTGTTGCATTTATCTTTTGCTTGTTTGATTTAAATTCAGAATTTGATTCAACAGTCCCCCAACACCTATCTCCAGCCAATGGATTTAAACTTGTTAAAACTAATCAGCTTCACTCCGAGAATCCTCATATGGTATGGTATAGACCATGGAACCTGAGCATGATAAAGCCATCTCTTCACATTACATTTAAAATGAAGATGTATTAATTGATTATTATCCAAATAGTCTCCCCTGCTTTCGGCGGTGAAATGGTCCAAATCAAACATGTATAGTTGATGGTCAAAATATGTTAGATTCAATATCTACACGACCATATCTACCCCAAACATCTCAAAATACCCTCACAGTAGTAGGAAGAACTATATCCACCCATTGTTTTGGACCCTACGACTCTAAGAAGTTTAATATGTTAGTTCATTATGACGAGGGAAGCAGATTCCTTGATAACCCTGTCAAAGAGACTCTATGAGACCCATTCTAATGTATGTGTTTTATATCAATGCCATCAACCAATTTTGCCACCATATTTTATGACACCAACCATTGAAACCTTCCAATGACCCATCGTGATGGTTATGCTTATTTTCCATCCAACCTGTTCCTACCATCACACTGACCTAGACGAAGGGAAACACAAATATCAGCTTGATCTAAAACTTTTATGGCCATCGAGAAGTTTTTAATGGTGGGATGTTCAATCTCCATCATTTCTTGTAGTGTGGTCCACTTGAGTTTCGAATCTGCTTCAACTTTGGGCTCATACCCTAAAATGAGCTGGCGAAATAGATGGATGGCATTGATGCAAAATAAATATATCACAGTGGACCCCACAATGCTGCCACCAGGGAATAGACTTCCAACAACAAGGATCACACCAATACAAAGGATAAGCTAGGAACGAGCCCCAAACATCACATGCAGTCTCGGGTCCATTAACCACCTGCCATTCATTATAAGAAATATTGCAGACCCAAAACGAGCGTGCAGGTCACTCATCACCTCATGGAGTTTCAATTAAAACTAGTGGTCAAAATAACTTATAATGGACGGCAACGAGCAAGCCTACTCAAAATATTTATTTTTGCTAGCACAGGCTTAGCCCATTGCCAGCTTTAATCATTCCACAAATTAAACGTCAATATCAACATCTTACTAATAATCAAGTGGTCCACACTTTCTTAGATTCCATTTAATTGTCCATAGTTTATCCACTACCGGGCGTTTCTACGGCCCATCTACCACTCAGATCCACCTCACTTTTTGTCCAATGATATAAAAGGAGATGGAAAATTGTTTGATGGTATTGACAAACAATGTTAATTATGTAGGTGGGCCCCATTTCAATTTTCCAAAGGCTCCACGAATTTCATTGTAATAAAAGAACTGAGCAAATTAAGGTAGCAGGGTAAAAGAATAACTGAGATTCCAAAGAATGTATGATGCGCAAAGATTTCTTTTTCAATTTCTTTTGCTTTTGCTTTTGCTTTTGCTGTCGCTTTTTTTTTTTTCTCCCTTTTTGACTCCTTCATAAAAAGACCAAAGTAAGCTGTGTAATAGATCGGTCCTCCATTTTGAAATAGCCCTCCTATTAGCCGTTTGAATCATACATTTAGTGGCACTAACTTGGAGTGGTCCCATGATGAGAACCAATTGACCTGTAGAATAAGCTTATTCTATCGAGGGGAACCCCTGCTGGACAGGTTGATGGCGGCTTTCATCACAAAATGCATAACCCTCATCAAATTAGGCTTATTCTACTAGAGATCTGCGGAGGAGAGCCATCCTGGCATAATTAGCACAAGGTCGGTGTAGATAATACTAGGCATTGTATAATTAAAATTTATTGAAAATAAAGTATTAATTAACTAACACTCACCATACACATTGCACAGATGAATGGATCCACTATCTTCTTCGACTGAAAACTCGTTAGAGAAGAATTTTCTCATTGGATATTGACTGATTGCACGACTTGTTTTTCGGGTCGCTCACGGTCTTCATCCAATGTGAAAACACATGCAAATCTATTGATAAAGCTTGATGCACTGTCTCACCATACACGTGGTCTTCTTCTAACGTACAAGGAAGTCAAGTCTAGCTACAGAAGTCATGGCTTTTCTTCTCCAACCACTGAAAAAGTGTAGGGACAAAAGCAATGCCCTGTCTCAGCCAACTGAAAAGTAATTTTGGCCAAGGAGAAACCATGCCCCATCTCTTATGTGAATCCCAGGATATGGTATGGTGTAGCCTATGGAACCTGAACAAGATAAAGCCATCTCTTCTGTGAAATGAAGATGTATCAATTGATTACTATCGAAATAGTTTTATCTACTTTGGATGGTAAAATGGTCCAAATCAAACTTTAATAGGATGTCCCTGCTGTTGATTAATTAGCATGGAAACTTGGAGAAAATTGATGGATGAGATTGTCTAACATGTGTAGTATTGATGGTTAGAACATGTTAGATTGAGTATCTACACCATCAGATCTGCTACAAACATCTCAAAATACCCTCAACGGAGGTAGGAAGAAATTCAGATCCACCCGTTGCTTTGGACCCCAAAGCTCTTCGAAGTGAAATCAGATTGCGTACTGAGCAACTGTTTAGGCTTTTATCGTACTGAGTAAACTCAGTTGGGACCACTGTGAATGTTTATAGTTTATCTACGCCGTCCATCATTTCTCTAGCCCATTTTAGTGGTCGAGCCAAAATTTAAAGCATTTCCAAGGCCCAAGTGGACGACACCACAGGAAACGGTGGGAATAATGACTTTCATGGTTGAAAACTTTCTAGGGCCCAAAGTGATTTTTATTTGTCATCCAATCCGTTAATAAGATCACACAAACATGGATGAAGGGAAACATCTTGGCCCACAAAAATTTTTCAACGGTGGAATTTCAATTCACACTCTTTCCTGCCGTGTAGTACTCCACTCGAGATTTTGATAGACTTCATTTTTAGTCTCAAGCCATGAAATTATCTGTTAAAATGAATGAACAGAGTAGATAAAATATATAAATTACACTGAACCCCAGAGTTTACTCAGTATGCATAGCCTACTGAGTTACTCATAGGCAATCCGCTTTCCTTAGCAGTTCAATACATAAACAGGGAGAATTATGACACCAAACCCACTGTGAAGCCCACCGATGTATGTGTTTTATATCAATTCCATCAATCAATATTACCTGTTCATTTCAGGGCATGAGCTAAAAAAGAAGCAATTCAGAAGCTTAAATGCGCCGTACCATAATAAACAGTGGGAATTATAACACCAACCATTGATACCTTCTTATGACCCATTGTGATGCTTATGCTCATTTGCCATCCAACCTATTCATGCCTTTACGTGCACCCGGACGATGGAAAAGATAAATATCAGCTTGATCTAAAACTTTTGTGGCTGCCAAGAAGTTTTTAATGATACAGTGCTCCATCTCCATCATTTTCTGTGGTGTGGTGCGCTTGAGCTTTGTATGTGCTTCAATTTTGAGTCCATTCTTTAAAATTAGCTGGAAAAATGGATGGATGGTCTTAATGCAGAATTCATTAATCATGGTGGACCTTACAATGCTGCCACCAGGCAGTAGACTCCTGACACAACAAGGATCACATTCACACTGATGACAAGAATAAGCTAGGAACGAGCCCCAAACATCACGACGGTATCTGGTCAATTAAACACCTGCCATGCATCATAAGAGAAATATGGATTTTTTCAAGCCCAGGTTTAGCTCATTCTCAGCTTTAACTATTCTACAGATTCAACATCAATATCTATATCTTACCTACTAAAAATATTCAACTACATTTTTTTCCATTAATTTTTTTCAATAAAAAGTTGGACAACAGATTGTACAATTGAATGGACATGTAAATATCTTTGCAGTCGGACTGATGCAACTACCTGATAAAAGCCGAAACAAGGAAACCAATGGCCTTTTTAAATCAACCACGCATTCAGGAGGACAAGCCTCCTCCATCCTATATCCGACGGCATAGATGGTAGCTGACAATCATGGCCGGAATTCAGTTGCGATCAGCGGGCACGACCTCATCGTAGATGACCTATCTTCATCCTATGGGAAAGAAGTCAAGTCAAGTCAGTGAAAAAACAAAAAATAAAAAAACAAAAACAAAAAAACAAAAAAGGAGTTAAAGCCCCGTCTTCATTCATCCAAGGACAAAGAAGTCAAGTCAAAAAACAAAATAACAAAATAACAAAACAAAAAAATAAAAAAAAAAAACACAAAACAAAACAAAACAACAACAAAACAAAACAAAAAAGCACAAAAAAAAAAAACAAAACAAAACGAAAAAAAAAAGGCAAAACAAAACAAAAAAACAGAAAAACAAAACAAAACCCAAAAACAACAAAGATGAGGAAAATGAATTAATGCCCTGTCTGCTACTTACACTGAAAAGTAAGTCTACGGACAGAATTAATGCCCTGTCTCTTTCTTTCTGTTTAAAAAGTCCCATCTCCACCGTATGGATGGAACAATTTATGCCATCAAAAGTTTTTTCTCTGCTTAGGATGGTAAAATAGTCCAATAAAACTTAGATGGGATGGTCCTTGCCATTTGATTAGTATGGGTAATTTAAATTTGATGGGTGGAACTGTCTAAGAAATATTGGCTGTTAAAAAATGTTAGATCAAATATTTGCACTGTCATGTTGTTAGATTAAAACGGTTTAAAAGTGTTGTTAGATTAAAACGGTTTAAAAGTAATATTTGAAAATTCTAGAAAAAAAATCAAATTTTATCTTTATGAACCCACTTATCTTAATTGTATTTAGTTTTATCCCACATTAAAAAGTTGTTAACAAAATTAAACTTTTATATTAAAACTTCTTACTAATTCTTTCTATTAAAAAACAAGGGTATGCTATCGGAGTAACCTCACACAATTGCGGGGCTGTTGTCGGGGTCACAGTTTGGTGCGGTATGATGCGTCTTTAATCGACACTTTTGCTTTTTCTACACATATTTTTTTTCCTACTCATAGACATCAAGACAGAGCCATCCTGCACCTACCTTATAATTAATGAGAGAACATAAATTTATTACGCTGCTCGCATGCATCTCAAGCCCAAATATCTACCTATTTTTCCTTTATAAAGACATCCTCTGTTCATTACAAATCTATCTGAAAATTCTCTATTCTCTCTAGTTTTTCTCTACGCTTTTTTTTACAAAATATGTTTGCACAATTAGTACGAGCAGTCTTGGGTTCGTGTGCCTAAGATCATGAGTGCTCCTAATCAAAGTTGTTCATCTTATAGGAGAATCATTGTATCCCAGAAGCTTACTTATTGGAGCCGAGTGCATTAGGGATCGTCTTCCTGTGGGTACAAAATTGTCTTTAAGACAGCAAGTGTAACATGCCCCAGCTCTCGAGATCCTGGTTTTATTATTTATGATTTTTTAATTTTGTATTTTCTACTATATCTTGGTATATTAGAATCAATAATTTAAAGACAGATTTCTCTCTCAAAAATATCGGTACTATTGCTACTATTTTTAACATTTCTATAATTGAAATTTTTTTATGGGAAGAACTTTAGGAAATGACAGTAGAAAATGGAGTGCTATCTCACTACCCTCAAGCTAATTTACGTTATCAAAGAATCTATCCCATCCTTTGAGAAAAATGAACCAACAACAGCCTTTAATCAATCGAAATGTAAGTACGATGACTATCTGTACAAAAATCATATTCTCTATGCTATAACAAATGAAAAGTATGATATCTATTGTCATTAATCCACTACCAAAGAGCTGTGGGAGCATCTTGAAAAGAAATTCAAGCAAAGCATGCTGGAACCAAAAAATATGTAGCTAGTTGTTATATTGATTTTTAGCATGTTCGATGATAAGTCTGTGATATATCAGGTATATGATATACAAAAGATTGCTCATAAAATATCATCTGAAGGTATGATAATTGATGAAGCTTTCTAAGCTATTATGATAATTAAGAAACTTCTATCATCTTGAAAGGATTATAAAAATTCTCTAAAGTATAAGAGAAATGAGATGAGATTGGATGACCTCATCATTCACGTATATATAGAAGAGGAAGCAAGAAACCATAATAAATATTCTTTTTAAAATATATAACTAAGGTCCACCTTGTTGAGAATAACCAGAAGGGTTAA
Source organism: Magnolia kwangsiensis (assembly GCA_037074715.1). NCBI lineage: Eukaryota > Viridiplantae > Streptophyta > Magnoliopsida > Magnoliales > Magnoliaceae > Magnolia > Magnolia kwangsiensis. The sequence continues at coordinate 34,647,655 of CM073582.1, read as the reverse complement.
GATAAGTAAAAGTCTGAACCGCCAAAGAAAAAACATCTACATGACCAAAGGAAAAAAGAAAGTAGATAATAATAATAAGAAGAAAGAAGGATATTATGCGTATGAGAAAAAATGGACACTTTGCAAAAGAATGTAAATTCCACAAAAATGAAAAGAATGAGAAAGACTATACACGTGTTGCCAAGGAGTTCGTGGGGGTCATCACTGAAGCATTGATTAGTTGTAGCTAAAATGAGTGATGGATTGACTTAGGTGCTACGAACGATGTATATTTTCTTCCTATAAAAAGGTAGGGGATGCCAGGGAAATATCATGAGAAATTCGTTCAAGGCAAATGTAGTTGGCAAGGGAAAGGTGATGTAAGACCTATACCCTAATTAACCCTATGTATGCTTCGTTTTCAATGTTGGCATGTTCCATGCAGACCAGATCGACGAGTTTTGATTATTATCTTATTTTTGCACCACAATACCCCGAGACTTGTACCCTATTAACCACGTGGGCGTTATGATCCCAACACCGCGTGGTACGCCCCATTTCGACTCCTATATTAAAAGTTACAATTTTGGCACAATCCGAGTTGGGCTACCCAATGCACGTGGTCTCCACTTGCAAAAATTCTCATGTTGTTAAATCAATCAATCCATCAATCATGTCACTCTCTCCCCATTAGTCAAATAAGCCCATGTCTTTCTTATGCAACCCATACCCCTACCTATGTCAGCCATTATTCTTTCCTTCTTTTTCTCCCTATTTTACCCCTTCATCTTCCCCTTATTCCCTCCCTATCATAAAATCTCTACCACTTAAAACTCTCCAACTTCCTCTCATTTCTACCATTTTCTAGGAAGAGTAGAGAGGGATTAAGAGAGAAAATTATTAGAAATATTAAGGAGATATTAAGAGAGAAATAGAGAAAGAAAGAAAGATTAGGTAGAGATTAAGAGAAAAGAGAGAGCTTGTGAGAGGATTAGTAAGGATCAAGAGAGTAAGAGAAAATAGAAAAAAAAAATGATTAGAAGATGTTAAGGGCGGAAAGGATCTTGGTGGACCGTCTGATCGCCAATCTGAGCCGATCCAACTGTCCATCCTTCGAGGTGAGTGCATGGAAGGATTAAAATCCTCCCTTTTCCTTTGTGATTTTTCATTTTGGTGGGCCCACAAAGGTGGGAACCACCTTAATTGTCTATGGAGTGTATGGTGGACCCCATAGTGGCAGGGGCCCACCCTAATGGTCAGATCCTTCCCTTGGTTTTTTTTTTTTCCATTTGTTTCTCTTCTTCCTTATTTCTCCTAAGATTATGATATCGTAGGGCCCACAAGTGGGTCATGCTATTGGAGAGCATGCCCTACACGTTATCACAGCATGAACCATCTTATATGGCCCACCGTGATATTTATTTCCAATCCAACATATTGGTAGGTTTATGTAGATTTGGATGGTGGGAAGGGCATCAAAATCAATTTGATCCAAAGCCCAGTGGCCTGAGTTTGCCAACTTGATGGATGGTTTGGATCTCTCACATATGCCCCACATATAAATAAAACCAATAAAAATAAGAAGGGGTTCAATAGCTCCCACTGGTGTGCAAATGACGTCCCTGGACTCTGCTACTGTTAGTGCTTGGCTAACCATGAGAGAAAATGGGGTGGCTCCACTCGTGGGCCCCTCCGTAATTTATATGTTCCATCCATGCCGTCCATCCATTTTACCACGTTATCTTCATCGTAGAGCCCTAAAATGAGGCTGATCCAATCATCAAGTGGACCACACCAGAAGGCATGGTGGGCTGGAGCACTAAACGTCAAAACCATTTAGACATGAAGGGGGTGCCACACTTGTGGGCCCCATTTTGATGTATATAGTAGATCCACGCTGTCCACATTTTTCTATAGATCATTTTAAATTATGGATCGAAAAATGCGACAGATCTGAGTCCCGAGTGAACCGCATTGAGGGAAACAAAATCTAACTGTTGAAAACTTTCTAAGGCCCACTATGATGTGTGTGTTTCAGAACCTGTCCAATATTGATCTCCTTAGGTCCACGATAAGCTGGAAAATTCGATGAATGGAATGGATAACTTTAGTGTGAGCCCCATCCATCAGAACAAAAGAAAAAAGGAAAAAGGTTTGTGTGCTAGGCATTACTGCCCAGCAACGCATGGTGGCTAAAGCCCAACCTGGGCGTGGGTGCCCCACTCGTGGGACCCACCCTGATATATTTGTTTAATCCATGTCGTCCAGCAGATTCTCTGGATGATTTTAGGATGTACGCAAAAACATGAGCTAGATTTGAGACCCAAATGAGTCGTGCTAAGGGAAACAATGTCCATCTGTTGAAACCTTATGGGCCCGTGTTGAGTGTCAAATATTTCATATTTTTCCCTCTTTATACCTTAGTTTTATGAACATGATAATGCTTAATGGGTATATTTTATATATGTTTATATTACGAGGTGAATCTGAGAGCTTTGATTGAAAAGAATGTTAAAAGCATGGATTTTATGCTCAAGAATCACTAAGGCAATAGGATGGATCTTAGGAGAGCAAGATTGAAGAATTCACATGCCAATGATCCAAGGAAACCAAGTGAGGAATGAAGAGAATCGAAGATTTGAAGTAAAGAAAAGGAATCCTGAAAATTCGCGTGAAATTCGGCTAGCCCGAGTTTTGGTTCGGCTAGACCAAGCTTGAAATTCGGCCAGCTCAAGAAAGTTTGGGTGAAATTCCAGCAACATTGTCTTTTAAATTCGCCCGAAATTTGGCTAGCCTAAGTTTTGGTTCGGCTAGCCCGAGTTCGCGCTCGGCTAGCCGAAGGTTATGCAGATTTTACACGGACTACATAAATTTGAGGCGATTTGCAGATTTTTTAGGCAATTTGTGGATTTTTCCAACTCAGTGTGAAAGTTGGTGTTCCCCAAGTATAAATAAGAATTCCTAGGATGTTCCAAAGCATATTCTACGATTTGGAAAGGAAAAGAAGGCCTAACTGGAGCACCGACGACGTTCTTCTACTTCAACTTCTTCATGGGTGGGTTCTAGTAGATCTTTCTGTTTTTCTTTTAGTTTTAAGTTAGCTACGACTAGCTAAGCTCTTAGCTAGGGGTAAAGAGGTGAAGCTTGTAGTGTGTTGGGATGTTTATCTTGCTTTGATTCTTGTTTATGTTGAACTTCATTGATTTCTAATTTGATATTAAATGAATATTTTCAGTTTTTTATGATTTATTATGCTCAAATTACAATAGATGTTGCGATAGCTTTGGATATCTTCTTTTCCTATTTCGAGGTTATGAGATTAGTAAATCCTGTTGTTCACCATCATCTCCTGTGCATGGTAGGGTGATGGAATCCCTTCCAATCATCACAATTCTCCTCCATTGAGAATTAGGTCAATGAAAAATTTAGATTTAATTTAAATTGCTTTATCTTCCAATTGGATAGGATAGGACTCCAATTCCAATTGTGTTCCTTGAATCAAGTAAGGTAGCATCTTGATAGCCACAAGTGGATCCTTGGTACCCTAGTTTCCACATTTAAATTCATAAGTGTTAATCAACATTATTCACCATTACTCTCTTTTATTCGATATTTAGGTTTGATCTTTTTCTAGTTCTAGTTCTAGTTATTTTTAAAATACGTACAAGTTTAGCCCCTGTGGATTCGACCTCGGTCTCACCGAGTTATTACTACATTGCGACCTTGCACTTGGGGTTGTGAACAAGTTTTTGGCGCTATTGCCAAAGATTATGGCTAAGTTTTTTTGAGATTAATTAGTATTAGAATTAGTTCAGGAATAGGGTTAATTTTTGCTTTTAGGTTAGGATTTTCTGAATTATTTTTAGGAACTAACATTGTTTTCTATTTTGTATAATCCTAACATAGCAACTCTAATCGAGTAACCTCTCTCCAACTCTCTTTCTTTATAGATTTCTTATGTAATGACCCAGGATTTTGGTACACGTGCGTACACATACATGTATGTACGATTGCCTACATTGGAGCATACATCCATGCATCCATGCACACATGCATCTATCGGCTCATGCAAATTGTGACCATTGATATGTGTGATCATTTTGTTTAGTGCAAATTATTAATTAATGTCATTAATGATTACATAATTTTGGTAGAATATATATAAGTTTATTTATAATGCACTCTCTCAACTCATATACTTAAGATCACGTGTTTAATTATTAACTAATCCAAATCTAGCTAACATCAACTATTGACTATGCACTGAGATTAAACTGATCTTAACCACTACAGTATTGTCAAAAAATAAAATAAAAATCGAGAACAACCCATTTTTTGTGGGAACCAACCCCACCGTTCGCTTGTGTGTGGTCCACTTGAGTTTTGGATCAACCTCATTTTTTACCGTATATCCTCTCATGTCCAGGCCGAGATGATGGACGGAGTAGATTTATATCATCATTAGTGGGACCCACCATATCTTTAAAAAAATAAAAATAATAAAATAAAAATTTTATCTTCCGCCGCCGCCTAACCCACCTTATCCATTCTTCCTTCCTTTTTATACGGTAATGGGCACTGAACCCTCCCACGAAACGAAACTGCCCACATTCCTCACTCTACTGCCTCGTTCCTCACATCCATTAAAAAGGAAAGAAATATATAAACAAAGATTCAATCATATCGAATGGAGAGAGAGGGTTAGAGAAAACTCTTTAAATCAAGAGAGAGAGAGAGAGAGAGAGAGAGAGAGAGAGAGAGAGACTGGAGCAGGGTCGGATCATCAGATTTTTGAGCTAGGTGATTTTATCTTGAAGTTTATCATTTTTAGTTAATTATGATGATTATTTATTTCAAAATTTTAATAGGAATATTATTTTCAGTTGATTATTATATGTAGAGCTGTACATGAGTCGAGTCGAGTTGAGTATCGCCCTACTCGTACTCGGCTCTTAATGCCCGAGTGTTGCTCGTACTTGGCTCTAATCAGCCAACGAGCATGGACTCGCTGCTCGTACTCTACTCGCCAGAGTACGAGTAGTAAACGAGCAGCACTGTTCTTATTAATGTTGCTCGGTGGATCTCATGCGGTGTGGGCCCACATGGTGCTCGCCTGCTCGGTAGGCAGTCCTGTTCCTACATGAGCTAAACAAGTACTGTTCTTATTAATGTTTTAGTCATAGGCTCATAGCAAACCGAATATTTAGGAAAAACACAAATATTAGGTTAATCCCAAAATTATATTAAACAATTTCTATATTAACATATATTAAACAATTTCTAAAAATAAAAAATAAAAAATTCACACATTACTGGGTAAGCTGGGTAGGAACGACCGGCAGCTGTGTGTAGGGCAGGGCAATGACGAGTGGCAGCCTGGCAGGGACGAGCTCCGTCACCGGACAGGGTCTAGCACCGCCGGACAGGGGACAGGGGTGAGTGAGAGAGAGAGAGAGAGAGGGAAGAAGAGGGACGCTTGGAGTCTGAACAGGCGCTGGAAGAGGGAGGGGAGAGAGAGAGGGGTTTTTTTTTTTAAACGGGCGGGAAGAAGGGTTTGGGCGCTTGCTAGTTGAAAATGGCGAGTGGGTGGGGTAGGGTTTTTTTGGGCGCTCGGCTACTCGTTGGTTGAAAATGACAGGTGGGTGAGGTAGGGTTTTTTTGGGGCGGGCTTATATATAAGGGTACCAAGTTGAGTACCAAGTTGAGTACTCTACTCGTAATGTAAACGAGTCGTGGAAACCCACTCGTACTCGGCTCTGACTCAAACGAGTCGAGTATTTCGAGTCGAGTCGAGCGAGTACTCGAGCCATAGTCTACTCGTGTACAGCTCTAATTATATGGGTAATCCTACTCATTTATGAATTTTCTATTTTTATATATTTCTGAGAATTAAAATTTGAAATAAATTTCTTATAAATAGAATTATCAAATTCATTTATATATGATGTTTATATTTTTGAATTTAATATTAATTTAATTTTATTGATTCATAAAGTTCAATTTTATTCTAACATCAAATTTGAAATTTAGTTTTAGGTATATTAAATTAAATTCACTAAATTTAGACTTAATTCTAAGTTAGAATATCTAATTTAAGTTTTGTTTGATTAGAGTAAATATTAATTGTTTTATTTCTGTCCTTTTAAAAAGAGAGAAAGAAAAAAAAAATTTATACAGAATAAAATATATAATTTATCTAAGTTTATATTTTAATTTACTAATTCTTAATTTTTTTAAGATTAAAAATTAAATATAAATTATTCCTAAAATTTTAAAAATTAATTAAAATGAAAGTAAATTATTAAAAATAGATTAAATTTAAATTAATTTATGAATTTATCTAAATTAGTAAATTTGAATTGCTTTTAAAATATTTTTAATTAATGAGTATGTTAGTTATTAAATTTAATAGTGTAATTAATGTGAATTATATATATATATATATATATATATATATATATATATATATATATATATATATATATAAAATTCAAGTTAAAAAGTAAATCAAAAATTTTAATTCCAATAATTTACAATACTTAAAATTAATTATAATAATAATAAAATAATTTAAAATTTGAATGTAAAAAGAAAAAAAATAGTATCCAAAGTTCAAATTAATAACTTCGTTTAACTTATTAAATTTAGATATAAAAATAAATAATAATAAAATTTTGAATTTAGATTTAAAATAATTAGATTAAAATTTTTAAGATAGATTAACTTAAATTATTAAATAATAATTTAATTACATTATTAATGTTATATTATAGAAATCAGTATAATATTTTTGTTTCTGTAAAGTTTAAAATCCAAATTTTAATTCTAAAATTTTAAAGAGTTAATTAATTTAAATTTAAATGAACTTAAGTTTAAGAATTTTTTTCAAAATTTTGGAATTGAAACTAAATTGATTAGATTTCTATATCTTGGAATTCTAGTGATTAATATATATTTAAAATTTTATTAAATTAAAATTTTAATAAAGTATAATATTAGATTTTTAACTTGAAAAAAAAAAAAATCTTTTCCCTGTGGTTCAAAATTTTTGTTTAAATTAAAATTTAAATAATTTATTGATTAAACCTAAATATGCATTCTCAATGAATTATCAAAGAGAAATTAAAATTTATTATAAAATAATCAAGTTATTTCAATATATATATATATATATATATATATATATATATATATATATATATATATATATATATAATTAACTCAAAATCTGAATAATATAAATATATATATTTATATTTATTTGTTAAGTTTATGTGATAAATAAAATAAAATTTTTAATTTTAGAATTTAGTGAATAAAAAATAATAAATATTTTTATGCTAATATTTAACATTATTTAACTGTAAAAAAAATTGATTTAATTAAAGTTAGAATTTAAATAAAATTTCTTGTAAATTATTTCACAATAATTTCTAAATTAAATAATAGTAAAAATAATATTTTATTTAAGTATTTGAATTATTAAAGTTTCAACAAAATGATAGCTAGAATTATTAATTAGAAATAAAAATTTATATTATTGATATTTTCGATTGTGAAACAGTGATTCATCTTACATACCATATCAGCCCAACAACATGAACAGTAGAAAACCTTGATTGGAAACAACCATGGTAAAATAGACTATCCTAAAATCCAAACCATTCATCAAATAGACCACTTAGGTGTTATTTTCTTTTGGTAGATGGTGTCTTGAAACTCAACTTCTCATGCATCCAGCGAGTGTAGACAGCAAGTTGATGCTATGTGTTACATCAGCGGGAGAAACTCGTTGAGAGCGTAAGCGTGGGTTAGGTCTAGCATGGGCGTATGGTCTAGTCTAGAAATCGACGATCCAAATATCAGGTGGGTGATTTTCTTCCATTTCTAAACTTTTTAAATTTATGTATTTTTGAAAAAAAAAAATTTGACATAATGACTTTAAATTAATATTATCAAATTCCTTTATACCTAATATATACTTTTCTAAAATTTAGCATTTACTGAATCTGATTAACTTGTAGAGTTAGATTTTAATCTAACTTTTATTTCTGAAATTAGGTGTTAAGATTTGGACCTTAAATCTGCATTAAAGTAATTGATTTAAATTAATTGGTTTAAAATAATATTAATTAAATTGATTTTAAATTTTATTTTTTTTAAGGCAAAGAAAATAGCTTGATGTTTCAGTAAATTTCAGGAATTAAATTTTTACGGCATCGAATTTCTGCACATTTTATACAGAACTTGCATTGTTGTATGGGGATTTAAACAATTAAATTATTTCGCTACTGATTTTGGAATCATTCATGACATGCATTCATCTCTACTGATTATAGAATTTTGGAAAAAGAAAGAAAAATGACGAAATGATTGTGGTATTAGCAAGTAGGGCAATCGTGTCCCTTGGGTGAAAGACCCTAAAGCTAGTAAGTAGGGCAATCGTGTCTCTTGGGTGAGAGACCCTAAAGCTAGCAAGTAGGACAATCGTGTCCCTTGGGTGAAAGACCCTAGAACCCGTTAGATTCTTTAAAGTCTCCTTTGTGTACGACGTATTAGTACAATTGTGTGCGTGCACATACGTCAAAGGTACAACTGGAGCAGTAGTTTGACCGGTAAACGTATAAATAGGTTCCTCTCCACTAGGGGTGTACACAAGTCGATCCAAGTCAAACTGGGCTCAACCTGGCCCGGCCTGGTCACCAGCCACACCCAGCCCGAACCAAGCCTGGCCCAGTCATCGGGCCAACATGTCCAGCCCAAATTCGGCCCGGTCAGCAATCGGGCGAGTTTGGGCCAATTTCGAGCCTGCTCCATCTACAAAGGGATGGATGACGTTCTCATTCTCTGTCTCAAATTATTAGGATAAAGATTTAGGATATATATATGTATATATATATAATATATATATATATATATATATATATATATATATATATATATATATATATATATATATATATATATATATATATATATATATATATATGGCTGAGTTAGGCCGAGTCGGGTTTCGAACCGAGTCGGGCCGAACTGGGACATGTTTGAACTCGGCCCGAACTCAGTTTCAGGCTGAAGAAAATGGCCTCTCCCGACCCAAACTCAGTTCCGGGTCGGGCCTAGTCGAGCTTTTTTGAGCCGAGTTGAGCGAGTTAATCAGGCTAGCTCGGTTTGTGTACAAACCTACTCACCACAAGGTATCAGTGTGTGGGCGTTAATGTAACGTGACCATACACCTAGGTACAGTGTCGTAAGATGTGATGATTATTTAATTTTATTATTGAATTCATGATAGTGTAGCATTCAATACGTCTTTATGATTACAACATCACATTCATGTCATATTTAATATTCAGTGTTTTGATTCATGTTTTAAATTTCAAGATAGTACTTTTATTATTTCTTTGTTTGATATAAATCTAGAAATTTCATATTTGGTTGGATAAGATCCCACGAGTGGTTGTGTTCATACCCAAAATAGCAGTGTTTCAGGGCATCAGAGTTTAGTCAAGGGCAAAGTGGAGTGAAGATCCAATCATCAATATACTTATCTTTTATTCGTACCAAGGAAAAAAAATGTATAATAAGAATTTAGAAGTGAGTTTAGGCTGTAATAGTTAAAGATTGTATTTGATGAACGTTGTTATTATAATGAAATTAATTAAGTGTGGTTGTAAATGTTTAATATTAAATCATGACCTGGGATTCGGAGTCGGATCTGCCCAACTCGGGTACCGAATTTCTGGGCGTGACATCTTATTTTCCGTAGTTTTCTTTTTCTTAGGTTTTATTTGTTTAAAAATTGAAGGATGTGAGTGTTTAATGCCCAAGTGGGTTCGTGACTACACTCAGAGACTTTTGAGTGAAGGAGGTTTTGTTAAAGGATTCATAATCCATCAATGAGTTAGAAAACCCCCAAATATTCCTGAAATATCATCTGAGAGCATGGCTCAAGAACATTATATCGATGAAGATCTTGTGTGTCACACACCGCCTATTAGGATGGTGCGTGATGAGAATGAAGTGCATCAGGCTCCACCGGTTCGAACTTTACAAGATTATTTACAACCGGTGAGAACAAGTATACCTTCCTACATAATTTTCCCAATCAATACAAGACACGTGGACTTCAAACCTAAGATGATCCAATTACTTCCTAAGTTCCATGGACTTGATTAAGAAAATCCATATATGCATACTGAAGAATTTGAAGAGATTGTTACAACCATACATTTTAATGATGTTCCTTCTAAGAAAATTAGCCTTAAATTATTTTCATTCTCTCTAAAAGAAAAGGCCAAATCATGGTTTCATTCATTAAGGCCTAGATCCATTGGCATATGGGAAAAGATGAGCCAGGAGTTCCTTAAAAAGTTCTTCCCGGCTCATAAAACCAACGCTCTTAGACGGGAAATAATAAACTTCTCCTAGAAAAATAATGAGACCTTCTTTGAATGTTGGGAACATTTCGAAGACTTACTTCTATCTTGCCCGCACCATGGTTACGAAACTTGGTGAACAATTGATCTTTTTTATGACGAACTTGGTCTGAACATGCGCTAATTTGTACAAATGATGTGTAATGGCGAGTTCATGGATAAGAAACCAAAAGATGCCTGGGATTACTTTGACATGATAGCTGAACACTCCCAATCATGGGATACATCAAACCAAGCTAGTAATCCCAGAGAAGTGCCAAGAGAGATAGGAATACATGTACTCAAGGAATACATAAAAGAAATATAATAATAATAAAAATAGCCATGCGTGGGCGGTAACCCATTCCTAGACAATTTTGGGTCTCACAAGTGGGACCCATATTGATGTTTATATTTAATCTGAGCCGTCCACCTACTTCCCTAGATCGTTTTAAGCCATGGGCTAAAATATGAGACGGATTCGAGATTCGAGTGGACTGCACGGAGGGAAACAATTCTTATAGGTTAAAACATTCTGAGGCCCACCATGAGATCCCTGTTCACCAAATTAGTCCCAGTCAAAGCCTATTGGTCCCTTCTCGAGTTGGTCTACGCAGTGAATGGAGTAGATTATCTAAGTGGGGCACGCTTTGATGATGTCTCGAAATCAGACAAAACTAAAATATATATAAAAAAGACATCTTCCAGCACCCTGGGCGGATGCCCAGTTAGGGGCATGGAAGTGGGGCCATGCGTGGGACCCTACATGATGTATGTATCATATCCACTCCGTTCATCTCTCTTGACCAATGATGTTAGGCCTTGAGCCCAAAACTCAGGTTGATCCGAATATTAGGTAGGTTGTACCATAGGGATCCATGGGGGTGGGAACCCATTGGACTTAGAATTCTTGGATCTAAGACCCCTAGGACTTGGGAATCCCTGATTTTTTGGATCCTTGGAGCCGAGAATCCCTGGACTCTGGATTCCTTAGATTGGGGCTTTCTTAGACTTATGATTTGTGGATTTTAGGAATCCCTTAGCCATGTTTGGCATCCTGAATTCAGAGTCCCTATAATACTAAGTTAAAAGCCATGTGTATTTTCATAATTTGGAATTAATTAGTAAATCATTTTAAAATTCTTAATTAGTGTATGTATGTAATGTTGACATTATGGTTGTATTAATCCGCTGGGGAATATACTTTGCTTGAATAGATAAAATCCCAAGACTCCGATGGGCCATGAGCACAGAATCACATCTTAGTGACTAACCAATGATCTGTAACTGTTGATTTATGTTAGTAATATCAGACGATGCATATCAATCCTACTAAAGTAATTATAGTAATGCCATTGATAATATGATTATTTTGGGACATCATCATTGAGTCATGCTCCCAAATAGATTAGTAGCCTAATGGTACACATGTTGTACATATGGGTGTCTATCTGGGTCACTCCCAGTGGACCTCACCTTGTTATATGTATTTTATTTATGCCTTACAGGCTACATGAGGAGCCAATGTTAGTCTAACGTGGACCACACCACATAGACTTCTATATTTATAGTCGGGCCTACCATTCAGCTCCCACTCTCTGTATATGATGTGCCAATTAAGGTTGATTATTGCCTGATATGTCTGATCACATGCTAGTGTACTTGGCATGGTAGGACACACTGAGAACATACTTAGTATAATGATATCATGCCCATATTTATGCCCATACACATCATTTGTATACATGTTGTGGATGATGATTGATCATATCATATGCCTTTGGGCTGAGATACCTAGGAGACCCCATATGAGATAGGGTTACCACACATGATCGCGCAATACGCACAGGTTTGGTGTATGACTTGGGTGGTATGACTCATGCATTTCGCATCTTATATGTTACGATCACTTTACTCCCTAAAGACATCAGGGTTATGGCCTCTACAGGCATATGGTTAGATTGGATACCAAAAATATTTGTTCTAGCATTAAAGTGTTATGGATGTCCTTTGGTGAAAGTCCCTAAACCCTTATGGTACCAGTAAGATGCTTCAACGTCGAGGCAGAGTGGATAACATGAGCGCCCTAGTGTCAAATACCAGTAGCTCGCGTCTCCCATTATGTCGTGGTCGGTTGAAAAGGGATGTGACCTTATTCGCCCAAGGGTAAGGGTTTGTAAGCTAAGTTGAGTTTCAACAGCTCATAAATGGGTCCACTATCGATGAGCCAGGTGGGCATTGACATACCAACGACGAGGCGGATAGTGAGGTCTTTTTCACTCACTTAGTTATGTGCGTCATAGGTGGCAGCCAATGTTGGAGTGTAATAGACCCCGATGATATTTCCGACAATGAACTGTTTTGATATGTGGACTAGTTGAGGATCAGCATGCGTGTTGTATCTTTAGCATATAACATTCAGCCATGTAGGTCATGCATTGCATAGCCTTGGTATGGCTAACATTATTTATAGACTTGCCAGTTTAGCCTTCTATCATTTTCTCTTACTCTAACATTTGTATGTTTGGCACATGTATTGCGCACACACGCATGCACTCTCTAAGCTTCGTAGTAAGCTTATGCACATTTGTTACACATAGGTTATGTTAGATTGTAGCAGCATCATATGCAGGAGCATGTGCTCGATCTTTTGGAGTTTTGTTATATCATATATTTTCCTTTCAACAATGTATTCAAAGATTATATTAGTGGATATGTGGTGGTGATGTTTTGTGACTTGGGTATACTTGTGATTGTGCTCGTTTACAAAAAAAATCACCCTAAAAACCCTCATTATAGGATCCCAGGATCGAAACTTGGCGCATGGGAGCCATGAGTCGAGAATGGGGCACTACAAAGGCTATCGGCACTGGATTCGGCGGTCAGAAATTTTGTGAGCCCGGTTCCCGAGTTTGTGGCGTGATAGGTGAGTCAAAAGCTTTCTTTTGAAAATGTGTTGAGTATTTTGAAAGTGATACACATACCGGACACTTATGGACTTATTCCTAGAGTTGAAAGGAAAAAACCAAAATGTGAAATATTTATGCAATCTAAGCATTCTAGAAAATCATTTAAATGAGTTGAAAGGAACAATCAAGTTCTTGATTTGATTCACAGTGATATATGCGATCTGAAAAATATTGTAACTCATGTAGAAAATAAATACTTTGTAACCTTCATAGATGATTTTTCCATATATGCAAAGGTATATTTTATCAGGAGCAAAGATGAAACAAAAGATAGATTCGTAGCCTTTGTCAATGAGATGAACAATCAATTAGAGAAGAAAAAAAAAGGTAAATGTACTTTGATCTAATCAAGGTATAGAATATCTTTCTCGTGACTCCGCATCTTATTATGAATCAAAAGAAATTATATATGAAATAATTGCACCATATTCACATCCAGCAAACTGAAATTGCTAAAAGGGAAAACTAGAACTCTGATGAACATAGTAAATGCGATGCTTTCTAGTTCTGGTTTACCCTTTTAAATTATGGAGAGAAGCCTTCCTAACTACATATCATATTCTGAATCGTATACCTCATATGCATTATGATAATACCCTTTATAAATTGTGGAAGAACATGTCTCTAAACATGTGGTATCTTAAAGTCGCCTTACACCTATTTTATATTTAATGAGTCAGCATGTGTCAACATGCATTTATTACCCTGCTCGCATCTGCCTCGACCCCTAATGGCTACCTACTTTTCCTTTATAAAGACATTTCCTCTCCATTGCAAATCCATCTGAAAATTCTCTCCTCTCTAGTTTTCTTCTTGACTCTTTCTACAAATTTTGTTTGGGGAAAAAATTAGTATGAGTACTCTTGGGTTCGTGTGGCTAAAATCGTGGGTGCACCTGATAAAAAATGTTCATCTTGGAGGAGAGTTGTTGCATCTCAGAGGAAAACTTACTGGGACCTAGTGCATTATGGATCGTCTTCCCGTGGAGACAAATCTATCTTTAAGACAACGACTATCACATGCCTTACCTTTCCAGATCATTGTTTTATTATTTATTATTTTCTAATTTTAAATTTTCTATTATATCTTGGTATATTATAACCAACACATATCTACCTTAAACATCTTAAAATGACCTCACCATGATAGGAAGGCATGAATTATTTATAAATCACCAACGGGTGCAATGGAATTTGCATTACTCAAAAGGTCAATATGACATTTCAGTATTACACCAAGGATTGCCCCGATATAGAACATGAACCATAAATGAACTCAAAACATACCAAGTGTCTCAAGTCGATCAGCCACTTACCACGCAACAAAAGCACCATTCACAACAACAAAATTAGCCCTGTGGTCACTCATCATAGCATCAAGATTCAATTCAACAATATTTTCAAATGACCAGCAACAAGTAGCACTGAGCATGCCTAGAGTTGGTTCGTTCTTGAACTTTGAATTAGTCAGGACGAGGCCAACTAGGTCATGCTTATTTAAAGTATTGATTTTGCATGGCTAACCTCAGCCATCGCCGGTCCTCTTCATCCCATCATAGACTTAACATTAATTTTAGATCTTGCGAATAAAAATGTTCAACAAATTCATTTCATTCATCTTCTCAACTTAATTGCAAGGTCATGGATTGTATGATTAGATAACTACATCAATATCCTAAGTGCCTACACGGATTGAAGGTAAACTAAGGAAATATAAGAGATTGTACAAAAGGCATGACATAAATGAGAGGTAAACTTATATCAACATTGGGGGAAATCAAACCATTTGCACTATTTTGTTTTTCTAGTGATGTCCTAGAAAATAATTTTCTTTGCATTTGTAGCTGTTTGGATTACAATCCCACAACGCAAAATCTTTTACGCTCTAACATTGTCATTTGAAACCTCACGCCAAAGGCAAACTATTTTTCATCTGTTTAATATTTTGATAAAAAAGTTTGTAATCTCTTATTGAGGGGAAAACAGATGCAAATACTTTGATGCAACAACTATTGCTTCCCACACAAGTACAAATTGTTAGATTATTTGAATGCTTAAATCCCAGAGATCTACCTGTGCATAGGACATGAAGATCTAGGGTTCGGATGACTTACCTAATTGAGACATCATTGCTGAGAATAATAGAATAATATATCTTCTATATAGAATACCAGATCTTCCTCTCCTTATACCTGAATTCAGAATTTATATGGGAAGCAAACTATTTTGAAATCACAATGCAGTGGGGTCCACTAGTATACTCGTTTGCATCATCCAGTCTATAGGACAATCTGGACCATTCATCAATGTAGGCCCACCTGATAGAGATCTTAGACAAATGTCTTGTCGATGTGAATTGATTGTGTTGGCCAGTTTGCATTATATCCAAACGGGCCTCAGAAGATTTACCAACGCAATTAGACTAAAAACTAGACTAAGAACCACAATGTGGAGACAGATAATCCAGTCAAGTTAATCACATATATGAGAAGATCCTCTTCACTCTCTAGATCTAATGGCAGAGAAAGCTGCAAACTATCACGACCTCTTACCAATCGCGCATATTTGCACCCATCTGATTATTTTCTTTCATTTCTATCATCTCTCTCCTCTCATTTAGCTTGTGGAGAGAGAGAAGTGTAACTAGCAGCATGACTGATCTCATGGTATGACGTACTCTCATGTTATCAGGGCCCACTATCAGTCAAGCTTATTTGTCATCCAACCTGTTCATAAGATCACGTAGACATGGATAAGGGAAAAAGAAAATAACATCTTGATCTAAAACTTCTGTGGCCCACAAAAAATTTTCAACGGTAGAATTTCAATTCACACTGTTTCCCACGGTGCAGTCCACTTGAGATTTTGATATACTTCATTTTTAGTCTCAAGCCATAAAATTATCTGTTAAAATGGATTAACGGAGTGGATAAAATGTATAAATCACATTGGATCCCACAGAGCTTACTCAGTAGACAATCCTCTTTCCTTGGAAGTTCAATACGCAAATAATGGGAATCATGACACCAACCCACCGTGATGTATGTGTTTTATATCAATTCCATCAATCAATTTTGCCCCTGCATTTCAAGGCATGAGCCAAAAAAGAAGCAATGCAAAAGCTTAAATGAACCATACCACAATAAACAGTGGGAATTATGACACCAACCATTGATTTTTTTTATTTTTTTATTTTACCCAATTAACTTTTTTATTTTCTTTTACACACCCCCACACACTCACGCGGTAGTGGGATTTCACCACCTATGGATACTTGAACCCTTGACCAGGTGTTGAAACTCCGGAGAGTCGACCACCACAGCAAGAGTAAGGTACCTGTGACCAATCGTGATGCTCTTGTTTATACCATCACATACACCTGCACGAAGGGAAAGAAAAGACAAATATCAGCTGGATCTAAAACTTTTGTGGCTTCCAAGAAGTTTTTAATGGTAGGGTGTTCAATCTCCATCATTTCCTGTGGTGTGGTCCACAAGAGATTCCCTAAAATGAGTTGGAAAATGGATGGATGGTGTTGATGCAAAATACATACATAACGGTGGACCTTACAGTGCTGCCACTAGGCAATAGGCTTCTGACACAACAAGGATCACAGCAATATAAAGCATAAGCTAGGAACAAGCCCCTGTTGCGCAGCACGCCAACAACGCAGTAGGCCGAGATCTAATCTCAGGCCTCACCCACAAACGATAAACAGAAAGGAATATAAACTAGAAACAGATCAAAGCAATCCAAACAAACCACAAGACAAGATATACATGGAAAAATCCCAAACTAGGGTAAAAAACCACGGATGCAAACTTCCACTATGAAGAAACAAAGATTACAAGGCAAAATACTAACTTCTCCCTTGGAAGAATATTAAAAACCTTTAGCTCACACCTTTAGAAATATTTTTCAATATTTCTCATCTCATGCATACTCTAGAAAAGCCTTAGGAACCCCTATTTATAGTTTAGGCAACTTCCCTTCCGCATCCCAGTTGTGAAAGAATTCAAATCCGCAGTTTCGCGTAAAATCGCGAAACAAACTGCGTAACCTACGACCGGTCCTAGGAGAGCTACGACCGGTCATACTACGACCGGCCTTACAGTCTCTACGAACAATCCTAGGCCCCTAAGACTAGTCCTAAAAATTCCAGGACTGGTCCTAGACGGGAAAAAAAAACAGCACAACTCACTGGACTTCGAGTCGTGCTAGGGCTCGAACCTACGACCAGTCGAAGACATCCTACGACCAGTCGAAGGTGACCCAATGTGGCTCCACATTCTCAACAATCTCCCACTTGGAGACACATTGCCATAAACCTTCGTCTTCTTCATCCGGAGTACACCACCTCCCTGTCTTCAAGCTTGAAGACCAATCAAAGCTTAACAGAGCTTCAGCTTCTCCCTTGTGATCGCCTTGGTCAACATATCTACAGGATTCTCACTTGTATGGATCTTCTCTAGAGAAATCGATCCATCTTCTAGTAACGAACGTATGAAATGATATCTGATGGCAATATGCTTGGTCCTTGAATGAAAGGCTGAATTCTTAGCCAAGTGTATTGCACTCTGACTGTCACTGTACAATTTACAATCTACTTGCTTCTTACCCAACTCTTCCATAAAACCTTGCATCCACACCATCTCCTTGCATGTTTCTGTAGCCATAACATATTCTGCTTCTGTCGTACTGATAGATACTATCTTCTGTAACTGAGAGACCCAACTGACTACAACACTGCCCAGAGTAAAGACATAACCTGTAATGCTTCTTCTGCTGTCGATATCTCCTGCCAAATCTGAATCCACGTAGCCTTGCAGCTTAATTTCTGATCCACCATAACACAGCCCTACATCCTTAGTACCCACCAGGTATCTGAGGATCCACTTCATAGCTTCCCAATGTTTCTTCCCGGGGTTGTTCATGAACCTGCTAACAACTCCCACTGCTTGAGCAATGTCTAGCCTCGTGCTCACCATAGCATACATGAGACTCCCAATAGCTGATGCGTATGGGACTTTAGCCATGTAATCCCGTTCCTCCTGCGTCTTTGCACCTTGCTCCTTAGATAGCTTGAAGTGGTTGGCTAATGGAGTGTTAACCGGCTTAGCACCTCCCATATTGAATCGATCAAGTACCTTGGCTATGTACTCTGCCTGTGACAAAACCAGTTTCTTATTTTTTCAGTCACGCTTTATCCTCATGCCTAGGATTTATTTTGCAGCTCCTAAATCCTTCATGACAAATTCTCTAGACAGTTGTCTTTTAAGATCTGAGATGTCCTTCATGCTTGAACCGGCCACAAGCATATCATCAACGTACAGAAGAAGGATGATGTATGGCGTATCAAACTTCTTCAAGTAACAACAGTGGTCTACATGACATCTCCTAAAACTGTTTCTCGACATGAAACTATCGAACTTCTTGTACCACTGCCTCGGGGCCTGCTTCAGGCCATTTACACTTTTCTTCAGTCTACACACCTTGTTCTCATTACCTGGTGCCACGTATCCTGTCGGCTGATGCATATATATTTCTTCTTCAAGATCCCCATGAAGAAAGGCTGTCTTAACATCTATCTGCTCTAGATGTAAGTTCTCTGTAGCCACTATACTCAAGACCATGCGAATCGTAGACATTTTCACTACCTGTGAAAATATTTCAGTGAGATCGATACCTGCCTTCTGTTGAAACCCTTTTACAACTAGTCTCACCTTGTACCGTTTCGAACCATCATAATCCTCCTTAAGTCTGTAAACCCACTTGTTATGAAGAGCTTTCTTACCCTTGGGTAGAGTGACTAGCTCCCATGTACGATTAGGCTCAAGAGAGTCCATCTCCTCATCCATGGTTTGCTCCCACTTAACTCGTGTATCTGACCGTAATGCCTCTTCAAAATATTTCGGCTCACCAGTATCTGTCAGCAGTAGATAATGTAAGGAGGGTGAGTATCGGACCGTGGATCTCCTCTCTCGAGTGGACCTCCTCGTAACTGGTGTCTGTGGCTCTGCCTCATAATGCTCCTGTGCATGATCATCCTGTGGCGCTGTAACACCCGTATCTGGTAACTCTTCCAACTCTACGAATTCATTTTTCTCAACCTTATTTTCCTACACACTGTCCTTATGCATCACTTTTTCATTGAAGACTACGTCCTTGCTTCTGATGATTTTCATGTTTTCTGCATCCCAAAACCTGTAGCCAAAATCATCCTGCCCTTAGCATATAAACGTGCACCTCCTGGACTTCGCATCCAGCTTGTTTCTGTGCTCTGCATCAATGTGAACATATGAAGTGCAATTGAACACTCTGAGATGTGTAAGGTTCACTTCTTTTCCAGTCCACGTTTCTTCTGGTAGCCCACCATCCAATGGTGCTGAGGGATTTCTATTGATAAGATATACGGCAGTATTTACAGCATCTGCCCAAAAGGTCTTGGGCAACCTTGCATGTAACCTCATGCTCCTGGCGCGCTCAAGGATGGTCTTGTTAATGCGCTCAGCCACACCATTCTATTGTGGTGTCCCTGGAATCATTTTCTGATGTTTGATTCCACTTGCTGCACAATACTCCTCAAACCTCTTATCACAATATTCTCCCCCATTATCAGATCTGAGACACTTTACTGTTTTACCTGTCTCATTTTCTACCATAACTTTTCACTTCTTAAACGCATCAAATACATCAGATTTATGCTTTAAGAAATAAATCCACAGTTTTCTACTAGCATCATCAATAAAGGAAATAAAATAACGTGAGCCACCAAGAGATGATACCTGTGCCAGTCCCCACACATCAGTGTGTACAAGCTCCAATAGATGCATCTTTGGAGCGCGTCCTGTCTTCTTGAAGCTTACCCTCTTCTGCTTGCCATATACGCAATCCTCGCAGAATTTCAAGTCAAGAGACTTCAGCCCTGGTAGCTTCCCTTTTGACAACAGCACTTTCATCCCTTTCTCACTCATATGTCTCAACCTCTGATGCCATGACTGCCCATTCACTCCAGTTGATGCGATTAAGAGTGAACCATATGATCCTGAAGTCACGTACAAAGTGCCTTCCTTTTTACCTCGAGATATCACCAAGGCACCTTTTGTGATCTTCTAGGAATCACTGGTGAATGTCGTCACATAACCGGTATCGACCAACTGCCCCACTGAAATCAGATTCCTTCTCAAACTCGGTACATGTCTGACATCCTTTAGTTTCAAAATCGTTCTGTCTTTCTGATTGACCTGAACGTCACCCTTTCCAACAATACTGCACGGCTCATCATCACTCAGGTAGACTCTCCCAAAGTCACCTGACACATAATCACGCAGAACTTTCTTACATGAAGTAGCATGAAATGAAGCACCCGAGTCTATAATCCATGACTCATTCCCTATATCAAGAGATAAGATCAATGCCTCTGTGTCGCTCTCCTCAGACAGATTCACAGAATCCTTCCCGCCTTGAGAGTTTCCTTCTTGTTTCTTGAGCGCTCTGCAATCACGTTTCATGTGCCCCTTCTTGCCGCAATGCCAACACCCGTCTCTGTCTTTCGGTCCCTTGGACTTCTTCCTCGACTTAGAACGCCCATGTTTATTGCCTCATCTGTTCTGCGATCTTCCTCTTCCTTCAATGTTTAGAGCATTCCCTGAATCCCCTGAAACTCCTGATGCCTTCCTTCTAGATTCTTCGCTGAGAATTAGACCGGCCACATCATCAAATTTCAGCTTTGTCGACCCTGAAGAATTGCTCACAGTAATCACCAAACCATCCCAACTGTCTGGCAAACTAGATAAAATCAATAGTGCCCTGACCTCATCCTTAAAAACGATGCCAACGGATTTCAACTGACTCGTGACTGTATTGAACTCGTTTAGATGTTCAGGCATGCTCCCACCATCTGACATCTTCATGTTGAATAGCTGTTTCATAAGATGAATCTTGTTGGATGCTGAGGGCTTTTCATACATGGTGGCTAGGGCTTCCATTAATTCTTTTGTCGTTTTCATCTTTGATATATTAAAGACGACGCTCTTAGACAAAGAGAGTCGGATCGTTCCTAAAGCCTTCCTATCCAGTAAAAACCATTCATCATCTGTCATCTTTTCTGGTTTCTTCTCTTTTCCTTCTAGAGGAATGTAGAGGTCCTTCTGATATAGATAATCCTCCATCTGCATCTTCCAGAAGGTAAAGTTTGAACTATCAAACTTTTCAATTCTAGTTTTTCCATCTTCCGCCATCGCTCCCAATAGAACTAAACTAATAGCTCTGATACCAGTTGTTGCGCAGCACGCCAACAACGCAGTGGGCCGAGATCCAATCTCAGGCCTCACCCACAAACGATAAACAGAAAGGAATATAAACTAGAAACAGATCAAAGCAATCCAAACAAACCACAAGACAAGATATACATAGAAAAACCCCAAACTAGGGTAAAAAACTACGGATGCAAACTTCCACTATGAAGAAACAAAGATTACAAGGTAAAATACTAACCTCTCCCTTAGAAGAATATAGAAAACCCTTAGCCCATACCTTTAGAAATATTTTTCAATATTCCTCATCTATGCATACTCTAGAAAAGCCCTAGGAACCCCTATTTATAGTTTAGGCAACTTCCCTTCCGCATCCCAGTTGCGAAAGGACTCAAATCCACAATTTCGTGCAAAATCACGGAACAAACTGGGTAACCTACGACCGGTCCTAGGAGAGCTACGACTAGTTTTACAGTCCCTACGACCAGTCCTAGGCCCCTAAGACTGGTCCTGAAAATTCCAGGACTGGTCCTAGACGGGAAAAAAAATAGCACAACTCGCTGGACTTCGAGTTGTGCTAGGGCTAGAACCTACGACTGGTCGAAGATGTCCTACGACCGGTCGAAAGCGGCCCAATGTGGCTCCACATTCTCAACAGCCCCAGACATCACAACAGTATCTCGTCGATTAAATAGCTGCCATGCATCATAAGAAATATTGCAGCACCAAAACTAGCCTTCAGGTCACTCATCACCTGGACAGCAATGATCAAGCCTGCGGTTGGCTTAGGCCTACTCAAAATATCAATTTTTCCTAGCGCAAGCTTAACCCATTGCCAGCTTGAATCATTCCACCAATTCAACATCAATACCTATATCTTACTGATAAAAATATTCAACTACATTTTTTTCCATTAATTTTTTCATTAAACTTTTGGACGACAGATTGTAAAATTGAATAGACATGTAAACATCTTTGGAGTGAGATTGATGCAACCACCTAATAAAAGAAGAAACAGGGAAATCAATGGCCTGTTTAAATCAACCATACATTTAGGAGGACAAGCCTCCTCCATCCTAGAACCGACGGCAGAAATGGTGACTGAGAATCATGGCCGGAATTCAGTTACGAATAGCAGGAACAACCTCAATGTAGTTGCCCCTTCTTCATCCCGTAGGAAAAGAAGTCAAGTCAAAAAAATTAAAAAAAATAAAGAAAAGGTAAAATGAAAAACACGTACGATGCCCTGTCTTCTCCTTAAACACTGAAAAAAATAAGTCTATGAACTGAATAAATGCCCTGTCTCTTTCTGTTTGAAAAGTATGCTCCATCCATCTCCACCCTATGGATGGAACAATAGATGCCATCAAAAATGTTTTCTCTTCTTTGGATGGTACAATAATCCAAATAAAACTTTGATGGGATGGTCCCAGCCATTAGATTAGCATGGGAAATTGAAAGTTGATGGGTGGAACTGTCTAATACATATTCATCGTTAAAATATGTTAGATCAAATATTTGCTCTGTCATATTGTTAGATTAAAATGGTTAAAAAGGAATATTTGAAAATTCTAGAAAAAAATCAGTTTTCGTATTTATTAACCCACTTGACTCAATTGTGTTTAGTTTTGTTTCACATTTAAAAGTTGTTAACAAAATTAAGCTTTTATATTAAAACCCCTCACTAATTATTTGTATTCAAAAATAAGGGTATGCCATGGGAGTAACCTCACACAATTGCAGGGCCACGGTTGGGGTCATAACTTGAAGCGGAACAATGCGTCTTTAATCGACACTTTCATTTTTTCCTACTCATGGACATGAAGACACAGCCATCTTATACCTACCTTATAATTAATGAGAGAACATATATTTATTACGCTGCTCGCATGCATCTCGATCCCAAACAGCTACCTATTTTTCCTTTATAAAGACGTCTCCTCTTCACTACAAATCCATCCGAAAATTCTCTATTGTCATTGGTTTTCCTCTATGCTTTTTTTACAAATTTTGTTTGGGCAAATTAGTACAAGCAGTCTTGGGTTCATGTGGCTAAGATCATGAGTGCACCTAATCAAAGTTGTTCATCTTAGAGGAGAATCGTTGTATCCCAGAAGCATACTTATTGGAACCGCGTGCATCAGGGATCGTCTTCCTATGGAGAAAATTTGTCTTTAAGACAGCAATTGTAACATGCCCCAGCTCTCAAGATCCTTGTTTTATTATTTATGATTTTGTAATTTTGGATTTTCTACAATTTCTAGGTATATTAGAACCAATAATTTAAAAAAAAATTTCTCTCTCAAAAATATCGATACTATTGCTTCTATTTTTAAGAATTCTATAATCGATTTTATTTTTTTATTTTTTTTGGGAAGAACTTTAGGAAATGATAGTATAAAATGGAGTTCTATCTCACTATCCTTAAGCTAATTTGCATCATCAAAGAATCTACCCTATCCTTTGAGGAATATGAACCAACAACAACCTTTAATCAATCAAAATGTAAGAACGGTGACTATTTATACAAAAATCATATTCTCTATGCTATAGCAAATCAAAACTATGATATCTATTATCATTAATCTACTACCAAAGAGTTGTGGGAGCATCTTGAAAAGAAATTCAGGCAAAGCATGCTGGAACCGAAAAAATATGTAGCTAGTCATTATATTGATTTTAGAATCTCAGATGATAAGTCTGTGATATATCAAGTATATGATGTACAAAAGATTGCTCATAAAATATCATCTGAAGGTATAAAGATTGATGAGGCTCTCCAAGCTATTATAATAATTAAGAAACTCCCATCATCTTCAAAGAATAATAAAAATTCTCTAAAGTGACATGAGCTTGTGATGTAGAACGTGTCACAGAGATATTCCCAGCATGGTTGAGCCAAAAGGAGGTGGACCATAAATTGACTATAACATTTGATCCGAGTATCGTTACGGGGCGTACAACCTATCAATCTTTACTGAAATGGGCCATCTGGGGTGAACCGACCCAGAACGTGGGTCGCATCTGTCCGTTTCGTCAGAAAACGCGCGCTTTCAGGTCAAAAATGAATTTTTAGCAAAATTTTACTATTTTTAGTAATTCTAATTTTTTAATATTTTTTAGAGTTTTAGATTTTCTTTCCTTGTAGAAATAAATTTTAGTTATACCAGGACTCTTCTAGAGAAAGTTTATTTGTAATTTTTATTTTTAAAAATTAGGCCTTAGAAGAGTTTTATTAGAATTAGGATTTTTTTTGGAGTTAGAATTTAGCTATTTTTGTTAATTACGAATTTTAGTTTATTTTTTTTCTTTAGTAATGGTGTAAGGAGACACATTAGATGTAAGACCCGTGTTCTAGTCCGTACCGTTCCATGGGCCATCGCGGTCCTTCCGGTCGAAATCCGACAATCCTTGACCAGTTTCCAACGTTTGTGCACGATCTTAAGCCGAGTCCTGTATACCAAAGCTGGCTTAACCCAAAATCTGTACCTTAGCGACCGTCCAAATTCGAAGATGTAGGGACGCGTTCAATTCGAAGAAACACTGCACGTTGCGAATTACGAGGGAATCTCTACAAGATGTCCCATCAATCAATCAATCACTCATGTTAAGTACAAGTCAAGTCACTCCATACCCAAGTATATCAACCCATACCTTTCTCTTACACAAGCAAGCCCAAAGTCAACCCTCACATCACTTCACCTCTCTCTCCACCCATCCCTTCTTACAACACATCACTCCACCCATCCCCATCATACATCATCCCATCACCTCATTTTCTCTCTCACTTCTCAAATTTCCCAAGCAACGCAAACTCCATTCATCCAAACTCTCTCCCCCTCCTAAACAAGAAGCATGGCCCACTTTCCCCTACCCTCTCATCTCTCATCCCCACCGTCCAAATTCCATCAAGCACCGTCAAAAGTCAAGCAAAGGAGCATGCAAGCCTAAGGGAGCAAGGAGGAGTGCAAGAGGTGGGTGATCCACCGTTAAATCTTTTTTTTGGGACCACTTGTTGGTGGAACCCATTTTCTTTATGTATGAGTTGTATCATATGGGGCCCATAGTGGCGGGGCCCCACCATCACCGTCTCTTCTCTCTCTCTCTCTCTCTCTCTCTCTCTCTCTCTCTCTCTCTCTCTCTCTCTCTCTCTCTCTCTCTCTCTCTCTCTCTCTCTCTCTCTCCTCTTTCTCTTTCTTTGATGTGATTTTTTTGTGGCCACCATGTGCAAAGTGATCTTGGCCGCCTGATCGTAGGGCCCATCTTGTAATGGATTATTTGGATGGCCAAGATGATGGGAAAACACAACTATCATATTAATCCAAAAGGTGGGCCACGTGCTTATGGGAACCACCTTGATGTGTGGACCACGTGAATGTGGGACCCACACAGTGCATGTGTTTATCCATGACCGTCCAGCATCCGAGCATGGCTAACATGGAGGCGTGTACTTACAAGGGGTATGTATATAAAAAAAAAAGGATTCCTTTTGAATGTTTTGGAGTGGGCCAGTCATGCAAGCCCCACCTTAATGTGCTTACTTGATCCAAGCCGCCCATCCTCTTCCTCAGATCATTTTAGGCGTTGAGCCGAAAAATGAGGCTGATCTGGTTCCCTGGCAGGCTATGGTATAGAAAATAGTGTCCCTATCATTAATATACTCCCTATTTCTCCTGTATATCCAAAAATCATCCAATATTGGACTCGATAGGTTTGTATCGAGCCACAGGGACCAATGGCTGGAGTGGATCTTGCTGATGTGGGCCCCACCTACCAAAAACCATAGCATTATGGTTTTTTTTCAAAAAAACAAGAAAAGAGAAGAAGCAAGGCAGTAGCCCTGCTGCTGCCGTTGTCAGAGACGGGCGGATGGCCAGGGCTGGGCCTCATGGCTCCAGCTATGGGCCCCACTGTGATGTGCGTCAACCATCAACACCGTGCATTTGAAGGGTTCCCTTTGAATAGGGGTCGTCCCCAAAAATCAGTCGTATACGGAACTCAGGTGGGCCATACCATCTAAAATCATATGAAGACATGCCTAAAACATATAAAATCACTTGGTGGGGCCTACCTGAGATTTGGATGCAGCTGAAACTTGGTCTGGACCCTCAGCCAGATGGGACTCGTATAATGAGTGGTCTGATTGGTGGACCACATCACTGTGGGCCCCTTACCAGGTGGTTTTATAAATATGTTAGGTGATAAAAAAATAAAAAAATAAAATAAAATAAAAAGGCAACAGCAGCTGTCAGCGCCCAGCGGACGGACTGGCGTGGCTGTGGGCCCCACCTAGATGTATGTATTGTGTCCATGTCGTCAATCACAGTGGGCCCCCCTGGTCCCACGTGACCTTATGAATAGGTTGGTTGGCAAATAAACATCACCGTGGGCCCCTGGCCCATGCACCTTTTGAACAGATTGGATGAAAATAAATATTATGATGGGCCCCTGGTTCACATACCCTCACCAAGGGTTGGATGAAAATAAATATTACAGTGGGCCCAGCCCCTTCCATGGTCGTTGTGACCTTTCAACAGCTAGATGATAAATAAACATTTTGGTGGACCCCTTGCCACATGGCCTTATCAACAAGTTGGATGTAAAATAAACATTATAGTTGAGCCCTTGCTCACGTGGTCTTACCAACAGGTTGGGTGGCTAATAAGCATTTCAGTGGGCCCAGGATTGGATGGAAAATAAATGTTATAGTGGGCCCACATGGGAGTCTACCATGATGCATGAGTTTCATCCAAACCGTCCAACCATTTTGAGATTATTTTAAGGCCATTGTTGAGGCCCATCTTAATGTATTTGTGGCCCGCCCACTAAGGCCCACTTTGTTATATATGGGCCCATGTGTGTAGGCCCATTTGATGTATTTGTGGCCCATTGTTGAGGCCCACTTTGGTATATATAAGGACTATGTGATTAGGCCCATTTGATGCACATAAAGCTCATGTGATTGGGCTCATTTTTAATGCATTCTAAGGCCCATGGGTTATGACCCATTGCAAAGTACTTAAGGCCCATTAGTGAGGCTCATTGAGGTGATCCGCTTGATGAATGTAAGGCCCATATAATACAGCCCAATTGATGTACTTAAGACCCAATTGGGTGCAACTAGGTCCATTGCAATGCGTGATCCCTCCAAGGCATATAATGATATTTATAGCAAGTAATGCCTTGGGAACAATGATGATTAGATGCCCATATTGTAAGGATGACGTCGGTTAAATGTCCGCATTGTCACTCTCCCTAAGGCCCACTAATAGGCCATACTTGTAGTAAGTAAGCCGTCTAGGCCATAACAGTTATACACAGAGCCCATCCCTATATACATGTTTAGTATAGATCCATGATTCATTATCATATGCATCACATGTATGACTGATATGAGAAGTGATTGATCATAGCATATGCCTTTGGGCGAACTGTTTATGGGCTCCCTGATAGGCGGAGTTGCCCAACATGAGTGCATGATACACGTAGGACTGTTGCATGACTGGTAGTGTGACTCATGCACTAGCATTTTGTATGATTGTGATTATTTTATGCCCTAGCGACTTCAGGGCCATAGTCTCCACAGATGCATTGTAGGTGGCTGGATTGGATACCAAAAATATTTGGTTCTACCATACGGGCGCCATAAATGTCCTTGGGTGAAAATTCCTAAACCCGATGGTACCAGAGGATGACTCCAATGTCGAGACCGAGTGAATACACGAGTGCACGATGGCTAGGCCACGTCTCCCACTGTGTCATGGTCGGTTGGAAAGGGGCGTGACCTTACCCGCCTGAGTGAGGGGGCAACTTCTAGGTTGAGTTTGACCAGCTTGAGAAATCGGTCCGTTATCGACGAGTCAGGCCCGATATTGGCAGGTGGATAGTGAGGTCTCTTCTGCTCTCCCAGTTGTGCATTCGGATAGGGACGGCAAGCTGGCGTAGAGTGTACTAAACCCTGGTGATTATCCAAATTGAGAACCGTATTGACTTGATGCTCTAGTAAGGAGCTGTATTGATATGTGGATGAGGATTGATATGCTTAACTTGCATTCTGCATCGCATGGCCTGGATGTGGCCGATCGCATTCACATCTTCCACCGTATAGCCTTGATATGGCTGATTATATTCATGTATTCATCAGCATGATTCCGTATCACTCTGACCTTGCATTCTGAGCACGCTTATATTGCGCACATACTTATACCACCCTCTAAGCTTGCTATAAGCTTATGCACGATTGATGCGTGTAGGTGACGCCAGGACGCAGCCTTAGTCTCGCCGTCATTGGAGCGTGCAGCTGAGCTTTTGGAGTTTTCGTACTTGTATTATCTTGTATTTCCCTTCAGACGCATTGTATTCAAAAGTTTTAGATCATAGTAGATTTGTGGTGGTGTTCTTATGGTTATTGTCCGTGGGTTATGCTTATGTTATGCTCATTACAAATCAAATGGATATTAGAAATCCTCCT
This sequence comes from Magnolia kwangsiensis, assembly GCA_037074715.1. Lineage (NCBI taxonomy): Eukaryota > Viridiplantae > Streptophyta > Magnoliopsida > Magnoliales > Magnoliaceae > Magnolia > Magnolia kwangsiensis. The sequence goes on along the minus strand of CM073582.1, from coordinate 34,618,564 downwards.
TGTAGCATTCCAGGATCGAAACCTGGTATATGGGTGCCAGGAGTCGAGAATGGAGTACTACGGAGGCTGCTAGCGCCGGATTCGACGATCAGGAATTTTGTGAGCCTGATTTCTGAGTTTAGGGCCTGGCAGAAGTTGGTATCTGAGCATAACTTGGGAATTACCAAGGACAACATCACATGTTTGTTATGAGTTTAGGGCGGTCAGGTTTCGAGCGCGCAACCTTATGATTTAGTTCCCCAACGCGCGATTCTTAAGGTTGATTGACGTTATTGTTCATTCCTATAGGACATGCCACCCAGGAGAGCGACCCGAGCACACCCTGATCCACCACCCGAGGCTCCAACTCTACCACCCGCGCCTCCCGTTCCACCGCCAGAGATCCCTACTCCCTTGCCTGAGCATGACATTCCTCCACCTGAGATCGATGAGGAGCCGACTGTACCTGTGAGTGCCTCTCAGTTACAACAGATGTTATAGGCTGTGACAGCCGCACTCCAGGGACAGGGTAGGCACCCACTTGTTTCTCCAGCTCAGGCAGAGTAGGAGCGCGCAAGTGTCCTTATTCGTGAGTTCAGACGGATTGATCCCCCACGTTTTCAGGGCGAGCCAGATCCGACTGCAGTAGAGAGATGACGCTCCGATGTGAAAAAGATTTTCAATACCATATCATGTACGACCGAGCAACGACTCCGATTAGCAGTATTTCTCTTCCAGGGCGAGGCCGAGCATTGGTGGACTTCCGTTACCCGTGTTACAGGGCCCGATTTCGTCTAGACATGGGATGATTTTATAGACCGATTCGAGGAGCAGTACTTCCCCGACCATATCCATCATCAGAGAGCATTAGAGTTCGAGACTCTGGTGTAGGGAGACATGATCGTGGCACAGTACGTGGCCCATTTTGTGGCGCTATCGAGGTTTGTGCCATATATGGTTGACAATAAGGGGCGAAAGGCCCGCCGTTTTAAGAACGGCTTACGTTACGGCCTTCGAGGTCGTGTCATTGGGCATGAGCTCCCGACTTTCCAGGCAGTAGTGCGGAGAGCTTAGATTTATAAGACTGAGTGGGCCGTTACGCAGGCCGACTGAGATCAGAGGAGGGGTCAAAAGAGGTAGGTCCCCTCCAGTAGCTCACAGCAGCATCGACGACCACAGAGATTTAGGAGCTACCCATCCGCCAGAGCACCAGTAGCACCGTCAGCACCCCCAGCGGAACCACCTCAAAGACAGCTTTCTGACACCTGTTATGGATGCGGTGGGATAGGGCACCGTAGGTGGGAGTGTCCCCGACCTCGGCAGCAGCAGCTGAGAGCACCACAGCAGCCTCCATAGCAACCGAGAGCACCACAATAGCCTCCACAGCAGCCGAGAGCACCACAGCAACCTCCACAGTAGCAGCGACAAAAGATCCCACCACCGAGGCCCCTCAGCAGCAGCATCAGCACCAGCCTCCGAGGCCACAGCAGCAGAGACGGTAGTTTCAAGCGCCTCAGCCATATCAGCAGCACCAGGGACCTCAGAGGGGACAGGCACCTCCCCAGCCAGCTCAGGCTAGATTTTATGCAGCTCAGCAGGACCCGCAAACCTCTGGAGGAGTCGTAGAGGGTATGCTTCCAGTCTCTTCATGCATCGCACATGTACTGTTTGATTCCGGTGCTTCGCACTCATTCATGTCTGAGGATTTTTACCGATCGAATGGATTACCGACAGAGTCTGCTAGTGAGGGATTGATCGTATCGACGCCCTTGAAAAAGACCACAGTATTGGGCCGTTTCTGTTCATCTTGCCTTGTTCTGGTCGGTGACATCTTTTTGCCTACCGACTTGTACGTGTTGCCGATGTCAGACTTCGATGTTATTTTAGGCATGGATTGACTTATCGAGTACTACGCCATCTTGAATTGCTCTGCGATGACAGTCACATTCTGCATACGAGGCTTGCCGCAGTTCCAGTTTGTCACCGAGCCCAGAGGAGAGTCGTTATCATGCTCGATGACCTGCACCATTGAGGAGCCTATCGTCCCTTGTATTGATCAATTTCCAGTTGTCTGTGACTTCCCCGACGTATTCCAGGAGATTTCAGGATTACCGCCTCGCCGTCATATAGAGTTGAAGATAGACCTTGTGCCCGGTACCGCGTCTATCTCGAAGGCCCCGTACCGTATGACACCGATGGAGTTACATGAGCTGCAGCGACAGTTGGATGAGTTGCGTGAGTTAGGATTCATTCGTTCGAGCAGTTCGCCTTAGGGAGCACCGATACTCTTCGTCAGGAAGAAGGATGGCTCGTTGAGGCTCTGTGTAGACTACCGCGAGCTCAACCGGGTCACGATTAAGAATACATACCCGCTTCCAAGGATAGATAATTTTTTTGACCAACTGCAGGGTGCACAGTTCTTTTCGAAGATTGACCTACGTTCCAGTTATCATCAGATTCGAGTCAGAGAGGAAGACATCCCGAAGACGGCTTTCAGGACACGTTATGGTCATTTTGAGTTTCAGGTCATGTCCTTCGGACTGACCAATGCACCCACGGTCTTCATGCAGTTGATGAATGAGGTCTTTCGTCCATATCTCGATCAGTTTGTTGTGGTCTTCATCGACGACATTCTGATCTATTCGAGGACCCGTGAGGACCATATGCAGCATCTGAAGATCGCTTTGTAGACCCTCTATGCCCACCAGCTGTATACGAAGCTGGAGAAGTGCGAGTTCTGGCAGGAGGAGGTGAGGTTCCTCGGTCACGTGGTGACGAGAGAGGGTGTCGCAGTGGACCCCTCGAAGGTTGAGGCAGTGCATTAGTGGAGCCAGCCCACTACTGTATCTGAGATCCGCAGTTTCCTTGGCTTAGTAGGATATTATCAGCATTTCATTGAGGGCTTCTCCCGTATTGCTGCCCCGATGACCAGGTTGACTCGCAAGGGCAGAGACTTTGTTTGGACTGATGCATGTGAGCGGGCATTCGTAGAGCTGAAGTTCAGTCTGACGTCCGCTCCTATCCTCACTCTTCCTTCTGGGAGTGATGGATTTGTTGTATTTACTGATGCATCACGTATTGGATTAGGTGTTGTCCTGATGCAGCACGGCAAACTGGTAGCCTTCGCGTCTCGTCAGCTAAAGGTTCATGAGCTGAACTACCCCACGCATGATTTGGAGCTGGCAGCAGTCGTCTTCACACTGAAGGTGTGGAGACACTATCTTTATAGGGTCAGGTTCGAGCTCTTCTCTGACCACAAGAGCTTGAAGTATCTATTCTCTCAGTCCGATCTGAACATGAGACAGAGACGCTGGATGGAGCTTCTGAAAGACTATGATTTTGACCTCCAGTACCACCCAGGTAAGGCGAACGTGGTTGCGGATGCCCTCAGCCATCAGCCACGAGGCCTGGTGGCACATATGATGATTCAGGAGTAGAGGATGCTTGAGGATATAACAGAGTACGACTTCGATTTTTGTCTGAAGTCTTCTATCGTTCATCTATCGAGCCTATCGATTCAACCCTCTCTTGTCGCAAGGGTGATCGAGGCTCAGCAGATAGATGGGTCGTTACAGGATTACCGAGCAGAGGCAGCATCTGAGAGTCAGACAGATTGACAGATTGGTTCTAATGATGGACTTCGCTTCAGAGGCCGATTATGTGTCCCGGATATTCTTGAGCTGCGTAGATATCTTATGACTGAGGCACATCGATCGTGATTTTTTATCCACCCTGGCTCGACGAAGATGTATCAAGATATGAGGAGACAGTATTTTTGGGCGGGGATGAAGCACCAGATCTCCAGTTTTGTGGTCTAGTGTGACACATGCCAGCGTGTCAAGGCCGATCATCAGAGACCGCCTGGTTTGTTACAGCCGTTGAGCGTCCCGATGTGGAAGTGGGAGCACGTATCTACCGATTTTGTCATGGGTTTACCGAGGACTCAGCACGATCATGACGCTATCTGGGTTGTCGTGGACCGTCCGACGAAGTTCGCACATTTTCTTGCGATCCGTGAGACTTGGTATACAGACCAACTCGCCAGGCTATTTGTTGAGGAGATAGTGAGACTGCACGGCATTCCAGTCTTGATCATTTCTGATCGAGACCCGAGGTTTACATCCCAGTTTTGGAGGAGCTTTCAGAGAGTTATGGGTACTGATTTGTAGCTCAGTACCGCGTATCATCCGCAGACCGATGGCCAGACCGAGAGGGTCAATCAAATACTTGAAGATATGCTTCGGGCCTGCGCGATTGATTTCGGAGGTAGCTGGGATGAGCATCTGCGATTGACTGAGTTCGCATATAATAACAGCTATCAGGCAACCATTGGCATAGCTCCTTTTGAGGCATTGTATGGCAGACCGTGCAGATCTCCGAGTTGTTAGACCGATGTTGGAGAGCGGCATCTCATAGGTCCTGAGCATGTGCAGCAGACATCTGAGGCTATCGATATCATCAGGTAGAGGATGCGCACAGCTCAGAGTCAGCAGAAGAGTTTTGCTGATCGCCGGCGTTGACCTTTGGAGTTTTCTGTAGGGGACCATGTGTATCTCAAGGTCTCGCCCAGGAAGGGTGTGATTCAATTTGGAGTAAAGGGCAAGCTTGCCCCGAGCTTTATTGGACCTTTTGAGATCACTGGGCGTGTTGGTGCCGTGGCCTACCAGCTTGCCTTACCATCTCAGTTGTTTGGAGTCCACAACATTTTTCACGTCTCTATGTTGAGGAAGTGTGGGTCAGACGTAGTTCCTATTATTGATTAGAAGCCGCTAGAGGTTCGTGAGGACGCTTCTTACATTGAGCAGCCAGTTCGTTTCCTTGATCGCAAGGAGCAGGTCCTTCGGACTAAGGTCATTCCCTTAGTGAAGGTTCAGTGGGGTCACCATTCTATTGATGAGGCATCTTGGGAGCGCGAGGCTGAGATTCGAGAGCGCTATCCCCATCTCTTTGATGATTGATCATACATTGTATCTTGTATACTGTCTCTGATTTTATATGACGATGCCTCATTTCCTCTTCTATTATGAGTTATGTTTACTTGCGATGATCGTGCAAATTTTAAGGATAAATTTTTTATTTGGAGGGGAGAGTTATAAGACCCGTGTTCTAGTCCGTACCGTTCCATGGGCCACCGCGGTCCTTCCGGTCGAAATCTGGCAATCCTTGACCCATTTCTGACGTTTGCGCACAATCCTAAGCCGAGTCCTGCATACCAAAGCTGGCTCAACCCAAAATCTGTACCTTAGCAACCGCGCCGTCTGCGCGGTTCTAACGCCGCACCGACCCGATATCCAGGGTGGAAGATGTAGGGCCGCGTTCAATTAGAAGAAACACCGCACGTTGCGAATTACGAGGGAATCTCTACGAGATGTCCCATCAATCAATCAATCACTCATGTTAAGTACAAGTCAAGTCACTCCATACCCAAGTACATCAACCCATACCTTTCTCTTACACAAGCAAGCCCAAAGTCAACCCTCACATCACTTCACCTCTCTCTCCACCCATCCCTTCTTACAACACATCACTCCACCCATCCCCATCATACATCATCCCATCACCGCATTTTCTCACTCACTTCTTAAAATTTCTCAAGCAACCCAAACTCCATACGTCCAAAATCTCTCCCCTTCCTAAACAAGAAGTGTGGCCCAATTTCCCCTACCCTCTCATCTCTCATCCCCACCGTCCATAATCCATCACGCACGGTCAAAAGTCAAGCAAAGGAGCATGCAAGCCTAAGGGAGCAAGGAGGAATGCAAGAGGTGGGTGATCCACCATTAAATCTTTTTTTTGGGACCACTTGTTGGTGGGGCGCATTTTCTTTATGTATGAGTTGTATCATGTGGGGCCCATAGTGGCGGGGCCCCACCATCACCGTCTCTTCTCTCTCTCTCTCTCTCTCTCTCTCTCTCTCTCTCTCTCTCTCTCTCTCTCTCTCTCTCTCTCTCCCTCCCTCTTTCTCTTTCTTTGATGTGATTTTTTTGTGGCCACCATGTGCAAAGTGATCTTGGCCGCCTGATCGTAAGGCCCATCTTGTAATGGATTATTTGGATGGCCAAGATGATGGGAAAACACAACTATCATATTAATCCAAAAGGTGGGCCACGTGCTTATGGGAACCACCTTGATGTGTGGGCCACGTGAATGTGGGACCCACACAGTGCATGTGTTTATCCATGACCGTCCAGCGTCCGGGCATGGCTAACATGGAGGCATGTACTTACAAGGGGTATGTATATATATAAAAAAAAAGGATTCCTTTTGAATGTTTTGGAGTGGGCCAGTCATGCAAGCCCCACCTTAATGTGCTTACTTGATCCAAGCCGCCCATCCTCTTCCTCAGATCATTTTAGGCGTTGAGCCGAAAAATGAGGCTGATCTGGTTCCCTGGCAGGCTATGGTATAGAAAACAGTGTCCCTATCATTAATATACTCCCTATTTCTCCTGTATATCCAAAAATCATCCAATATTGGACTCGATAGGTTTGTATCGAGCCACAGGGACCAATGGCTGGAGTGGATCTTGCTGATGTGGGCCCCACCTACCAAAAACCATAGCATTATGGTTTTTTTTCCAAAAAAAAGAAAAGAGAAGAAGCAAGGCAGTAGCCCTGCTGCTGCCGTTGTCAGAGACGGGAGGATGGCTAGGGCTGGGCCTCACGGCTCCAGCTATGGGCCCCACTGTGATGTGCGTCAACCATCAACACCGTGCATTTGAAGGGTTCCCTTTGAATAGGGGTCGTCCCCAAAAATCAGTCGTATACGGAACTCAGGTGGGCCATACCATCTAAAATCATATGAAGACATGCCTAAAACATATAAAATCACTTGGTGGGGGCCTACCTGAGATTTGGATGTAGCTGAAACTTGGTCTGGACCCTCAGCCAGATGGGACTCGTATAATGAGTGGTCTGGATTGGTGGACCACATCACTGTGGGCCCCTTACCAGGTGGTTTTATAAATATGTTAGGTGACAAAAAAATAAAAAAATAAAATAAAATAAAAAGGCAACATCAGCTGCCAGCGCCCAGCGGACGGACTGGCGTGGCCGTGGGCCCCACCTAGATGTATGTATTGTGTCCATGCCGTCCATCACAGTGGGCCCCCCTGGTCCCACGTGACCTCATGAATAGGTTGGTTGGCAAATAAACATCACCGTGGGCCCCTGGCCCACGCAGCTTCTGAACAGATTGGATGAAAATAAATATTGTGATGGGCCCCTGGTTCACATACCCTCACCAAGGGTTGGATGAAAATAAATATTACAGTGGGCCCATCCCCTTCTGTGGTCGTTGTGACCTTTCAACAGGCTGGATGATAAATAAACATTTTGGTGGGCCCCTTGCCACACGGCCTTATCAACAAGTTGGATGTAAAATAAACATTATAGTTGAGCCCTTGCTCACGTGGTCTTACCAACAGGTTGGGTGGCTAATAAGCATTTCAGTGGGCCCAGGATTGGATGAAAAATAAATGTTATAGTGGGCCCACATGGGAGTCTACCATGATGCATGAGTCTCATCCAAACCGTCCAACCATTTTGAGATTATTTTAAGGCCATTGTTGAGGCCCATCTTAATGTATTTGTGGCCCGCCCACTAAGGCCCACTTTGTTATATATGGGCCCATGTGTGTAGGCCCATTTGATGTATTTGTGGCCCATTGTTGAGGCCCACTTTGGTATATATAAGGCCTATGTGATTAGGCCCATTTGATGCACATAAAGCTCATGTGATTGGGCTCATTTTTAATGCATTTTAAGGCCCATGGGTTATGACCCATTGCAAAGTACCTAAGGCCCATTGGTGAGGCTTATTGAGGTGATTCGCTTGATGAATGTAAGGCTCATATGATACGGCCCAATTGATGAACTTAAGACCCAATTGAGTGTAACTAGGTCCATTGCAATGCGTGATCCCTCCAAGGCATATAATGATATTTATAGCAAGTAATGCCTTGGGAACAATGATGGTTAGATGCCCACATTGTAAGGATGACGTCAGTTAAATGTCCGCATTGTCACTCTCCCTAAGGCCCACTAATAGGCCATACTTGTAGTAAGTAAGCCGTCTAGGCCATCTCAGTTATACACAAAGCCCATCTCTATATACATGTTTAGTATAGATCCATGATTCATTATCATATGCATCACATGTATGACTGATATGAGAAGTGATTGATCATAGCATATGCCTTCGGGCGAACTGTTTATGGGCTCCCTGATAGGCGGAGTTGCCCAACATGAGTGCATGATACACGTAGGATTGTTGCATGACTGGTAGTGTGACTCATGCACTAGCATTTGTATGATTGTGATTATTATAAGCCCTAGCGACATCAGGGTCATAACCTCCACAGATGCATCGTAGTTGACTGGATTGGATATTGAAAATATTTAGTTCTAGCATACGGGCGCCATAGATGTTCCTGGATAAAAATTCCTAAACCCGATGGTACCAGAGGATGACTCCAATGTCGAGACCGAGTGGATACACGAGTGCGCGATGGCCGTATACCAGTAGGCCGCGTCTCCCACTGTGTCGTGGTCGGTTGAAAAGGGGTGTGACCTTACCCGCCTGAGTGAGGGGGTAACTTCTAGGTTGAGTTTGACCTGCTTGAGGAATCGGTCCGCTATCGACAAGCCAGGCCCGATATTGGCAAGCGGATAGTGAGGTCTCTTCTGCTCTACCAATTATCCGTTCGGATAGGGATGGAAAGCTGGTGTACAGTGTACTAGACCCCGGTGATTATCCAAATTGAGAACCGTATTAACTTGATGCTCTAGTAAGGAGCTTCATTAATGTGTGGATGAGGATTGATTTACTTGACTTGCATTCTGCATCGCATGGCCTGGATGTGGCCGATCGCATTCACATCTTGCACCGCATAGCCTTGGTATGACTGATTGTATTCATGTATTCATCAGCATGATTCCGCATCACTCTAACCTTGCATTCTGAGCACGCTTATATTGCACACATACTTACACCACCCTCTAAGCTTGCTATAAGCTTATGCACGATTGATGCGTGCAGGTGACGCCAGGACACAGCCTTAGTCTCGCCGTTGTTAGAGCGTGCAGCTGAGCTTTTGGAGTTTTTGTGCTTGTATTATCTTGTATTTTCCTTCAGACGCATTGTACTCAAAAGTTTTTGATCGTAGTGGATTTTGTGGTGGTGTTCTTATGGTTATTGTCAGTGAGTTATGCTTATGTTATGCTCATTACAAATCAAATGGATATTAGAAATCCTCCTTGTAGCATCCCAGGATCGGAACCCGGTATATGGGTGCCAGGAGTGGAGAATGGGGTACTACGGAGGCTGTCGGCGCCGGATTCGGCGATCGAAAATTTTATGAACCCGATTTTCAAGTTTGGGACATGACATTAGAGAATTATCAATAATTCATTAATCAATTTCAAATTTATTAGAATTTATTTCAATTTTCCTGCTTTCTTTCCTCGTGGATTCGAGAAGTCTCTGTAAGGAGTCCAAAGAAGCTCCATGGATTTGGAGTAGTTATCCTTGAGGAAGACGGTGATTGACCTTATCACGTTCATCCTTGCATCAATTTGGTATCAATGTGAGGTTTCCCCTTGGGCCGATGGCAAACAATGAAGGTATGAATCAAAATCCTATGGACGGTGATCCAGAAATTTATTATTTTTTAGAAAGAATGAAAGCTTTCCATCGGGAGAATCAGTTGACCATGCAAGGGTTGCAGGAAACCCTCGACCGTCTTGCGGATGCGCTACTTCCGCCCCGAGCCTCAGGCGGTGCTCCACCACCTATGGTCGCTCCACCACCCATGGTTGTTGTACGTTGTGGCCCCGATTATCACAGAGTACTACCAGTGGCAAACCATAGGGCTGCACCAGATGATTCTAGTTCCAGCGACGAGGACATTAATGAGGGTTTTGCCTGATGCCCAATCCATGGAGGCGATCATCTAGATCGTGCTGAAAGAGATTATCAAGGTAAGGCTGAACTTTCTAGTTTTAACGGTTTATTACGTATCGAAGATTTTCTCGACTGGCTAGCCGAAGTAGAGAGATATGTCGATTATATGGACATGTCAGATCATAAAAGGGTGAAATTGGTAGCGTTTAAATTAAAATCTGGTACTTTTGCATGGTGGAAATAATTACAACTCTCACGAGCCCGCCAGAACAAGGCGCCCATCTCATCATGGCCTCGAATGAGACGTCTTCTTCGATCACGATTTCTCCCCAGTGATTATGAGCAGATATTATTCCAGCAGTACCAGAATTGCCAAGAAGGAAATCGAACAATTATAGATTACACTGAAGAATTCAGCAGTTGGCTACACGAAACGATCTATCAGAATCTGAGTCACAGAAGGTGGCACGATTTATAGGTGGGTTACAACTGGCAATTCAGGACCGAGTTCAAATGTACCTAGTCAGGACCATGGATGAAGCAGTTCAATTGGCGGGGAGGGCAGAAACATAACTTGCAAGACCTCATGCTCATCCCAATCCTTCAAATCAACCCCCCATGACAGGTCTCACATAAGATCCAGTGTCGGCTCGAGAAAAAGATCCGGTTGGAGAACATCCTCAACCTCCTCCACCACAAACCGTGATACGGGAAGTGGATCATCTAGACCTCAATGAGCAGCACCTATAACAGTGGGCCCGAGTAGGATTCTAAATCCTTATGCTCGGCCAAAGCCGAACAATTGTTACTGCTGTGGCCAACCAAGCCACTTATCAAACACTTGTCCTCAACATCCTGCAACACACTTGACTATAAACAAAGGGGGCACTGAAGCTGAAGCCGCAGAAGAAGATCATAGCTTTGATGAATATGAACAAACCATTGAAGAAATAGCAGGTGACAATGAATTGATAGGTGAGGATCGTGGCGAATCTCTAGCTGTGAGGTGACTATTGTATACCCCACGAACAGAATTATACCCACAACGACACAATATATTTTGTACTCGGTGCACTGTCAGCGAAAAGGTCTGTGATGTGATCATAGACAGTGGTAGCAGCGAGAACATCGTCACAAGGGTGATGGTGGATAAGTTGCAGCTACCAACGACGAGACATCATTCCCCGTACTCAATTGGTTGAAAAAAAAAGGTGAATGAGACCAAGTAACTGAACAATGCACTATCTCGTTTTCAATTGGTAAACATTATAAGGATCAGATACTTTGTGATGTGATCGATATGAAAGCTTGTCATATGCTACTCGGTCGACCCTGGCAGTCAGACCGTGATGCAACCCATCGGGGACGAGACAACGTCTACATATTCGTAAAGGATAGTCGAAAAATAATCCTTGCCGCTATGGCACCAGAGAACCACCCTGAAGCCTCTAAAGTAGAGGGGAGTTCCCTCTTGACCATTGGATATTTCATGGAGGAATTTAAGAAAACCAGAGGGGTATACACTGTAGTGGTGAAGGGCGAGGAAAAAGAACCCTCAAACATTCCTCTAAGTTTAAGACTGTTGCTAAATGAAGTCAAAGAAGTCTGTCCTAAAGATTTACCTAATGGAGTTCCCCCCATAAAAGACATCCAACATCACATAGACCTCGTCCCTGGGGCTAGCTTGCCCAACTGCTTGCATTATCGAATGAGTCCGAAGGAGTGTGAGATACTTCAGGGGCAAGTGGAGGAATTGATCCGTAAGAGTTTATTGAGAGAGAGCATGAGCCCATGTGCTGCACCAGCATTATTAATGCCAAAAAAAGATGGAAGCTGACGCATGTATGTCGACAGCCGAGCAATCAACAAAATTACCATCAAATATCGGTTCTCAATGCCACGGTTGGACGACATGCTCGATATGCTAGGAGGGGCTAAGGTGTTCTCTAAACTAGATCTAAGGAGCGAGTACCATCAAATTCGTATCCAACTCGTTGATAAATGGAAAATGGCATTCAAGACAATGGAAGGGTTGTATGAGTGGCTGGTCATGCCATTTGGCCTATCAAACGCACCAAGTACTTTTATACGTTTGATGAATTAAGTTCTAAAACCGTTCACTGGCCAATTTGTGGTAGTATATTTTGATAACATATTGATATATAGCCAAGATGAGGCAGAGCATAAGAAACATCTCAGGCAGGTGCTGCAGGTCCTACAAGATAACAAGTTGTACCTCAACTTAAAAAAGTATATTTTTTTAACTGACAGCCTGTTGTTTCTAGGATTTATTGTAACGTCCATAGGCATTTGGGTGAACGATGAAAAGGTGCGAGCTATTAGGGAATGGTCGATCCCGACAAACATTCATGAGGTTAGGAGTTTTCACGGGTTGACGACTTTCTATCGTCAATTTGTGTGACATTTTAGCACCATAGTCGCGCCTATAAAAGATTGCATGAAAAAAGGATCGTTCCAGTGGACCGATAAAGCTGACAAGAGCTTTCACGAGATCAAGCATCGTTTGTCTACAACACCGGTCATGGTGCTTCCTAATTTCAATAAATTATTTGAGGTGTAGTGTGACACTTCATATGTCGGAATCGGAGGAGTAATTATCCTTGAGGAAGACAGTGATCGACCTCATCATGTTCATCCCTACGTCAGCTTGGATGACTTCATCATTCATATACATATAGAAGAGGAAGCAAGAAACCTAATAAATGTTCTTTTTAAAATCTGTAACTAAGGCCCACCTTGTTAAGAATAACTGGAAGGGTTAAGATAATCGAAGGTCTGAACCGCCAAATAAAAATAAACTACACGAGCAAAGTGAAAAAAGAAAATAGATAATAACAATAAGAAGAATGAAAGATATTATGTGTATAAGAAAAAATGGACACTTTGCTAAAGAATGTAAATTTCACAAAAATAATAAGAATGAGAAAGACTATACACATGTTGCCAAGGAGTTTATGGGGGTCATCACTGAAGCATTGATTACTTGTAGCTCAAATGAGTGATGGATTGACTTAGGTGCTACGAGCGATGTGCATTTTCTTCCTATAAAAAGGTAGGGGATGCCAAGGACATATCATGGGAAATTTGTTGAAGCCAAATGTCATTGGCAAGGGAAAGGTGATATAAGACCCGTACCCCAATTAACCCATCGTTTTCAATGTCGGCACATTCCATGCAGACCAAATCAATGAGTTTTGATCGTTATCTTATTTTTGTACTGCAATACCGCGAGACTTGTACCCTAGCGACCATGCGGACGTTACGATCCCAACACCACGTGGCATGCCCCATTTCGACCACTAGATTAAAAATTACAATTTTAACACAATTCGAGGTGGGCCATGCAACACACGCTGGCCTCACTTGCACAAATCCCTATGTTTTCAAATCAATCAATCATATCACTCTCTCCCTATTAGTCAAATATGCTCATGCCTTTCTCATGTAACTCATACCCCTACCTATGCTAGTCATCATTCTTTCCTTCTTTTTCTCCTCATTTTATCCCTCCATCTTCCCCTTATTCCCTCCCTGTCCTAAAATCTCTACCACAAAAACTCCACAACTCTCTCTCATTTCTACCATTTTCTAATAAGAGTAGAGAGTAATCAAGAGAGAGAGAAAAAAAAAATTTTAAAAAGATTAGGGAGAAATTAAGAGAGAAAGAAAGAAAGATTTGGTAGAGATTAAAAGAAAAGAGAGCTTGTCAGACGATTAGGAAGGATTAAGAGAGTAAGAGAAAAAAAAAAGAGTGATTAGAGGAGGTTAGGGGTGGAAAGGATCGTGGTGGACCGCCCGATCGTTGATTCGAGCCGATTCAATCGTCCATACTTCGAGGTGAGTGCATGGGAGGATCAAAATCCTCCCTTTTCCTTTGTGGTTTTTCATTTTGGTAGGTCCCCAAGGGTGGGACCCACCCTGATTGTGTATGGAGTGTATGGTAGACCCCATAGTGGTTGGGGCACACCCTGATGGTCAGATCCTTCCCTTGGCTTTTTTTCATTTGTTTCTCTTCTTCCTTATTTCTCCTAAGATTATGATATCGTAGGGCCCACAGGTGGGTCATGTTGTTGGAGAGTGTGCCCTGCACACTATCACAGCATGAACCATCTTGTATAGCCCACCGTGATATTTATTTCCAATCCAACATATTGGTAGGTTTATGTAGATTTGGATGGTGGGAAGGACATCAAAATCAATTTGATCCAAAGCCCAGTGGCCACCATGAGTTTGCCAACTTGATGGATGGTTTAGATCTCTCACATGTGCCCCACATATAAATAAAACCAATAAAAATAAGAAGGGGTTCAGCGGCTCCCACTGGTGTGCAAATGACATCCCTGGACTCTGTTACTGCCAGCGCTTGGCTAACCATGAGAGCCAATGGGGTGGCTCCACTCGTGAGTCCTTCATAATCTATATGTTCCATCCATGACGTCCATCCATTTTACCACGTTTTCATCGCCATAAAGCCCAAAAATGAGGCTGATCTAATCATCAAGTGGACCACACCAGAAGGCATGGTGGGCTGGAGCACTCCAGGTCAAAACCATTCAGACGTGGAGGAAGTGCCACACTCGTGGGCCCCATTTTTATGTATATATTAAATCCACGATGTCCACATTTTTCTATAGATCATTTTAAATTATGGACCGAAAATGGAGACAGATCCAAGTCCCGAGTGGACCACACTGAGGGAAACAAAATCTGGTTGTTGAAAACTTTCTATAACATCCTGAATTTTCACGACCAAATTATGTACTCATGCCCGAGGAAACCGGGTGTTAATAATGTATAACTGGATGTTCTGAAATTGCACCCTATTTTTTTTGCGTTTATTTACATCCAGATACATTCATGAAGGTAACATTCACAAGAATAAAATCATCTGTATTAATTATATATATCATCAGAGTAAAAGGAATAATCAAGGCTTCATAATGAGAGGTTTATTACAACATCAGAGTTTACAACAGAAGTATAAAACTAAATAATGAAATTATTTTTTTAGTCTTTCAAGATAATCTTCTATAGGGAAGTAGTCCTCTAAGTCTTCAATCTGTACGTCACCTGCATTATCTGTACAGTTGGGAGAGGGTCAATGCCCTACTCATAGTGAAGGTTATCCTTTAAGATTAACAATAATTCAAGAGATTCATAGAAATAAAGTAAAGGGTACTGATACGTCTCGTATTCTACTAATACATGAAATATCAGTATGCACATATAACCTTCATGAGATGCATGCCTAGCATAATGTATGTGGCTCATCATACATGGTGATTGTCACAATGTGGAATATAATTCATAGAAACCCGACTCGACCCGCATTGCATAACTACGGATATTCGCCGGCATGGCCAACGCTAACGTGGATTTATGCGAACATCTCAAGGCAACACAACACGCGATTGGGGGATTTACGTAACACGATGTGTTCATAAAGCGACTAATTGCAACATTCAATCCTGAAAAGTTAATGTAACACGTGTACCGATTTACATACATCGATTGTGCACCATGCCAGCCAACCCACAAAATTACGTGTCAACCAAGAAGGCCGCTACTTGTAACGCATTACGTCCATGATAAGAGATCTGAATCACTAATTGTGATACCTCATAACACATCACTTGCAGTTATAGAGAATATAGCTAAATCATGAAGAATATAAACTGAATCATGGAGGTTCTGGAATAATAAAACACATGTCCATGCCTTTAAAGATATACGGCACGAGGCCAACAAAATAAAGAGAAGAGTGACAATGGTCAACTCAGCAAAAGTGGCAATGGCTAACATAACAAGAGAAGAGTGACAATGGTCAACTCAGCAAAAGTGGCAATGGCTAATATAACCAGAGAAGAGTGACAATGGTCAACTCAACAAAAGCAAGAGTGGCAAAGCCAACTCAAATAATAAGACGAGTAACAGAACCAACTCAAATATAGAGACGAGTGGTAGAGCCAACTCAATAATGGATAAGGCAGGGGCAAGGCTTGTACCTATGGCCTTACATAAATTCAGAGAAACTCCCTTGTACTTGACATCATGTCATAGTCCCAAAAGGGTCAATAAATCAATTGATAGGATAATTCCCAAGGAACATGTAAACATGGAATATATGATAATTCATATCGTAAAAGGTACGAAAAGGTCATAATTAATGATGAAACATATAATAACATGGAAGATTCAAATTGATGTATAAAAGGAATACATGTAAAGGTAATATCAAATTCATGAAAGCATGTATAGAAGCCAAGATAAACTAGTATAAAGACAGTTAAAATACAGGAATGCATGTAAAAGGTAGGAAAAATAAATTAACTTAAATTACGGTAAGCTTAAAGTATAAAACCCTCACCTTTAAATCGAATCATCCTTGGTCGAGGCTAGATGTCCATGTATACGCCTGTATATTAGACTATATCCCAAATCGCATGGTTTGAACAATTAGGATTTATCTAGGGTTCGGTTTATGTTAATATTAGAATTAGATTTAATAGTTGTAACCCTTCTAATTAAAAGATGAAAATCTTACCTTTATCTGAACTCGATTGTGACTCAGCAAGTCACATTACAGTGTCTTCTCTCTCTCTCTCTCTCTCTCTCTCTCTCTCTCTCTCTCTCTCTCTCTCTCTCTCTCTCTCTCTCTCTCTCTCTCTCTCTCTCTCTCTCTTCCTTCTTTTAGATTCCTATGATCTGAACATCAAGGAGGTGGGCCGGACTTGGGTAGGATAACCAAATTGACACTCTAGCTTTCCAGATTCAGATTAACTCAGCCGGGTTGACTCGGTGAGTCAAAGCTCTTCTTCTTCTTTCTTTTCCTTTCTTTTCTTTTCTTTTTTCTTCCTTTTCTTTCCTTTTTTTTCTTTTCTTTTTTTTCTTCCTTTGCTTTCCTTTCCTTTCTTTCTTTCTTCTTCTCTTTTCCTTCTCTTCTTTCTTCCTTGCCGAACGGTAGCAGGCCTGACAGACAGCACTGTTGCTCGGCTGAGCAGTCTTCTCTTTCTCTCTCTATCTCTCACAATTCTCTTTCTAATTTCCCTTTCCTCTTGGACGACAGGTCCTATATATAGCTTGTCTGAAGCCTAAAAGCTTCTCTGTGTAGATGGGTTTTCACAGCAGGGATGAATCGGGACTCTCCTCTTCCTTGCAGCGGCTGGCTGTGGCTCTTTTACTGGACGGACAGCAGTCAGCGACCGATCTCTCTCCCTTCCTGTTTTTCTCTCCCTCACGTTTCTTTCTCTCGTTTTTTTTTTTTTCCTTTCTCATGGGACAACAGCAGGCCTATTTATAGCCTGACTGAAGCCCGGAAGTTTCTCTGCGTAAGTAGGTTTACGCAGCGATAACAGTAGTGTAAGACTTACGCAGTTTGTTTTCGCAGCCGAGAAAACAGGGCACCTATCTCTATGCTGTCTTGCAGATCCACATTGATTCGGTTTTGAATTCAGTGTGCCAATGGTCGAATCCTCCATTTAGACAAGATGCACGGTTCAGATCATCTAGGATCATTATGATGGTGGTCCACGAGTTGCTTCAAACGGATTCTGTCCGTTAATTTTGAAGAGCAGAGGCCCTCTTTTGGTCGGGCATTTCGAGCACATCCGGGTACCGTCTCACATGATACTACATAGATTGAGACGGTTTCGTCTGGGGTACCTGATGGACGGTTTCGATTATACTATTTGGTGGTGATGGTGGGCCATAGCAGTCCTCAAAACGGGCACTGTCCGTCCGTTGCGGCAAAAGAAAACGCGGGGAGAATCTCTCCATATTCGATTAGGAATCGGGTCAACGTGGTCTTGAACAACTCCGCGTTTCGGTGTGGCGCGGTTGTTTGTGTACTCGTATACACGGCCATGACCCTGGGGCCCACAGTGATGTGTGATGCTAAATCTACACTGTCCATTTGTATTTCCACCGAGTTTGAGGGGTTGATCCCAAAATTGAAGTGTATCCAAAGGTCAGGTGGGCCCAAAATCAGTGTTTATTGTCTGATCTGTCCACAGGGCCCTACATATAATGATCTAAGGGATAAATTTTGACATGAACGGCTAATTTATGATCCCTAGGCATGGTATATAGTTTCACCTTAAACAAATAATGGAAACTGAGTGAACTAGAATTCAAGGTCTAGGCTTATAGCATTATTGTAATTATTGTTGATCTAAAAGTTTTACAGAATTTGATGGTTCTACACGGTTGTGGTTTTGTATCTAAGTGTTTCTGATGAAAGGACCTATGTCTAAATCCTTATGAAAAAGGAGTCACTCGTTTATCCATTTACCAGAAGGTATGTACGTTAAATCTCATGATGGATGGTCATATCTCAAACTCAAGGGTCCAATGGCTTGATATATAAATGGAGATCATTTTCAATTATTAGGTTTGTGTTAGGGTGAGGATGTAATGCTAGAATAGGTAGATTTGTGTTGTACGTGTGTTCATATTCCGTTAACTTCATGGTAACGCTTGAGAACTTTCAATGCACGAGTATTGAAAAGTTCAGGGCGTTACACTTTCTAAAGCCCACTATGATGTGTGTGTTCCTGAAACTGTCCAATATTGATCTCCTTAGGTCCACGATAAGCTAGAAAATTCGATGAACGGAATGGATCACCTCAATGTGGGCCCCATCCATTTAAAGGACCATCTTCTGAATTTGTATCAGCGAGAATCAACATAGTTTCAAATTTATCACATGAGCAAATTTAAAATAAGGAACAATAATCTTCCATTAAAAAACCTCAATACAAAAGGCTGAGTGGAACCCAATCCATGACTTTCATCAACTATACATCTGTACAGTACCAAAGAATCCACATTCATCAAGCTGTCATATTCCTGATTTTTTTTTTTCCCATATCTGAACTACAATTTGATTATAACCTATTTTTCTGGTATTAGAAGCTGGAAATTTCAAAATGCAGTCTCACCTTTCAACATTTGGATCATAGCCATGATTTACATCCTCCATTTAAGGTAAATGACCCACTTGCATTCTTAAAATAGACGTAATCGAATATCAACATGACATGAACATGCTGACAACATCTAAGCCAAACAATTGGGTTCGTATATCACTTCAATACTGCATCCAAACACACAAATTAACAAGCATCTCAAGCCAAGAAGGACGTACTTGAATTGTGTGGCCCACTTGCAACTTGTTATGGGAAAAAATGAACTGATCAAAAAGATGAGGTCAGCTTGGATATCAGTATACGTCGCGTGGTCAGCCAAGGAGCTCCTCAATGGATAGACTAGTAGTGATCCCAATGGCCTCATCTGTCAAAAGACGAAGTATTTCTGCTTCTCGTGTAAGGGGACAAGCTCTAAGCCCTCTCACGGTCCCATCCATTTCTGAGCTCTTCTAAAGGTCATCCGAGTCGTAATCTCATATGCAATGTATGATAATATGAAGAGGATGGTCATCCTTGGTGCTTTCAAGATGCCGATAAGGTCCTAAATGGAGGCAGTTTGGCTTTGTTGCTCAGATATATGGTTGCAACCCAAGAACTCAATAGGAGGTCGAGTTATATTGAAAAAATAACCAACATAGCCTACTGAGTGCCTAGTCCAAGAAAATAGTTGTCAGAACGGCCATAAGATTGAATCCGGAGGTCGGCTCGGATGCTCGACCTCAGCCTCCAACCACATTTCTTCAAGCTTGACCACTTGATCTTATCATCGCCGAAAATCTCGCTAAATGGTTGAGAAACGGTCGTCATCCGTGCCTATTATTTAGGGAGTGTTTCTCTTCACGTAATCGACTATTAGCCTATAAATAGAGGTCACATCTACAGTGAAAGGTACACACCAATAAACCTTCAACACTACTGGACCCAAATTGCTTGATTCTAACTTATGCATCAGAGGGTCCCCCTACTATAGCTAGGGTCTCCTTTGTTGTCTTTGTGTGCAGGTACTCGAAGGTCCAGTGAGGGTTAACTGGATTTCTACATCAACAGTTTGGTGTTGTCTGTGGGAACGAGATCAAAGTCGCTCTAATCTTACTAGGGTTCTACGATGGCGAAGGGAAGGAAGAAAGCTCTAAGCACTATTGTTGCAGTTATGCCTACTCCACCAGAACCATCCACATAAGAAACCAGACAATTCTCTCAGCAATGAGCTAATTCCGATCCAGCGACACTGGTGCCCAGATCTCATAACCTGGGAGGTCGGCTGGTCTCTCTGGAAAGTCATGTCGAGACTTTGAACAACAACATGAATCGACTGATGCAAATCCTTGAGAGACAAAACCATCTCCTTGGTTGCATGGAAAAAGACGGTGTTACCACTGAGTAGTGCCCACCTTCGCGTCACCTCCTGATCCCACCGGAGGTTGGACCGTAGCCAGGTCAGCCTAGCCAGATGCCTGCCCGAACCGCAAGAATGGCCACTCTTGCCACTTCTAACCTGCGTCACACGTCAGAGAATTGGAGGTGGGGAAAGACTCCTGAGGCGGTAGGAGAAAACGAAGTTCCCTAGGAAGCAGAACTCGAAGAGCTGCGAGGTTAGATCGGCGATATACGCTAAGCATACCGCGCACAGGTTTTGACCTAGATATAAGCAACGCTGGAGGAAATTGAACCACCATTCCCCGACAATATCATGCAAGATTTAGGATGCCACATATTACCCCTTACTCCAGGTCTGCCGACCTGACCGAGCATTTAGAATCTTTCAATATGTGGATGGAACTTCATGGTGCCTCGACCACGGTAATGTCCAAGGCATTCTCCTTAACTCTATCAGGAGCATCTTAGAAATGGTTTTGGAAGTTGAAACCGAAATCCATCAGTTCATTAGTACAGCTCAGTAAAATCTTCATCACTCAATTCATTGGAGGAAGGGATAGGCGGAAGCCGGTGACCCACCTCGTTACTATCACCCAGAAGGAAGACGAGCTGTTGAAGGACTATAAAAAAGACTTCAACCAGAAAGTAATGCAAGTGGAGGGCAATTTAGATCAGATAGCCCTAGCTGCTATGATGGCTGGTTTGAAGGAGGGAAGATTTCTCTTCTCGATTGGAAAAAATCCCCAGACGACATTAGCCAACCTCCTCAACCGAGTTCAAAAGTATTCCAACGTCGAAGATCTGTTCAGCTCTTGCAAAGCCACTTGGAGCGTTGGGAGTTTAGTAAAGGAAAATAAGCACAGAGAAGAACCCCCTCCCAGTGTTAACAATAAAAGATGGAGAGACGACGACTCATCCAAGCAACAACCGAGTTGACAACCTGAAAGCATATTTCACACCTACCCCCCTCTGACCATTACACTCAAGCAGGTCCTCATAGAAGTTTGAGAAAAAGACTCCTGAAATGGTCGAACCGAATGAGAACTGATGCTGACAAACGGGACAAGAAAAAGTACTGCATGTCATTTCCACCATGACCACAGTCATGCCACCAACGACTGTTTCAACCTCAAAGAGGAGATCGAAGCCCTCATTGAAATGGCCAAGCTATATGTCCTAGAGGGGGGAGGGGGGGTGAATAGGACAATGCCAAATTAAAATAAAAATAACAGCAGAATTAAAGAAAGAGTGATAGCCAAATAAAGAATTCAATTCACAATGCTGAATTAAAATGCAACCTCAAAATTCAAGTCTTGAGAGGTTGATACAAATGTTGTTCTAAGGACAACCTTACACCAAAAATCAGAGTTTATGGTAGGACAACCTTATTTCTAGAAAGGTCTTTGTATCAAAAACACAAACTGAAGAGGAATAAATAAATTACAAGGAACTAAAATAAATTGTAAGAATTTAAATCTAAGTTATTACAACATTTCTCACTGTGCTTAAAATGTAAATATTATAACATTCACATCCACACATACATCCCACAATTCTGAATAATAAAAGATAGGAAATATAAATCACACATCCACAAAATACAAAGAATTATAGTGGTTCGCCTATGTGTACACCAACTATTATAAAACAGCCACACAGATTGCTACTCCACTCCTAATATCCTCACACAGGGGATATTAGTGTTCACTATCAAAATAGGTTTTCACAGGTTCACCCAAAACCTTCACAATCGTATCTTTTTCAAAGGGCTTATACAATCCAAAAATCCTTACTTCTAAGTTTCTGGTTCTCCTCAGATAACTAACACAATGAGAATTTTTTGGCTTAATCTCAAAAGAAACTAAAATGAAAGGAATTTACAATAAATGTAAAATACCTAGATATCTCCTTTTATAGCAGCCTAGAAGAACCAATTGAAGTAGATGATTGAATGTAGAAGTTCAAAGTCCAACACTCACTTTAAAATGGTTCTAGGTTCTAATTAATTTTAAATTAAACTATTTGATTTTGATTCCAAGAAGAAGGAATATCACAATTCCTCTTTTCAATTAAGATTGGAATGTAGAAACAAAATCAAATTAATAAAGCTAACAAAAGAGAATATTAAATGTGCACAATGTAGCTTAAAATAGACACAAATTTATCTCAAAGTAGTCCCTTAATTTTACTTGAATTTCTATATCAAACTCTGAAATTCGTCGTCTATTTATAGCTGCAGAAATCGCACCTTCGACTGGTCTAGTGGACACTACAATTGGTCGTAGGAGAATGGATTTTTGAATATTTTAGCGCGATCAGATAAAACCATTTCACGACTAGTTATAGGGTGTCTACGACTGGTCGTAGGCCCTCTACGACTGGTTGTGGCATTCTCATGATTAGTTGTAGAACCTAGAGTTTGGTTGCTGGACTTTGAGTCGTAGAACCAGGACTGGTCGTAGGATAAGTCGACACTATTCACACGACCGGTCAAACAGAGTCCAGGACTGGTAGTGGACGAACAGAAAAATTCTGAAAAATTACAACAAACTTAGGACTAGTCTTACAATCTCTTGGACTAGTCGTGGACGTGCTAGGACTAGTCGAACAAGGTTCAGAACTAGTCTTAAAAAATTCTAAATTCATGTAAAATGATTCAATTGAATTATGTATTCAAAATGACCTATCCTAAGGACAATCTAAGGTCAATCTTACCTTGAAAGTGAGATATAAACTTCAAGACTTCATATCTTCAGTTGATAGATGACCTTTGATCATTGTGAAGCTTAAGAACTTTAAACATAATTTAGCACTGAATCAAGAGATCTTCTAAAGCTTGAATAACCATTCATCTTTGTGTTGTACACTGGCTTGAGTCTTGAACAAGATCACTTCTACTGTTGTAGCTAGTACTTGCATTTCTCGGAGCAATTTGTACTATTCTTCTGTAGTAGCTGAAGTAGTTCGTCGTTCTTGATTTGAAGCAAAGTGCTTAGAGCGATGAAGCAATGTCTTGAACATTTATAACAATGAGCTACACAAGACATAGAATAAGGTTTTGGCACCAAAAAATTTAACAACCAAAGGAGCATAAAACCATAGGACTTACAATCTCTCCCTTTGTCAAATTTGTGACAAAACACTCAATAATAATATAACTAATATGAATATAAAGAATTATGCACACAAGTTATATATATATATATATATATATATATATATATATATATATATATATATATATATATATATATATATATATATATATATATATATATAACAGTAACAGCCTGGTTAAAGAATCATGCACCAGTTTATCATGCACCAGATACATCAACAAACACACATCAAGATGAAGTAGGCAAAACATTTCACCTCCTTACTCCCCCTGAGTAGCACATAAATCCACTAAAAAATTCTTGCTATTTGCAATGCCTGCTACTACTCACAATCAAACCATATCTGAAACTATATAAATTCTCCTCCTTTTTGTCACAAAATAGCAAAGGAAGAAGAAAACAATGGAAAATAAAATTAAATAGGAGTAATTAAGGAGTCAAGATATAAGTAAATAAAAGTTCAACAAACCATTAAAATTTCAATAGTTCAAACCAAAGTCAGTAAACCATATAAAGTTCACAATCCAAAAAAAGTAAAAGTTATTATAGACCAAAGAGAAAAACTACTCAATCAGAACCTGAAGACGGAGCAGGTATGGTAGGATCAAGTTGATGCATGCCCTTGTTTAAGCACCTAAGATACTTGCGCATATATTTGAATTATAAATCATGGGCAACATTCATATTTTCTACCTTAACATTCATATTTTCTACCTTCTCCTCAAGTGCAAGCAGACGCGCATCAAACTCAGATGGTTCATAATCAGGATCATTAGTAGAATCAGACTCAATTTCATCAAAAAATATCATCCATGTTTATGTCATCAGGAAGAAAATCATCAACTTCTTCTTCATTTCCAGCTCCAGCTCCATCACCACCATCCACTTGGCCAGAAGCCAATTTCAACTTTATTTTATTTATATTTAAGTTGTTAAAAATCAGATTATGGATAAGAGCCTCTCCAACAGGCATAGCGACTAACATATGAGAAGTCAAAACAGTCATAAGATAGGCAAACGGTATATCACTATGATCTGAATGGAGACAAAACTGAATGATGGAATGACAAATTAAAGAAGGAAGACAAACTTTAGTACCAGAAATAACAGAGTGCAAAACACGAACCATAAATGAAGTCAACTCTATTTTATTACCAGAACACGGATACAGATATGAAGTAAAGATTCTGTGGAGGATTCTGTATCTGGGTAACAAGTACTTTGAGGGAAGCGCATTCCCTTTATGAGTTCATTGCACATTCATGTTACATAATGCTCTGGTGAGCATTCGTTTTTCAGATTCAGAGAGTTTTTCAGTCAAAATATGAATAGGGATGCCCTCAGCAATAACAGGTATTTCCATAAGGCCAGATATTAGATGACAGTCTACATCATAAGGGCCTTCTTTAGCATCTATTTTGAATGTTAAATTTTTAGCAGAAAAGTCAGAGATGCATGCGAACATGGACTGTGCAATAGATTAGTATGCAGGCCCACCCCAATGTAAGATGTTATACCATCCTACAGCTTGGAGGAGTGAAAAGATACCAAATGGAGCAATGTGGTTAAGATCAACAACTCTTTCAATAATAACCTTGCGCAAATGCAAATCCCATACATATAGGGGATCATTTTCAGGTGAACGAAGATGGCGCTGAGTTATTAGAGTTGATCTAGAGGATGATAGACCATGGGCTATTTTCTTTTTTCCTCTAGCATCCATTGACAACACGAAATACAAGGAACTAAGAAGATGCAAAGAGGAATGGGTTTTCTCAAAATCAGATATTTGAGAAGAAAACCTCAAATAACCCAACAAAGCTTGAAATCAAGCACTCCAATGAAAATAAAGAAGAGAATAGAACTTGAATCTGCTAGATTGACCAAAAAAATGCACTAACCTTGATGATCAGGTCGGTGGGTTCGACTGGTCGGACGTCGGCTCGTTGGAGAGGAAGTTAGAAATGAGGAAGATGAGATTTTCTCCAAATTTAAAACACACAACGCTCCATGGCCGGTCTTGAGCTGTCCTCGACCAGTCATACCAGGACCAGTCGTGTATACTCATGACTGGTCGAGTACCGATAAAAAATATGCAATTATCATAAAAATTTAAACAAATAAATACTCAAATATATTTACACTATGATACACAAATGCAAGAATAATCAATTTTGAATGCACATACCTATATCAAATTTTAATTTATTAAATCTGCTTTTGTCGAGCAGTTTAGTGAAAATGTCAGCAAGTTGAGTCTCGGTCGGAATGTATTCCAAAGATATTATTTTTTCTTCCACTAATTCATGAATATAATGATACCTAAAGTCAATATGCTTGGTATGTGAATGCTGGATTGAATTTTTTAAAATATTTATAGCACTGAAATTATCACAATATAAAACCATTGAATCCTATTTAATTTCATAATCACTTAACATATGTTTTATCCAAACAAGATGAGTACATGCATTTCCAGCTATGATTTATTCAGCCTCAGCCGTAGAGAGTGATATAGAACTTTGCTTCTTACTAAACCAAGAAACTAAACAATTTCTAATATAAAAACAACCACCACTGGTTGATTTTCTATAATCAATATTTCCAGCACAATTAGCATCAGTATACCCTGTCAACTGAACACTAGTATCATATGGATACCAGAGACCCAAATTAACTGAACTTGCGACATATCGCATAATCCGCTTAACAACAGTTAAATGTGACTCTTTAGGATTAGACTGATATCTAGCGTAAATACCAACACTTAAAGCAATATCAGGTCTACTAGCAGTTAAATAAAGAAAACTGTCAATCATGCTATGATACAATTTGAGATCCACATCTTTACTTGTAGAATCCTTAAAGAGTTTTAAAGTTGTACTCATAGGAGTATCAAACTTCTTACCATTCTCAAATCCGAACCTTTTAATCAAGTTTAGAGCATATTTGGTCTGAGAAATAAAAATTTCATCAGGTTATTATTTTACTTGCAACCCTTGGAAATAATTTAATTCCCCAACCATGCTCATTCCGAACTTATATTTCATTAAATCTGCAAACTCAACAGTCATGTTAGTACACGTTGATCCAAAAATAACATCATCAACATATATTTGAACCATTAAAATATTATCATTATGTTTCTTAACAAAGAGCGTCTTAACGACACTACCCATTTGAAAATTATGACTGAGTAAAAACTTGGTCAATTTCTCGTACCATGCCCTGCGAGCTTGTTTTAGACCATAGAGAGCCTTAACTTAGGGTCTTCAAACCCTGTAGGTTGTTCAACATATACTTCTTCATGTAAATCGCCATTTAAGAAGGCACTCTTTACATCCATTTGTTAAATTTTAAATTTTCTAAAGCATGCAATGGATATAAAAAGTCTAATAGATTCAAGGCGAGCAACTGGGGCAAAGGTTTCATCGTAATCAATGCTTTCAATTTGAGTATACCCTTGTACAACTAGTCTTGCCTTGTTTCGAATAATATTACCAAGTTCATCAGACTTATTTATAAAAATCCACTTTGTTCCAATAATATATTTTTCTTTAGGTCTAGGAACAAGTTACCAGATATCATTTCGAAAAAATTAATTAAGTTCTTCCTGCATAGCAACTACCCAGTTTTCGTCAGAAAGAGCTTCTTTTACGTTTACCGGTTCTATCTGGGATGTAAAGCACATATAATTACATGTCTTCTAATTATCTACGAGTGTGCACACCAGTGAGAGAGTTTCCAAGAATCCAAGTGGTTGGATGATCTTTAACAGTCCTCAATTCAGAGTTTACTTGATTTGACGAAGTATCTGGTTTGTCAATTAAAAGAACTTCATCATTATCTGAACTTGGGACAGGTGTATTCAAGTGATCGTCTATGACCACATTAATAGATTCTTGAATAACACCGGTCCTTTTGTTCAGTACGCGATATGTGCGACTGTTTAAAGATTATCCTAAAAAGATTCCTTCATCACTTTTAGTGTCAAACGTTCCCAAATTTTCACAGTCACGCAAAATATAGCACTTGCTACCAAAAATTTGAAAGTATTTGACAGTAGGCTTCTTATCGAACCATAGTTCATAAGCCGTTTTATTATTAGATTTACATGTATAAACCTGGTTAATAATATAACAGGCAGTATTCACTGTTTCAGCCCAAAGATTTTTAGGGAGCTTCATACTATTCAACATTACATTTCCCATTTATTGAAGCACTCTATTTTTCCTTTGCACAATTCCATTTTTTTTGTGGTATTTTGGGCGCAGAGAATTCATGCAATATTCCCTGATTGCTACAGAATTTCTCAAAACTGCTATTCTCAAACTCAGATTCATGATCATTACGGATCTTACTTACTTGAGAACCTTTTTCAGTTTGAATATGTCTGATAATCTTTTTTACTTCATCAAGGGTTTCTGATTTATCCCTTAAAAAAGCTACCCGAGTGAATCTGAAAAAATCATCTACGATTACCAAGATGTATTTTTTATCACCTCGACTCTCCATCCTGGTTGCTCCTATAAGATCCATATGGAGAAGTTCGAGTGGTCTTGACGTGGCTTTGGAGTTCACCTTTTTGTGAGAGCTCTTAGTTTTCTTGCCTATCTGGCATTCGCCACATATTTTGTCTATCTTTTGTAATTTAGGTAAACCTCTTATTAGTTCTTTTTTGCTTAATCTGTATAAATTAGGTAGTGTATATGTACAAGGCATTTATGCTATAATTCTGTCTCATCGGTATGGACCATGTAGCATGATTGACTAGAAGAGCTGTCATCGCTTACAATATAGCAGTTTTCAGAAGTTCTGCGACCAGTTAATATTACACAACCCTTTTTGTTTATGATTTCACAACCTTGATTGGAAAATTTCACATTATGATTGTTATCGCATGTTTGAGATATGCTTAACAGGTTGCATTTTAGTCCCTCAACATATAAAACATTCTTGAATAAGGGAAGGTTATAGAGTTAGACCGTACCTTGGCCAATAATCTGGCAGTTGGTACCATCACCAAATGTGACTGACCCATCAGTCATATCTTTGAGATCGGTGAATAAAGCCTTGTCACCTGTCATATGCCTGGAGTATCCACTATCTAGGTAAGACTTTGAATGGCTTGTAGCTTTGAAAGCAATGTGTACAACCAAGCAGGTAACCTTAGGAACCCACTTCATAATAGTTTTGGGTTTAGGAGTATAGTGGGTGTTCACTCCCCAAGTGCAGGGTTGTGATGTAGTAATAAACTTGGTAAGACCGAGGTCGAATCCCAAGGGACTGAAACTTGTACGTTATCTAAAATTATCTAGAACTAGAACTAGGCTAAGATGAAATCTAATCTGATTGAATTTGAAGGAATACTGGTGAAATAATTATCTAAACTTGAGAGAAATCAGGAGAAGGGAACTAGGGATTCAGAGGATCCACTTGTAGAGATCAGGGATATCTTATGCATGTTTCATGAAAATTAACTGAACTGTCATTGATCTAGTTTTCAAGAGATGAAAGGTATATGAATTAGAATGGATTCCATCACCAAACCATGCCCAAAAGACTATGGAAAACAACAGAATTAAACTAATTACCACCCAATCACATGTATGAAAGTTAGGAAGGGTACCGTCATCCAACCATGCCCAGGAGACTATGGTGAACAACAGGACGTCCTGACGTCATAAATATAAAAGTAGAAAGACATGATCAAAGCTATTGCAGACCCATTGTAATTTTAGTCACAACAGACCATTAAAGACTAAAACATGCCATTAATTAAACTAGCATCAACATTAATTCAATTCATAAATAAATAAAAAATTCATAAATTAAACTCTCTCATCTCACTACAAGCTTCACCTCCTAGCCTTAGCCAGGAGGTTTAGCCCAACATGAATAGGCTAGATATCTCAAAATAAAATAAAAATAAAAGAAATAAAAAAAAAATCAACTCTCTCTCTTGCAGATGTCCGACCTAAGCTTTCCTTCCCAGCTCTGAATCTTCCTCCCAAGACCTGAATCTCCCCTCCCCACGTCCAAAACCTCCTTATATAGCTGCTAGAGTGGTGAAAATCGGATTTGAATCGGATTTGGAAAGTTATGCATGCCCATTGAAAGCTTTTTCGCAGACAAGTTCGGTGCCTCGAACCACGCCACTTTCCTCGCTTAAATTCTAAAGAAACACCGTCCCTTAAGACTTTCTTGGGTCCTCTACATGATAGACGGTTCAGATCTGCCATATGATCAAAGATGGTGGGCCAAAACCGCCTGAAAAAGTCAAATTTCGTGGATGTGCGAAACCTTTCGCACCATTTCGCTGTTGTGATCGGTGGGCCCCACAGAAGCATTTTCTGGAAAATCTACCCCGTCCATTGGATTCAAGACGAAATTTCAATCAAGAATGGGTAGTTTTGAACATCCATTGACGAAGCCCAGAGAAGAAATTACTAAAAGATCAATTTTAAACGTCCCAGGGTAGCCCTCTGTAACGCATACGTGTGTATGCATTGCTAAAAAATATCACCTAAGTTTTGTAGTATTCACAGCCATCTACAAGATGGACGGTTTAGATCGTCCGTACGGGACATTAATGGGGCCCACTATCGACCGAAAAATGGACCAGAGCCGTCCGTTCGCTGGTTGCCTTACGCAGAGACGGCGAAGGAGACGGGTCTCCTTCTTTGGTTTTGATTCTTTGTCCAGTGCACGTCACGTGCACTTGTGCATTGTGCGCTGGTGCTGCCAGTGAGGTCCACTCATGATGTATATATAAAATCCGCTCCATCCATTCATTTTGTCATATCATTTAAGATGTTGAGTCCAAAATTTAGGCATTTTCATATATCAGGTGGGCCCCAATTTGAAGATTAATGGGCTGATGTATCCGTTGGCCCACTTCCTAAGATCATCAATGGTTAAAATTTAATATTTACGGTTTATTTATAGCCCTCATCATATGTATGAAGTTTCGAGCCGAACCGATATTGGGAACCCCGTGATCTTGCGTTCTGGATGCGTTTCAAGCCACTTGAGCTTCAGTTTCTTAGTTTTCTCGGATTTCTGACCGTGTATATCTGTCAATCTTGGTCCGCTGGAGTGTGTCTCATGCTTTGGTGAATTTGGAGTGTTAAATCCATGCATTTAGTATCCTATTTCGATCCAAGCTTGTAAAATCAACCTGCAACATAAACACGATTAAATCAGCCATTAAACACTATTATGCTCATAAATTCGGACAATATTTGGGGTCTAATATGCACTATTTGACCCTCAACACAACCCCCAACCAGCATTTTTCTAGTCCCGAGCAAAGTATGCGAAAAATAAGTTGAGACTTATATAAAAATATCTGTAAAGCCGAATGATTTTTGAGAAATAATCCAGGTACTAGA
This sequence comes from Magnolia kwangsiensis, assembly GCA_037074715.1. Classification (NCBI taxonomy): domain Eukaryota; kingdom Viridiplantae; phylum Streptophyta; class Magnoliopsida; order Magnoliales; family Magnoliaceae; genus Magnolia; species Magnolia kwangsiensis. The sequence continues at coordinate 34,587,844 of CM073582.1, read as the reverse complement.
ATTCTGAGATTCATGACTGCTGGGTTTTACTTTCTCATGGACTCAAGCGCACAATAAATTTCTTAGTCAAGCTCAAAATATTAATCCACCAATCAGAAAAATCTTAAACATTGAGGTCCATGGTTGTATAATCTAATCTCAACTTACCATCATTAACATTCGCTTCTCTATTTCAGGATGTCATTGGTAACCAGCAAGAGAATTTATGAAAATAAAAATTTGCCTCAAAGATCTTCTTGTCATTCTTTCAACTTTTGATTTTTTCATTAGAAGTACATTAAGAAGGGGAATCAAAGCCTCACCTATAGGGAGCAAACCTATGGTGAGGACTGTACACCCAGACCTTTTTCACACATCATTCATGGGGAATTAACTCCACACCTATAGGGAGCAATCCTATGGTGAGGATTATTTGCCCAAATCTTTCCAAAGGTTTCTTCTTTTCTTTAATTGATCATGATGGGTAATTTTCAAACGGGTTCCTTACATGCTTAGTGATTACCAAATTAACCCCTCAATATCAAACTGAGCACTTAATGTGGAAGCGAGATGTGACATGTGAAAGCATGACTCCATCAATGTTCATAACTTCCAATCATGGATTAATGTTTTGATCTTAATTGTGAAATCTAACAGATAACTAAATTCAAGAGTCGTAAAATTACCAACATCACGTAGCTTGAACTTCTAAATCCAGGATATCCATCAAAATCACTTCGAATTCATAAGAATTCCCAGAAAAATTTAAAAATTTTCACAAAAATTTTTTTTTTCACAATTTTTGCTCAAGACTAAGAAAATACTGATTAGGTTACCTAATCCCCCACCCCCAACCTAAAATCTACATTGTCCTCAATGTAAAAGAAATGAACATGCCATGCACATGGGGCAAAGAAAGTAAGTGAGAAGGAATGGGAAGATAGTACCTGGATAATGAATCGAGAGAGATTTTTCAAGAGATCACTGGGAGAGAGCAGGTTAGTACGAGAGAAAGAAAAACAAAAATAAAATCCTACCTATACCACTTTCGCAGGTGCTCTCGATTGCATTTATCATATGCAACAAGCCTTTAAACCCCTAGGTTATCCCTAGAGGACGAGTTGTAGTCTCGTGAGGGTTTGTAGTAATGTTACCCACAAACATTGAATCATCTAACTAGAAAAATGAAATGAAAAGCTGGGTTGCCTCCCAGGAGCGCTAAATTTACCGTCTTCAGCCAGACAAATAAAGTAACAATCATAGTCCTATGAAAGCGATAAACCTACCTATACCTCCATCAGACTAGGAGATCAGTCCTGGTAAACAGGAGCAATCAGAGGCATGGACATGTCCTCTGAATCAAATGTCTCGACAAATGGCTTTAATCGATGTCCATTTACTTTAAACTCCTTGCCATTATCGGGATCTCTTATCTCAACGGCCCCATGAGGATAAACAGTAACAACAATGTAAGGGCCGGTACAACGAGATTGAAGCTTACCCGGAAAGATATGTAGTCGAGAATCATACAAGAGGACTTTCTGACCTGGCGTGAATGATTTTCATAGAATATGTTGATCATGAAACGCCTTCATCCTGTCCTTGTAAATTCTCGAGTTTTCGTACGCATCGTTCCGGATTTCTTCAAGTTCATTTAATTGAAGTTTGCGTAGCGAGCCAGCGTTGTCCAGATTGAAATTCAGATTTTTGATCGCCCAGTATGCTTTATGTTCCAATTCCACAGACAAATGACAAGCCTTTCCGTAGATAAGTCTAAAGGGAAATGTTTCAATAGGAGTTTTAAAAGCAGTACGGTACGCCCATAAGGCATCGGTCAATCGAATTAACCAGTCCTTACGATCAGGGTTAACCGTTTTCTCTAGGATATGTTTGATCTCTCTATTGGAAATCTCAGCTTGTCCACTTGTTTGTGGATGGTATGGGGTGCTCACCTTATGAGAGATACCGTATTTCTTCATTAAACTCTCAAATGGTCTATTACAAAAGTGTGAGCCTCCGTCACTAATGATGGCTCGAGGCGTTCCGAACCGCGACAGGATATTTTCCTTCAAAAATTTAATGATCGTACGATGGTCATTTTTGCGGCACGGAATTGCTTCGACCCATTTAGTGACATAGTCTACGGCGAGCAAAATATACAGATTTTCAAATGATTGGGGGAATGGTCCCATGAAATCAATGCCCCAGCAATCAAATGCTTCAATGATAAGGATGGGATTCAAAGGCATCATATTTCGACGGGACAATGCTCCCAATTTTTGACAACGCTCACAAGCTCTGCAAAACTCATGAGTGTCCCTGAACATAGTGGGCCAGTAAAACCACACTGTAGAATCTTGGCCGTGGTCTTTTTAGCAAAAAAGTGACCACCACAGGCCTGTGAGTGACAGAAGGAGATGACACTCTGATGCTTATCGTCTGGCACACATCTCCTTAAGATTTGGTCTGGACAATATTTAAACAAATATGGATCATCCCAGAAAAAGTTACGCACCTTGGTAAAGAATTTCTTCTTATCTTGTGACGTCCAGTGTGTCAGTATGACACCTGTAGCAAGATAATTAGCAATATCAGCGAACCAAGGTGAATGGGAGACTCTAAACAGTTGTTCATCAGGGAACATGTCATTGATATGGGTCGCCTCAAGGGAATCAGAGGTATTAAGGCGAGACAGATGATCGGCCACTACGTTCTCTACTCCCTTTTTGTCTTTAATTTCCAAATCGAATTCTTGGAGTAGAAAGATCCATCGTATCAGGCGGGGCTTAGAATCATTCTTAGAAAGAAGATACTTAAGTGTCGCATGGTCTGTATAGATGATGATCTTGGATCCGATCAGGTAGGATCTAAATTTGTCCAAAGCGAACACTACGGCTAAGACTTCCTTTTCTGTAGTCGAGTAATTCATTTGGGCAGGATTTAGAGTCCTACTTGTGTAGTGAATAACGTAAGGCCGTTATCTTTTCTCTGGCCTAGAACCACTCCAAGAGCATAATTAGAGGCATCGCACATAAGTTCAAAAGGAAGACTCCAGTCGGGTGGCTGCATGATAGGTGCAGTGGTTAACATGCCCTTAAGCTTAGTGAAAGCTTCTTGGCACTGCTCAGTCCACTCGTATGATGTATCCTTTTAAAGAAGACTACATAAAGGACGAGAGAGGAGACTAAAGTCCTTTATGAATCGTCTGTAAAAGCCTTCGTGTCCTAAGAAGGATCGCACGTCTCTGATATTCTTCGGCGGAGGTAGGTTAGAGATAAGATCAATTTTTGCCTTATCTACCTCGATTCCTTTGGACGAGATGATATGCCCAAGGACAATTCCCTTTTGAACCATAAAATGGCACTTCTCCCAGTTAAGTATCAAATTTTTTTCTTCACATCTTTTCAGCACACATTTAAGACTTGCTAAGCACTCGCTGAAAGATGAACCGAAAATAGAGAAATCGTCCATGAAGACCTCTAAATATTTTTCCACCATGTTAAAAAAGATACTCATCATACATCGCTGAAAGGTGGCAGGGGCATTACATAACCCGAATGGCATCCTTCTGTAAGTAAAGGTGCCATAAAGACATGTAAATGTGGTCTTTTCCTGATCTTCAGGGGCGATTTCAATCTGATTATAACCTGAATACCCGTCAAGGAAACAATAATAGGAATGACCAGCTAACCTTTCCAAGATCTGATTTATAAAGGGAAAAGGAAAGTGGTCCTTCCTAGTGACGGTATTCAGCTTCCTGTAGTCAATGCACATTCTCCACCAGTAGTAACTCTGGTCGGCACGAGTTCATTATTGGCATTGGCTACAATGGTGATCCCGGACTTCTTAGGAACCACCTGAGTTGGACTCACCCATTGACTATCGGATATGGGGTAAATGATCCCCACTTCCAATAGTTTGAGAACCTCGACCTTAACCACTTCCTTCATGTTTGGATTTAGTCTACGTTGTGATTGCCGAACAGCCTTTACATTGTCCTCAAGATATATACAGTGAGTACAAATCGATGAGTTAATTCCTTTAAGGTCCACTATCGTCCATCCAAGAGCTCCCTTATGCTCAATGAAAGTAGATATCAACATATCTCCTATTCTTTCTCCAGGTGGGCAGAGATCACCACCGGGTACGTCTCATCTTGACCTAAATAGACATATTTTAAATTAGAGGGCAAAGGTTTTAGGTCAAGCTTCGGTGGCTTGAGGTTAGACGGTAGAGGCACTATATCGGTTTGGGACAACTCTTCAATTTGTGGCCTCCACCGATTAACTTTAAGTACCGGTGTAGTATAAAGCATGGCACACGTCTCCCTAAGTATATCATCATCAAGATCATGGGAGTGGGCCAGGCACGTCTCTAGAAGATCAAAGGATAAGGTGAGAGGCGTTCTATCTTCCACAAAAGAATCAATCATGTTAACATCGTGGAAATCGTCATCATCCTCTGAGTTACTGCCGTTATTGAAAAAGATATTCGATTCCAATGTTAAATTTCTAAAGGATATAGTCATGACACCATTCCTACAATTGATAATTGCATTTGAAGTGGACAGGAATGGGCGACCAAGAATGACAGGAATCTGGGTGCTTGTGTCGTTGATGGGTTCAGTGTCCAAGATGATAAAATCAACAGGGTAGTAGAATCTATCAACCTGGACCAACACATCCTCGATGATCCCTCTTGGTACACGAACAGAACGATCAGCAAGTTGTAGTGTGGTTCGAGTGGGTTTTAATTCACCCAAATCTAACTGTTGGTATACCGAATAGGGAATCAGATTGACGCTTGCTCCTAAGTCAAGAAGTGCGTGATCAATTCGATAGTTCTTGATTACACATGATATGGTTGGGCAACCGGGATCTTTGAATTTTTGTGGCACATCTTATTTCAGGATGGTACTCACTTTCTCAGTCAAGGAGATCTTCTTTTGAACACTTTTCCGTCGTTTGGTAGTGTATAAGTCCTTTAAAAATTTAGCATATAAAAGAATCTATTTTACAACATCAAGCAGAGGAATGTTGACTTTCACTTGTTTCAACACCTCTACGATATCCTGAGAGTTAGAGAGACGTTTTGGTTCAACCAACCGTTGGGAAAACGGAGCAACTGGCTTTTCTAAAGGTTCCGGTTCAAATTTTTGTGGGGCGCCACTAGATCCATCATTGTTATCCTCTTCTGGTTCTTGAGGCTTTTCGGGCCTAACCGGAAGGATTTTATCAATGACCTTCCCACTCCTAAGAGTGGTGATGGATTTAGCGTACCCCATTTGATTTGAAGAGCTGGGATTACCTGTCTCGTATTGCGGTTTAGGATTGGGGATTGGTTGTGCAGGAAGCATCCCCTTTTCTATAGCTGTCATACGTAAATCTATCTTTTGTATGAAATCCCACATTATCTGTGTCAGCTCTTGCACAGAATTTTGAGCCGGTTCTTCTTGAGGTCTCCCCTGATTTGGATTTTGATTGAAGAAACCTTGAGGGGTAGCAGTTTGTCCGTTCCTCCAACTAAAAATCGGATGATTTTTCCAGCCAGGATTGTACGTATTAGAGGTTGGTCCATTGAAAAGTCTTTCATAGTTATTTATGGCATTAGATTGTTCATTCAATACTTCTCGAAAGGCAGGTATTGAAGGAAAATTTTCAGTAGTATGAATGTTGCAATCACAGATGACGCAAACACTTTCATTAACCTTTTCCTTCCTTCCTTCCATGGCCTCAAATTTTCTGGTGAGATTGGCCACCTTAGCGTTAAGATCATTATCCTCTTTCAGGAGATATATTCTCCTTTTTCCCTTGAATGAGTCGGCCTAGACGTAGTGTTCGTCCTTGGGTAATAGTCCCATGATTGTGTTTTTTCAGCGAGACTATCGAGGTAATCCCATACCTCGTCGACATTTTTATTGATGAATTCTCTGTTACACATTGTCTCAACCATTTGGCGCATGGAAGATGTTAGCCCATCATAGAAAAAATTCGTAATGCGCCATATTTCAAAGTCATGTTGTGGGCATGCATTAACCAGATCCTTGAACCTTTCCCAACATTGGAAGAATGTTTCATCTTCCTTTTGGGCAAAGTTCATGATTGCTCTTCTGAGGGTAATTGTCTTATGATGTGGAAAATTTTTCTTTATAAATTCCCTCTGCATATCATTCCATGTGCCAATGGACCTAAGACGCAGTGAATGTAACCATGTCTTGGCTTTTCCTTTCAAGAAAAATGGAAAGAGTTTCAGTCTAATAGTATCCTCAGATACATTAGGGAAGTATAAAGTGCCTATGATTTCATAGAACTCTTTCAGATGCAAGTATGGTTCTTCAGACTCAAGCCAATGGAACTTAGGAAGGAGTTGGATAACCCCTAGCTTGATGTCCATATGTCTTGTATTCTCAGAAAAAATCATGCATAAGGGCGTACTCACCCCCGCCAGTTGTAAATAATCTCGTAAAGTACGAGGCGGGGGTGCCTGATGCACCTCATTCTCATCATGTACTTCCTCAACCCTTGGTTGGGGTAGTGCTTGAGGTTGATTTTCATCCATAACGTCCTCTAACTCAGGAGAATTCAAGTGGTGTCTAGTCCTGCAATGGACAGTCAACCCCTCAACTAATCCTCCTTTAGTCACGAGACGTCGAGTGTTGTCACGTGCCCACTGGGGCATAAAACACACTCCGCCCTCAAATTCTAACTTAAACCTAAGAGAAAGGAAGAAGTAGAAATCTAGAAAATAAAAGGGAAAGATGGAAAGAAGTTACCAAATTTGGAGGCCTAGGTTAAGAACCTGCAAAATAAACAAAACAAGTTAGTTTCTTAGAATAGAAAGTTCTAATTAAAAGTAAACTAATTTCTAGAGAAAAGAAGAAATTCTAAAGAAAGAAAAACTAGAAAGAGCTTACTAAATTAGAAGTTCCCTACAAAATAGAAAAATTGGGTTAGTCCTAAAAATTAAATAGAATAAAGAATAACAAGTTTCTAAAGTTAGGAAAAATTTCTAACAAGGAAAATAACTAAGCTTCTAAACCTAGAATTAAAAAATTTTAAAAAGAAAATCTAATCTTAAACTAATCCTAAAACTAATTAATTTCAGAAAAACGTAGCCGACAGTCCCCGGCAACGGCGCCAAAAACTTGTTCACTCCCCAAGTGCAGTGTTGTGATGTAGTAATAAACTCAGTAAGACCGAGGTCGAATCCCAAGGGACTGAAACTTGTACGTTATCTAAAATTATCTAGAACTAGAACTAGGCTAAGATGAAATCTAATCTGATTGAATTTGAAGGAATACTGGTGAAATAATTATCTAAACTTGAGAGAAATCAGGAGAAGGGAACTAGGGATTCAGAGGATCCACTTGTAGAGATCAGGGATATCTTATGCATGTTTCATGAAAATTAACTGAACTGTCATTGATCTAGTTTTCAAGAGATGAAAGGTATATGAATTAGAATGGATTCCATCACCAAACCATGCCCAAAAGACTATGGCAAACAATAGAATTAAACTAATTACCACCCAATCACATGTATGAAAGTTAGGAAGGGTACCGTCATCCAACCATGCCCAGGAGACTATGGTGAACAACAGGACGTCCTGACATCATAAACATAAAAGTACAAGGACATGATCAAAGCCATTGCAGACCCATTGTAATTTTAATCACAACAGACTATTAAAGACTAAAACATGCCATTAATTAAACTAGCATCAACATTAATTCAATTCATAAATTAAATAAAAAATTCATAAATTAAACTCTCCCATCTCACTACAAGTTTCACCTCCTAGCCCTAGCTAGGAGGTTTAGCCCAACATGAATAGGCTAGATATCTCAAAATAAAATAAAAATAAAAGAAATAAACAAACTCAACTCTCTCTCTTGCAGACGTCCGACCTGAGCCTTCCTTTCCAGCTCTGAATCTTCCTCTCAAGACCTGAATCTCCCCTCCCCACGTCCAAAATCTCCTTATATAGCTGCTGGAGTGGTGAAAATCGAATTTGAATCGGATTTGGAAAGCTATGCATGCCCATGAAAGCTTTTTCATAGCCAAGTTCGGTGCCTCGAACCACGCCACTTTCCTCGCTTAAATTTCAAAGAAACACCGTCCCTTAAGACTTTCTTGGGTCCTTTACATGATAGACGGTTCAGATCTGCCATATGATCAAAGATGGTGGCCTAAAACTGCCTGAAAAAGTCAAATTTAATGGATGTGCGAAACCTTTCGCACCATTTAGCTGTTGTGATCGGTGGGCCCCACATAAGCATTTTTTGAAAAATTCACCCCGTCCATTGGATTTAGGATGAAATTTCAGTCAAGAATGGGTAGTTTTGAACATCCATTGACGAAGCTTAGAGAAGAAATCACTAAAAGATCAATTTTGAACGTCCCAGGGTAGCCCTTTTGTGGCCTCTGTAACACACACGTGTGTATGCATTGCTAAAAAATATCACCTAGATTTTGTAGTATTCACAGCCGTCTACAAGATGGACGGTTTAGATCGTCCGTACGGGACATGAATGAGGCCCACTATCGATCGAAAAATGGACCAGAGCCGTCCGTTCGCTGGTTGCCTTACGCAGAGACGGCGAAGGAGACGGGTCTCCTTCTTTGGTTTTGATTCTTGGTCCAGTGCACGTCACGTGCACTTCTGCATTGTGCACTGGCGCTGCCAGTGAGGTCCACTCATGATGTATATATAAAATCCGCTCCATCCATTCATTTTGTCATATCATTTAAGACGTTGAGTCCAAAATTTAGGCATTTCCATATATCAGGTGGGCCCCAATTTGAAGATTAATGGGCTGATGTATCCGTTGGCCCACTTCCCAAGATCATCAATGGCTGAAATTTAATATTTACGGTTTATTTATAGCCCTCATCATATGTATGAAGTTTCGAGCCGAACCGATATTGGGAACCCCATGATCTTGCGTTTTGGATGCGTTTCAAGCCACTTGAGCTTCAGTTTCTTAGTTTTCTCAGATTTATGACCGTGTATATCTGTCAATCTTGGTCCCCTGGAGTGTGTCCCATGCTTTGGTGAATTTGGAGCGTTAAATCCATGCATTTAGTATCCTATTTCGATCCAAGCTTGTAAAATCAACCTGCAACATAAACACGATTAAATCAGCCGTTAAACACTATTATGCTCGTAAATCCGAACAATATTTGGGGTCTAATATGCACTATTTGACCCTCAACAGTGGGTTTTCTTTTGATTGTAGTTAAGTTAGAGTGACCCACTGAGTTAGATTTTAAGAGCTCCTTAAGAAGATCAATTATTTTCTCAGTTAAAGGGTTTCAGTTCTGATGTTTATAATTGATAAAGTTGCTTTTAGTTTTTTGAAAAGTTCTAGCATTTTTAGAAAAAACTTAATTTATACTTTTCCCCTTTGAGTTTGAGGTCTCTCCTTTTACAAACATAGGAGGCGTATTCTTATGTTTAAGAGGAACATTTTCTCGTAGCCCAAACTGGATCGATCATCACTTTTCCTTGATCCAGATAAAAGCTTTTCTAACTTTGGATCTCCTTGGGCATACTTCCATGTATCCTTTAAAATTAAAAGAGAAGAGACTTCAAGTTTAAGATTTTCATTTTCAAATTTCATATTTTCAATCTGAGAGGTTTTGAATTCCAAATCGCATTTGCATTTTTCAAAACAATCTGAAATATGAGAGTTTTCTAAAACAAGGGATTCAAAATTTTTTTTAAGCTTTGAAAATTTTTCTTTTTGAAGTTTGAGTTTCACAACAATTTAACAACTTTCCTTATATATGGCATTGTAAGCATCTTTAAGATCATCTTCATTTTCACATTCACTGTTAAGATTTTCTTCACTTGTTGAATCATTATCTGAAAATGTGAATTTGGCTAGAGTCATAAGGGCTTTCACTTCATTACCCAACTCAGTTTCAGAATCTTCTGAATCAGAAGAGGCTTCAGAATCAGAGGATTTATCCCAAGTAACCAACATACTCTTCTTTTTAGGTTTGTTCTTTTTATGACACTTGTATGCTAAATGCCCATATTCTTGGCAGTTGTAACATTCACTATCTTTTAAAGATTTCCAAGTCTTTAATTTAGATCTTTTCTTATCATTAGCTTTTTGAAAATCAACCCTCTTTTTGTTTTGAAAAATTTTATAAAAACTTTTCACTAAAAGGGTCATATCATCTTTAGAATTTTCTAAATCAGAATTGTTTTCTTGAGAAATATCTTTAGAAGACTTAAGGGCAATAGATTTTCCTTTAGGAGTTTTAAAATTTAACTCATAGGTTTTTAAAGACCCTACTAATTCTTCTACCCTCATAGTATCCATATCACGAAGTTCCTGGATCGCAGTTACCTTAGAATTAAACCGTTCAGGAAGTGAGCGTAATATTTTTGCACACACTTTAATTTCTGATATTTTATCTCCAAGACCCCATATAGAGTTCACAATGTCATTTAATCTAGTGTAGAAGTCTATAAAATTTTCATTTTCTTTCATATGTATTTCCTCAAATTTGGTTGTGAGGATTTAAACTTTAGATTTCTTGATAATTGATGTACCCTCGTGTGTCATTTCTAAAATATCCCAAGTTTGCTTTGTAGAATCATAGGATATAGTTCTTTTGAATTCATCCAGTGATAGTGCGCAAGTGATTGCATTTAGTGCTTTAGCATTTGCACTACTCTCACTTTTCTGAAGTGTGGTCCATGAAAAATAAGGTGTTACTCTCATTGATTTTGAACCATCGATCCCAGTTACTTCAGTGGTAGGAGGGATCTATTCATTCACTGTGGCTAGCCATACACTTTCATCCATATATTTAAGGAAGATCCTCATCCTAGCTTTCCAATAGACATAATTAGTGCCATCGAAAGGTAGAGGTCGAGTGACTGAAAGGTTATCAAAATTTGACATCTTAAATATAACTTAAATCGATTAGCTCAGAAAATAAATCCAAGTAAAAAGAATTAAAACGAACAATTAGGCTCTGATACCACTTAAAATGGCCAAGCTATATGTCCTAGAGGGGGGAGGGGAGGTGAATAGGACTATTCCAAATTAAAATAAAAATAACAGCGGAATTAAAGAAAGAGTGATAGCCAAATAAAGAATTCAATTCACAATGCTGAATTAAAATGCAACCTCAAAATTCAAGTCTTGAGAGGTTGATACAAATGTTGTTCTAAGGACAACCTTACACCAAAAACCAGAGTTTATGGTAGGACAACCTTATTTCTAGAAAGGTCTTGTATCAAAAAGTCAAACTGAAGAGGATTAAATAAATAGCAAGGAACTGAAATAAATTGTAGAAATTTTTTAAATCTAAGTTATTACAACATTCCCCACTGTGCTTGAAATGTAAATATTACAACATTCATATCTACACATACATCCCACAATTCTGAATAATAAAAGATAGGAAATATAAATCACATATTCACAAAACACAAAGAATTATAGTGGTTCGCCTGTGTGTACACTAACTGTTATAAAACAGCCACACAGATTGCTACTCCACTCCTAATATCCTCCCACAGGGGATATTAGTGTTCATTATCAAAATAGGTTATCACAGGTTTATCCAAAACCTTCACAATTGTATCTTTTTCAAAGGGATTACACAATTCAAAAACCCTCACTTCTGAGTTTTCTGGCTCTCCTCAGATAACCAACACAATGAAATTTTTCTGACTTAATCTCCAAAGAAACAAAAATGAAAGGAATTTACAATAAATGTAAAATACCTGGATATCTCATTTTGTAGCAGCCCAGAAGAACTAATCAGAGTAGATGATTGAATGTAGAAGTTTAAAGTCTAATACTTACTTTAAAATGGTTCTAGGTTCTAATTAATTTTAAATTAAACCAGATGGGCTTAGCTCTATTTGATTTTGATTCCAAGAAGAAAGAATATCACAATTCCTCTTTTCAATTAAGATTGGAATGTAGAAACAAAATCAAATTAATAAAGCTAATAAAAGAGAATATTAAATGTGCACAATGTAGCTTAAAATAAACACAAACTTCTCTCAGAGTAGTCCCTTGATTTACTTGAATTTCTATATCAAAATCTGAAATTCGTCGTCTATTTATAGCTGCAGAAATCGCGCCTTTGACTGGTCTAGTGGACACTATGACTGGTCGTAGGAGAACGGATTTTTGAATATTTTAGCGCGATCGGATAAAACCAGTCGGTGTCTACGATGGTCGTAGGACCTAGAGTTTGATTGCTAGACTTTGAGTCGTAGGACGAGTCGACACTATTCACACAACTGGTCAAACAGAGTCCAGGACTGGTCGTGCACAAACAGAAAAATTTTGAAAAATTACAACAAACTTAGGACTGGTCTTGGAATCTCTTGGACTAGTCGTGGACGTGCTAGGATTAGTCGAACAAGGTTCAAGACTAGTCTTAAAAAAGTTCAAATTCATGTAAAATGATTCAATTGAATTATGTATTCAAAATGACCTATCCTAAGGACAATCTTAGGTCAATCTTACCTTGAAAGTGAGATATAAACTTCGAGACTTCATAGCTTCAGTTGATAGATGACCTTTAATCATTATGAAGCTTGAGAACTTTGAACATAATGTAGCACTGAATCAAGAGATCTTCTAAAGCTTGAATAACTATCATCTTTGTGCTGTACACTGGCTTGAGTCTTGAACAAGATCACTTCTACTGTTGTAGCTAGTACTTGTATTTTTTGAAGCAGTTTATACTTGCATTCTTCTGTAGTAGCTATAGTAGTTCTTTGTTCTTGACTTGAAGCAAGGTTCTTAGAGCGATGAAGCAATGTATTGAACATTTATAACAATGAGCTACACAAGACATAGATTAAGGTTTTGGCACCACAAAATTTAACAACCAAAGGAGCATAAAACCATAGGACTTACACTCATCCGCACCAGACATCTATGGGAGTGTAGGTAGAAGGGAAGAATGGAGGAACGAACAGCACGGAAATGGGAACAACAATGAGGCTATGGAGGCGATCCGCACCATCTTTGGTGGGCCTGTGGGAGGAGGAGATTCGAACCAAACTCACAAGGCTCATGCCCGAAGCATCAGAAATAATAGATTGGAACATCATATCCACCTCACCTGCCAACCTCCGAAAGAGTAGAAGTTGGTCCCCTGCAAACTAACGTTCACCGAGGAGGATGCCCGTAAAGTCCACCACCCCATGATGATGCCCTAGTGGTGGCAACTCGTCTGAAATTCTCTTTGCCGTTGCCTTCGACAAAATAGGGATTGGAAGATCCCGACTTTGACCTATCTTAGCCCCTCTGCTCGGATTCGCAAGAGAAGAGATCACTTCTGAAGGATCTATATTGCTCCCTATCACTGAAGGAGAGGGAGAAAATTAGACGATGACAATGATAGACTTTCTCGTGGTCGACAGTCCTTCTGTCTACAACGTCATTCTTTGATGACCATCCCTCAACGCCATGCGAGCAGTGGTTTTGACCGACCATCTCATGATGAAGTTTCCAACCGAGCAAGGTGTTAGATATGTCGGGGGAGACCAACATGAAGCTTGTCAATGTTATTCCACAGCTCTGAGAGCATGCGCGCAGCACCATACCATGGCCATCACCTCCCTCAATCCCCGAGAAGAGTTGCTCGAGAGAGGCTCTCTTATGGAAGACCTCATAACAAACCCTCTATGCGAGTCCAACCCGACCCTCATCATACAGGTTGGCTTGTTGCTAGCCCTAAATCCGTGGGACGAACTCATGGACCTTCTTAACACCATGCCGACATCTTCGCTAGGTCCCCTCAAGACATGCCCGACATCAGCTCAAATGTAATGGTCCACAAGTTGAATGTCGATCCCAACTTCCAACCAGAGAGGCGGAAACAACGAACCTTCTAACTAGAGCGATATGCCATCATTGGGGAGGAGGTCGGAAAGCTTCTAGAAGCAGGGTTCATCAAAGAAGTCTACTATATGGACTGGACTGCTAACGTTATCCTAGTGAAAAAGTCTAATGAGAAATGGCGGGTCTACATTGACTTCACAGACCTAAACAAGGCTTATCCCAAAGATAGTTTCCCCCTCCTGAGGATCGACTAGTTGGCTGACAGTACAGTAGGGCACAAGCTCTTGAGATTCATGAATGCATATTCGGGCTACAACCAGATCATCATTGTCCGCCCCAAATTAAAAACTGGGCTTACTAAATTCTCAATCGCTGAATCTGGCGCTGATAGCGTCCGTAGTATACCATTCTCAGCTCCTGACATCCATATACCAGATTTCGATCTTGGGATCCTACAAGGAGGATTTTTAACATGAATTTGATTCGTAATAAGCATAATCATAAGCATAACCCACGAACAGTAACCAAGACACCGTCACAAAATTCACTATGATAATTTATTTTTTTTAAGGTTCATTGTGCATGAAGGGAAATACAATGATGATAATAACGGAAACTCCTGAAGCTCGACTACATGCTCCTACTACGACTAAGCTACAACTACATGCTGGCATCACCTGCACACATCATTCGTGCTGTTGGAGCATAAAAATAATGAAGAAAGATTGAAAGGGTAGAAGATCAAAAGAGAATTGGAGAAATAAGAAAGAAAAAAGAAGATCAAATATCATAGTCAGTGGTTGCGCGAGTCAACTTCCTCCATTGCGCGGGTCGTGCAACCAAGATCAGAGGTAGTTTATTATGAACGGTCAGATTTGATGCAAGGTGGACCCCATGGCACAAAGATTGACGGTTCACATGTGTGAAGGCCTATAAATACCCCACTCCTCTCATTTGGAGAAAGAAGAATTTCGAAAGAAGAGCAGAACTCCAAAGGAAGATTGAAGGTGAGAGAGAGAGAGAGAGCCATGACAAGTTAGTTGTGTGGAACGCACAACCAATAACTGGTTGCGAGGGCCGCACAACCAGGCTGTTTACAGCCAGTAATGGAAGGGGCCAAAGTGCTGCCAAAATCGCCAAGTTTAATCCTCGTTGCTTCAAGCTCTCCTTTTGCATAAGGGACAAGCTCAAAACAAAAGGAAAGATCGAATGACCAAATCCGCACAACATTCCTCCTAAGGAGATGACCGAAGCACAAGTCAAAATGCTGGCGAATTTGAGATTCGACATTCGAACTTTGTTAATTTACGTACTTCAAATGATCTATTTTATAATCAAGGGATATTAGAGGATGCAAATGAACAAAGTATCATTAATACAATGATTTTTCTGTGTATTCTTTCTTTGTTATATTCTAATAAGATAATTTTCCAAATCAAATGCATTTGTTTCTTGTTCGAAACATTTGCATAAGCTTATAGAAAGCTTAGGGGGTGGTGAGAGTGGGTGCATAATATAAGCGCGCTGAGAATGCAATATCAGAGTAATGTAGAATCATGTTAATAAGTCCATGAATACTAACAGCCGTACCAAGGCTATACAATACAAGGCATGGATGCTATCAACCATACTAAGGCCATGCGATACAAGGCATGAATGTTATTGGCCATATCGAGGACATGATGTCAACCATACCAACGCCATGTAATGTGAGATGCAATTCAAGCATACCAATCCTCATCCAAATCCACATATCAATACAGCCCATCACTAGAGCATCATATATCAGTATAGTTTTTACTCTGGATAATCACCGGGCTTGAGTACACTACAAATGACACTGCCCCTTTCCCAGGCGTGCAGTCCAAGTGAGCGTAAGAAACCTAACTATCTGGCTGGTTAATAGCCTGCCAATACTTATCCGGCACGTCAATAGTGGGCCTATTTACGAGTTGGTCATACTTAGCCCAGTAATGCCCGTTACCCTCGAGTGAAAAAGGTCACACCCCCTTCCAATCTACCACGACATAGTGGGAGAGGCATCCTCCTGATATTCGGCCCTCTTGCGCTTATGCATCCACTCAGTCTTGACGTTAGAGCGTCTCCCGCTACCATCAGGTTTAGGAATTTTTACCTAAGGACATCTACGGCATCCCGATGATAATAACAGTATTTTTGGTGTCCAATCTTACCATCCATGATATACTTGTAAAGGCTACGGCCCTGATGTCGCTAGGGCATACAATAATCACAACACACAACGCAAAATGCATGAGTCATACAATCCAGTCATGCATTAATCCTTCGCATACCGTGCGCTCATGTGAGATAATCTTCGCCTATCAGGGAGTCCCATAACAACCTGCCCAATGACATATGCAATGGTTTGCCACATCTCATATCAAGCATACAAATGATGCGTATGGGCATATATCATGATGATATACTAAGCATACTCGTAATCGGTATCGATAATCAGAATTGATAATCAGTATCGACAATTGGCCTCGATAATCAGCCTACATGCAAGGCGGGGTCCATAGATAAACAATCGATCTAAACCATAATATGAAGATCAACCCTCGGCCGTGGATATATCAATTCCGATAGTATGGAGTTTACGGCGAGGATGAACCAAGCAACATCAATGGGGCCTAATAATTTGGATTAACCCACTAAGAGAATGATGAGAATGGGCCTATCAAGGCTAAAGGAAGGTCACAATGTAGATATTTAACCATCACTGCCCATCAAAATGGACATTTAACCAACATTGCTCCTAAGGGGTGGCCCACATAGAGCCACACGTATAGTGGGCCCATGGCCTCACACAAGGGCCCAATATACATTGCAATGGGCCTCACTCATGGGCCTAATACACATCATGATGGCCTCACTCATGGGTCTCATATACATCAGGCCTCATCATATGGCTTCACATGCATCAAATGGACCGCAATACCTGGGCCTCATATACATCAAATGGACTGCAATACATGGGCCCCATATACATCAAATGGGCAGCAATACATGGGCCTCATATACATCAAATGGACCACAATATATAGGCCTCGAATACAACACAATGGGCAACAACCCATGGGCCCCAAACACATCACAATGGCCTCTCATACGGGTCCAATATGCATCACATCAAGGTGAGCCTTAATGGATGGGCCACAAATATGTCACATTAGGCCTCAAGGAATGGGCCACAAATACATGAAGGTGGGCCTCATGGATGGGCTACCAATACATCAAGGTGGGCCTCATAGATGGGCCACAAATACGTCCAGATCAACGGTGTGCATACACAACACATACATCGGGGAGGGCCCACGCAGCACATTCATAATGGTGTACACTGCATAGCACCATCCAGAAGAACGGTGCAAATATAAAATATACATCATGATGGGCGTTACACAACATCAAGGTGGCTCCTACGCCCACACGTGCCACGTGTGGCGTGGTCCCCACACGACCAGGAATGGACGGACGACAGGTATATATATATATATATATATATATATATATATATATATATATCATAGTGGGCTACACCGTCCAAGTACGGACAGTGTGGATATAAAATAAATACATTAAGGTGGGTCCCATCCCACACGTGCAGCACATGTGGGTGGGGCCCACGTCCAGCCAGGTGGACGGCTTGATAAAACACATATCTCATGGTAGGGCCCACAGCTTTGGCGACGTTGATAAAACACATGCACCATGTGCGCCCTCGCCCAAATAGACAGACGGTGTGGATATACCCCACATTCATCCTATGGGACCCACACATGCAAAAGGATGGTTAGGATAATAGGTGGGACCAACAGATTTTGCGATGTACTGCAACAGCAGTTGTAGCTGCTGGTCCCAACAGATAAATGGCTTGGATTCAAGGGACCCACAGAATTGCTGACGGCAATACAATAGCTATATAGCTGCTGTAGGTACACCGGCCAAACAACCAACTACAAAGGTGGGGCCCACCATATAAAATATTATATATATTATAGTTGTTATTATATATATATATATATATATATATTAATCATGCCAACGTCCAGGCCCTGGATGGCCTGGACAACGTACATAGAGGGACGACTTGTATAGAAATTCATCTGTTTGGTGGGTCCACACACGTGGCCCACCTCAGCTCAAAAATGAGGCTGATATGTGCATTTTCCCTTCATCAGGGGGGGTGTCCAAAACGGACTTCCAAGGTGGACCGATCCTCTGGATGTTAGCAAGGTGGGTCGCATGGGTGGCCAACATAGATATAGAATACACACATCACGTGGTGTCCACAACACAAGGGAGAGAGAGAGAGAGAGAGAGAGAGAGAGAGAGAGAGAGAGAGAGAGAGAGAGAAATGGCGTAGTGGAGGGACCCCGCCACTATGGGCCCCTCTTGTTTACAACACAAGTGGGCCTTCAAATGAAAATCAAAAGTGGATCACCCACCGATATCACTCCTTTAGCTCCTTGGACTCCTTGGCTCCTAAGCTAACTCTTTAAGGGTTGATGATGAAGTTTTGTTGGTTGGATGGGAAGATTTGGTGGTAGGATGATGAGTTCTCTCTTGGTTTCTTTTCTCTCCTTAGGATTTTTCTCTCATGAAGGCTTGGGATTTGGTGAAGAATGGGATGGGATGGAGTCATATATGGGAGAGAGGGATGGTGTTGTAAGAAAGAGATGGGTGGAGAGAGAGAGAGAGAGAGAGAGAGAGAGAGAGAGTTGACTTTGGGAATGAGAGAGAGATGGGTAGGGTACGTGTGTTGTAAGGGAAGTGATGGGATGTGTACTTGACTTAAGGTGATTGATTGATGTGATGGGTTGTAGAGATTCTCTCAGAATTCGCAACACGCGACATTTTTCTCGAAATAAATGTGGGCCCACAACTCTTGGTCTGGGTATCACATCAACGCGAGAGATGCGGTGTTGGAACAATAGTAATGGTGCAGTCGCTAGGATACAAGTTTCGAGTCGAACCGACTCTGATCTTCGGAATGGGACTTAGGGTTGCGCCCAAACGCTGATTACAGGTCGTAGTTTGTTGAAATTTGACTAGGAGGACCGCGCGAGCCTACAGAATGATACGGTCTATGATACGGGTCTTACAGCTCTCTCCTCCTAATAAGTTTGGCCTCAAAATTTACACAATCATCGTAACTAAACATAACTCATAAAGAAGAGAAAACATAGTATCATCATATAAAATTGGAGATAGCATACAAGATACAACACATAATCAAACATCAAAGAGATGGGGATAACGCTCTTGAATTTTGACCTCGTACTCCTAAGATGCCTCATCAATAGAATGGTGACTCCACTACACCTTCAACAAGGGAATGACCTTGGTTCGGAGAACCTACTCCTTTCGATCAAGGATACGAACTGGCTGCTCAATGTAAGAAGCATCCTCACGAACCTCCAGCGGCTGTCAATCAATAATAGGAACGTTATCTGTCCCAGACTTCCTCAGCATAAATACATGAAAAACGTTATGGACGCCAGATAACTGAGATAGCAAGGTAAGCTGATGGCTATGGCATCAACGCGCTCAGTGATCTCGAAAGGTACTATGAATCTCAGGGAAAGCTTACCCTTCGCTCCAAATCGAACTATGCCCTTAATGAGTGAGACCTTGAGATACACTGTCTCTAACAGTGAACTCCAAGGGATGACGCCGACGATCAGTAAAACTTTTCTACCGACTCTGAACTATGTGTATCTTCTGCTTAATGATATCGATGACTTCTAATGTTTGCTGCATAAGCTCGAGACTTAGGAGACGTCACTCTCCAACCTCAGTCTAACAACTCAGTGATCTGCACGGTCTGCCATATAGTGCCTCAAAAGGAGTTATGTCACGCCCCAAACACGAAAATCAGATTCACAGGAATCCTAATCCGGTGCCGACAGCCTCCATAGTACACCAATCTTGGCTCCTAGCGTTCACACGCCAGATTCCGATCCTGGGGTCCTACAAGGAGGATTTCTTTATATATATATATATATATATATATATATATATATATATATATATATATATATATATATATATATACATTTAAATCGCAATAAGCATAACCACAAGATTACCCAAATTACAAAAGCAACATCAACATCACATATCCACTAATATATTCATTTGAGTACAATGCTGAAGGGAAAATACATAAATCGAAAATCAAGCTCCAGAAGACCGCTGCACGCTCCAAGCTCAACACGGCTGCAACTTAACATCACCTGCACGCATCTATCATGCATAAGCTTATAGAAAGCTTAGAGGGTGGTGTAAGTATGTGCACAAGGTAAGTGTCAAGTATTCAATACAAAGCCATAATCATACAATACCGGAAATACTGGTAATCCATAAATGGTATAATGTCAGAATAAGTAGAAATACTGACAAGATCATGAATCATATGATAACAGAGTAAGCAAAAATACAGACAAGCCCATGAATCAATCAATATCAGAATACGCATTATAGAACAGCTATGCAAATGAGGAGTCATAAAGAACTAAATATCAGATGCCGAGGATGCAATGCAATATACAAATCCTGCTAAGTCTATCTAGGCCATATAAGTGCAGAAACATAGCAACCCAAAATGTCATATGCCTACGGATGTAATGCAATATGCGATGTAAATGAAATGACCATACTTAGAGTGTGAAGTCGGGTTGATAGTACGTAGTATCGCAGGCTACGGGGTCTGCCACAATGGACTTCTATCCAAACCAGTCTCATACCTAAATTTGGATAGTCAGACTCAATGTGGTAAACTCCTGATCTCAAATTGGTTGCGCACCCAATCGAAATCCTTGCCATAATGAAGGTACACAACAATTAGTTGCGCACCACCAGCCCGAGTGGATAGTGAATGAATGAATGAATGAGCATGCAATGCCTACTCAATAAGTCCACATATCAGTACGGTTCCTCTCTGAGAAATCACCGGGGTCTAGTACACTCTAAACCAGATCGTCTCCACATCGTGCGCAATAAGGTAAGTGGAAGAGACCTCACTATTCGTCTGCCAATATCAGGCTCGACTCGTCGATAGCGAACCCATTCCTCGAGATGGTCAGACTCAGCCTAACATTGCCCCCTACTCTCGGGCGAGTAAGGTTGCACCTCCTTCCAACCGACCACGACACGGTGGAGAGCGTAACTATCTGGTAATCGGCACTCAACGTTCATCTACCCACTCGGTCTACACGTTGAAGCAACCTCTGGAACCAAGAGGGTTTAGAGACTTTCACCCAGGGATATCTATAGCACCCCATGTAGAACAGATTTTTGGTGTCCCATCTGGCCATCCACGATATGCTTGTGGAGGCTACGACCCTGATGTCGCTAGGGTATATAGTAATCACAACACACAATGCGAGATGCATGAGTCATACAATCCAATCATGCATCAATCCTACGCATATTGTGCGCTCATGTGAGACAATCACCGCCTATCAGGGAGTCTCATAACAACCAGCACTATGACATATGCAATGGTCAATCATATCTCATAATAGACATGCAGATGATGCGTATGGCCATGTATCATGATGCTATGCAGCCACATACTCATAATCAGTATCAATAATCGGCATCAACAATCGGCCTCGACAATGTGGACATCTAACCAACATTGCCCCAAGGAGTGACCCTCACAGATCCAAACATATAATGGGCCCACGGCCTCACACAAGGGCCTACTATACAACACAATGGGCCTTACTCAAGGGTTACATGTACACAACAGGTGGGCCCTGCTCATGGGCCTAACATACATCACAATGGGCTCCTTTGTCTGACTCTCAAATGATCACAATGGGCCTCATCACCTAGGCCTCAATATACATCACATTGGGCCTTAGACACTGTTGAGGGTCAAATATTGCATATTAGACCCTAGTTATTGCCTGGATTTACGAACATTGTACTGTCTAATAGCCCAATTTAATCGTGTTTGTGATGCAGGGTATCTTTATGAGCTTGAACTGAAAATGGGTGTTAAAAACATGGTTTTAGCACTCAAGATGCACCTAGCAAGTTACAAGACTCCAGGGGGCCAAAATCGACGAAATCACATGTCAGGGATCGAAGAAAACTGAGAAACTGAAGCTCAAGTGGCCTGAAGGACGTCAAGAATACAAGATCACCGAGTTCCCACCATCCGTTCAGCTCGAAACTCCATACATGGTCTGAGGACCATAAATGAACCGTACACATCAAATTTCAACCCTCGGATCCCTGTAGAAGCGGCCCAATTGACAGATCAGCCCATAAACCATTGATTTTAGGCCCACCTGATATCCGGATATACTTCAATTATGGTCTCAACTCGTTAAATGAGCTGACAGAACAGATGGACGGAACGGATTTCTCACTTGAATCACAGTGGACCCCACAGAGGGTGGGTGTGCATAGAGTGCACGTGCAAGCGCACCACACCGGTCTTGTAGCACGGTCAACACGGGCGCTGACCTGACCGTTTCACGCCCATGAACAGCGGACGGACGCAGTCCATCCATTTTTGCATTGTGGGCCCCACTAATCCTTTGGTCCGATGATCCGAACCTTTCATTTGTCTCAGGAGACGGCCAACACTAACGCCTAGCTGTCCTTTTGGTTCCATGCAGGCGATTGCAAGATCCTAGCCGTTGAAAGAAAGATGGACGGCGGAAGGAAGATTCTCATGGGCCACACCGAAACTGATCCAAAACCAAGCACGTCTGGACGATTTTTCATCCTTAAGACAATGGACGGTGTGGATTTCTCCATCACCGTCAATCTGGGGCCCACCGATCATCACAGCGCTTCTCCAGAAGCTCTGTTTCACAGCAGAGCTTGCAAAAAAATCGTGTGGGCCACCATCATGCATTTTGGACCTGATCCGAACCGTCCATTAGAACCCCTGGGTCTGTTTTACTAAATCCTAGAGGACAGAATGTGAGGAGACAGCGGGTATCAGATTTCGACCGTCCAAACATAGGATGGACGACAGTATAAAAATACTTTGTAGGCCACACTGACTGCAATCTGAAACTATGTATTTCCAACTGGTTTTTCGACGCACATTCAGTGGACGGTGTGGATTTCTCCACTGACTTCAATCACGGGTCCCGCCAAGCATTAGCGTCATTTGATTTACGCAACACGTTCTGCATCCATGAAAAGAGGTCGTCGTGGGCCATTTGCCGATCAGGGTTAGGATCGGACTGATGATCCGGACCATCCATTGTGATGTACGTCCAAAACTGTCCAAAGGGGCACTGTTATATCAACCTTTGAGGGCTGATAGGAAGTCCAGTGGAAGTAGTTTGTCAGCCGTTTATGTGAAACTGCAATAGTGGCTGTGTAACAGGGGGTGCGTAAGAGTTGCCTCCTCTTTTTCAGCGTAAATAAGGTCGGCAACTGACCATCCACCGTCTTCACCACTTATAAAAGAAAGAGAGAGAACAGGAGGGAGGCATCTGGAGCTTGGACGTGCAGCTTGGCTTGGGTTGAAACGTAAGACAGAGAAGGAGAGAGAATTATTTTAGAGTTTATTTTATTTATTATTTTACTTTTATTTAAAGATGTCTAGACCACTCATGTCAGGCTAAACCTCTTAGCTAGGGCTAAGAGCTGAAGCTTGTAGTGAGATGGGAGAATTTATGCTTGTGCCTTTTGTGTAAACTGAATGGATTTCGATTTAATTTCATTATAGGAATATTTTTAGTTTTTAATGGTCTGTTGTGACTGAAATTACAATGGATTTGCGATGGCTTTGAGTATTTCTATTTTCTTTCCATGTTTATGACGTCAGGAAGCCATGTTGTTCACCATTGTCTCCTGGACATGGTCCGATGTCGGTACCCTTCCTAACCTTCATACATGTGATTGGTTGGTAATTAGTTTAATTCTGTTGTTTGCCATAGTCTCCTGGGCATGATTTGGTGATGGAATCCATTCTAATTCATATACCTTTCATCTTTTGAAAACTATCTCAACGACAGTTCAGTTTAAATTCCATGATTCTTGATGCATGCATAAGATCTCCCTGATCTCTACGAGTGGATCCTCTGAATCCCTAGTTTCCTATCTCTGATTTTTCCTAAGTTTTAGATTAATTATTCTACATTTATTCCAACATTGCTAATTAATTTAAATTT
Source organism: Magnolia kwangsiensis (assembly GCA_037074715.1). Lineage (NCBI taxonomy): Eukaryota > Viridiplantae > Streptophyta > Magnoliopsida > Magnoliales > Magnoliaceae > Magnolia > Magnolia kwangsiensis. The sequence continues at coordinate 34,563,853 of CM073582.1, read as the reverse complement.
CATCTCATCCTAGTTCTAATTCTACTTAGTTTTAGAGTACGTACAAGTTTCAGTCCCTTGGGATTCGACCTCGGTCTTACCGAGTTATTACTACATCACAACCCTACACTCGGGGAGTGAACAGACACGGGCTGAATACACATCACATCGGGCCTCAAATACGGGTCGCATGTTCATCACATTGGGCCTCGACAATCAGAATCGGTAATCAGCCATGACAATTCAAAATCAGTAATCGGCCTTGATCGATAATCAGCCCCGATCGATAATCGGCAATCGGCCTCGATCGATAATCAGCCTCGATCGATAATCGGCAATCAGCCACAACAAATCAGAATCGGTAATCGTCCTTAATCGATAATCAGCCTCGATCGATAATTGGCAATCGGCCATCAGAATCGGTAATCAACCATGATAATTGGCCTCAATCGATAATCAGCCTCGATCATTGAAATTGACAATCGGCCACAACAATCGGTATCGACCTCAACACTTGGATGGACAAGGCCTAACGGAAGGTCACAATGTGGACATTAAACCGTCATTGCCCATGTGGCCATTTAACCAACATTGCTCCCAAGGAGTGGCCCACATAGAGTTAAACGTATACTGGGCCCATGGCCTCACACAAAGGCCTAATATGCATCGTCATGGGTCTCGTTTATGGGGCATATACGCATCACATTAGGCCTCACTCATGCGCCAAATATATAATATCAGGTCAAATCAATAGACCGGATCAAATGGGTCGAGTCACATGGACCGATTCGAATGGACCAAGTTAGATGGGCCGAATCAATGGGCTGGATCAAATGGGACAGTCAAGTGGGCTGATTTGAATGGGCCACAGTACATCATATCGGGCCTTGAATACACAACGGGTGGGCCTCGAATACAACTCAATGGGCCACGCCAAAAGGGCCATAAATCCACAACAAGTGGGCCCTGCACATGGGCCTCATCACATCAAGTTGGGCCTCGAATATACATTACAAGTGGGCCTTAAATACACATCACATCGGGCCCCAACATATGGGCCGGGTATACATCATATTGAACTCAAACATGGGCCACAATGCATAACAGGTGGACCCTGCACATGGTCCCTAGGCCACATCACATGGGCCTTAAATACAAAACAGGTGAGCCCTATCACATGGGCCAAAAATACAAATAGGTGGGCCCCATACATGGCCAAAAATACATCATAAGGGGCCCCACAGATGGGCTGCACCAATGGGCCTCAAATGGGCTTAGACCACGCCAGAAATCATTTCAATAGTTGCAGGTGTACATGTGTATCATGTACACTCATTCAATGAGGCACATGGCCGACTAATGATGATCAGCACCATCCAAATGTTTCCTATGTAAATCGGCACCATCCAACCATTGTCCACATAAATCAACACCGTTCAACCATTGTCCACGTAAACTAACACCATCTAAACATTATCCAACAATGAATCATATCAAAAGATCATCGGGACCATACCACAAATAACAGTGGTGATACTGATTTTCATAGTTAAATTTCTAGTGGGCCCACCACAGTATTTATTTTCCATCCACACTGTTCATGAGGTCACAAGGACCTAAACAGGAAAGGAAAAACAAATATTATACTGAATTAAAACTTTTGTAACCCAAAGGGGTTTCAAGGGTGGGCGTACAACACCACTTAATGTATAAAGCCCAAGGATGAGCTCACCAAATGTATAGACGGTTTGGATAAAACACATGTGGCATGGTGGGCCCACATCCAATCTAATGGACGGCCTGGATAGCATGACTGCTGCACTGTCCAACAAATGGACAGTGCAGATGCAACATGCATCATGGTACGGTCCACATAGTGGCCCACCTTAACGTATATAATATAATATAATACATTATCATATAATATAATATAATATATTACTTTATATTATAATATAACATGACATGAAGAAGGCCACCGTCCAGAGAGTAGTATGGTCTGGACGGTGCAGATCTAATGCATATGTGGTGGTGGGTCCACGCATGTGGCCCACTAATATGATATTATTATTATATATTATATACATTACATATATACAATTTCTATATAAACGTGTGTGTGTGAGTGCAAGGGTCGGCATTGAATGGAAAACGTGTATCACGGTGGGATTGCCCAGATAGAATGAATGGACGGTCTGAACATACTTCACATGCATCATGGTGGGACGTCCACACCTCAGCTGGCCTGACGGAGTGGATATAAAACACTTACCTCAAGGTGGGTCCCACCAAACTTGCTGACGTCAATACACCAGCCGGAAGGCTGGTGTGGGACCCAACATAATATAGTATTTTAATATACATTATATTATATTGTAATATTATATATATATAATAAATAAATATAAATAAAAATAAAAATTTGATGCATCCAACATCCAGCGTCTACTATACACAAGATGAGTCTCACGGATACTGATGCAGCAGATATATCATGCGTGGCCCACCGTCCAGCCATCTGGACGATGGGGATTCCAAAACAGTTGGACGGCATGGGTTGAAACCCAAATATCACGGTGGCCTCTCACCAGATGAAATGCACACCATGGTGGGAGCATCAACTTGGTGACGTCATGCACAGCAACGATGTGCTGCTGGGTTGCTGCCCAGCATTCCAATACGCGGACGGCGTGGATCATATCACGTACATCACTATGGGGTCCACCGTAGCATTTATTTGCCATCCAAACTGATCATACGGTCACACAGACCCGGCTAAGGAGGAAAAATAAATTTCATGATGATCCAAAACATCTGTGATAACCCAAAAGCGTTTCAATGGCAGACACTCAATCCTATTATTTCTTATGATGTGGGCCACCCGAGTTCCAAGTTGGGCTGATTTTTGCAGAGGGCCCACTTCAGGAAGTGTCCCACCCAATGAACGGTGTGGATGTTAAACATACATCATGGTGGGGCCCACGGCTGAGACTCATGGTCGCTGGTCGACCGTCCACGCGGCAGCACCTGCTGCACGTCCCCTGGACGTCAGTGGCAGGGCTGCTGCAGGTATTTTTTTTTTTTTTGAAAAGAACATACTTTCTCGTGGTTTTTCACGTGTGGGGCCCACGTCAGAAGAATCCACCCCACTCAATGGGTTTTATAGTCTATAACCAACACATCAAGTCCAATATTGGGCATTTTTAGGCATGTAGAAAATTTTAAGTGAATTTAATTGGTGAAAATGGCTGTTTGCTAAGGTATGGCCCACCAGAAAGTTGGATTAACTCCAAATGTGGCTCAACGGTTAAAATGAGGTGGCAGATGGAATGGACGGTGTAGATTATATTCACACATTAAGGTGGGGCATACATGAATAGCCCACTCAAAAGTTTAAAATCAAGCTGACACATATTTTTTTTTTGTTTTATTTTATTTCTTCTGCTACCATCAGAACACGCAACTGTCATTTCATACTTAGTGTGTAGCCGCACCCAACGTCCAGGGACGCTTGACGGTCCCATATAAAACATTTTAAGGTGGGCCCCACCTACCAAATGGCTTGAGAAAAATGCATACATCAGGGTGGGGTCCATTTAAGTGGGACACATAGCTATATTATCATATAAAAATGAAAACAAAGATAGGGAGAGAGAGAAGCACCCACTTTTCTTATTCCTCCTAATGCTCCAAAGCTCCAATGGGGCTCCTTTAATGGTGGAGATGATGATCCAATGGTAGAGATGAGAGATAGGGTGGTATGGAGTGGGCCACACATGGATCTTCTCATGGAGAGCTTGGACGTTTCCTCTCCTTGAGAGTTGCTTGGGAGAGTGAGAAATGAGAGAGAGAGAGAGGAGTGGTGATGGAGTGGAAATGGATGGGTTCTTTTTGACTTTTGTAAGAAAAGAATGGGCTAAGCATGGGTTTCATTGACTTTGGGTAAGGAGAGGTAAGGGTGAGTGATAGAGTGTAATGTGTACTTTGATTGATGGGATTGATGTGATGGATTCTCTCGGGTTTTGCAACACGCGGCGTTTTCTTCGAATTGAACGCGGGTCTACATCTCCTGGCCCGCGTATCACCTCGGGGCGTGAGACGCGGCATCGGAACCGCGGCGACGGTGCGATTACACTGGTACAAGTCTCGCGTCAAACCGACTCAGACCGACAGGATCCGTCTCAGGATTGTGCGCAACGCCGATTACAGATTATGAGTCACCGGAATTCGATCAGAATGACCGTGAAAGCCTAAGGAACAGTATGAACCAGGATACGAGTTTTACAGCTCTCCCAACCTAATAAAATTTCGTACTCGAAATTTTTAAAAAAAAAAACAGACAAAGGGGGATGAAACATCATCATGTATATAAGTCAAGGCACAATCAATCTAGCAAAAGGATGAAGATAGCGCTCTCTAATCTCAACCTCGCCCTCTCAAGATACATTATCAATACTATGGTGACCTTACTAATCTTCGGATCTCGGATTAGAAATGATCAAAAATGGAATACTATGTAGCCTCACAATTTCAACGGTAGGGAGCTATATCAGAAAATCTCTAAGTTATTCGAACTTGGGGATCTAACCTTTCTAAGTTCTCAACAATCATAGAGTGTAGGGTAGCTATCAGCCGATATGTGATGTTATCTTCAGGTATTCCCAAGTTATGCTCTGATACCAACTTCTGTCACACCCCAAACCTGAAAATCAGATTCACAGGAATCCCGATTGCCGAATCCGGTGCCGACAGCCTCCATAGTACCCCATTTTTGTCTCCTAGCGTTCACACGCGATATTTCGATCCTGGGGTCCTACAAGGAGGATTTCTTTTATATATATATACATTTAAATCACAATAAGCATAACCACAAGATTACCCAAATCACAAAAGCAACATCATCATCACATATCCACTAATATATTCATTTGAGTACAATGCTAAAGGGAAAATACATAAATCGAAAATCAAGCTCCAGAAGACCGCTGCACACTCCAAGCTCAACACGGCTGCAACCTAACATCACCTGCACGCATCTATCGTGCATAAGCTTATATAAAGCTTAGAGGATGGTGTAAGTGTGTGCACAAGGTAAGTGTCAAGTATTCAATACAAAGTCATAATCATACAATACCGAAAATACTGGTAATCCATAAATGGTATAATGTCAGAATAAGCGGAAATACTGACAAGATCATGAATCATATGATAACAGAGTAAGCGAAAATATAGACAAGCCCATGAATCAATCAATATCAGAATACGCATTATAGAACAGCTATGCAAATAAGGAGTCATAAAGAACTAAATATCAGATGCCGAGGATGCAATGCAATATACAAATCCTGTTAAGTCTATTTAGACCATATAAGTGTAGAAACATAGCAACCTAAAATGTCATATGCCTACGGATGTAATGCAATATGCGATGCAAATGAAATGACCATGCTTAGAGTGTGAAGTCGGGTTGATAGTACGTAGTATCGCAGGCTATGGGGTCTGCCACAATGGACTTCTATCCAAACCAGTCCCATACCTAAATTTGGATAGTCAGACTCAACGTGGTAAACTCCTGATCTCAAATTGGTTGCGCACCCAACCGAAATCCTTGCCATAATGAAGGTACACAACAATTAGTTGCGCACCACCAGCCCGAGTGGATAGTGAATGAATGAATGAATGAGCATGTAATTCCTACTCAATAAGTCCACATATCAGTACGGTTCCTGTCTGGAAAATCACCGGGGTCTAGTACACTCTAAACCAGATCGCCGCCACATCGTGCGCAATAAGGTAAGTGGAAGAGACCTCACTATTTTTCTGCCAATATCGGGCTCGACTCGTCGATAGCGGACCCATTCCTCGAGCTGGTCAGACTCAGCCTAGCATTGCCCCCTACTCTCGGGCGAGTAAGGCCGCACCCCCTTCCAACCGACCACGACACAGTGGAGAGCGTAACCATCTGGTAATCGGCACTCAACGTTCATCTACCCACTCGGTCTAGACGTTAGAGCAACCTCTGGAACTAAGAGGGTTTAGAGACTTTCACCCAGGGATATCTATAGCACCCCATGTATAACAGATTTTCGGTGTCCCATCTGGCCATCCACGATATGCTTGTGGAGGCTACGACCCTGATATCGCTAGGGCATATAGTAATCACAACACACAATGCGAGATGCATGAGTCATACAATCCAATCATGCATCAATCCTACGCATATTGTGCGCTCATGTGAGACAATCACCGCCTATCAGGGAGTCTCATAACAACCAGCACTATGACATATGCAATGGTCAATCATATCTCATAACAGATATGCAGATGATGCGTATGGCCATGTATCATGATGCTATGTAGTCACATACTCATAATCAGTATCAATAATCGGCATCAACAATCGGCCTCGACAATGTGGACATCTAACCAACATTGCCCCAAGGAGTGACCCTCACAGATCCAAACATATAATGGGCCCACGGCCTCACACAAGGGCCTACTATACAACACAATGGGCCTTACTCAAGGGTTACATGTACACAACAGGTGGGCCCTGCTCATGGGCCTAACATACATCACAATGGGCTCCTTTTCCTGACCCTCAAATGATCACAATGGACCTCATCACCTAGGCCTTAATATACATCACATTGGGCCTTAGACACGGACTGAATACACATCACATCGGGCCTCAAATACGGGTCGCATGTTCATTACATTTGGCCTCAACAATCAGAATCGGCAATCGGCCATGATAATTCAAAATCGGCAATCGGCCTTGATCGATAATCAGCCCCGATCGATAATCGGCAATCGGTCTCGATCGATAATCGGCAATTGGCCACAACAAATCAGAATCGGTAATTGGCCTTGATCGATAATCAGCCTCGATCGATAATCGGCAATCAGCCATCAGAATCGAAAATTAACCATGATAATTGGCCTCGATCGATAATCGGCCTCGATCATTGAAATTGACAATCGGCCACAACAATCTGTATCGACCTCAACACTTGGATGGACAAGGCCTAACGGAAGGTCACAATGTGGACATTAAACCGTCATTGCCCATGTGGCCATTTAACCAACATTGCTCCCAAGGAGTGGCCCACATAGAGTTAAACGTATACTGGGCCCATGGCCTCACACAAAGGCCTAATATGCATCGTCATGGGTCTCATTTATGGGGCATATACGCATCACATTAGGCCTCACTCATGCGCCAAATATATAATATCAGGTCGAATCAATAGACCGGATCAAATGGGTCGAGTCACATGGACCGATTCGAATGGACCAAGTTAGATGGGCCGAATCAAATGGGACAGTCAAGTGGGCTGATTCGAATGGGCCACAGTACATCATATCGGGCCTTGAATACACAACGGGTGGGCCTCGAATACAACTCAATGGACCACGCCAAAAGGGCCATAAATCCACAACAAGTGGGCCCTGCACACGGGCCTCATCACATCAAGTTGGGCCTCGAATATATATTACAAGTGGGCCTTAAATACACATCACATCGGGCCCCAACATATGGGTCGGGTATACATCATATTGAACTCAAACATGGGCCACAATGCATAACAGGTGGACCCTGCACATGGTCCCTAGGCCACATCACATGGGCCTTAAATACAAAACAGGTGGGCCCTATCACATGGGCCAAAAATACAAATAGGTGGGCCCCGTACATGGCCAAAAATACAAACAGGTGGGCCCCGTACATGGCCAAAAATACATCATGAGGGGCCCCACGGATGGGCCGCACCAATGGGCCTCAAATGGGCTTGGACCACGCCAGAAATCATTTCAATAGTTGCAGGTGTACATGTGTATCATGTACACTCATTCCATGAGGCACATGGCCGACTAATGATGATCAGCACCATCTAAATGTTTCCTATGTAAATCGGCACCATTCAACCATTGTCCACATAAATCAACACCGTTCAACCATTGTCCACGTAAACTAACACCATCTAAACATTATCCAACAATGAAGCATATCAAAAGATCATCTGGACCATACCACAAATACCAGTGGTGATACTGATTTTCATAGTTAAATTTCTAGTGGGCCCACCATAGTATTTATTTTCCATCCACACTGTTCATGAGGTCACAAGGACCTAAACAGGACGTAGATCGAATGAACGCAACTGAAGATACAAGTACAAGCTACAACGTATACACTTCAATGTTCAATGTTTTCAGGTATATTTGACCCTAGAAAGACCTTAGACTTAGGTTCTTTCGAATGACAAACATAATTGGGTTTCTATACTTTACATAGGCTTAAGTTCGACTAGTCTAAGCCTTAGTTCGACTAGTTTAGGCTTTGGTTCGACCAACCTAAGTTTCCAACAAAAAATCGGATAAAATCTGGTAGTTCCTCAACCAATTGAGCACCATCCTCAACAAGTCGTGGACACTGGCTCGACCAGTCAAAGGTGGCCCGACTCGAAGTCTAGCAATGTATTTTAGGCACCCTCGACTAGTCAAAGGCTGTGCTTGACCAGTCAATCAGGCCACTCGACCAATCAAAGAACAGTTTGATCCGATCGCGCCTAAAATTTAAAATTTAGTTGCTTCTTCGACCAGTCGAAGGAGACCTTAGACCAGTCGAAGCAACAGTTTTCTAACCTATAAATAGAGGTCTTTTCTCACTCCGAATGGTATCATTCAAGCCACGAAAAGTCTTCACTTTGAGAGAGAAAAGTCTCTATCTTCTTCAAGTTATAGAACAGTATTTTAAATTCTTTATAATAGCTTTTTGTTTTGTAATTTCTAGATCTCTTTCATGAGTCATATGTTTTAAAGGGAACTTTTGTTCTTCCTTTTGAGATCTTAGAAATTCAAACAAGTAGCCCAGGTTTGAATTAAATTAAAATCAATTTAGAACCTAGAACCCTTCATTTTGATTATTGGACATTGAACATTGAACATTCGTCATCAACCGACGCGGTTCTACGGGCTACATCATTCAATCGTCTTCAAGAAGAAGATACGTATTCAATTTTATTTTATTTTTTTATTTATTTGAGATAGCTAGAAAATTTCATATGTTGGTTTGACTGAAATAGCCAGAAAATCTCAGTGTGTGGGGTTTGTAATTGTAATAGCCCATTTGAAAACACAATTGTATAGGTTTTAAGGTGAACCTGAGAAAACCTTGTTTCATAGTGAACACCAATATCACGTGGTTTATGATTATTGGGAGTGGAGTAAGTGTGACTGTTTGAGAACAGTTGGTGTACACACCGAACCACTATAATTCCTGGTGTTTATGTGGTGAATGATTTTTATTATGTACATCTGGTGAATGTTTGTAAATTTTTTATGCACATGTGGTGAATGCTTGTAATAGATAGCTGCATTTTCTTTTTTCCTTTTGTTTTAGTTTGCAATCTTGATCCTTACTAGTTCATGATAAGGTTGTCCTACCTAAAACTTTAGTTTTTGGTGTAAGGTTGTCCTATGAACACGGTTTGAATTAATTTCTCAATACTATTACAATTAAGATCTCTGATTATGTTCTGATTTATTTATTCTTCCAGTACTTTAATTTTTATTTGGCATAATCCTATTCAACCCCCCCCCCCCCCCCCCCCCCCCCAGGACTGTAAGCTCATCTCTTTCAATTTATCATACCTATAGTTGAAAAGTAGCTCCTTTTCATCTGCTCGCTCTTTCAAGGCCTTGAATTCCTCCATCGTTGCTGCTCAAGCCAATGGGATGGATGGCTCAACTTCGGTCAGTTTCGTTGCTGAGCTGACCTTCACCTTGTCTAGTGCGGCCATCAACCTGTTGACCTTAGCCTTTTCCCTATCAAGGTGCGGCCGCATCACCTCCAGCTCAGCCTTCACCCAAGCTACCTCCTTCTTGGCCTCCTCCGCCTCTGCCTAGATCTTCAGAGCCGTCAACTCCTCCCCATATTTCTCCAAGGAAGATCTAAGCTAATCGGCATTGGCGGTCTTGGCGAGAAGCTTTACATCTATCTCCTCGCTCTCCTCCCCGACGCAAATCATCACTCGGTGAGTAAATAAGATCACAGGGGCGAAATGAAGAGAAAATAAAAAAATACATCAGATAACATCAAATTGTGAAAGGAAGTATAATGCAAGGGAAAGTGCTCTACCTTATAAAAATTCAGGGCCACCTTGGCCAAGAAGTTGACCAGATGCATCTTCATCAAGGTCGTGATCTCGACCCTATGTGTAGTACCCTAGGCCCTACTCGGCTTCGTCCGTCTTCTGACCAGAAGAACTGCCCTCTTGAGCTTGGGCCAAGGGGGGCTAAGCCTCTGTGGTAGGAATGACCTCCTGTGTAGGAGAAGGTTCCAAGTCCACCACCTCTGGAGCCACCGGAGGATTTTTGCTAGTGGGGGCGTCGTGGGCACCCCCTTCGATGACAGCCAAGCTCGACTGCTCCACCGTGGGCTGACCAATGCCCGACATCGATCTGTCCACACCTCATAGGTCGGAACCAAAAAGGTACCTTGCCAGTGCATGCCTCCTCGAGCACACCATACCATCATTGCATATCTTACTCGATCTCCGTGCCAACATCCCCTTTCCACATTAATGACGAACTAACTTGACCTCCCATGCACAAAATGTCATTGATCCGATCTCACTACACCGACTTACTTCCCGAGCTTACGTAGTCATCTTGGAAGTAGGGGGGCTACTGTTATTGGAAAAAATGAACTAATCAAAAAGATGAGGTCGGCTCGAATATTAGTATACGTCGTGTGGTCGGCTAGCGCCGATCATAACCAAGGAGCTCCTCAATGGCTAGAGTAGTATTGATCCAACACTAGGAGATTTGCCAGCCCGTTGTCTTAGTCCGCCAGAAGATGAAGTATCTCCGCTTCTTGTGTAAGGGGACGAGCTCCGAGCCCTCTCACGGTCCCATCCATTTCTGAGCTCTTGTTGAGCTCCTGCTGAGGTCTTTTGAAGGTCATCCGAGCTATAATCCCATACGTAGGGCTGCATGGCTCGAAACTTACAAGGAAGTCCTTACAATGTACGATAAGATGAAGATGATGGTCATCCTTGGAGCTAGTTCGGCTCTGTTGCTTATATATATGGCTATAACCCAAGAACTCGATAGCTGTAACACCCTGGTTCTCGAAACCCGAGGATGGTCGCTCGAGTACGAGAACCCGAGGGTTGCGCTATGAAGTGGACTAACATATATCTAAATAGCGGCAAATTCCATAACAGAGAGTAAGGCAACATTGCATAAACTAAGGGTATCAAGAATAACGACAAGGAAGCTTAACACATGTAAATGGGAGTAGAATGAAATCCCACAATACGAGAAATGTTTTATTAGAATTCAAGCAAGATACAAAATCTAAAATATGAAAGCAAGTAAATCCTAAATTATTAGTCGAGCTCCAACAGCTCAACCGTAATGTCATAGAGTTCTTCCTCGCCAAACTCCACCACAGCCATCCCTGGAATCCTGTCATAGGGTTCTCCACTTGTTCATCATACCTGCGTCTATTTGGTGCAACTGCACGATGGGTGAGTGAAAACTCAGTGGGAATTTTCCTCATAGATTCAACCATAACACATAAATCCAAAATAGATCAACAATTCATATTTAACTCATACGGCAATACAACTAACAATGCGATTGCATGAATGTATGAATGTATGTTCAAGTCACAGATCTGTGTATGCAATCCAGCTGTCAAAATAAAAGACCGCCCACGGTAGGTAGACTACTTGGAAAAGGCCATGAAGGTGAGTGCACCCAAGGACGACCTCCTGAAAAAATACTCAGGGTATGCCCGAGGAGGTATAAAATCCTGGAAAAGCCCCATGTAAAGAAAGAGGAGCCCAAAGTGTACAAGTGCACAAACCTGATAGTTGGACTTAGGTAATGGAACCTGACACAACCCAACAAGATGTGACTTATAATGCACACTCGAAAAAGTTCACATGTCATGCGTGGATGTTATGCACCATGACACATATGTACATTACTTTGATAGAATAGTAATGACATTCAACTTCCAATAGGAAATATCCAACTATGCATTCCATACGTGCTTCCATGATTTCTTTACATTCAAAGGAGGGCACACTAAGTATCATGTAAATTCTCAAGTGAGGTCACATCATTAACTAAGAGTTCATCCATAAGTACACTACATGCAGACAAATTCTCATTTTCCATATTGTAAGAACTATTCACAAGATTGTACCTACAAAATTAGAGATTAAAAATATAGAAAATCATGAAGGTAATGTCTCATTACACAATTCACAAATAATCTAGTATGAAAGCTTTCTTTTCTCATCACGTCTGATGGGGATATACACATAGGCAAATGATTATAAATGTGGCATGAAATTTTTAAAACAATACATCATACACATAATTATAAGAAAACATGGCATTAAAACAATTTCTTCATAAAGGTTAAGATAACTAGGAATTAATATTTTTCTAATATACTCTACATTAAAGAGTTAATCCACATGGAAATTAGTGAATGGAAGAAGCTATAGGGGATGCTCCTCACCTCAATTGCATGAGGTACGTCTATGAACACCTAGTTTGAGATTGATTGAAGGAAAAGGTCTTTCAAATATATTTGTTGCAAACAGTCCCTAAGTTGGATGGTTGCTTCCGTCAGGTCCTTCCGCTTCACAACTGATCCAAGTTATTCAAAGATGACTGATCCCGAGAACACGGTTGTGATCTCCAGAGAGCTTGGTCGGCCTTTCTAGAAGATGGGGTTGATGCAAAATCGTCGAGACCGCAACTGAGTTACTCCAAATCTCGGGCTGATCAACCAGTTGTTGTGGTTGAAATGGCTCTCCACCTCACACTCTCTTTCTCTCTCAGCAAGAAAATGAGTCAGGATTTGATACTGATTCACTGGTTGGGTGGCTGAGTCGAGTTGCTACAAGGCATGCAACTCGCTCCAGCGGCTGACCCGATTTCTCTCCCACCTTCTCTTTCTATTTCTATCTTTCTCTCCTTTCTTTCTCAATGTGTTCCTCCTCACTTTCAGTTTTCTCATAGAAGCTGGATGACTTAAGCTAAGTCGAGTTGCAACCAGACCTACAACCTGCTCCAGCGGCGCCTAGGCACCTCATTTCTCTCTCTCTCTCTCTCTCTCTCTCTCTCTCTCTCTCTCTCTCTCTCTCTCTCTCTCTCTCTCTCTATTTCTTTTCTTTTGCTATCTATCTTGGGAGTCGCCTTAATACGCGGCTACTTATAGCCTATCCGCTTCTGGAAAGATCCCCAGTTAATCGTAGGGATTAGTTAGGTGATTTGCGGTAGAAAAATCGAGAGTTTCTACTTTAGAAATTATTTTCTTTAACTAGCGATTGTATGGGTCAGAACGGTTATTATGGATGTGATTTTGGTGAGGTGGGACGCACATCGGATGGTCTAGATTTTTCATCCGATGTGCTTTTAGAAGCTTTGGGTTTTTCGACTGGTTTGAAGAAGATGACTGACGATCATGACATTTTCTAGTTGGGCGATGATCCAAAGATCAGAGCCGTTTGGACGGCCCTGATATGGCCTAAAAGTAAGGTGGGGTCTATCTCATGGTGCAAGGAGAGCTGTTAATTAAGACAGCTACTCGACAAGTGAAAAACCCACCGTCTCCCCAATATCTCGCCTATTTCTCATTTGCTAGGGGAATCTCGCAGAACCCTAATCCCAACGCTCAGGATGAGCTTGAGAGAAGTTTCTAGGCATCCATGAACGGACGAGATGCATCTTTCCTCAATAAGGAAAGATCCTTTTTCGCTTTCTGCCGAGTAGGGGTACGTTTTCGAAAACCATGGGGCTGATGGGGCTCGGGTTGCGTATGTGGATTCCTCCTGCCTATTTCCAACGCTCGGATCTGCCAGAGGGGCGGTGCACGTGGCTCTATCTCCTTCGTCAGAGACTTTTCTTTGCAATATAGGTTCAGACGCTGACCGCGCTGACATAGGGAACTTTCAATCCCAGGTAACACTGGGGTTAGACTTAATAGGACCCTATCTATCAGATGAACGGTCTGGATTGGATTTCCATATTCAGAAAAATGTCCAATCACACTATCAAACAGACAATGTTTTTCAAACGTCGTTACTGGCGAGAAAAGAGAGAAAAATCTCTCTTCTTTTAGGTTTATCGGGTCAGCACGGTTTCAAACCGTGCTGACGGTTTCGGTGTACTGCAAGTAAGAGTGGGTTATGCACACGCACGCCACAAGTGGGGCCCACGTAGATGTTTTGAGAAATCTACTCCGTCCAATGGGTACACCACTCCCTGAAATGGTATACAGCCCAAGATGAGGAAAATCAAAAACTCAGGCAGGCCATATCAAGGAATTGTGATCCTTTTGTGTTGATTTCTATTAATCTAATGGTCAGATTGATTTCAATCCGAACCCTAACCGTTAAAAGAGCCTTGGGAATTTGTTTGGATGATTAGGACATTTCATGGCCTACGATGGATGGTTAGATGATTTAGGTTACCCTTCAAACATATTTTAATGCTAGTAGTATCCCCTAATGGTTACCCAAATTACCACAAAATTTCATGGTCACCAAATGAATGATTCAATGAACTATCTTGAAGACTAACGGATGGATGGTCTACTCGATGGATGACAACTATTCTTGATTGTTAGATTGATGTATGATTGAGTTCATAGGTTGATCTTGAGATGTTTATTACACCTAGTGGTCAGATTTAGACATGAACGATGCTAAATTTTCCAATACAAAATGCCAAGTTAAGTTACATAGTAACACCCGAGTACTGAAAAGTACGGGGTGTTACAATAGTAGATTGGGTTATATTGGAAAAATAACCAACATAGCCTACAGAGTGCCTAGTCCAAGCAAAACGTTGTCAAAACGGCCATGGGATTGATTCTGGAGGTCCGCTCGGATGCTCAACCTCGGCCTCTGACCACTTGTGTCTTCAGAGCTTAACCACTTGATCTTATCATCGTCGATGATCTCGCTAAACGGTTGAGAAACAGTTGCCATCCACACCGACTATTTAGGGAGTGTTTCTCCCCACGTAATCAATTCTTACCCTATAAATAGAGGTCCCATCTACAGTGAAAGGTAAGCACCAGTAAACCCTCCACACTACCAGACCAAGATTGCTTGATTTTGACTTTTACATCAGAGGGTCCCCCTGCTATAGCCAGGGTCTCCTTTCTCGTCTTTGTGTGAAGGTACTCGAAGGTCCAATGAGGGTTAATCAAATTTTCGCATCAACACAACTCTCAAAGAACTATCGGGATCCATCTAATACACAACCTCCATGTCCCACGCATATGAGTGAGTATTTTTTTAATCAGTAAAAATAGTTACCAACTTGCTGAAAATTAGTTAAATTGTTAAAAAGAAAAGAGTCCCGAGAATGTTACCGACTTGTAGTGCGGAACTGCAAACCAATCAAAGAAAAGAGAATACATTGATTTGGAAAGACAAATGAAAGTTAGCGATAATGGAAAGACAATATTTGATGTGTAATTGTACTTTTATTGTATGAATAAAGATAAAATTGATTGAAGAATAGCAAAAACTGTCTTAGGTATTGCTGTATGAAGAGGATAAAAGATTCCAGAAAATGGATTTTAGGTAGAGAGGTATTGCTATATGAAGAGGAGAGAAGATTTCAGAAAATGGGTTTTTGCACAATAGGATATGAGAAAGATTACAAAAAATGGGTTTACATTGCAGGGGTATTTTCGTCCAAAAAAAGGTAATGGTTTATTCTTGGAAAGTAAAGTTTGAGAGCATTCAGAAAAGCCAGTGGGTGAAATGTGTGATTTACAGTGGGAAAAATCTCTGCGGATATCAGCGAAAGCCTTTGGCAGGAAGTTCTTATACAAGAATGTTAGGTGAGGCCCACTGCAATGTATGTGAGAAATCCATTCCGTCCATCTGTTTTGCGAGCTCATTTTAGGATGTTCGACCAACAATGAAGTGGATACAAAACTCAAGTGGGTCACACAAGAGGAAAAATTGGAGAAAGAAATTCCTACCATCATAACCTTTATGAGCTCCACTTGATGCTTATATGCTATCCAAACCGTCTAAAAGGTCATTCCCAATGATATGAAGTGAAAACACCAAAATGTTAGCTGATACAAAAAATGGATGGACGATGTAGATGAAATACATACATCACGGTGGGCCCACATAGCATCGACCACTAGCCACCTTGCTAACTGCAGTGTCATTGGCCAAACCGCGTCCCCATATGGGACGCAAATTTCATGGGAAAACCTTCTACATGAAGCCCAGTGCTAGAAATCTAGGTGGGGCCCACCATGATATTTTTGTGTAATCCACCTCGTCCATCTGTTCTGTGAAATCGTTTTAGGTCATGGGGCCAAAAATTAGCATGATCCAATACTCAAATGGGCTAAAAAAGTGAGGATTGGACATCCATAATTGAAATGTTCATGGGGCCACGGAAGTTTTCAACTAGGCTACTATTTATGGTTTGAGTTCATCTCACCGGTAATGACGTTATAGACAGTATTGATGGCATGTAAACATCATTGTTGACCCCGGGAAAATCAAGAAGGTTTTAACGATAGTCGTTCCAGTCCCACTACTTTCTGTGGTGTGTTCAACTTAAGCTTTAGATGTGCATCATTTTTTGGATCATGCTTTAAAATGATATATATATAAAAGTTGATGGACAGTGTGGATCTAACACATAAATCATGGTGGGCCCAAATAACTGTCATATGTTAAAAGTTGGATTGTGTATTACATAAAGGAGAAAATCTATATCGCAAAGGGCAATTTTGGATTAAAAAAATAATCACGAAGCGCACTCTTGATCCGCCATTAAGCTAGAGCCCGGTAGCCGAAAATTTTTGGCATAAAATGAGGGAGAGATTTCCTTGTTCCGCATTAACACTACTAAACATCCAACGCTTTGCAAACTCGGCATTAAGTGAAAAAATTAAGTTTTAACAAACTGGTCCGTTTTATTCCATCTAAAATTCCGTCCGTTTTATTTCATCTAAAATTCCACGGAAAAAAGGGTGGGGCGGTGTGGAATAAACCCTTGCGAAAGACGGGATTCCTGATACACACACTGCCCCCTACCCCGCTTTACATTCCTGTTACACACATTGTCTCCTACCCCGCCAGTCTTTAGCCACAATTAGGAGGGCTTTAGCAACAATTAGGATGATGGGTCACCATGATGTATCTGTTTATCTATGTCGTCACTTTTCTTAAAAATATAGACAAATCCAACGCTCAAATGGGCCACACTAAATAGTAAGATTGGGTTGCGTTAGATGCAAAAGATATTTGTGGTGTGGTCCACTTGAGGGTTGGATCTTACTCATTTTTGGGCACGTACGTTAAAATGATATGAGAAAAGGGATGGACAGTGTGGATACACAGATACATCACCCCATCTGCCTGTTCCTGGCTAGAGCCGGGCGAGGTAGGACGCACTCCGCATCCTTTTAAGAAAGCTTTGACGAAGGAAGTTGGGTTTGGTTGGGCGGTTTGGGTGGACTTTGAAATCCACCCTTACCATCAGGTTTGTCACCCCCTTTTAGGTAAAGGGCTTAAAATTCAGCATTATTTACGATTCAAGTAGACCAACAGGGTACAGGACAATACTCACCCGTGATATTGTTTCCCTTGACGTTTCCATTTGAATGGTCCGATTTCTAGGCACGACAGACCCAACTTACCTTTTAATAGGGTGGCTTGTTAAAAAATTAAAAATATATATATAAAAATAAAATAAAATAAAAAGAAGAAGCGCGGATGTAAATTATACATAATTGAGGTAGTATTTCGTAAATTTCTTATTTATAAAATAATGGAATTTTATGCTACGCCCACTCTTGGTTCACGTTAGGCTAAGGGAAGAAAATAAGTTGACCGAATTAATCCCACACCAAAAAAACTATAAGAGATGTCAATCTTTTTTTTCACAGCCCACCATGATGGTTATATAAATCCACTCCATCCATTAGATGCCACATCAAAATCTAGACCCAACACCCAAAATTCAGGTCCCATCCATAATTTAGATAAACCACACCAAGGGAAACAATATAGAGGGGTAAGTGTTGCCTTATACACTTTCTAATTGTGTTGTTCACCTGAAATGTGGATGAGGCTGATTTTTTTAACCTTGGGCCTCACATGGACTCACCCTATGGATCGTCAGGGTGAATTTCACATAAACATCACAATGAGCCCACCCAATTTTAATCATATTCTTAATTGATTGCGAGTTGAACTATGATCTGCCCAATAAACATGATATGTTCTGAAAACGGTAAAAACGCATTACAATCTAATGAGATGTGGCAAGGATGTGGAGCCAGTTACATAGTAATCCAGCCGGTGAGAGCTGGCCCCAAAATACATATAACTTTACTATTAAAACTGATTAGACCCTAGAATTTGATTCCAGGTTTTAAATAATTAGACATAAGACTTGAAAGGACCCAACCTTAGCAAAATCTGGACCCGATTAAACGGAGTTTAGGTATTATGGAATTAACCCAACATGTTGACGGCCTCAGGGAATATATGCATATGAAAGATCCATGCCAATCATTAGGCACTCTATTAATACATGTGCCCTAGCCTAAAACTTAGGCAGATTGGCCATTTAATAGGCGGACCTATTTGATTTTTGGATCTACATGTGTGACACACTACATGTACAGTTTGGTCAGTTTGGTTGTCAAAATTCAACAGCTAAAATTAAATGATTAGGGCCATCCAAGTAATGGGATTTTTTGCAGAGGATGTGGGCCCATGGCTTAGTAATCCAGCCATTAATGGCCTATTTGGATACAACCAAATAAATTACTTTTTAACTTATTTTAAATCATTAAGTTATATTTTCAGTTTCTTTTTTTTTTCTTTTTTTTTTTAACTTTTAAACTTTTCTCACTCAACCACTGCCGTTATCAAGGGAGGTCCATTGTCCCTGTCAAAGGTGAGGCCCACACGATGGACACACCACATCAAAGATGGGCGCCACATGATAGATGACCATATATTAATGTGGGCCCTCATAATGGATGGTCCACATTAAGGTCAATCCCTAATGATAAATAAACCACATCCAAAGCCGACCGGTATAATGGACAACCTACTTCAAAGGTGAGCCTACATGATGGATGGTCCACATCAATGGTGGGCTCTGCATGATAGGCAGTGGACATTGATGTTAGGCCCTACATGATGAATGGCCCACATTGAGGTGGGCCATAATGATGGATGGGCGCACATGATGGACAGTCCACATTGAAGGTGGACCCCATATGATGGACGGTCCAATGGGCTTCACAAGATATATGACCCACATCAAGGGGGGCCCCACATGATGGACGTCCCACATCAAAGGTCACCCCTAATGATGAGTAGCCCACATCCATGCTGGGCCCACATAATGGACAACCCACATCACATGATGAATGGTTCACGTCAAAGGTGGGCTCCAGTTGTACAAGCCTGAAAATGAAGCAGATCCAAGGTTCAAGTACACTGCAGGAAGTGGCGATGATAATGACGCCTACCATTGAAACCTTCCTAAGGCCCACTGTAATGATTAATTGCCATCCAACCTATTCATATAAGCTCACATAGACATGAATGAAGGGATGACACAAATACCAGCTTATCCAATACTTTTGTGGCCCTTCAAAAGTTTTCAACGGTAGGTGTTTAATCCCCACTGTGGTCCACATGAGCAATGGAACTGCCTCATTTTTGGGCTTGTACCCTAAACTGATATGAAGAAATAGATGAACGGTGTGGATGAAAACCATACATCACTGTCGCCCTCAGAACACCTGACCCTTACCAACTAAGGGACTAAGCGGGGTAGTACCCAAGCGGCTTCGATGCTTAGGTGAGGCACTGCAGGCAATCCTCAGGCAGGGGAGAAGGTTTTGAGTCCGACCAGTCGGATTAAAATAATTTCTAACCTTTCATGTTCATGAAACATCCAACATATATGATATGTTAACCCCATCATAAGGATCACCTTGATCAAAACTTACCTTATACCCATCAAGGAGACCACTTTTATTTTGCTATTTACTAATGACTAGAAACTATCTACTTTCTCTCGCCCATGTGATGAGAAAATGGGACTTATTTTTACATAATGTGATCCTCATGGTGGGGCCAACCTATTTGAAGAGTGGATGTGCCATTTAATAGGTTAGAAGTTATCTTCTGGGTGAACGGTAACTTGTGGTACAATTGGTGTAGCTTGAAACTTCTCATTCCTTGTAGTATCCAAACCCTATGAGAATGGGACTTAGCAACCCTAAGCTTTGTGGGGACCATCCTCAAGAATGCGTTATATCTATGCTGTCCATATATGTTCATTCGTCCAAATTTAGGGCATGATCCCAAGTCTAAATGTTAAGTAGACCACACTGCAGAAACAACGAGACTGATGACACTCAATGTTGAAACCTTTCTATGGCCTGTTATAACCCATTCATGAGGTCACCATGAATTGGACAAAGGGAGAAAATAAAAATAAAACAAAAATCAGATTGGTCCAAAACCTACTGCTATCCTAAAGATTTTTACTGCTGGCCCTCAAACCCTGCTCTTTCTTGTGTTATGATCTATTTGAGTGTTTAAGTTGCTGCATTTTTGGATCCGTGAGAAATATAGGAATGGAATACACACACACGGAATAGGATTGGGTACTGAGTTGCTCAGTACACTTTTATCGTACTGAGTAAACTCAGTTGGGCCTACCATGAATGTATGTGAGTTATGCACGCTGTCCATCCGTTTTATCAGATCATTTTAGTGGTTGATTCTAAAATATAAGTATTCCCAAATCTTAAGTGGACCACACTAAAGGAAACAAGGCGAATAATGACTTCCACTGTTGAAACCTTGCTAGGGCCCACAGTGATGTTTATTTGTCATCCAACCTGTTCATAAGATTACACAGACATGGATGAAGGAAAAAAACAAATATCAGCATGATCCAAAACTTCTGTGGGCCCCAAGAAATTTTCAACGGTAGAATTTCAGTTGTCACTATTTCCGGTGGTGAGGTCTACTTGAGATTTGGATATATCTCATTTTTGGGATCAAGCCATATAATTATCTGTTAAAATGGATGGACGGAGTAGATAAGATATGTAAATCACGGTGGATCCCACATAGTTTACTCAGTACGCTTATCCCACTGAGTTATTCAGTACGCAATCTGCTTCCCACACACTGGCAATGGACCGGGCTGGGGTAAGTCTCGGCCCAGATTTTAAACTGTTCCAGGCCAGGTATTTGAGCCAATCTTAATCAAAATTCCGATTTTTCTGGCTTGAGCCCGGCCCATTGATACCACTAATTACGGTGGACTAGCTGCAGGGAAATCGGCTTCTTTTGATACTCTAACAAAGTATGATGCATGGTTCATAGGCACTTAAAGTTACAGACATTATTTTACATATACCATACAACTACTAAAATTAAACGGTCCAAAGTATGGTAACCAGTGTAAATGTATCATGAATTAAAAATCAAGCTTATCTAATTATCTAACAATTGAATTGGTGGATGTATATTAGACGGTGGAAAAATGAAAACTATCCAACAGTCCTTAATCCCATGAACAAGAGTCCAAGTCTGCGAATAAGAGGATAGGATTGTTAAGAAAAGTAAATTTGATATAGTGACAGTGGAAAGAAATCTATGAAGCTTTATTTGGGCGCCTGTGTACCTAGCTTCTCATGCAATCTGAATGAGTACCAAATAACCGGGGTCACTGCCAAAATCGTGAACAAAACCAAATTAACGATGGATTTGGTCTGTTGCATGGCTGTCGCTGTTTAGCACATTGCAAATATTAAACAACAGATGGAATCCGCCGCACGCTAAAATTTCTGCAAATAAAAGTAAAAAAGTGCAGGATTATTTATTTATTTATTTTAATCTGTCATACCTGATATTCATCCAAAAGAAAATTCACATGATTGTTTAACAAGAATCCCATTCACAAAATTCAAAAGATTTTGCTGAATATGAAACTGAACTAAATCATTTTGGGTGTGTTTGGATGCCAGTTGGCCTAAATAGCAAACTTAACTATATATTTAGTAAATAGCCAAAATTGGTTCAGCGATAGATGAAATAAGGTAATGTAAAGAATATCATCTGCACTGAAAACTAAACAAATGATCATCATAATTATATCCCATCAATTAAAATACAAATCCAGGAGATACTTTTATTCTCGACATCTATACAAACATGCAAATGAAACAAAACACAATTAAAACAAAAGAGAAATGGTAAAGATGATAGGCCTATAACTTGTGCTTCCATTGATGTTGCATCGTGAATGCTAGCATGATAGTCCTGAACATTGAGAGATTGCATTAGTTTTATATAAACACATTTGATAAAGTGACAAATGCAATCCCAAGATTTGGGTCGTTTACTTGGCTTTTTGCCATAAATTCCTTGAAGTTATCGGTCATAAATATTGAATTGCCATTGACCTGAAAAAATATGCAGTATTAAACAATTTGTGACTGAAACTGGAGTATCATCAAACAATTTAGCTCCTGAAAAGCAAAGAGAACAAACTCAAGTTACAGCCAAAGATGAGAAAATAATTGAGATAGAAAAGCTTAAGAAAAATAAAAACCAATAATTAAGAAAACTATTAAGTGTGTAGAATGTACTTAGCAACTAACCTGAAGCAATGTATCCGTAAGTGCCTGCGAATGTAGTCCAGTTGGAGGAATTGGGTATAAGCAATGATGCAGTTAAAGTTAGAGACACTAGCCTCAAGTTCTGAATTCAACAGAATGTTGTTGCTTGATAGGTCTCGATGGACAATCGGTGGGGTGTAATCATGGTGCATGTAAGATAAAGCATGGGCCACACCTTCAATAACCTTCATCCTTGAGAGTCCAGTCCAACTGTACAGCTCCTGCATTGTTGCTTAGGATGCTTGTCAAGCTTCCCCTTTCCGTGTACTCTTACACTAGAAATGAGCACTGAGCATGGGAACAAAAGCCATAAAGCTTCACAATTTTGCGATGGCGGATTTCTGTTAATGTTGTTATCTCATTCCTAAAACTTCTCTCGAGGACCAAGACTTCTATGTTAGTTTTTAACCATTTAGAAACTAGTGGTAACTTGTCCTCCCTTTAAATCCGATTGAAAATAAATGAGCTCCCTGATCTGATTGAAAATAAAGGCAAATACCAATCTGGTTTGAAACAATATTAAAATAACTGTTGAAAGAACCATATGTATCACATTTTAAGCCCTCCAACACGATTCAGTGTTCATCCAATAACATGGAGTAAAAAAAGTACCCGACTGCAATAACCAAGTTCTTATCCATTCCCCATCCATGTTGTTGTTGCCCACCAAAAAGAAAAAGAAAAAGGTATTGATTCGTGGGAAGATGAAGCTGCAACAACCTAAAACAAACAAAGAACTATTAAAATGGAATAGCCATCCACAACAAAGAAACAAAAAAAAAAAAAAGGGAAATGTATTTGTTACCTTTTCTTGCAATGTATCATTAGGGTACAATTTTTTTTTTAAGAGGACAATCTTCTTCACTTGCTTTGAGGTTTGGTTGGATGACAAAACCTCACTCTGTAATGTGAGCTTTTTCCTTGAAAAAACAGAAACGACAAAGTGGCTAATGGCTGACTTTTTAGTTGCTCCAAATTCATCTTTCCTTCTAGAAGGGAAGGGAATCTTGGGTTTTGTCAAATATGAAGAAATATTGAGTCCTTTGTTTGGCCAAAATCAATGACCCATAGAAAATAATAAAAAACCACATACATGTGCATGAAAGATAGAGCACTAAAGAAAATAAACTAGTTGAACTCACCACCTGGAATTTACAAAGTGGGGTATGTGTGAGATTTGTGCACTCACCATGGCTTCAAAATTGTTGTCCAAGAGAATGTTGGCAGTTTGAATATCGCGATCTATAATCTTCGGGTGGCCTGGCAAGTAAAGAGAGAAAAAATACAAAAGGAAATTAGAGAAGATTAATATCATGCATTGCTGACTCATCCAATCCGGTTCGATAATCTTCGAGTGGCCTGACATGATTTACATGCTGAGCTGTGGACCGACCATTTGGATGGCTCGAATGTCACACAAATGTTGCACGTGTGCATGTGTGGGAAGGTGAAGGGTGGGGTTACGGTCCATTGAGGCACATGGAAACATTCGGATGCATATGCACGTACATACACAAAGAAATGTGAATTACTTACAATCTTCGTGAAGGTAGGCAAGTCCTTTGGCCAATCCTAATGCAATCTCGAGTCTGGTAGGAAAATCCATGGTGGGAAGACCCCTTCCTGTAATCACGAATTACACCAGGATGAATTCCTGTCCGTTGATTGCAACTCCCCAACTCATCCACCATATATGTGGCTAAACATATCGTAATCCTTAGCCAATTTCAAATAAATTTTTTGAAAGACAACAATTGTATTAAAAACAGAAAGATACAAAAAGAGAGGGAGTCCGCTGAGGTTGCAGACTCTAAAAACCAAAAAAGGTGAGATCACAATCCTTCATGGAATCTACATAAGTGGCCCATTCTATGATGAGACGTTCAGACTTGGAAATGACAACTTCTACTGTGTTAGAGACATCCGAGAAACATCTCCCATTTCTTTCTTCCCACACGGACCACCAAATCGCAAGAATGGCCATCCTTCATAATCTGGTCTTCTTCTTGCCTATATTTATCCCATGCCAAGCAAAGAGGAGAAGATCCGATGCGCCAGGAACACACCAAGAGATGTTGAACCGAGCACTGAATTCAGACCAAATATTGGAAATAAAAGGGCAATGCACGAGGAGATGGTCGACTGTTTCTTCGTTCCTCATACAACAAAGACACGTGTTAGGAAGGATCATCCCCTTTTTTATCAAATTGTCAACTGTTAGAATTTTCTTCTTGCTAACTAGCCAACCGAAAACGACGATCTTAGGGGGAGCCGGGTATTTCCAGATGTGGGAAGGCTGCTAAAATTCTATAACAAACAGTTTGCTGTGAAGCAGCTGATATAGCGATTTGACAGAAAATCTTCTGCAAGACTTGTCCAGTCACCAGATTAAACTATTGTCGTTTGTCTGAATTGGTGTGGCAGCATAAATGCATTCCAAAAAATCCGTATACTCAGTTACCTCCCAGTCTTGTAAATTCCTTCTACAATTCAGATTCCAAACAATCTCATCTCCAGCAACAGAATAGCAGTCGGCCACAGTAATACCTTTGGAGGAAGCAAGACAGTGAATGTTCGGGAATCTAGCTTTGAGAGGGACCTCCCCACCCAGATATCTTCCCAGAAACTGATATTAGAACCCTTCCCGAGCTCGAAACCGATGCCTTTGAGAACCATCTTTTTCATTTTAATGATACCCTTCCTAATTGCCAACGCCCTATAGGTCGAAGAGTCTTTAGTCTACCACCCCCACCCACAGATTTTCTTTTGATAATAATGTTCCAAACATTCTCATTTTCCAATGCTAGTCTCCAGATCCACTTCCCTAGGAGAGCCCGATTCATTGTCTTAAGTTCTTTAACCCCTACTCCACCTTCTTGGATTTGATTACACACTTCTTTCCAATTTAATAGACGAAAATTCTTCTTATCTTCCCTACCTTGCCAAAGGAAGTCCCGTCTTAGATTTTCGAGGGTAGCCAAAACCAAGCCTAGGCATCTGAAGACAGACATGATGAGGGTGAGGCGACCACCCGAGGATAGGTAACAACATTTCCATCTAGCAAGATATTTCTGAAATCTTGCTCTAACTTTCTCCCAGAGGTACTTAGGAGGCGAGCCAATACAAAGGGGGAGGCTGACAAAGGTAGTCGTAAGGAAGGCCGCAGTGTAATCAAAAGCTTCAACGTATGAATTGAGCTCCTCTATCTTCATATTGACCCCGTACATCTTGGATTTCGCTAAGTTGACTCTCAATCTGGATACAGCCTCAAAGCAGCGGATCATTGTACAAAGGTAATCCACCTTATCTGGGCTAGCTTTAGAAAAAATCAAAGTGTCATCCGCAAACTGAATGTGAGAGATCGGGATGGGCATACCTTTCATTTTACACCCAGAAAGAAAGCCTTCAAATTGACCTTTATGCAGCAATCGGGAAAGGGCTTCTCCTACAATGAGGAAGAGGAACGGAGATAAGGGGTCTCCTTGCTGTAAACCCCTCGAACTCTTGAAAAATTCTTGCGGGGATCCATTGATAAGAATCGAAAAGAAGGCCGATCCAATGCATTCTTTGATCCACCCTCCCCATTTGTCCCCAAATCCCATCCGCAACATCATGTAGTCCAGAAAATCCTAATCGACGTGATCATACGCTTTTTCGATATCCATCCTGCATATAATACTCTTCGAGCCAGACTTGAAACTAGAATGTAAGCATTCATTAGCTATAAGAGCACAATCCACTATCTGCCTACCTGAAATAAATGCACCTTGATTCCCTGAAATGATCTTCCCTATCACCTTCTTGAGACGGGACACTAAAACTTTAGCCAGGATTTTGTATGGCCCCCCTACCAAGCTGATTGGTCTGAAATCTTTGAACGTATCTGCCCCTGAGGTCTTAGGAATCAGAGCTATAAAAGTAGCCCCAAGACCTTTAAATAGCTTAGATCTGCTATGGAATTCATTACAAAAGTCCATCACATCTTCTTGAATAACCTCCCAAAAAGATTGAAAGAATATAATGAGAAATCCGTCGGGACCTGGGGCCTTGTCACTGCCTAAGGCTTCAATAGCCTTCCTCACTTCTACCGCGGAGAAAGGGGCTTCGAGATGAATAGCTTCTTCTGGCGCAATACTGTCCATATGGAGGTTGTCCAACCGAGGCCTACACTAGTCTTCTCCCTTAAGCAGCGAGTTGAAATACGCAATGGCCTCCACCGCAATGTTGTTTTTGTCTTCTAACCACCTCCCATTAACCAGAATGCTAGTTATTTTGTTGATTCTGGTATGCATATTGGCTATGTTGTGGAAGTAGCTTGTGTTCCTGTCTCCCTCCTTTATCCATTTCGCTCGGGATTTTTGTTTTCGAGAAATTTTCTTTTCTAAGGCCCTCACTGAAAGAGATTGGGATCAGCTGAATTCTTCTAGCCAACATTTCGGTGGACATGGAAGAGACTTCAGCTTCCCCGTCGATCCTTTGCAATTCTGAAAGGAGCGATTCCGATTCCAATTCCCTTGCACAAAATTCCTTCTACTTCCACTGTTTCAAATTTTCCTTCAGCTGTTTAAGTTTGGAAAATAATTTGTACCCCGCAAAACCCTCCACTTGGAAACCAGCCCACCACTGAGAAATCATTTGATGAAAACCTTCAATTTTCAGCCAGGAGAAGTCGAACCTAAAAGGTTTTGGACCCCAATTCTGCTCATCGATAGAAAGAAGCACAGGACAATGGTCAGACATGACTCGAGGGAGAACCGACTGGGAGGCCGATGGAAAGATGTACAGCCACTCGGGAGAAATCAAAAATCTGTCTAAACACGAGAATAGGGGTAGCTCTCCCATTGGTCCATGTAAATCTAGAGCCAAGCAATGGAAGATCCACGAACTCCTGATCTTCTATCCAACACGAAAAGGAAGCCATCGCAGGGGTGATCTTTCTCCCATGAGATTTTTCTTCTACAAATTTGGTGACATTGAAGTCACCCACTATACAGCAAGGGCCAACAAAACTCTATCTAATAGAGCTCAATTGCTCACAGAAATCTATTCTTCTGGCATCTTGAGTAGGACCATACACTGAAGCTATGAGAAATTAGAGACCCGAAGCTATCTCTTGCAAAATAACCGAAACCAAGAAAGAGCCAATCTAGTTAGACTGCAAAGCCCACTTAAACGATTTTCAAGCCAACAAGATACCTCTAGAGCTTCCTATGCAATCCAGAGCTATCCACTTTGCATAACTGGACTTCTAGAGCAAACCCATAAGCCTATTGTCGAAGTGGGGGACTTTGGTTTCTTAAAAGCAAATAATTTCTGTATTATTTCTGCTACAAAGATCTTTGATGAGTCTTCTTTTCTACTTAGACCCCACTCCCCTAACATTCCAAGAGATTATCTTCATTGGGCAACTATCCTGCCTCGAATACCCACCTCCTCAATGTTGACGTTGAGGGAGTTCAACCCTTTGGGATATGACGCAAGACGTTGCAATTCTCTGTTGCTACATGACCTGGAGAGACGCTTTCGAGGAGATTTTGTGGCCAATAGGGGTCTTCCTCACAACTCAACACACTGTAACAAGGCGAAGTAATCCTCAGGGCAATCCCCAAAGGATAGGCCTAAGGATCTGCTGACGTGGCCAACTACGTCCTTGATCCATTTTTTTTGTTGGATGGTATCAATCAACTTTGCCCTGTGGTCTTCCTCTGAATTCTTCAGAGTGAACCTTGTCTGGGGATCCTTTGGTGTATCAACTCGGAATTGCAGCGGCTCAGCTTCTATGACTTCAGCGGTGGAATCTTCCTGAAATAGCGTAAGGAGCCCGTGATCTACCCAGTCCGAGAAGGATGATAGAGGGGATGAAGGGAAGTGAAGTTGGAGAAGGTGGGTTTTGCGATTGCGAGGAGGCATTATCATATTCGACACTATCTACACCCTCCCACGATCGGACTGCAGGATCAGACTAGAGGTTTTGATTCTTATCATTGATCATCTGAGGCGGAGTCGTCATCCGCTGCTGGAACATGCGAGAAGGAAAGGAAGATTTCCTACTCGGGTTGCAGGAGAGTGGAATGAGACAACAATTTGAGATTGGGTCCAGATGAACTTCTGTTGTTACGCTACTCGAAGGAAAAGGCGGAACCCGAAACCCAAGCGAGAGAGGACCCGAAAAGGTCAAGTCGTTTATGGGATCGAGTTCGGGTCCCGATCACGCTAATGTTGAGGCTTCTACCAACCGCCCACGTGTCTCTGAGATAAGTTCACTAGAACATGGAGCTGGCGAGTCCGAAACGTCTTGGGCCTTGTGCTTACATGAAGAGATCTCTTCCGTTCGATTGGGAGAGGCGATGCGACGTGTTCCACACACCTCGTGATGGTAAACTTGATCGGAAGCTACCTCTACACGTGTAACGTTAATATCGATGGAGGATTCTATCACCAATGGTTCTTTGCCACGCATCTCACGATGGGACTGATCTCTGCCATAGCCATCAATAGCTACAGCTGGCAAGGGAGTACCGGGGTCCGGAGCACTACAGGAGAATGGAGACCATGCTCCTTCATTCTCGACGAACCTGGCCGTGGACGGAGGGATGGGTTCATTGAGTCTCCAGAGGTCTCCCCATCTAGGAGCTAGATCATCCTTCATTTCCCTCTACAGCGGCGTCTTGATTTGTCTTCCTTCCACGAGGGCCTAGATATGGGTCGGAAGAGAGTCTCCCTTATTTCTGCACACACAAACTCTGGCCACAGCCATCTCCTCGCCAGTCTTGGTCTTGGGATCCAAATCGATAAAGGATCCAAGAATCGAAGCCGCTGATATGAGAAATTCATCGTACCAGAGTTCAAGCGGGATTCCCCAGATGAGAATCCAAACATCTTCCCCTCCGAAGAAAGAGAATTCTTCCCAAGATTGCACTTTGTTTACTGGTCCGTCTTTGTGTAGAGCTCCTGCCATTATCAGAATATCTGGATTGAGGCCCGGGCATACTTTAATCCACAACTCATTGTATCCAATGGGTTTGATTGAATATTGCTCAGGTTTGATTCTACAACTATCAATCCAGCCTCTAACTTGAGAGATAGAGGCTCCCTCTCTGGTGTTAATAACCACTGAATCATGCAATTCCTTCTTTGAGAGATCCAGGCGTTATTGACTGATAGTCAAAACATGAAGTGAGTCAATCTCTTCAAGGCTTTCTTTGTCTATTTCCTTCTTCCTTACTTTCTCTGTTCTGCTGGGGTTTTCAAGTTGTGTCATCTTCTCTAACCTTGCTGAATTGATTAAGGCTTCTTTGAAAGAAATAACTTTGGGGCGGGTTGGGTCTGGGCGTGTGAACTTCCACTCGATCCCCAAAGAATCCATGGAGACATAAAGTGGGTTCCTTGAGGTTTTCGAACTAGGCCAAACCTAGCTCTTTGAACCAATAGTGGAATCCGGCTAAATCATTCTCCATGGAGCATAAGAACAACTCTGGAGAGTTCTTCTTCTGAGCTCATCCTCATGAGAGTAAAACCTCTGTATTGAGCAGTTGATTTGTCTCTGGGCATAACCACATCCATTACTGCCCCCACACGACCGAAAACTCTCAAGATATTGATTGGAAGCCATCCTTCTGGGAAACCTCTAGCGAATAGAGTCAGGTAGTTGATGGTAGATCTCACTTTCAGAAATGGATAACCCCCTTTACCTTTGTTGTGCACCACTTCAGTCCATTCTTCTGAAGCTTCCTTTCCGTGCAGTCAATTCGAAAGTCCTGATTTGTCGTTGGATTTCCTCGGTTCTTTTGATCTCATCGTGTTCGTCTCTGTCTTCGGCTTCATGCTGCTGTCATTGCTTTGTCATCGTCTAGTTAACACAATCATTCCATAGACAGATCAATTGGTCAGCCAATTTCAAATAATTAGCCATCAAACAAAGAAATATTCATCCTTTCGCAACAGAACATAAAGCAAAACAATATGCTAGGAAAGTGAAATGAAATAGAGACGCTATAACATGAAAAATTGCTCAATGAATTTTATGTTAAGCCTATCTCCCTACCCATGTGACAACACACAGACAGGTAAATTCATCGGAAGAAGCTGCCCTCTGTGCCAACATTTCAGCCATGTGACCATAATCTACAGAGTTCAGAGTAGCACTGTTTAAGTCAGAAAAATTACAAGACAAATGAACCATACTGATTTAAAAGGAAATCTTTTCTTTTTTAAAATGCTTGGTCAAATAAATATCGATCTCTACCACCATTCTGCTCATAAAAAGAACTAGCTAACAGCATTTTCTTGTCTAGATTAAGCCATAAAATAGGGGAAACCAACAAAAAATTAAAAAAAAAAAAATTGGGAAAATGTTTTGATAATGTCTTGTAAGGAAGAAAAATCGTCAAGTTTCTTATATAAGATATAAGAACTGCCCTAGATGGAGAATTGAAGTCTTACCGGAGAGTTTTTTCTCCTGGAAAAATTCATAAAGTGTGGAATCAGCCTGTTGCATATTTCATGGCTGGAATCACTTAACATGCTGAACAGACCTAAACATTTGATGCCCTATGAGTTAGCACGTAAATTTAAGTCGCAATATAAGATATAGCTTAAAGGAGCTTGTTAAATGTCACCAAGGCACAATTGCCATCAAGAAAATCTGGAAGAAAACCAAGCATATCAGTATCAGGAACTGTCTTGTACAGTGATCCATCCCACCAAAAATTGGCGAACATAGGGATTCAGAACATTCATGCGCTCCCTTAGCAGTGGTATAAATTCTTCGATGCTGAAAAATAAAAACGCGAAGACAGTATATGAAGTCCTACAGTCATATTTCTCCAATTTCTTTTTTCTTTATGCTGAGTACTTTATCTATAAATTCAATATAAAAATTACAAGGATAGATGGTGCACCTGAACTGATTTCTTTCCGTAACAATATCCTGATTATTAGTTGAAATTATTAAATTATGCAAGTAGATATCCTCATACAAACGACGGTTACCCTTGAAGGAAAAGCTATGCAAGAACACACCCGATAAAGTAACAAGACACATTCCGGCTGAGTAGAAACAATCTTCTGAAGAATTTAATGCGCATTGAATAATGTCATTATGCCATTCAACTCGAGAAGTCCTAAACCTTCGAAAGATGTTAGCAGGGGCATCAGGGATCTATGATTTGCGGAACTCTTTGGCCAACACATGAACACAAACGCATCCTTATTCAAAGGAGATTAACCACATCTAGCACCTTACGAAGGATTTCCAATTTTCAAGCAAAAAAATCCCACTTATTCCTTTTGAAAATCCGGCTCTAAACAAGCCTAGCCCCCAGTATTTTCTGTAAAGGAGTGATAAGATGCAAAAAGAATACAGATTATAGCTTATATGCGTGTTTGCTTATAAGAAGAGGAAGCAAAGGTGAAATACATAGAAATTATTCTTGAATCAGATCAACAGTGATAAAGCTTGTGCAGATGAATGGCGAAAACACCAAGTTCTTTGATCCATTTTAGAAATGTATGTATCATCGATGAAACAAGCAATAATGTCATAAGCAGAAACACAACATGAAGTAAATGCAAACATATTATATTTATATGCTGATAGATAGTATTTAGCAAATCACATCCATATAAGATACTATGCTTTTGGTATCGTTGTTCTCTCACATAAACTTGTATAAATTTAGCTCAAGCACCCTTCTCATGCCAAAATGTAAATAAATAATCACCATGTCCTAAACTTAAATAAAAAGAAACCAGAGACACATCACTTCCATACAATCCAATCTCATACTGAATTCAACTGATTAGAGGCTTTTCAAACTCATATATGGATTAAACCTATCCAGAAAGCCAGAGAGCGAATTCGTTTGCTTATGACTCAAAATCTTGTTCAAGACTTCACATCCATGAAACATATCCCTCAATATTTCATTTTGGAGAAAGAAAAAACTACAGCGACTAAGATGAAACACATCCAACAAAAATGAAAAGATGTCATCGATCATGGGCACCATGTAGAACACCTAATCATGTGCATTCCACAAGCAATAGGTGGGGACACAGTAAGTAACACAGGTTATTGATATGGTCGGATCACCATTCCAATAATATCAAGCCTACAGATGCATATGTTCAAACCCCATCAGCTCTTATTAAATTATAGCATCATTGATTTAAGCATAACATAACCAACATATGCAACATGTCAGAAAAATCAGCAGCTTGATTGTTCAACCATACACAAGAAAAGCAAAAAATCAGATTCAAACTGCTACTATGCATGAATTCCAAATTTAGATGTTTCTAAATGTCAATAAAGAAAAGAGAAATAAACAAATAAAAGACAAGGTGAAATTCCCAATTCCAAAATTCCTTTGTAAAATCAGAAAAACACCGATTTGGGGTCCACATTCAAACCTATAAGCCCTAAAATCTCCAAATCCCTATATGAGGGTCCACTTCGAATCGGGAATCCACAAATTTCTAAATCCCCAAATTCCTAAATCGGCATTGAGATAAGGGTCGTGCATGGGTAGGGCGTTCGGCAAGAGTCTAGATCGTGGGTGGGGAGAGAGAGAGAGAGAGAGAATGCGAAGACGAGCACTGACTCTCCTCGAGTTCCGAGTTGTACAACCGGTTCAAATGAGATCAAAATTACATGGCCCAAAATGATGTATTTATTATATCCAAACTGTTTATACATTTTTCAATATCATTTTAGAGCATGAGCCAAAAACGAATCATAACCAAAGCTCAATTGGACCACAACAGACATAGCAGCTGGGATAATAATTTTCACCGTTAAAACATTCTCAAGGCCTACCGTAACATTTATTTTCCATCCAATATGTTTGTTTAGAAGGTCACAAGGAGCTGGATGAAGAAGAAAATAAATATCATATTGATCCAAAACTTCAATGACACCCAAAAGGGTTTCAATGGTAGATGTTCAATCCCCCACTGCTTCTTTGGACTATAAAAGTTTTCAATCAAGCTAATATTTTTTTCCTTATTCCATGTCTACATAACTTATAAACAGGTTGGATCTCAAATAAACATTGTGACAGGCATAAGAAGGTTTCAACGGTGGGTATCACTGTCCCACTCTTTTCTATGGTGGGGTCCACTTGAACTTCGGATCTGCCCCATCAATCAGATGGTGGGCCATGGGCTTAAAAATAAAGTCAATCCATGACTTGGGTGTGCCACACCATGTACTATAGTTGAGAGGGGTTAACCTCCCATTAAAACATTCATAATCATTTATTAGGTCCACCTAGATGTGGTTCACAGATCCAGCCCATTCATTATGTGTGTCCCACTTGGATAAGGGCTCAGACCACGCTTCAGCCACATACAAAACTCATGTGGGCCCCACCAAGTGTTTTTATATATTTTAAGGATGTCTTTCACATAGTTTTAGATGTTATGGCCCACTTAAGTTTCATATACAGGTGATTTTTAGGATATCCCATAAACTAAAGGGGACAAATCAAATGCATGGTGTTGATGTTCTACACACATCATGGAGAGGCCCACACCGCTCGACCTCATGAGAAGTTCTCATGAGGTCGACCTTATGGTACCATTTCCCTATTAACTCATTCATGGGTGTTACCCTAATCATATAGGGCCCACCTTGATATATTTTCTATATATTGACCCTGTTTGTATGTTTTTCCATCATATATTAAGATGTTATTCCAAATCATAAGAAGATTCAAATCTCAGGTGGGCCATACCAATCAAAACAGTGATGAATAACCATTAAAAACCTTTTGAAGGCCACAAGTTTTCAATCAATTTGATCTTTGTAATTTCCCTTCATCCGGATCTTCTTTACATTATCAACAAGTTGGATTGCAAATAAACACTAAAAAAAATTTACGACGGGCTCCTCATAATTTTTAATGGCGAGGCACTATATTACCAATCTTTCTGATGGTGTGGTCCACCTAAGATCAAAATTCTCATAATTTTTTATACCCCGCCCAAAAATAAGCTAGAGAAATAGATGGATGGAATGGATATACAACACATCAAGGTGGGCCCCACACTCAGGACCACACTGTGTTCGTGAGGTCGGGGCCGCACCTAACCCACTCTCCCTTAGTGGGTGGTACCTAACTATGTAGGGCCCACCTTGATTTTTTTATTTTTATTTTTGTAGATCTATACCGTCCATATGTTTTACCATCCATTCCACCAAAATCATCATTTAGGAACGGTTTTAAAACGTCCCTAAATGCTTCACATCAAGAGTCGCAACAAATCACGGATGGTCCAGAACCGTTTTGGGTACCATTTCAAATTTTAGAGATGGAATTTTAGGAACGGTTTTAAACCGTTCTAGTGCCGACTGTCACATTTGGGAACAGGTTTTTTTCTTATTTCAGAACGATTTTAAATCAAAAAAACTGCTGTAAAAAATAAATTTTTAAAAAAAAAAAAAAAACATATATTTAAGCCATATTCATTTAAGAATCTAAAGATAGTAAAAACAACCATGATGTAATTTGAAACATTATTTATCTGACTTGCAAACCTGACAGAAAACTAAAATCTGCATTGGAAGACTACAAAATAAAGACAATTCCATGAAAGTCCGTCATACATATGAAGAGCTCCACAATGTGATGGCCTTTTATGTACCTAACTAACAAGCAACAAGTAAAAAATAAGAACAAAAACATGTGAATAGATTGAAAGAACAACAATCAACTATCAAAGCAGTGCGAAAAAAATTGTGACAATTGAACATACATATGGGGGACTATTTTTAGTTGACTCACTTGGTTTTTGGATATGCTCGATGCACTCTTGACCCCAGGGGAGCTCGTTCTAGACCAAGCGGGGCTACGAATGGTTAGGGAGATGTAATCAGCTCAATCTAGAGAGATTCTGAGGTTAAGATAGTTTTCCATGTTTATTGCGAAAACCAAACCCAATTGTTGAGCCTATAATACAAAAAACACACAAAATAAAGCAATGTCTAGCTGAATCATGTGAAGAGGCAATCCAAGGCAAACATGCCAGCATGGCATGCTCGAAAAAAGATTTGAGCAACTCATTTGGTTGGGACCACTGTAAAAATGCCCTATCCTATAAGTAAATATGGTCTATCCATTCGGTTGGCAACATGCATGCATTAAATTTAGATTATATCTTTTCTTCAACAGACCACTTTTCTTGTAAAAGTACAACCCATTTGATGGACTACCTTATTTTTAGCCCAGGTCATGTTTGTGGTGTCTCACACCTGATGAATGGCTCTAAATCTCACTCGCATGTGCCAAATTGGTTGTGTGCCATACATCCACCTCTTGAAAAGATAGCCTGAAAACAAGTAGAAAAAGGAGCACATGCATTTTATTGTTCTTTTGCATACCTTGAATTATTTTCTAAATGCAATGCACATGCATTTTACTAATAGTATTTAGTTAACGAATATTAATTAGAGGAAGGCGTAATACTTTCCTAATGAAGCTCAAATTTTCCACCATCTTTTGTTGCATAACATTTGCATGAAAGAGTCACTCCCTGTTTATCGAGCACCTACACTAAATAACAAAATAAAAAATAAAAATAAAAACTTTTGAGCATTACAACTTCCTCTATTCAATGGAAACTAGTAACAAAGTAACCATAGAGGCTAAAATAATACCTTCACATGGTAATGCTCTTTCTTTGATACATTACCAAATTCAGTCCTTGGGACAACCAGATCTTCAACAGCTAGCATGTATTCATCAAGATCATTTGTATAAAATGTCTTCCACTCTTTATCCGTATCTTATGACCTAATACTTTCTCCGGAATGATCAGGCTGGGCCATTGATGACATCCTTACTTGCAATCAAAGCCTCTATAATCTTTTAAATTCAAGAATAAAAAGAACACTTTGGAAACCAAAATCATTAAAGGACGACCAAAAGTAATTGGAAAATGAAAACCCCAAAGTATCTGTAGATAGAGTTTTCCATTCACATGCAACTGGTTGTAGGTGATCATTCCTTATTCCTCATAGAAAAATGGCTTCTCTAGAAAGAAAGAAAAAACAGCCATGAAGGATTTGTGCAAACATACATCTCAAAATAATAATAATAATAATAATAATAATAATAACAACATATAAAAAAATCTTTTGATACTTAACATAGCTAATTTTAAAGTCATGAAGGATTTGTACAATCTAGAAAAAAGCTACAGAGCATAATAAAGGAAACTGCAATTTCTGTTTTGTAAGTGCTAGTTGATGTTGTAGTTTTCTTATTTCTTCCTTCTGAGAGGAGCAACTATCTTGTAAAAGAAGATCAAAATCACATGCCATATTTGTCGGATCTTGAACAAGATAAAAATTTAGGAAAAGATAGCAACATACCTCAAAGCAAATTTGTTTTTGCA
The DNA here is from genome assembly GCA_037074715.1 of Magnolia kwangsiensis. Taxonomy (NCBI): domain Eukaryota; kingdom Viridiplantae; phylum Streptophyta; class Magnoliopsida; order Magnoliales; family Magnoliaceae; genus Magnolia; species Magnolia kwangsiensis. The sequence goes on along the minus strand of CM073582.1, from coordinate 34,526,724 downwards.
GTCAAACTTTTCCAACTCTATAGAGGATTTTCCAGTATATTCGGTGTGTCTATGTATTCCAGCCTTTAAGGTATGCACCTTTAAGGTCGGCACCTGTGCTAGTTGGAGATCGTGATTCTCTCTTACTTAATGCAACTCTCCTTTTAATAAGCATAAATGAAACATTGATCCCTACAACAGCAAATGGGTATTCCCACATGGCTCGCTTCCCTTCAAGTTTGAACAATAACCTTTGAAAAGAAGCCTTCATTTTGAGTTTGCATAAAATTAGTAATAAATCAACAATGCAAAAATCTGACAGCAAAGTCAGCTTAAAATAAAATAACATGATGACAAAATTAACATGCTGGTGAGAAATCAATTACAAAGACAAAGGAACAAATCTAGTCTGGCTTACCGGATAAGTCCTGGCAAAAAATAATAGATTCTCAAGTGAGATGTACCCACAGCCCCTGAGAAAAGGTATTAGAGAGCATCTACTAAGGGAAACATAAAGACTAAAGGAAGATTAAGTTGTCTTTGTTCATTTCATGCAAAGTTTGTCACTATTTGATAATTGGCTTCTGCAAGTTAAGACCTTTTTTCTTCATTTTATTTTGTGTATGAAAATGAAAATGGTATGAAAAAGGTCTTGTTTAGGGATCTGATAAGTCTTCCCTCCATGAAAATCCTATATCCATACTTATGATTTCGATAGAGAAGAACCAGTTCGTATGGTCCTGTTTGGAGCTGCCTCAAAAATCAATCAGCTCTAAAAGCTTCTCATCGTCTTATTTTTAGGGTGGATAGTAATAATAGCAGTGAGAAATCTAGACTCCTAATGTCCCAGAAATACGCTTCTTCTTTTCTATTGATAAAATCAGGATTTATTGCAAGACAGAAAATAAGAATACAAGGCCACCTTACTGACACCTCTGCAGTAGGGTCGACTTGCACATACAAAAATAGGGCAGATCGACTCCTCAAATCACCAAGTGAAAGAAAAAGTTCATCTTGCAGGTCGAATCCAAATCCGACCCTCAGCGAGGCAATAGTTTTCAATACAAAGCATTCCTTCATTTACCTGGACATTCTGTAAGTATATTTACCCTTCACCATCAACCATATGTTTTCGATATATCCAAAATCCTTACAGTAATGTTTGGTTGCTCCTCTTGGCTGTACATGATCTGATTTATCTTAGATATGCTTCCTTTCTCCTCAAGCCAATCTCATAACAGAAGGGAAGGACTCAAAACCTATCATTCGAACTGTGGCTGACCTGTACAAATTGATGAGTGCAAGAGAATGTCTCAGATCCCATGAAGTGCAAATCGTAATGCTTGATAAGTTATGTAAGATGTCATCTACTTGAACATGTTATAGGTTAGCCTCTCAATCTGTCAATTAAATCCTGCTAATTTTATAATATGTGTACTGATTTTATACTATATCAATTTAAATGAGGACGTGCTTCTACAGTTTACATTACATTAAGAAAAGCATCCGTAACAATGCATTTTCAATTTATTCCTGTCAATGACCACCAGGATACAAGAGACATCCGTAAAATGTAGTTTGAACATCCAAGTGTGGAATTTTCCAGACAAAAAGGTGGAAATGGTCTAAAAACTCATATGAATGGAATACCTGCTCATTTCCAGAACTATGGTACATTTATGTCAGGTGACTGAACATTTGTAGAAGGAAGCCTTCTGCATGATACAAATGAAATAAACACAATTAAATCCTTGTAGCATGTTTGTATACATATAACATATCTATATAGCATTAAAAAAAAAAAAAAATCACAAAAAAAAAAAAAAGAATAATGAGATGATGATGCAACTGTTGCCCAGGCCCAGAAGTCAGTCTGATCCAGTAATCAGATGGCCAATACATGTAGGAGAAGATGGATATATATACTCCTAGCCATATCCCAGAGAGAATAGGATTGGACTTCAGGAACCCTCACACAAGTAGTGGCTTGCCAAAGGAAGAGTCAACAGCAGTGGTCTACACTCAACGAAGTAGAACTCACAACAATTGGATAGTCAAATAGTTGTCTCATCATCCACATATATTGTAGCCCACCATATCAACGTAATCAAGACAGTTTCACCACCAACTATGTTATTGGAGAAAAGTGCAGGAAGCCATCTGAATTCTACTCTTCGCGAACTCCAGACCGTTGATCTGGTGGCGCTTCTGCATATGCATTATAGCAAAAAAATCAGGCCAGATCTGTCGTTCATTTGATCCAATTTGTATTTCTTGTACATGTGCTAGTGTGGCATATGTTTGATGCAGGGCCATTGATCTGGTGCCGCTTGCGCATATGCACGGCCTAAAAATCAGGCTGGACATGTCCTTGGCTGAGTTCATGTATAAGATGGTTAAGGAAAAAAAAAATGTCTAAACAGTCCACACCCTTAACGTACATGTTCCCCCAGCTGATGACAGGACTGTTCTGATTTTTTCTCACAACACGTGGTGGGGCCCACCAAATGAACGGTGCATATACAGAGTTGATTCCTGATAACCACCCCTGTGAGCAGCTGTAGCACTTTTTGAAACCCTTCAATTATGCAAATAACAAGAATACTTGAAAGCCTTCAAAAACCCACAGAAGCTCACAACGAACCCTAGAAACCACCAAATCATTCAAAACAAAAACACCACAGAAAACCCTAATTCTATGAATCTGCCCTAAGAACCCCGGAATCTGTTACAAATCGAGGGAAAAAAAAACTTGAAAATCACCGAATCTGCTAAAAGAACCTTCAGAAAGCCTGAAATTAACAATTCCGCAGCGTACACCTACGGAAAATCGTCGGAAAGCGTGGTATTCGTCTCTCTTTTGCTTTAAACACGCCTCGAATGCAGGAAAATGCAAGATCTGAGAAGAAATCTGACATTTCCATGGCCATTTCCACTCGGATGAATGAATAGAGAGAGATTCTTCTGACTGAAACGAAATTGAAACGTCTCCCAACGAAAAGATAGATTGAAAATTAGGGTTTTCCTTCTAAAAAGTTAGATCTTGCTTAAGATCTACTGCCATTAACGAGTCTCTCACTCAGTCTCTCTATCTCTCTCTGAAGAGGGAAAAATGCATTTGATTTCGCATCTACGGAAAGAGAGAGAGGAAGGAACAAAAAGAGGCAAGAAATGAGAAAGAGAGGGAAATCAGGCGTGAGGGAGCGGGAGAGAGATCGGGAGTGATGGAGAGAGAGAGAGAGAGAGAGAGAGAGAGAGAGAGAGAGAGAGAAATCAGGCGTGAGGGAGAGGGAGAGAGATCGGGAGTGATGGAGAGAGACAGAGAGAGAGGGGTGAGGGAACGGAGAAAGACTTTGGCTTGGTTGAATATTATTTTTTTTTGTTTTATTTTTGTTGTGGTACGGTTCCAAATCTGGAACGGCTTAAAATGTTAAACCGTACTGGGACCAAAATCATATTTCGTACCAGAAATGATATTTTGGTGTGGTGATCTTATTTTAGGAAGTAATCCCAAAAACTGTGAAGCTCCAAATCAAAGGAGCACCATACTAATAGAAATAATGATAAATAATTGCACGAGCCAAATTGTTGTATTTTATGTATATCAATCTCATTCATTTGTTCCTAAAATCCGCTTATATAAAGACAAACTAATCATACCTATTTAAAAAGTGTTTTGGATAGATTAGATTGGTTTCATATTAGATTGGGCTTAATTTTTTTGCTTATCCTAATTAGCACAATCCAAACACATCTAGCCGTTCAAATCAACTCTAGGATAGCCTGATCATAAAATTTGATCAATCTCATCATTATAAATTATTCCTGTAATTACGCTTCTATTATACTTGGGCTATAATATCTGTTTTTCAACATTTTAGGTTTTTTTTTTTTAAATCTCAATTTTTCGCAAATATTGTTATTTTTTAAAAAACATTATAATTTGTTTTTCAAAATCACAATTTTTTTAACTTTTCAATTTCTTTTTAAAATCTAATTTTTACCTCAAAATTTTTCATTATATCAAATTTTCTAGAACATTGTCATTTTTTTCCAAACTTCTAAACTTTCTTTTTTAAAATCACAAATTTTTTAAACTTATTAATTTCTTTTTCAAAATGTTGAATTTTTGTCAAAATTTTAGTGTTTTATAATCTCTTTTTTTTATCATTATCAATTTTTTTTAATTGATTTTGATTTTGCAAAATGTTAATTTTCTATCAAAATGTCCATTTTTTTAATCTTTTTTTTTTCAATTCTTTTAACAAAATCTTATTTTTGTTATGAAACTTTTCAATTATTTTTTTCCATAGTACAAATTCTGAAAAACAAATTTTCAAAATATTAATTTTTTTACCAAAATCATTTTTTTTAACTTGTTAATTTATTCAAACTTCTCAAAAATTTAAATATGCCAATTTTTTTTTTCAACTTTTCAATTTTCTTTTCCAAAATGACAATTTTTTGTCAAACTCTTGGTGATTTTTTAAATTACAACTTTTATTCAAAATCTCAATTTTTCTTAAATATGTTTTTTTTCAAAATCACAATTTTCGTCTAACTTCTCAATTCTCCTTTTCAAAATGTCAGTTTTTTATCAAAATCTCGATTTTTCAATCTATTTTTTTTTCGAAATTTCTATTCTTTTGAACTTTCTATTTTCTTTTTCAAAGTGCTTTTTTTTTCCAACTTGTCAATTCTATATTCAAATTCTTTTCTTTTCTTTTTTTTTTATTTTAAAATCTCACTTTTGTTATTCAACTTTAAAAAAAAAAAATTTATCAAAAAACAAAATCTTAATTTCTTCTTCAAAATATATATATATTTTTCAAAGTTGTCAAAATTTTCACAAAATTTTAATCTTTCAAATTTTCTTTTTCAAAGTATCATTTTTTTTCCAATTCTATTTTTTTTTCCAAAATTATCAACTTTTTTCGTAGTTCTTAATTTCTTTTTTTCAATATCTCAATTTTTCTTAAACATTGTTAATTATTTTTCTAAGCTTCTCAACTATTTTTTTCAAATTCATAATTTTTTTTTTGAACTTTTCAATTTTCTTTTTCAAAAGGTCAATTAAATATCAAAATCTCAATTTTTTTAATGTAAATTTTTTCTGACCTCATTTAATCTCCATTTTTAATAAAATATGAAGGATGTATAGTGAGGATTTTCATGTGATATTATAAAGCATTTAAGTATCAATTTTAAAGTAAATAATAATACTAATAATAATAACTTCCACTTAATTGATATAAAATCAAAAAGAAAAAAAAACCATGCTTTCAATCAATTGATGCAAAAATAATCTTAAATACAAATAAATACAATTAATCCAGTGAAATTCTATTAAAAAACATGTCTTAAAAATATAATAAAACACAATCTTCCACCATATATTACAAAGAAAGAAAACAAAGTTTGTGGTGTGCGGCAATTTACAATAGACCAAGAGCCGTCACTAAATGTTCGAAGTTGGGTTTTGTGCGATGTTGCAAATTTTGAATTTGCGACGGACCATATCTGTCATAAATATTATTTTAGTGACGGATTTTGGTCCGTCACTAAATCTCGCCACTTGTAACCGGCATATAGGACAATTTTCATTAGTGACGGACTATGTTTGTCATTAAACCAAGCCTTTGTTCCAACAAGTGAGTTTAGAGTTGTACACGAGTCGAGTCAAGCTGAGTATTGCCCAGCTTGTGCTTGGCTCGCACTACCCGAATCTTGGCTCGTACTTAGCTCGGCTCGGGCTTCAAGCATGGATGCCCAGCTCGTGCTCTACTCGTCCAAGTGCGAGCTGAGTTCGAGTACGAGTTTTCAAGTCGAGTTTGAGTCCAAGTTCGAATTTGAGCCGAATTAAGAATTTTTACAAAAAATAATAATAAATCAACACCACAAGTTAACCTATATTAACAATTTCTAAGATATATTAGCAATATATGATATCAATTTCTGACATATATTAACAATTTATACAAAATAATAATAATAAATCAACACCACAGGTCAACCTATATTAACAATTTCTGGCATATATTAGCAATATATGATATCAATTTCTGACATATATTAACAATATAACAAATCAATTTCTGACATATATTAACAATTTTTATAAAAAAATAATAATAATAAATCAGCACCACATTGCTAGGCAAGCTATGGCAGGAACGAGTCGAACGACCGGCACCGTGCGTGCAGGGTAGGGATGAGCTGCAGGGACGAGTTGCAGCACTGGACAGGGCACCGGTCAGGGCAGAGATGAGTAGCAGGGACTAGCACCAGACGGGGGAGAGAGAGAGAGAGAGAGAGAGAGAGAGAGAGAGAGAGAGAGAGAGAGAAGAAGAAGAAGAAGAAGAAGAAGAAGAAGAAAAAGAAGAAGAAGAAGAAGAAGAAGAAGAAGGGTGGGCCGGACGGCACTAGATAGGGGAATGAGAGGAGAGAGAGAGAGAGAGAGAGAGAGAGAGAGAGTATTTTGGTTTTGAACGGGCGCTGGGATGGAAGGGGCCGAAGGGGCTAGGGTTTTTTTGAACAGGCGGGCTGAAAGCGACTGGAATTAGGGTATTTTCATTTTGGGTATATATATACCCCTGGTCGAGTACGAGTCGAGTACCAGGTCAAGTATTGCCCAGCTCATACTCTACTTGAAATCAATTCGAGTATCAAAAATTAGCTCGTGCTTGGCTCAAACTCATTTCGAGCCGAGTCGAGTCGAGCGAGTAACCGAGCTTACTCTGCTCGTGTACAACTCTAGGCGAGTTCCATCAAAAATTGACGATTTTGGCGCATGCTAGACTACCCTCTAAAAGTCTACCACACAAATGGACCACACCACAGAGGACAATGGGATTGTAATGTCATAAGTTTGTGTGCATGGATACTATAATGTGCATGTAGAGTTATACACCAGTCGAGCTTGCCCTAGCTTGGCTTGACTTATACAGCAAGATACCCTAGCTTGAACTTGGCTCGGCTCAATCCTCGAGCTTGACTAGGAAGCATAACTTGGCTTAGTTAGCAGCCTGGCTCAGGTCAAGCCAAGTTTGAGTCGTGCTTGAGCTCTATCTTTCAAGATGAGTTTGAGTTCAAGCCCATGAGCTGAGTTCAAGTTTAGGTTTTATAGTTTTAAATATATATATATAATATTATATATATATTATTTAAATATATAAATATATACCAAATATTTATACTAAGTCGATTCGATTTGAACTGAGTTAACTTTGACTCAATTTCCGAGACAAGCCCGGTAGTGTTCGGTCTAGCTCAGACTTGGCTTCGAAATATTTTCGGGCTCAAAAAATCGGCTCCACTTGGCTCGACTGAGTTTTGAGCTAAGTTGAATTGAGCGAGTTAATTGACTTAAACTCAGTTCGTGTGCAGCTCTATGTGCATATTTCATCAAACCAAATCTGTTAATCAATGGTAACTTGAAAAGATGACATAGAAAGGAGGAGATGCATACCATTGAAACTTTCTTAAAGCTCACATATGCGTCCGTAAAAAAATTAAATTTTTTATATATATATATATAAAAAAACAACCTTAACTATTGGCAATCTAACCTGCATATCAACATTGTACTAAGTGCCAGTATCAAGTTTAATAAGCAAGCAAAAGCTAAACATTAGGAGTGGATTAGTCAGGCCGGGGTAATATCCATTTCCGTCTGATACCCATTTCCGTCTGGGTGTAACTGTGGGAGGCCCACTTTGATGTATATATTATATATCTACACCGTCCATCCATCTTGGTAGATAATCTTAAAACATGGGCACAAAAATGAGGTAGATCTAAACATCAGCTGGATAGGAAACAATGGTGATTGACTAGCGACTGTTAAAAACTTCCTATGAGCCTATGGGCCACAAAAATTTTGGATCAAGCTTATATTTGTTTTTACCCTTAATCCAGATCTGTCTTATCAACCGATTGGATGGCTAGTAAACGTTATGATGGGCCCCAGGATGTTTTTAATGGTCAACATTCAATCACCATTGTTTATTGTGATGTGGCCCTAGGAGAATTGGATCTTCTTAATTTTTGGGCCCATGTACTAAAATGAGCTGATAAAATAAATGGAAAACGTGGATATACAACAATACATTAAGGTTTGGCCCTACGGTCAATATGCTCCCCTCGTTGCTTAACACGCAAGCAAGAGTCGACGGACGGATAATGCCTAAGACAGCTAGTCAGACGAGCCTTTTCTTTTTCTTTTTTTTTTGGGTTAGCTTGTTAGTACACACCCATGTCAGTACACACTCCAAGTTAGCCACCCCCACTAGGGATCGATACCAACACCTCAAGTGTTGAAATGAGGTATCTCCGCTCAGTCTGCCAGTTAAGCTATGGATCCCTAAACTGGGAAGCTATGTTACGTGGGGACATTGTAATGTTTGCTAGAAACTCATCCCGCCCATCTTTTTTTTTTTTTTAAATCAAAAGGAGGCAGATGCACAACTACGTGGGCAATAGGACAGAGAAATAATGTGAATTGAATGTCTACCATTGGAATATTTGTGAGGCCATGGAAGTTTTGGATTAGGCTAATATTTTTTTGTTTCCCGCTCAAGCATACTTAAGAAGGTTTCAATAGTAGGCATTTCCCTATGTGCTTTTATCGTGTCATGTGGCCTACTTGAATTGTGAATTTCCTTATCTTTGCGTCCATGTTTTAACATGGTCGGGAACAATTGAATGGAATGGTTTTCTAACCATAGTAAGCCCCAGTCTAGTAAGTTCGGGCAATTCCTATCCGGCCCAAAAATGCAGCGGATCCAAATCTCAGTGGACCACACCAGAGAAAACAGTGGTGATTTTATAGTATTTTCAAATAAATGAAACAGATTTAAATCACAGGTGGACCATACCATAGGGAACAGTAGGGATTGAACACACCATTAAAAACTTCCTATAGCCTACTGTAGTGTTTATTTTTCATCAATTGGTGCTGGAGCAGACAATCATGCCGTACGCCTTCAAGGTAGAGATTTTGCTGGTTCCAATGAGCATGTTGAAGTAACAGAGGAAAAGCTGAGGTCGGTCTTGCTAGAGACTTTGGTGGTGACTTCTGTAACCCAGCTTCAGCTTCTGACGAGAGGCTGGAGACTTGCACGGTTGAAGATACTCAGGAGGGGGATATTGTTGCTGAAAAAAGGAGAGTCAGGATTCGTTTAACCCCTGCCAACAAAACCATAATCCTTCTCATCAGGATGTTGAATTGAAACAACAGAAAACAAGGAGCCTTTGAGTGACGATGGTATTGTCATGACTTTTCCATTACGATGGTTTGAGGGTAGTAGCCGAACTCAAGAAGTCAGTTTGTTCAGAAACGTTTCTCTTTCTCAGATGTATTCCTCCTCTCGTGCTTTTTTTTTTCCCCCTTGTTTCCATTACTGTCACTGATGCTGATGTCGTTCATGTAAAATATGGTTTCAAACACTTCATAGATTTCAGGTTAGTGTGGAGCTCCATCAGTGGTGTGATTAAATTAGTAGAACGCAAATCTAAGTATTTATTCTTCCCCAACTGAAGATGATTATGGTGTTTAGTGCAAACGGTTTTCGTAGGCTTTATGGTCTAACGAAATAGATTCCATGCCGCTGGTTGGATTGTTTTCCTGTCTAACATCCTGTTGAACGTAACAGGAATGCATTCAACCCTATTGGATTCGCTGGATGTTATAGCCAAACAGTCTGAGAAATAAGGCTAAGTGCGGGATCAACTGTGTTAGTATCAGTGATTTGGTTGATTATCATTTACAGTTGAATTGTATTGCAATCATTAGTATAATGAAATGAAATAACCAGTGTAGTTTTTTTTTTTTTTCAAAGAATACATGTGCAATTCAGGTTCTGTACCATAGTTCTAAAACCTGGTGACTTGAAACTCACCTGAGTCGACTCAACTCAACTAGATCTTACACTGAGTTACTGAGAAACTCACTGACAAGAAAGACTCAGTTGGGACTTGGCAAGACTCATTAAGCCAGTTCGCCAACTCGGTTGACACATCTCAGCCCGTTTGGAACTGAGCCACTTGCTGAGTGAATGGCTTTTTAAGTGGAAATAAAAAATTAAAACAAAATAAACTAAGTCAATGCAGGAAATGAGCCTTAAGCACCCAACCTTACCGCTGAAATTTGCCTTTCGTCACGGTCTTATCATTCATTATATTTGCAACAGAATGAGTGTTTTTTTTTTTTTTTGGGTACTCTTACTATTTTAAACGTCTATCATAAGTGAACATTTCTTGATATAATTATCAAGGAGTTCTACAGAAGGCAACCTTGTTATTTGGGAATTTGCATCCTGGTACTTTTTTAAAGAAGTTTTTTTACTTTATTATCATACCTATTGAGTTAAGCTAGCTATTTTCATTTCAATACCTTCCATTAGATTTCGACAGTTAGATTATGCGAATTAGTTTTTGTAAATGACAAAAATGGCCTCCTGTTCCTTTTTGTAAATGACAAACCAGGGTCTACAAATTAAAGCAGTCCATGGAAACATCCAATAATCTATTTCAACAAACTAGGGTCCACAAGTTAAAAGCATAGTCTAGGGAAGGAATCACCCAACGAATCGTTTGGACCAGTGAAACATGGGCCCACTTATCATAATAATAAAAAACCCCAAGTATATTATGCAAAGTCTTGATTGTGGATGCTTTAGTACCTTAATTTTTATTTAATGCTTGTGCAGTATGTGTTTCTCAGCCCATCCATACTAAGCAGTTCACCAGGTGGTACATGTGAAAGATTCAAGTTGTTCAGCAAGTGGGTTCAACCTTGTAGATTAGCTGCCCCAAAATCAAACTGTTCCATTGCTTCTAACCCTATGGCCCACTAGATGAAAGGAGTGGCCCAACTTTCAGTTTCAGACACCAAAATTACATAATGGGACCAACTGATGGATGGTTTGTATTTGATACCCTTGGATCACGTCGGCACATGATCATGTGGCTTGTACAAGGCCCGCCTTTGTACATTCACCTGAGATATTGACGTAGGGAAGGACGTGAGGTCGAGCACCGTCTTCCTCAAGATGATAAATATTCCGAATCCACGGAACTTCTCTGGACTCCTCACAGAGACTTCTCGAATCCACGAGGAAAGAAAGTAGAAAATAAGAATAATTTCTAATAAATTCGAAATTGATTAATGAATCCCTAAAATCGAGTTCACAACCCTTTAAATAAGGGAACCAAGCAATAAGAAAGAAATCAGACTCAAACTACAACTAAAACTCCTAGAATTCGCAACTTACTATAAATAGTAAACTTACTATTTATAGACCGTCGTGATGTCTACTAGTGCGCAAGGTTTTCGGCCAAAAATAGTAAATGTCCTCTTTGGCTTCACCAAACCGTTCTTCTAATTATTTTAAGCTCTTTTCACGTTGGACGCAACTCCTAAAGCCCGATGGATGAAGAGTTATAATCAAACTAAAACTTACTATTTATAGTAAAAACGAAATTAAAACAGGGAAATGATAGTCGATCCAGGGGTATTTCGCAAATCCGTGTTGTGCAACCCAACGTAGCAAGGTTGGTTGGCTAAAGTAGCTCGTTCTACCCCAAAATCATATATTTTACGTCGGATAACTCATTCCGGATTGTGAGATACGCCCGATCTAAGGTCCGATGGTCTGGATCACTTCTGTCGCCTATCGTGCCTTTTCTGATCCATCTTAGCCATGAAATTGTCCGCGACCCACTCTACATCAGATATATAGACAACATGTTCGATTTTCTGCTAGTACTAGTGGCCCACTATTCAGCCATCCAAACCTGTTACTATGATGCAATCCGCCTGCCCTGAAAAATCTCCCAAATAGAAAGATCCTAGCAAATGACATTTGGTCTTTTCATGTACAAGTTTGTGCAGAGATGGACCATTAATCCTAATGTCAGCGTACTCATTTCATATGGTAGATGAACCATTAACAATACTAGGTCCTCTCAATTCAAAGGGTGAAATTATATGGTTAAGATCTCTAATGCTTCATCACCAGTGGTACCACATTTGAACAATCCAGATTCCCATATGCACATTCCACTCGTATGGTGTATGGGTAACCACGGCCTCAAAAAGGTGCGCTGATTCCTAAAAAACAAGCAATGCAACGCTACAACAAAAAGGGGATTAGTCGGCACTTACGGAGTCGTATTGTACCGGCGCCGAGCAAAACAGGGCGCTGCTAAATAAAGTCTATAAATACAAAACAAAGAAAAAAAAAAAAAACAAAAAACCCCTATTCATTTCACGCCCCCGACTCTCTCTGCAGCTCCACGACGCCTCTCTCTGCAGCTCCACGACGCCTCTCTCTGCAACTCCACGACGCCGAACGGACTCTCTGCTGCAACTCCAGCAGCTACCCACCGCGGTTCTCTCTCTCTCTCTCTCTCTCTCTCTCTCTCTCTCACTCACTCTCTCTCTCTCTCTCTCTCTCTCTCTCTCTCTCTCTCTCTCTCTCCCCTTGTGCCAAGCAAGAGCTCTCTCTCAATCGGGCGGCGAAGAAACCTCCATACGTGGCACAATCACTCTCAATTTCCCTCTCTATCTCTCTCTGTGTCAATGTTGCCCTCAATCTCTCTCTTGAGATCGAGTATCTTCAATGTTGAAACCCTAATTAGGATTTTACAATGGTGAATTCCTAATTAGGGATTTACAATGTTGAAACCCTAATTAGGGATTTACTATGTTGAAACCAAACATTTGAATCTTCATGCTATCATCCTGCGGGTACGTACATTTGAATCTCCATGTTTGTTTTCATCTCTTTTTCCCGTTTCTTTCTTTTTCTTTCTTGTCCCGCTTCTGCATTTCCACTCACATCTGTCTGTTGCTGCAGAAATCTCAATCGGATTCCACATTACAAGTGGTCAAAGAGCTCAGAGAATGCCTGCCAGTCAGTGATGTAAGTTTCATCGATCCTCTTCCTTTATGCTTTTATAGGCTAAGAATGCTGGAATTGCGCTTGGAACAGTTCGATTTCGGTCTAGAATGTTGTGTGTGGGGGCTACTTACTCCTTTATATTTGTTCATACCCAACTAATCCTCATGGTAATTAAAAAAATTCTATATATAAAAAAAAAATCTGCCTGCCATTGTCGGTATTTAGAAGCTACTGATTGAAGGAACTGAATATAGGCTTGCTTCTCTTTCTCCATGACACAGTTTGTGTTTAGATCTGGAGCAAATGGGCCGTTTGGGTTTGCAACCAATGGTTCAATCTAAAGGATGGATTATTGGAGCATTCATGTACAAGCTCCACATGGTGAACTTGGTCATGTGCTTGTGTCACACGTGTGTGGCTGATTAGAATCATTATGTGGCCCCACTGTGTACAAGCTTTGCCCAAAAACTGGGCCTGTCCTGCTCTCTGATGGTCGCAGAAACAAACGGATCACTAAATGGATTTCCCTTGTAGCCATCCTTTGGTTCGTGCAATGCGACCCACAAAAAGGGTTGGACCAGCCTGATTTTTGGCACATTGTCATCAACAAGATGGGGACAACCTGCTGGATGGATCATACATATCCCACATGGTTAGACTAGTTTCCATTGATTCATTTTTCTCTTACTGACAAGAAAACAGATATTGCAGTGTAAGCAGGGGAAGTGTGAGTAAAAATGGTTTTTTGAACTGTGGGGCATCCACATTGCTGCTCACTTGATGAATGGTCCAGCCACCTTACGGTCTGGTCCATGTAGGCAGTTCCCATATGGTGGATGTGGTAACTTCTGCTCAGTATTGAAGATGAATAATTCATGCATTGAGCTCTTTTCAGTATGATGAAGTGCTATTGGTGTTTTATTTGCTATAAGCAATGAGGATTAGATGATCCTTGACTGCAGGATTTGCAGTTTTGCACTAGATACTATTTTTACTCATTTTTTTTTTCTTTTAATCAATGGGGTCTACCATTGATTGTTATCATGTTGTATTGTTTCATAAAATTATTCTTTCCAAACAATAACATGGAAACACAACATTTTAAGAAAAATAGATAAAATAGGTAGTGTCATCCAAACAACATTTGTAGATAGAATTAAATTTCTAGGACCATGTTTTCGAATTTTGATTTCAAAAGAATTCTGCTCAGATTTTTCTTTCTTTTCAAGAGTGGCTACCAAATAACGGTTTAGCTTTTTTGGTACCTGTGTTATTTCTCAAGGATATTGATTATTTATCTAGATATTTATTTATGTAAATCAAACTTCCAAATGTGCATTGGATTTCTCTGAACAAAAATCATGTCAGCCATCATATACAAAGAACACAAGTGCCCTAACACGAAACTTGAACTGCTTGAGACTACCCACTCTTCCCATTTAGCTTATAATTGTAGCCACCTAACTTCCGTGTAAAATTTGTTAATGAGTTAGTCGACCATATTTTGCTTGTTCTATAAAACTGTTATGGTTAGCTAGATGTTTTTAACATGCAGCAACAAAAGATATAAGGATCCTCCCCATTATCTTTGAAAAAAAAAAAAAAGATATAAGGATCCTATCCTAATATGATGATATTAAAAGAATAGCCTCAAATATTAAAGATATGGAAGAGAAGTTCATAACACTTACTCTTTTGCATTGAAATTCAGTGCATTGTTCTATACAATCAAATTCATAAGGATACCTGGATTGAGTATCCATGTGCCCCTTGGCATTTGGGCTTCAAACTTTGGTCCATTTCTCTGTAAATCCATGTTGTGCTATAGTATTTTATGGGAAAGATGTGCCCCAAATGAAATTGCTTATTCTTTTGGAGAAACCATATGGTTCCTTGGTACGCCCTTTCTCTTCTCTCACTATTCTTGTATCATGGCATTTAGCCAAATCTACGCTGACTTACTGCATTTCACTGGTTTTATCATACTATTCCATTCCCTCCATTTTCTCTGTTCTCTGTTTTAAGCTTGCATTTGTAAGTATTAATTTTCTTAGTTATTTTTTTCTGCCTTAAAAAACCCTGTGAATCTTTGTGAAGAAGGCAAGCATATTATCAGTTTTTCTTTCCATAACCTTCAATTGGGACTTCAGGTGCATTTCTGGCATCCCAAGTTCCTGAAAATCTATAAGCAGCAAATAATGGGATGTACCTCATGTTCCTCATTTGCTCTCTTTTATCTGTTTGCACATGTAGGCCATTAATCAGGAATTGCTTGTCAGATTTTATGTATTTATTTATTTTTAAGTTGCTTGTCAGCCATATGATGCCTCAACCTACAATCTGAATTTTTCCTGTGTTTTTTTTTTTCCTATCTAACAATATAATCCTTTTCTTTTTTTCTTTTGCTAGTTTCAAGATGGCTCCTCACATCAGGGTACTGTTAGGTTAATGGACCCAAATGAGGGGAGTTTTGTGTTGCATTCTGAATCTGAAAAGGTAAAATATGATAGCTACTATTCATCTTGTGTCCGTACTATTTAAGTCAACAAAACAATTGAGGCAAGAACTTATAATGCATTTTGCATATTTACAAACAAGTTCATCTGCAAACATCGGCTTACTGTATAGTGTTGAGTAGCATTTCTTTGAATATTATTCCTTGCTTGCCAGGCTACAAGCAAGAAAATCGTGGAAGCTGATGTGTATGTTGCAGGTATGTTGATGGAGTTTCTTCTTTTATTTTTATTCCATTTTATCTCAGGAGTGTAGATATTTGGCACTGAATGCTCCATTGCATTATTGTGGCAGCATGTGATGTCCCTGGAATTAAAAGATATCTTTGTTATCTCAGGAGTTTCTTTAAGTGAATACTCTATTGAATCTGTTTGATACTGCTGAAGAACGATGCATGTGAGAGGGATCCAGTGATGATTTAGAAAATCATCTGATACAACTCGTTATCTTCATGAGTCCTTTGGTTTTGGTCCAAAATAAAATGGGCCACCATGCCAAAACAGGATCAAAACCAACTGATACAGGGTGAGTTGTATGGTTCCAGTCCTCTGGCAAGAGATCATTTATTGTTTGGGTATGCTATGGTAGGATTTAAGCTAGCTTGTTGGTTAAAATGGTATTTGTTTTTAGTATATAGACCATTTGCAAGTGAGGATTCTATTTCAGGAGGATTGACTATATTTATTTTTGTAGTCTGACTATATATGCTGCATTTTGATGTTTCTAAGTGGCATGTGTGCTTCTACAGATTGGTCATGCTGATTATGGTTCAGCTCTGGGAAAGTCTCCTAAGTTTGCATCTGATTATGGTCAGTGTTAAACTTTTAGCCATCTATCTAATTCTTTGTACAAATATTACCAGGCATCATTGGCTCAACAGCAGCAAATGTTGAAAGCTCAATCATTGCAAACTGGTTCTGATATGAGGCATGCCATGGCGGCTTTCTGCTCTAGATGGAAGTAATAGGTATGGTTCTATTGATGGCATGCTTACTGTTTGACATTAAGCACTTGAAATCCTTGTTTACCATGTATTGATTGATGCAGTGATGTTGAATATGTTTCCTTTTCCTTCCATCTGTTTTTATTTTCGTAAATGAGAAGTTTCAACCTAACTTCAATCCATGCTCGGTAGATTAAATCTTTGTGAGGGAAAATGGTGTCAGCACTATGCTTTTGGGGGTGTAAAACAATGTAAGAACATCATTAAATTGGCTCCAGTTGAAAGTCTAATAAATTTATTTTTCGACCAGCCTAACATCGTGTAATTCTAATACTATTTGAATGACTTAGAACCATTTGGTTCTTTGGTGGAAAGATTTTAGCCCTTTAATGAAATTGGTGGGAGCTGCTTTGATGGTTTTGTTCATCTTTTCTGGTACAAAGGTGGAAGCAGATGGATCAAATCACAAGTATAAGCCCTTTGTATGCAAACAAAGTGGGTCTGTTTCACAATCCAAGGTAATCTTTTTTTATTTTTTCTTTTTGGGTCTTTTGAAAATTACGTAGATCTGTATTTATCTTGTTCTCTTTTCCCAAGACAATTTTTAATGAATTTATTTTTTTCTTTTATAGACCTCATACTATAAGTAGAGTAACATTGTAACCATGGATATGCCATTGATGGGAAGCCATGTAACATCCTTCCATAGTCCACGGTTCCACTTTGTTATTGGAGTTGTGGTCTGCTGTAATTTTCAAGGCAATTTGTGGGACCAAAATTAGAAAGATGAATGTTAACATTTACTAAATTGTCATGAGTACTAACAAGGAGAAGAAGTTATCTCAACTCCATAGCTTTTGCTGGCATCTCATAGTTTTGTTGATGAGGCTGGCTTAGTTGGAAATGGGCAAAAATGATTTGGATTAAGCATGGGTCTCACTTGTCAGAATTAATAACTAGTGAACATTGTAGAAAGCCTCATATCACATCTCCTACAAATCATCTTGTAGTACTATGAACAGGATTTGATTTTGTTTTTTTTTTTCTTCTGTTGATAATATTCATTAATCAGCAGTAAAGATGAAATCAGTGAGATTCTAATTGATTTTTTAAAGAAAAAAAAAAAATCAAAAAGAAGAAAAGTTCACCTTGAAAATATGGAATTCCAAGCCCGTCATTATTTGATATATGCTTTTTATTGAGCGAATGCCCATTTTAATTAGATATGATTCAATCTTAGGAGCTGTGGTTTCTGTCTAATTTGTTATCCAGTACATATCAATATTTTTTTTCTATTACATACCTTGAAAATCAAAAAGAAGAAAAGTTCACCTTGAAAATATGGAATTCATGTTAGTGAAGTGACAGCTCGTTCTTAGTACATGAATGTCTTGGGTGATATTCAAATCAAGTTGGTATGCAGAAATAAAATAGTGAAAAGTGAGAATAGTAGATAAATAGTAAACAGGCAATAAAATAAAATTAATTAAAGAAAAATAAAAATTCTTTATTATCAGAAAAAAATGGCAAAACATTATGCTAACATCGAGATAATCTTGTACTATTTTCATTCGAAAAAAGATATTAGGAGACCCAAAGCACTAAATGTTTAAAGACAATTCAATTGAG
Organism: Magnolia kwangsiensis; assembly: GCA_037074715.1. NCBI lineage: Eukaryota > Viridiplantae > Streptophyta > Magnoliopsida > Magnoliales > Magnoliaceae > Magnolia > Magnolia kwangsiensis. Next base: position 34,508,754 of record CM073582.1, on the reverse strand, counting down.
TTTGAACATAAATTGAATTTGTCAGGAACTCCTGATGTCATACTCCTGTGTGGATGATGTGTAAGTTTTATATGAAGGCACTTAATTTAATGGATTTGATATTGAATTTGGTATGCTTATAGGAGTTGAGGCTAGGGGCTTTATATTCGGCCCTCCAATTGTGTTAGTGATTGGTGCAAAGTTTGTTCCCTTAATAAAATCAAGAAAATTGCCAGGTATTATTCATCAATCTCTTCTATAAATAATTAATCTTTCTTAATTTATATTTTTGTCGCTTCATTTATATGCTCTCCTAGAGGCCCAACTTGTAACTCCTCAGAACCCAATCTTGAAGGTATGAATTCTATTACTGTTGGCCCCCTCAAGTGCCAAGGTGCCTTTGTAAAATTGCTGACAGTGCTGCCTTGGAAAGATTCCCAGTCAGAACTTTTGAAATGATCCCCTGACACATAATTGCTGACAGTGCGTCCTTATATATATTTTTATTTTTGTTATCAAGTACCTTATAATTTTGTTATATGCTTGCACAAGTGATTATCCTACAAATGTTAATAAGCTCTGTTTTATAGTTTTGTTATTTAAATCACCATTCCCATTTTCTGTGAAAGTGATTAATGCTTATCTATTACATTTATTTCTCTGATTGGATTGGCGATGTCTCCATTGAGCAACAACTCCTTGTTTCTGGAATATAGTTTTGCTGCACAGGTTTATTTGATTTCAATTCCTGCTATTTTGTCCAAACATCCAAGGTCAGGTCACTTAAAGAGTGATACTTTTTCAGGTATGGAAGCTCACTGCTTGTGATCTCTGTGAGATAGCAAGAAATTCAGCTCATCAATCTGGATTTTCCCATGCAGCAAAGGTGTGAAATCTCAAAACTTTTTTACTTCTTTGCTTGCTTTTGATTGATCTTTAGTTTCTTTTAATTGTGTTCTTACTTTTTGGTTGTTAAGCTATTAGCGGCTCTTACTTTTTTGGTTGGAGAGCATTCTGATTACAGTATATCCGTATCCAACATGACTGTTCATTTTCCGAAATCTCAAAAATGTTTACTTCTTTGCTTTCTTTTGGTTGGATTGATGGCTTTCTTCTATATTTACTGATTTCCACTGTTTTACTACTAATGACCTCCATCCATTTCCTCTAAAACTTATAGAAATTTAGTTAATTAAGTCTTCTTCCTTTTTTGTATGGACTTTAGTAAGCTGAATTTGCAGTTAGTATGGCTTGCTAAACAAAACTTAAAAAAATTGTGGCTGCAATCATTGTAATAGTGCAGGTATTGTTGTCTCCTGCTACCAAGCAAATTGTTAATTCTAATGTTTTGTTTCTCAATTCAAGTGCTTCAAATGTAAGGAAATCGCTTCTTTAAATCTGAAGCATTTTCAATGTGGATTCACATCTTACATAATTTTTTTCTTGGACCAGGAGATTGTCAATATTTCTCTTTTATGCGCAATTTAAGTCTGGAATTCATCTGCTGACCCATTCATATATGCTTGTTCAGGACATACGCATTTGGCTGAGGCACTGAAAGTACTGCCCCACATATTCTTTACTATGCCTTGGATGTAAGTCTTGTTGTTTGAGTAGAAATCTAATACTCTTAAAATTATTAGAGTCACCACCTTATCATTATATTTCACCTGCATTCTGCAAGTGCCTTTTCTATGGACGAGGATTGCGTCCTACCCCCACCCGGACGGTAATCCATCCGGGCAGGGCTCTGTGGGGCCCACTGTAATGTAAGTATTTAAATTACCATCCGGGCAGAGCTCTGTGGGGCCCACCGTGATGTAAGTATTTAATCCACACATTTAATCGCTTTTCTCAGATATTTTAAGCTATTATACAAAAAATGAAGTAGATACACAGATCTAGTGGACCACATCAAAGGAAGCTGCAGTGATAATGACACCCACCGTTGAAACCTTTCTAAGGGCCACCATGATCTTTTTTTACTACCCGACCTATTAATAAGGTCATGCAGACTTGGATGAAGTGAAAACACAAATTTCATCTTGATCCGACACTTCTCCAGTTCCCAGGAAGTTTTTAATGGTGGACATTTAATCCCCACTTTGTGGTCTACTTAAGCCCTGAAACTATCTCAAGTTTTGGCTCATGTCTTAAAATAATCATATAAAAACTATTAACTGTGTGGATTAAATACTTACATCACGACGGGCCCCACAGAGCCCTGCCTGGACGGATTACCGTCTGGGCGGGGGTAGGACGCAATCCGCGTCCCTTTTCTATATGCCATATTGTTCATTTGTCACTGTCACATTTTTAGAAAACATGATAAAGCAAACAGAAACTGCAGTTTTCTGCTTCAGATAATATTATATTCTTTTGCTTTGCACTTACAAGACTTTTCCATTTGAACCTGAGGTGCATTTGAGGTCACAACAAGGGCCATGGAACATCATCTGTCTTTGAATCTTAGGATATTGACAAAAAATCATCTAATGTTGGAATCCTAGATGTTAAATGTTCATTCAAGACTTGGAATTATTTCACCTTATTTGTATCAAAGACTATAAATTTCTTCTAAATAGAGAAGCAAATTGTCTTCAAATTGCATCTCACATATTATCTATCTGGTCGATAGGATATTAAGTTGAGGTAACACACTTTTAATGATCTCATATACATGAGGGCACATTTAGGACTTGCTAGATTTGCATTGAACGAAATGGTGATTGTGCTCGATTAGGCCACTTGGTGAACTGAGCTCACTTGCTATTGTTAAATTCCCTTGATATACATTGGCCTATTATCTATCTACTTTTTGATTGTTTTTTCCTTGTGCGCAGGATTTTAATTAATTGTGCCTAAATTTAGGCCTACAAACTAGCACTTTAGCCTTTTGACGCTACTTGCACTGGGAGTACCATATAGAGGATTTTAAAAAAAAATTATTTAAGACCATTTTCAATCTATATTGTAAGAAATATTTTATATATATATATATATATATATATATATTTTATTGTGAAGTAATATAGATTTTGTTTAATAGTTAGTTTAAATTGTATTGCAACATTTTTTTTGTTTCAAATATTAAAAAAAAAAATACAGGTTTTAATTGAATTATATATATATTTTTTAAAAATTACTGGCTTACGTTGGGGCCGCTTAAATCTGTACAAGGACTTTTATCGGCGCTTATACAGACTTTTAGCGGCTCTTTAGTAATATTTAGCGGCGCTTCTGCCAGATATACCAGCGCCCGAAAAAGCGCCGGTGAAATAAGTAAGCGCAATAGAGCGACGTGAAAAAAGCGCCGGTAAGCCGCCGCTAAAAGTCCATTGTCTTGTATTATAAGAAGCCCACTTCGAGTAGGCATATGCTTAAATTCTACATTAGACTAGTTTTCCTGTGAGCCATCATGTACTTCAAATGTAGTCCATGGCCATCCCTTTCCTAGACACCTTTTCCTTTGGAGAAGTTTGGCCCACTCCAAATGGATTGACTAGATTTCAAAGTAACATGGATGCCCATGGTGATTAGCAGACCTATTCTAGATCATACCATCTTTTTAGAACATCTTTGTGTTCATCTAGTTAGATTATTTTCTGTTATAGATTTGTCCGACCTATTTTAGTTGTTTAAATAAGTTGTTGAAAAATATAGAGTTAATGCGTTTTTATAAGGGAGAGGCATTATTTTATATTTTGTTTGAATTGCTTGATTGTGATTGTAATGCCCAGAAAATCGGAGGTCGAGCAGAAGCTCAGCTCCTGAGTTCCAATGCATCACTTATGTAACATAGATAATTATGATTAAATGTTGTCCGTATTTGTAACATTCCGAATTTTCACAATCAGAATATATACTCGTGTCCGAGGAAACCGGGTGTTAATAATGTATAACTGGATACTCTAAAATCGCACCTTATTTTTTCATTTAATTACATTTAGATACATTCATGAAGATACTCATTTACAAACAAATCAACTGTATTGATTATATTTCATTAGAGTAAAAAGAATAATCAAATGACCTCACAATGAGAGGATCATTACAACATCAGAGTTTACAACGAAAGTATAAACTAAATAATAAAACTGTCTTCTTAATCTTTTAAGATAATCTTCTATAGGGGAGTAGTCCTTTAAGTCTTCAATCTGTATGTCACCTGCATCATCTGTACGATTGGGAGAGGGTCAATGCCCTACTCATGGTGGAGGTTATCCTTTAAGATTAACAATAGTTTAAGAGATACATAACAGGTAAAATAAAGGTCTGATATGTCCCATGCTCTACTAACATGAGGTATCAGCATGCGCAACCAACCTACATGAGATGCGTGCCTAGCAAAGTATCTAGGGCTCATCATACGTAGTGATCATCATAATGTGGAATACGATTTATAGGTAACCGACTCAACCCGCATCCCATAACTACAGATATTCGCCGGCATGGCCAACGCTACCGTGGATTTACGAGGGAACCTCAGAGTGTACAACAACATGAGCTGGGTGAATTACGTGATACGATTGTTCATGGAGCGACTATTTGCGAACATCCAATCCCGGGGTGATGTAGAACTACAATTGAGAATTACCCACATCGAAAATATGCACCACTACCCGAAGGCTCAAGGACTTACGGCCCCAAGAGTGTATCTTACACATCACTTGCACTTACAAGGGTAAATTGAATCTTACAACATATAGTTGAATCTTTATGAAGGATATAAACTAAATTATGGAGGTCATAGAATAGCAAGAGTCATGCCTAAGCCGTAAAGATAAACGGCACAAGGCCAAAATAATAAAGAGAAGAGCGACAAGGGTCGACTCAACATAAGTGACAATGACCAACATAATATGAGAAGAGTGACAATGGTCAACTTTATAGTAAGGAGAGTGGCAATGACCAACTTAAATAAAGAGACAAGTGGCAGAGCCAACTCAAATAAAAAAACGAGGCAGGGGCAAGGCTTGCATCCATAGCCTCACATAAATTCAGAGAAATTCCTTATATTTGACATCATGTCATAAATCCAAAGGGCTAATAATCTCAATGATAATAACGAAATCAATTGATAGGATAATTCTCAGAAAATATAAATATAAAGGGCGAGATAATTCACATCATTAAAGACATGAAAAGATAGGATAATTCATATCATAAAAGGTATGAAAAGGCCAACAATAATTAATGGTGAAACATATAATAGCATGAAAGATTTAAAGTGATATGTAAAAGGAATACATGTAAAGGCAAAATTAAATTCCTGAAGGCATGTATAAAAGCAGGATGAATTTAACGGCTTAAATTAATGTAAGCTCAAAGGATAAAACCCTCACCTGTGGTTACTTGATCGTTTACTACCAAAATTATATGTCCAGATGCAACGTTCGTCCTAAGCTATATGGTTTGAATGATTAAAGTTAAACTAGGGTTTAGTATATGACGAGGTTAGATCTAGGCTAATATAATTTACAATTCAAACTAGTGGACGTGGACATCTTACCTTTTCTTAGTCAGCCCGACAATCCAATGTTGGTGGATTGCATATGTAACTAACCGACCTTCCGTTGAGTAGACCCAAGTCAGCGAGTCGACTCACTGAGTCACCCTAAGTTGTCTCAGTTCAACTCTATCTCCTTCTTTCTTCCTCCTTTCTTCTCTCTCTTTTCCTTTCTTCCTTTCCTTTCTTTCTTTTCTTTTCTTTCCTATTACGTCCAGCAAAGAGTCGGATGCTCTATCTCCCGCACTCTCTCTCTCTCTTTCTTTCTCTTTTCTTTCCTTTTCTCTCTTTCTTTTCTTTTCTTTTCTTTTCTTTCTTCTTCTTTCCTATGATGTAATTTCCTACCCCGACTGAGGTATTTGTATACCTTTTATGAGGTCTCGAAACTTCTTGCGTAAGAAGTGGCTTGGGTCGGTCACAGTGCGGAAAGAAAACTTACGCACGACTTTCCTTTCCTGCCAACCTGCGTGATCACAGCTTGCTCAACTGTCTGCCTTTATCTTGGTCATCGGGTCCGTTTACTCTCTTTGATGTCCGCTGTAGCTTGCCCGTGGGACCTCTGATCAGTGATTTCAAGTGTTTGAGTCACTTAACGGTGTTAGTTTACCCAGGGACAGATGGCCCTGTTTCGTATAGAGTTTCTTGCTGCCACCCTTTCCGATCCCGATGGACCCTCTAGATGGTCTGGATTTACTGTCTAGTGGCCCTGGGATCGGATGATGGAGTATATATTCCCTGTCCTCCGTAAATCCTCTGTGGTCTCTTGCGGAGATGGTTTCCGCTATTGCGCAGCGAAACCGCGGGGAATACTGCGTTCGGGCCGAGTTTGAAGGGAAGGCCCATCTAATTCAATCAATCAGACCATGTAGGGGTGGTCGGAATCCCCTCTCCCAACGTCTGGATAGTCTGGATCATCATATTCATTTCGGATCCGATCCTGTCTCTCGCCGGTTTGTCCGGGATGTTCGGATGCAGCTCTGGTGCGTAAGGAAGGCTGCGGTGGGGTCTATGGGGCCCGTACTCCCTGGTGTTTGCGAAATCCATGTCCTCCATCAGCTACGTGATGGAATTTTGGTCCGGGATAGATCACTTCGACTTGCATTTGGAGCGGCCTCACGGAATTAAACATGCTGCGGTAGTTTGAACGCAGCAGAAAGGGCTGTTGTTGCAGACACATGTGGGTGCATAAGCGCACGAGGTAAGCATGGTTTTGACCGGTCCGAACTCATCTACAATATGGACGTTCTGGATTAACTAAGAGGGCCATGATGGTGGTCCACAGCATCTCCCAAGACAGACAGGGTCCGTCCGTTGCGTGCGGCAGAAAAACAAAGGGAATCGTGTTTGATCGGGTCAGCGTTCGCTGACCGATCCTCTTGATCTGGTGCACAGCGGATGCACCACGGTGGTGTACGCGCACACACGTATGGGTCTACTATGATCTCTTTAGGAGAAATCTATACTGTCCATTCCATTGGCTATCTAATTTAAGGGGTTGAGTCCAAATTTGAGGTATGCTTAATGATCAAGTGGCCCCAAAATTGATGGTTATTGGCTGTTTGTCAACTTGGGCCACTTCCACTATGATCTAAGATCTGAAACTCGTCGTTTACGGTTAATTTAAGATTCGTAGGTATAGTGTAAGATTTCACATTAAACAGAGAGTGGGAACCACGTGATTTTAGAATCCCGTGGTCTAGGCTAATGGCATTTTCGTAATAATTGTTGATTTAAACGTTTTATGAAATCTATTTGTTCCACGTGGTTATATGCCCATTTCTAAACCATTCTTACAAAAGAACTTATATCTAAATCATTATAAATAATGACTTATTCACCGATTTAGTCAAAAGAAGGTACATATAGCGAATCACACGATTCACGGTCGGATGGCTTGATCTCTGAATAAAGATCATTCCCAATGATTAGTTTGTGTCAGGACAAGGATGTAAGGCTAAGATAATTGAATTGGTATCGTACACACGTACATACTAAGTAAATTTCTTAGTAACGTTTGAGAACTTTTAATACTCGAGTATTGAAAAGTCCAGGGCGTTACAGTATTAGTGCATTAAACATGAATAAGATTACACTAAATTAGCATATCATACTCCACAGATGATTAAATTAAGCAACCGAAAGACTGTGATAGATATATAAAGTGTATAAGTGGATATAAATCGTAGAGTATGATCATGTCACCAGGCTGAATAATTGCATGTATAGTTTCAAAATATACAAAATAATAAAGTGCAATGTCATCTAATCCATATCCTTGTAGCTCCAGTGACGCAACTCCAGGTCTACATAGACCCACCAAAGAGTTGCAGGTAGGAGAACTCTTCCTCGTCGTCGTAGAAGACAGACTCCATCTCGTAAGCCTCGCCGTCATCTGCAGCTACAACAGAGTCTGGCTGGTGTTTTAAAACACTGTCCCAGAGTGGGAGTAAGTGATCAACTCAGTGGAGCTATAAGGCAAAGGTTAACATGTTATCAATTCAGTCAAACAGTAATGATAAAACAGTACAACAAGCACTCCTAAGTACTCTGATTAATGCACGGGTGATATGTATTAATGATGCATGCCCTCACCTGCACTCCCTCTGCGACATCATCTCACGGTCACGCATGCTCAACTCTCATTGTGCTCAACACCCACGTCAAAGGTACATGCAATGCAGTGCATGGTTGTATTAGCCAAATTCTTAATTAGACCTATTCATACAGTAGATTCGGGAAGCTAAGGTACCTTTCTTTGTATCATTTACCCAAACAATGATCCATATAGGGTTGTCAATCCTAGTCAATCACATACGATAGGCAAATTATAGGGCAATGTCACCCCTAATTCATAAATAGTGGACAGTCAAGTTCAGGTCACTACGGGAGGCTCGTCACCTCGGCGCAAACCTAGTTTATACTCGAGGTCACTATGGGAAAGACTCATCACCTTAGCATAGGCCGATAGCTCGAATATAGTGTCTCATACTACCATATTCGGCTCACGAGTTTGGGTTACTCACTGGTCACTACCGGGAGGCTCATCATCCCAGCGTAGGCCGACAATTCAGCCATGATGTCCCATACCACCATGTCCGGCTCATGAGTCTTAATGGATCGTGGTACTAAGGTTAAACGGTCTTTTGACTGGTAAATTGGTACTTTAGATTTAAGCAGTAGCTTCCATACAGGGTGAACATACATTAGGTCAATCGGATTACTTGACAAGTTTGACTAGTACAAGCGTATGTTGAATTAATCGACATGGTGTGTATACACACTCCTCGTGGCCTAACCATTGTCGATAATCATCATACGACTCATATTTATTGAACGTGTCCGTGGTGGCGAAACTGATCCAGCCACTCAATCGGAAGTCATTACCGATTGCCTGTACTATGCGATAGTCCCAAGCACACTCAGTCGCAATAGGTGTTCATACGTAATAATCAAACAGTATTTAACAACCAAATCACATATAAATCTCATTTGAGCATTTTATCAAACACGTAGTGCACATGTTATCACACATAGGCATTTCATACATGAATCACATAGCCGAATGTAAATTACATGAAGGAATCTATTCATATAGCTAAAGTAATTGAGGATCTCATCTCAACACCTTTAATAAATGTATTTCATCAAATAACTACACATTCAGACATTTTATCAAACACTTAGACTACACATTTCAAGCACACACATAATAAATTAGTTATAACACATATTATGGAAAATCCTTTCATAAAGGAATTGTCACGCATACAATGATTATGTATTCTCAATTAATAATCATAGCAAGCACAAATCATAATTTCATGTCCATTCAGACATTTCAACAAACACATGGAATACATAGTTAATAAGCATAGTCCATACACATGTAAATGGAAAGCATCATATCTAAGGGTATATGGTAGCAATCAAGTCAGTCATAAACCATTACTGACATTGAAAGCCTTGAAAACCATAACCTAAATGTTTATAGTCCGCACCTTCCGTCGATAAACTCGTATCGAACTCAGTTCGAACACTACGCCTTTGTCTACGGCATAACGGCTACCTGAATCACAAAATAGGTTTACTATTTCGTCGATTCTTCTACTTGGGTACCTAAAACAAATTAGGGTTAGGATTTCTTACCCAAAAATAGATTCGAATTTGTTGGTGTAGCGATACAGGAGAGGTGATTCAGCACGTGGAGTGGTGGGAATGAATCCCAGTAACAAACCACAATCCCAATAGGAAAAATGAGGAGTTGTAAGAGATGGATTTGAGGAGTATGATGGAGGGTGGGTATGTAGTGAAGAAGAAGGGAAGATGTGAGAATGAAGGGGAGATTTGAGAGAGGAAGATGAGATTTGTAGAGGTTTGGAAAGCTTGGAGGGGTGTAAAAGGAAGAAATGAAGCAAAGGGGGGTATAGGGGCCCTAACACGATTTTGTGGGCCCCACATGTGCACACCTCCATCGGCCCGACCGACCTGCTGCGGCCCGACAGGCCCAGCAGAACCGGACCGCTATGCATCCTAGTAGGGGCGATGCCATCGCGGTCTGCTGGACACCTGGGCGATGGATCGCCCCAGGGGCGATGGCATCCCCCTCCCGGGGTGCTGAAAATGTGCGGGACTCACCTCGGGTCCCATTGTTTTATGTGGTTTGGGCCCCTACACCCATTTGATGCATGCCCTCGCCTGCACTCCCTCTGCGACATCATCTTACGGTCGCGCATGCTAAACTCCCACTGTGCTTAATACCCACGCTAAAGGCACATGCAATGTGGTGCATGGTTGTGTTAGTTAAGTTCTTAATTAGACCTATTCATAAAACAGATTCGGAAAGCTAGGGTACCTCCCTTTGTATCATTTACCCAAACAATGATCCATATAGGGTCGCCAATCCTAGTCAATCACATACGATAGGCAAGTTATAGGGCAATGTCACTCTTGATTTACAAACAGTGAACAGGCAAGTTCAGGTCGCTACGGGAGGCTCGTCACCTTGGTGAAGGTCTAGTTTATACTCGAGGTCACTACGGGAAAGGCTCGTCACCTTAATATAAGTCAACAGCTCGAATACAGTGTCCTATACCACAGTATTCGGCTCACAAGTTTAGGTTGCTCACTGGTCACTACGGGGAGGCTCATCACCCCACCGTAGGCCGACTGCTCGACCCCCGATTTTCAGGGTGTTACAGTGATGCTTTTCTCTAGTATTTATTTTCCCAATAAATGACTGATGGGTCGATTTAAGGTTGAATACTCTTTTACAAGGTAATTTCTATACCCCACATGCCATTTCATAGTCACATTTATACTTGAATACCGCTTCTTTCCACCCCTAAATCGATGGATCACATTCCATTCACAACCATGATTTGGCAGTTGGCACTAGCACATCATGTTGGCCTCAGGAATCATGAACACCCAAACGCACTTTTCATGATTTTCATCAGTATGGCATGGTATATGTAGAAAAATCAAACCCAAATACACACACCCATGCGAGTACACCCACACTTTGGCCTAGCCCGACTCGTTGCGTACGCGCACACGGACTCAAAACGGCGCAATGTGTGTGTGATCAATGACATAAATTAGAGCTATTAGCATATCTCCCCATGGACCAAATTTACTTGCCCCTTGAATGGGGCTCAAGCTCCTAGGCAAAAAGCCTATCTTATATATAATAAAACTTTCTTGGTCAAATTTGATAATGGACTTAATGTAGAGTGGGTTGCAGACAATTTCATGACAAAGATGGACTAGAGAAGGCCCAATCGGAGGTGGAAATGATCTGGACCATAAGAACCTTAAAACAGTCGTATCTAACGAACCAGAATGAGTTTTTCGATATATTGTATATGATTTTGGGGTAAGAGAAGCTACTTTAGCCAACCAACCTCACTATGCCCGGTTACCCTCACCATGCCCGGTTACCCTCACCAAATTTGTGAGATTTCATCATATCGACAGTCAAAAGTCCCTTTTAATTTTGTTTTTACTATAAATAGTAAGTTTTAACTGCCGTATAACTTTCGATCCTTTGAGTTGTACGAGTCATGCCCAACATGAAAAGGGCTTAGAAAAGTTAGGAGAACAACGTGGTTAGGCTAAATTGGACACTTATTATTTTTGGCCGAAAACAATGAAGTCCGGTAGGAATGATGATCGTCTGTAAATAATAAGTTTACTATTTGTAGTAAGTCACATTTTTAGGGAGTTCGAGTCTAAAACTCCATGCTAGGTTTGAATTTATTATTTTAAGGATTGTAATTTCATTTTTTTTTTTCATCATCCTTAATTTCATTTTTTTTTTTCATCACCAATCAATTTTTTTCAAATTTATTAGAAATTATTTCTATTATTATGACTCGTGAATTCGAGGAAGCTCTATGAGGAATCTAGAAAGCTCCATGTATTCGGAGTAGTTATTGTTAGACAGGTCACATGCCTTGTATAGCCAATTCTATAGAATTTTGTATTTATCATCTTACCTTGTATAGTTGTTGTAAAACTCTATATATTCAACCCTTCAGGGTTGTCTCAAATACACAAAAGAAAAGGAGAATCATTCTCCTCAAAGCCTTCATTGTTTTTGCTTTGTTTACATGGTATCAGAGCAATACCGATCCTAATCTAGCATCTCTTCATCACCGGCCACACCGTTTGTCAGATCTGGCCCTCCCCTGTCCGATCTGGCTCCTCCCCTGTCAGATTCGGCCCTCCCCACACTTGTTCGATCTTCCCTAAGCCTGTCCACACGCCCTTACTACACGTCCCCTGCGCACGACCCTGTGCACGCACTTGCGCACGTCCCTGCATACGCACCTGTGCACAACCCTGTGCACCTCTCTGCTGCATCCGATCCCTGCTGAATTTGATCCCTGCTACATTATCTCCTCCTACATCCGATCCTTGCTACATTATCTCCTTCTCCATCTGATCCCTACTACAGCATCTACTGCTACACCTACTGCTACAAGTCTTGCTCTGTTGATCTGTTGCTCTTTTGCTACATCAGATCCCTATTGATCTTTTGCTGGTTGTTGTTCTGATCTTTGGCTGCAAGGTACTTTCTTCTTTAATATTGTTTTTTATCTCGTCCTATCTATGGATAAAGACTCTCGTACAGAGGCCCCACGATGTAGTTTCGATGGCACCAACTACAATCTATGGGCTATCCACTTTCAAAGTTTTCTAAAGGGTCGTGGTTTGTGGGGACTGATTGATGAATTTGTTACTGTCCCCACTTCCACTGATGCCGACGGAATGGCTAATTGGGCAATGAAAAATGGACAGATTATTACCTGGATTCTTGATTCTATCGATCGATCAATAGCTGTTGGCCTCACACCACATCACACTGATAAGGCTATGTGGGAGCATCTCCAGACAATATATCAACAAAGTAATGCGGTTAGGTTATACTGCCTGGAACAAGATCTGGTTCACCTTACTCAGGGTGACAAAAGTATTTAAACTTTCTACTCTACAATGGTTATAATTTGGACAGAGATGGCTATGATGGATTCTGAATTCCTAAATGACTTTAAAATATTCCACACAATGCGCGAGAGTGCGCAAGTTAGACAGTTTCTTAAGAAACTGTGTCCAGAATTTGAGCATTGCAGGGCTCCTCCCTTGAACCGTAGCTTAACTCCTTCAATGAATTCGGTTATTAATGATTTATTAACTGAGGAACGACAAATGCAGATCCTCTCTTAGGGAACATCTCAGGGACCATCTAACCTAGCACTTACTGTATTCACCTCTATACCAAACTGTGGTTCCACTCCTTTAACTTGTCGCAGCTGTAACAAAGTGGGACATGTCATCGCTCAGTGCAAAGATTAGTGTGTGTATTGTCGAAGGACTGGTCATGGTATTCAGGACTGTCGTTCACGTGCCTACGCATCCTCATTCGGCCGTGGACATGGTGGTCGAGGTCGTGGCCGTGGTCGTGCTCTTTCTGCTACTTCTGTGACTACTTCTTCCGAGCCTTCTCTTAGTGATATTGCATCCACTGGTTCTGTTGAAGGTTTTTCCTCACCTTTAACTCCTGCCATGCTCCAGCAGATCGTGCAGGCCCTTTCTGCGATCGGTATGTTAGGTATAACTGCATCTTCTCCATGGTTCTTCAATTCTGGTGCTTCAAATCATATGACTGGTGATGTATCACATATTCACAATATTCTTCCCTACACTGGCAATCAAGCTATTTTTGTTGCAGATGGCACTAAACTACTTATTCAGTCCATTGGTTCCTTATCTTTCTCTCCTTTTGACCATCACCAGTTTATCCTTCGTGATGTATTTCATGTCCCTAAACTCTCCTCAAATTTAATTTCTGTTGGTTAACTTACATCTAATAACTGCTTAGCTATATCTCTTCAAAATTATTATTTTGTGTAGGATCTGGCAACGGGGAAGGTACTTGGGAAGGGTAGGCGGCATGGATGTTTGTACGTGCTGGACTTTCACCAATCCTTTACTCCAGCTCGTTGTTTCTTCTCTCCCTCTTCCTCAGATATTTGTTCGGCAAATAAAATGTGGAAACTCTAGCACTTTTGCCTGGGTCATCCATATTCTGATCATTTGATTCAGCTCTTTTCTTCTGACATGTTAGGGAATATTTATCTTAATAAAAGTGATTGGGATTATTCTTGTTCTTCTTGTTGCCTTTCAAAAAGTAAGTGTATTCCCTTTCGTCTAAGTACTACAAAATCATCATCTATGTTTAAACTGGTGCATATGGATGTCTGGGACCCTTCCCCAATTATGACTCTCTCTTGACTACGATATTATATTATATTCATTGATGATTTCACCTGTTACACGTGGATTTACTTTCTGCACTCTAAGTCACAGGTGTTTGAAAAATTCAAAATATTTCATTCTATGGTGGACACACAATTTCAAGTAAAAATTCAAACTCTCTGCTCTAACTCAGGGGGAGAGCATCTCTCCAAAAATTTTCATACATATTTTCAGGGTCATGGGATTACTCATCAAACCACCTGTTCTGATACTCCACAACAAAATGGGGTGGTTGAACAAAAAAATCGCCATATTGTTGAAACTGCCAATGCCTTAATGATAGCTATGAGTGTTCTTCGTTTCTTCTGTGCAGAAGCTACATTCAGTCTACTTGATTAATTGATTGCCAGCCATAGTCCTGAATAGTAAATCTTCTTACTTTGTTCTCATTGGTTCTCTTCCTACATATTCCACATTCCGTATTTTTAGTTGTGTATGTTATGTTCATCTGACATCACGTGAACTTAACAAACTTTCTCCAAAATTTGTCAAATGTATGTACTTGGGATTTGGAGAAACTCAGAAGGGTTTCATTGCTATGATCAGGTTTCTCGTCGTGTACGGGTATCACGACATATTGTTTTTCTAGAGCATATTGTTTTCCATTCATCTGTTCCTCCTTCTCCCACACCACACTTGTCACGCCCCAAACTCGGAAACCGGGCTCACAAAATTCCCGATCGCCGAATCCGGCACCGACAGCCTCCGTAGAACCCCATTCTCGGCTCCTAGCTCCCATTCGCCAGGTTCCGATCCTGGGATGCTACAAGGAGGATTTTAAATATCAGTTTGATTCGTAATAAGCATAACCAAAGGCATAACCCACAAACAACAACCAAGCACTCCATTACATTTCCACTATGATCAAAAATTTTTACAAGTACATGAGCATAAAGGGAAATACAATGGTAAATAACAGAAAACTCCAAATGATCAGCGACGCGCTCCTGCCTCAACGCTGCTGCAGTCCAACGTCACCTGCACGCAACGGTCGTGCATAAGCTTATAGAAAGCTTAGAGGGTGGTGAAAGTGTGTGCGCAAGGTAGTAATATGAATGCAATGTCAGAGTAATGCGGAATATGCAGAAAGAACCAAAGCGTCATGAGCCGTACCAAGGCTATGCAATGCCAGACATGAATGGTATCGGCCATCCCAAGGCCATGCAATGTACAATGCAACTCAAGCATACAGATACTCATCAATGTCCACACATCAATACGGCTCAAAGTATGGAATATCACCGGGGTCTAGTACACTCTAAACCAGATTGCCGCCACATCGCGCGCAATAAGGTAAGTGGAAGAGACCTCACTATCCGTCTGCCAAAATCGGGCGCGACTCGTCGATAGCGGACCCATTCCTCGAGCTGGTCAAACTCAGCCTAGCATTGCCCCCTACACTCGGGCGGGTAAGGCCGTACCCCCTTCCAACCGACCACGACACAGTGGAGAGCGTAACCGTCTGGTAATCGGCACTCAACGCTCATCTACCCACTCGGTCTAGACGTTGGAGCAACCTCTTGGTACCATAAGGGTTTAGGGACTTTCACCCAGGGATATCTATAGTACCCCATGTAGAACAAGATTTCCGGTATCCAATCCTGCCAACCACGATGCGTCTGTGGAGGCTACGGCCCTGATGTCACTAGGGCGTACAATAACCATGTCACACAAATGCGGAATGCATGAGTCACGCTATCCAGTCATGCAACCAATCCTGCGCATACCGTGCGCTCATGTAGGGCAACACCGCCTAATCGGGAGCCCATAAACAACCTGCCCGAAGGCAAATGCTATGATCAGTCAATCCTCATAACAAGCATACGTATGATGCATATGATCATGGGTCATGAACTGTACTAAACGGGTTATAATAAAATGAATTATCTTACAATGCAGATGGGCCTGGAAGGCCGAAATACAACAAGTACAGCCCAGTAATGGACCCTAAGGAGAGTCGTAATGTGGACATCCAACCAACATTACACTCACAATGTGGACGTCAAACCAACATTGTTTCCAAGGTACGATCTTCTTAAAACACCGCTACAAAATCGGTATTGGGTTTACACATTGCAGTGGACCTTACGTTCCTCCCATTGGGTCTTACATATATGTCAAATGGGCCATATCTTATGGGCCTTTTTATTCGTCAGATGGGCCATATCTTATGGGCCATTTATTCATCAGATGGGCCATATAAATGGGCCACACCAATGGGTCTTAAGTGCATTGCAATGGGTCAAAACCCGTGGGCCTTGGATTGCATCAATTGGACCTAACCATATGAGTCTAATATGTATCAAATGGGCCACACCAATTGGGATCCCACATGCATATCAACTGGGCCTCAACCCAGAGGCCTTATATGCGTCGAATGGGCCTAAATCCGTAGGCCTTATGGTTCATTAAATGGCCTAAATCTGTAGGCCTTGTATACATATCAAAGTGGGCCTATTCCCATGGATCCCTTTATAATCAAAAGGGTTTAGTCCCATGGGTCTTACAATAGAACAAATGGGTCCACTTCCATGGGCTTTAAGAATGCAACAAATGGGTCCAATCTTTATGGGCCTAGAAGTACATCAAATGGCCTAGTCGCATGGCCTTAGATCACATCCATTGGGCCTAAAACCATAGGCCTTGAATATCAAGTTAAGCCCATAGGCTTTACATATCAAGTGGGCCCAAGTCCTTGGGCCTAAATGAATCAAATGGGCCTAGCCCATAAGCATTTCATAATTTAAATGGGACTAGCCCATAGCCCTTTTTATGATACAAATGGACCTGGCCCATAGGCCTATTGCAAACCATAAGGGCCTAACCCATATGATATAAAATGCAATATTATCTTATATTAATATAACAAAATATGCTATACTAATATAATTAATTTTAAAAGAAAATCAAACGTCCAGGCCCTGGACGGCCTGGACATGCGCTGCATCAAGGGAGGCTCCACACGTACACACACCCACATGCATGCACACGTACACACACTCGGATTGTATACACACACGCATGCACGCTCACACGTACGCACGCACACACGCCCCAGGTGGCTTCACCGTTGCAACACCACCCAAAGCTCCACCGTCCGCTGGACGGTGGAGATAAAATGCAACTTCATTGTGGGCTCCACGTGGGGCCCACCATAACATGTATTTTCCATCTGTCTAGTTCGTAAGGTCCCACGGGCCTGAACGAGGGAGAGAAACAAATTTCATCACCATCCAAAACTTCTGTGGCCCACCAAAAGAATTTCATTGGTAGAGGTTCAATCCCACTGTTTCCTGCAATGTGGGCCACCCAAGTCATGGATGGAGCTGATTTTTGGCAGGGACCCACTTCAAGGGGTGGCCCACGGTATGAACCGGTTGGATGACAATGAGCATCATGGTGGGGCCCACGGCAGCAGCCGTGGGCAGCTGCTCGACCGCCCACTGCACGCTGACGCAGCTGCTGCTGCCCTTGTCAGAAGCAGTGAGGCAAAGCCTCTTTTAATTTTTAAAAAAATAATTTTTCGGGGGTTTTTCGAGTGTGGGGTCCGCTTTACAGAAATCCACCCCGGCCATTGCATTCAGTGCCCTGTAACAGTCGAAATGAGTCCAAAGTCAGAATTTTTTTGACGCTTGGAAGTGGAATAAAATAGGAAATCAGCGTTTGAATGGTGAGAATACAATAATTGGTGCTATGGCCCACCAGGTGCTCCGTTCAATCCCATTTTCAGGCTCAACGCCTAAAATGAGATGGTGAAAGGGATGGACGGCTTGGATCAGATAGAAACATCAGGGTGAGGCCTATGCAAGGGAAACACTCCAATCCCTTTCTTTTTTTTTTTCCTTTCTTTTTCGTTCCTGTTCACATTTCCTAAAAACGTCCAGCGTCCCAGACGCTGGACGGCTGGCTCACATGGAAATTTGTGGTGGGCCTGATGAAGGTGGCCGCCACATGGTGGGCGTCCTAGGAATAACATCTAAGGTGGGCCCCACTTGAGTAAAAAAGTACATTAAGATGGGATCCATTCAAGTGGGCCACACCATCCTGAAATAAAATAAAATAAAATAAAATAAAATAAAATCAATGTAAGAGAGAGAGAGACATGGAGAGTGGGACACGGCTTGTGATGGAGGGACCCCGTCATTATGGGCCCTCCCTTGCAATGAAACATACAATAAATGGATCCCTTGCACATGGGGCCATTAGAAATGTAAATCAACGGTGGAGATCCATTCTCCACCGATATGGACGGTCTAGATGACCCTTCTAAATGAAAATAAACATCATGATGGGGTCCATGGAGAATGGCCCCATCATGGAACGATCATGATGATCCAAGTGGTCCATCGGCCACATATTAGGGTCCCAAGTGAGATCCACACCATTGATCGGTGGGCCTCACTTGGTCCACCATAAAACTAAAAGAATCTATCCTATAGAAGCACCCACCGTCCAATCTTCTCGCTCCTAAGGGTTCCTTGGCACCTTGGCTTCAACTTCAACGGTTAGGATGAAGAATGGAGGGTTGAGATGGGAGATTTTGGGGTAGGAAGGTGGGCCACTTGAAGCTTAGGGATTTTTGCAAAATTCCATACGTGGGTGTTTTGCTTGGAGCTTTTTCTTTGAAATGAGAAAGAGAGAAAGAGAGAGAGTGATGTAAAGGGAGAGAGAGAGAGTGATGGATGGATGGGTGAGTGATGGTTGTGTAAGAAAGGTATGGGTTAGGAAGACTTTTGTGGCTTTTTGTGTAAGAAAGGTATGGGTTGAGAAGACTTTGGTGGTTGCTTGGGAAAAGGGATGGAAGTGATGTGTACTTGACCTTTGATGGGTTGATGGGTGATTGATTGATGGGATTGATGTGATTGATGTGACACATCGTTGAGATTCCCTTGGTTTTCGCAACGCGCGGCGTTTTCTCGCACCGAACGTTGGCTCATATCTCTTGATCAGGGTATCGCCTTGGCGCGTGAGTCGCGGTATCGGAACCGCAACGACAGCGCGGTCGCTATGGTATTGGTCTCGGGTTGAGTCGACTCGGGTTGTCGGTACATGAATCCAGGTCGCGCGTCGATATTGTTTAAGGGTCGAAAGTTGCCGGAATTCGACCGGTACGACCGCGGAAGTGTACGGAAAGGTACGGACCAAGATACGGGTCTTACAGCTCTTCCCTCCTTATAAAAATTTCGTCCTCGAAATTTACACAAGCATCGCAACTAAGCGTAACTCGCGAAAAATAATAAATATAACGTCATCATATAGAATCAGGGACAACGTACAAAATACAATACACGATCATCAACCATCAAAGAGATGAGGATATCGCTCTCGAATCTCAGCCTCACGCTCCCAAGAAGCCTCCTCTACAGAATGGTGACCCCACTGCACCTTCACCAACGGAATGACCTTGGTTCTGAGGACCTGCTCCTTCCGATCAAGGATACGGACTGGCTGCTCAATGTAAGAAGCGTCCTTACGAACCTCCAACGGCTGCCAATCAATAACGGGAACTATGTCTGACCCACACTTCCTCAACATGGAGACGTGAAACACGTTGTGGACGCCAGACAACTGTGATGGTAAGGCAAGCCGATAGGCCACGGCGCCAACGCGCCCAGTGATCTCAAAAGGTCCTATGAATCTCGGGGCAAGCTTGCCCTTCGCTCCAAATCGAACTACGCCCTTCATGGGCGAGACCTTGAGATACACATGGTCCCCTACATCAAACTCCAAGGGACGACGCCGACGATCAGCAGAACTCTTTTGTCGGCTCTGAGCTGTGCGCATCCTCTGCCTGATGATGTCAATAGCCTCTGAAGTCTCCTGCACAAGCTCGGGACCTAGGAGACGGCGCTCTCCAACCTCGGTCCAACAACTCGGTGATCTACATGGTCTGCCATATAGTGCCTCGAAAGGAGCCATGCCGATGGTCGCCTGATAGCTGTTATTGTACGCAAACTCAGCCAATCGCAGATGCTCATCCCAGCTACCCCCGAAGTCAATCGCGCAGGCCCGAAGCATATCCTCAAGTATCTGATTGACCCTCTCGGTCTGGCCATCGGTCTGCGGATGGTACGCGGTGCTGAGCTGTAAATCAGTCCCCATCGCACGCTGGAAGCTCCCCCAAAACTGAGACGTGAACCTCGAGTCTCGGTCAGAAACGATCGAGACTGGAACGCCATGCAGTCTCACAATCTCCTCAATAAACAGTCTCGCAAGCCGGTCCATAGACCAAGTTGCACGCATCGCAAGGAAATGTGCCGACTTTGTCAGACGATCCACAACAACCCAAATGGAGTCATGACCGCGCTGAGTCCTCGGCAAACCCATAATGAAATCGGTCGACACGTGCTCCCACTTCCACATCGGGACACTCAACGGCTGCAATAGACCAGGAGGTCTCTGATGATCGGCCTTGACACGCTGACACGTGTCACATTCGGCCACAAAACTCGCGATCTGGCGCTTCATCCCCGCCCAAAAATACTGTCGCCTCATGTCACGGTACATCTTCGTCGAGCCCGGGTGGATAGAAAACCGCGATCGATGTGCCTCGGTCATAAGCTCTCTGCGTAACTCTGGAATATCCGGGACACATAATCGGCCTCTGAAACGAAGTCCACCGTCTGTACCGATCTGCCAATCTGCCTGACCCTCAGATGCCGCCTCAGCCATATAACTCTGCAACGACTCATCAGCCTGCTGAGCCTCGATCACCCTAGCGACAAGAGAGGGTTGAATCGACAAGCTCGATAACTGTACAATGGAAGACTGCAGGCCGAACTCAAAGTCATATGCAGCAATATCCTCAAGCATCCGCCACTCCTGAATCATCATGTGCGCCACTAGGCCTCGTGGCTGACGGCTGAGGGCATCTGCCACCACGTTCGCCTTGCCCGGGTGGTACTGAAGGTCGAAATCATAGTCCTTTAGGAGCTCCATCCAGCGCCTCTGTCTCATATTCAACTCAGACTGCGAGAAGAGGTACTTCAAGCTCTTGTGATCAGAGAAGAGCTCGAACCTAATCCCGTAAAGGTAGTGCCTCCACACCTTCAGTGCGAAGACAACGGCAGCCAGCTCCAGATCATGTGTAGGGTAGTTCAGCTCATGGACCTTGAGCTGACGAGACGCAAAGGCCACTGGTCTCCCGTGCTGCATCAGGACAGCACCTAAACCGACGTGCGAGGCATCAGTGAATACAATGAAGCCGTCACTCCCTGATGGAAGAGTGAGGACAGGAGCGGACGTCAGACGGTCCTTCAACTCCGTAAATGCTCGCTCGCAGGCGTCACTCCAAATAAACTCTGCGCCCTTCCGAGTCAACCTGGTCAGCGGGGCTGCAATACGAGAAAAACCCTCGATGAAACGCCGGTAGTAGCCCGCCAAACCAAGGAAACTACGGATCTCTGTCGCAGTCGTGGGCTGGCCCCACTGACGCACTGCCTCGACCTTCGAGGGGTCCACTGCGACACCCTCCCTCGTCACCACGTGACCGAGGAACTTCACCTCCTCCTGCCAGAACTCGCACTTCTCCAGCTTCGCATACAGCTGGTGTGCGCGGAGGGTCTGTAGAGTAATCTCCAAGTGCTGCTCATGCTCCTCACGGGTCCTCGAATAGATCAGAATGTCGTCGATGAAGACTACGACAAACTGATCCAGATATGGGCGAAAAACCTCGTTCATCAGCTGCATGAAGACCGCTGGTGCATTGGTCAGTCCGAAGGACATGACCTGAAACTCAAAATGACCGTAACGCGTCCTGAATGCTGTCTTCGGAATGTCCTCATCTCGGACCCGAATCTGATGATAACCGGAACGCAGGTCAATCTTCGAAAAGAACTGTGCACCCTGCAGCTGGTCAAATAAATCATCAATCCTAGGGAGCGGGTACTTGTTCTTGATCGTGACTTTGTTGAGCTCGCGATAGTCAACGCAGAGCCTCAACGAACCATCCTTCTTCTTCACGAAGAGTACCGGTGCTCCCCACGGAGAACAGCTCGGACGGATAAAGCCCAACTCACGCAACTCGTCCAACTGCTTCTGCAGTTCCCGTAACTCTAACGGTGCCATACGATACGGGGCCTTCGAAATAGGCGCGGTACCGGGCACAAGATCGATCTGAAACTCGGTGAGTCGACGAGGCGGTAATCCCGGAATCTCCTGGAACACATCGGGAAAATCGCAAACTATCGGCAAATGGTCGATGCCAACGGCGACATGCTCCTCTATGGCGCACGACATCAAACAAGACAACTGCTCTCCTCTGGCCTCTGCAACGAACTGAAACTGTGGCACGCCGGGTATACAGAACGTGACGGTCCTCGCGGCGCAGTCCAGAATGGCATAGTACTCGGCGAGCCAATCCATGCCCAAGATAACGTCGAACTCGGACATCGGCAAAACAAACAAATCAGCAGGCAGGAAGGTATCCCCAACTAGAACGGGGCATGACGAGCAAAATCGTCCTAGCGCTGCAGTCCTCCCCAAGGGAGTCGACACTGATAGGCTCACATCAGCAGACTCCAACGGTAAGCCAGCCGATCGACAAAAGCTCTCGGCCACAAAAGAATGTGATGCACCAGAATCAAACAATACACGTGCAATGCATGCAGAAACTGGCAGTATACCCTCAACGACTCCCCCAGACGACTGCGGATCCTGCTGAGCCGCATAAAACCTAGCCTGAGCTGGCTGGGGAGGTGCCTGTCCTCTCTGAACGTGCTGCTGGGGTCGCTGAGGTGGTCGAAACTGCTGCCTCTGCTGCTGTGGCCTCTGAGGCTGGTGCTGATGCTGATGCTGCTGCTGAGGTGGCCTCGGTGGTAGAGGCTGCTGTCGCTGCTGCTGTCGCTGCTGCTGTGGGGGTCTCTGCTGCTGCGGTGGAGGTCTCTGCTGCTGTGGACCTCTCTGCTGCTGCTGGGGACTGGGACACTCCCATGAACGGTGTCCCGTCGCACCGCACCTGAAGCAAGTGCCGGTGAACTGTCTCTGAGGTGGTGGTGGAGGTGCTGCTGGTGCTGATGGTGCACGGAAAGCTGGGCGACCAGTACGCCTCTGCTGCTGTGGTCGACCCTGCTGGGAATGACTGGAAGGAGCCTGCCTCTTCCGGTCTCCCCTCTGACCACGATCAGACTGAGAACCGGCCCACTCAGTCTCGTATATCTGAGCCTTCCGCACCACTGCCTGGAAGGTAGGAAGCTCATGCCCAATAACGCGACCTCGAAGGCCGTAACGTAGGCCGTGCTCGAAACGGCGGGCCTTCCGCCCCTCATCATCAACCATGTAGGGTGCGAATCTCGATAGTGCCATGAAACGGGCCGCGTACTGTGCCACGGTCATGTCTCCCTGTACCAGAGTCTCGAACTCTAAGGCTCGCTGACGACGGATGTGGTCAGGGAAGTACTGCTCCTCAAATCTCTCCACAAAGTCCTCCCATGTCCAGACATAGTCAGGTCCGGCGACACGGGCGACAGAGGTCCACCAATGCTCGGCCTCACCGTGGAAGAGAAATACTGCTAACCGGACGCGCTGCTCGGTCGTGCACAACATGGTATCGAATATCTTCTCCACATCGGAGCGCCATCTCTCGGCTGCAGTCGGATCCGGCTCGCCCTGGAAACGAGGGGGATCATGCCGTCTAAACTCACGAAGTACGGCGCTCGCGCGCTCCTGCTCCGCCTGAGCTGGTGAAACAGCTGGGCGTCTACCCTGTCCCTGTAGTGCAGCTGTCACAGCCTGCAACATCTGCTGTAACTGAGAGGCACTCACAGTCACAGTCGGCTCCTCATCAGTCTCGGGTGGAGGAATGTCATCCTCATGGGAGGAATCAGGGATCTCTGAGGGTGGGATGGGAGACGCAGGTGGTAGAGCTGGAGTCTCTGATGGTGAAGTGGAATCCTCAGGTGGTGGTGCGGGAGTCGATCGAGTAACAGGCGCCATACCCTACAGGAAAGAGCGAAAGCGCCTATCATCTTCCAAAACTCCCGAATGTACGCATGTTAATGGTCTGATTCGGAAGGTCGTGAAGTTATCCGAACTTCAGAACTTAGCCATTCTTCACTCATAGCAAACATGTAATGTTGTTCTCAGTTATTCCCAAGTTATGCTCTGATACCAACTTCTGTCACGCCCCAAACTCGGAAACCGGGCTCACAAAATTCCCGATCGCCGAATCCGGCACCGACAGCCTCCGTAGAACCCCATTCTCGGCTCCTAGCTCCCATTCGCCAGGTTCCGATCCTGGGATGCTACAAGGAGGATTTTAAATATCAGTTTGATTCGTAATAAGCATAACCAAAGGCATAACCCACAAACAACAACCAAGCACTCCATTACATTTCCACTATGATCAAAAATTTTTACAAGTACATGAGCATAAAGGGAAATACAATGGTAAATAACAGAAAACTCCAAATGATCAGCGACGCGCTCCTGCCTCAACGCTGCTGCAGTCCAACGTCACCTGCACGCAACGGTCGTGCATAAGCTTATAGAAAGCTTAGAGGGTGGTGAAAGTGTGTGCGCAAGGTAGTAATATGAATGCAATGTCAGAGTAATGCGGAATATGCAGAAAGAACCAAAGCGTCATGAGCCGTACCAAGGCTATGCAATGCCAGACATGAATGGTATCGGCCATCCCAAGGCCATGCAATGTACAATGCAACTCAAGCATACAGATACTCATCAATGTCCACACATCAATACGGCTCAAAGTATGGAATATCACCGGGGTCTAGTACACTCTAAACCAGATTGCCGCCACATCGCGCGCAATAAGGTAAGTGGAAGAGACCTCACTATCCGTCTGCCAAAATCGGGCGCGACTCGTCGATAGCGGACCCATTCCTCGAGCTGGTCAAACTCAGCCTAGCATTGCCCCCTACACTCGGGCGGGTAAGGCCGTACCCCCTTCCAACCGACCACGACACAGTGGAGAGCGTAACCGTCTGGTAATCGGCACTCAACGCTCATCTACCCACTCGGTCTAGACGTTGGAGCAACCTCTTGGTACCATAAGGGTTTAGGGACTTTCACCCAGGGATATCTATAGTACCCCATGTAGAACAAGATTTCCGGTATCCAATCCTGCCAACCACGATGCGTCTGTGGAGGCTACGGCCCTGATGTCACTAGGGCGTACAATAACCATGTCACACAAATGCGGAATGCATGAGTCACGCTATCCAGTCATGCAACCAATCCTGCGCATACCGTGCGCTCATGTAGGGCAACACCGCCTAATCGGGAGCCCATAAACAACCTGCCCGAAGGCAAATGCTATGATCAGTCAATCCTCATAACAAGCATACGTATGATGCATATGATCATGGGTCATGAACTGTACTAAACGGGTTATAATAAAATGAATTATCTTACAATGCAGATGGGCCTGGAAGGCCGAAATACAACAAGTACAGCCCAGTAATGGACCCTAAGGAGAGTCGTAATGTGGACATCCAACCAACATTACACTCACAATGTGGACGTCAAACCAACATTGTTTCCAAGGTACGATCTTCTTAAAACACCGCTACAAAATCGGTATTGGGTTTACACATTGCAGTGGACCTTACGTTCCTCCCATTGGGTCTTACATATATGTCAAATGGGCCATATCTTATGGGCCTTTTTATTCGTCAGATGGGCCATATCTTATGGGCCATTTATTCATCAGATGGGCCATATAAATGGGCCACACCAATGGGTCTTAAGTGCATTGCAATGGGTCAAAACCCGTGGGCCTTGGATTGCATCAATTGGACCTAACCATATGAGTCTAATATGTATCAAATGGGCCACACCAATTGGGATCCCACATGCATATCAACTGGGCCTCAACCCAGAGGCCTTATATGCGTCGAATGGGCCTAAATCCGTAGGCCTTATGGTTCATTAAATGGCCTAAATCTGTAGGCCTTGTATACATATCAAAGTGGGCCTATTCCCATGGATCCCTTTATAATCAAAAGGGTTTAGTCCCATGGGTCTTACAATAGAACAAATGGGTCCACTTCCATGGGCTTTAAGAATGCAACAAATGGGTCCAATCTTTATGGGCCTAGAAGTACATCAAATGGCCTAGTCGCATGGCCTTAGATCACATCCATTGGGCCTAAAACCATAGGCCTTGAATATCAAGTTAAGCCCATAGGCTTTACATATCAAGTGGGCCCAAGTCCTTGGGCCTAAATGAATCAAATGGGCCTAGCCCATAAGCATTTCATAATTTAAATGGGACTAGCCCATAGCCCTTTTTATGATACAAATGGACCTGGCCCATAGGCCTATTGCAAACCATAAGGGCCTAACCCATATGATATAAAATGCAATATTATCTTATATTAATATAACAAAATATGCTATACTAATATAATTAATTTTAAAAGAAAATCAAACGTCCAGGCCCTGGACGGCCTGGACATGCGCTGCATCAAGGGAGGCTCCACACGTACACACACCCACATGCATGCACACGTACACACACTCGGATTGTATACACACACGCATGCACGCTCACACGTACGCACGCACACACGCCCCAGGTGGCTTCACCGTTGCAACACCACCCAAAGCTCCACCGTCCGCTGGACGGTGGAGATAAAATGCAACTTCATTGTGGGCTCCACGTGGGGCCCACCATAACATGTATTTTCCATCTGTCTAGTTCGTAAGGTCCCACGGGCCTGAACGAGGGAGAGAAACAAATTTCATCACCATCCAAAACTTCTGTGGCCCACCAAAAGAATTTCATTGGTAGAGGTTCAATCCCACTGTTTCCTGCAATGTGGGCCACCCAAGTCATGGATGGAGCTGATTTTTGGCAGGGACCCACTTCAAGGGGTGGCCCACGGTATGAACCGGTTGGATGACAATGAGCATCATGGTGGGGCCCACGGCAGCAGCCGTGGGCAGCTGCTCGACCGCCCACTGCACGCTGACGCAGCTGCTGCTGCCCTTGTCAGAAGCAGTGAGGCAAAGCCTCTTTTAATTTTTAAAAAAATAATTTTTCGGGGGTTTTTCGAGTGTGGGGTCCGCTTTACAGAAATCCACCCCGGCCATTGCATTCAGTGCCCTGTAACAGTCGAAATGAGTCCAAAGTCAGAATTTTTTTGACGCTTGGAAGTGGAATAAAATAGGAAATCAGCGTTTGAATGGTGAGAATACAATAATTGGTGCTATGGCCCACCAGGTGCTCCGTTCAATCCCATTTTCAGGCTCAACGCCTAAAATGAGATGGTGAAAGGGATGGACGGCTTGGATCAGATAGAAACATCAGGGTGAGGCCTATGCAAGGGAAACACTCCAATCCCTTTCTTTTTTTTTTTCCTTTCTTTTTCGTTCCTGTTCACATTTCCTAAAAACGTCCAGCGTCCCAGACGCTGGACGGCTGGCTCACATGGAAATTTGTGGTGGGCCTGATGAAGGTGGCCGCCACATGGTGGGCGTCCTAGGAATAACATCTAAGGTGGGCCCCACTTGAGTAAAAAAGTACATTAAGATGGGATCCATTCAAGTGGGCCACACCATCCTGAAATAAAATAAAATAAAATAAAATAAAATAAAATCAATGTAAGAGAGAGAGAGACATGGAGAGTGGGACACGGCTTGTGATGGAGGGACCCCGTCATTATGGGCCCTCCCTTGCAATGAAACATACAATAAATGGATCCCTTGCACATGGGGCCATTAGAAATGTAAATCAACGGTGGAGATCCATTCTCCACCGATATGGACGGTCTAGATGACCCTTCTAAATGAAAATAAACATCATGATGGGGTCCATGGAGAATGGCCCCATCATGGAACGATCATGATGATCCAAGTGGTCCATCGGCCACATATTAGGGTCCCAAGTGAGATCCACACCATTGATCGGTGGGCCTCACTTGGTCCACCATAAAACTAAAAGAATCTATCCTATAGAAGCACCCACCGTCCAATCTTCTCGCTCCTAAGGGTTCCTTGGCACCTTGGCTTCAACTTCAACGGTTAGGATGAAGAATGGAGGGTTGAGATGGGAGATTTTGGGGTAGGAAGGTGGGCCACTTGAAGCTTAGGGATTTTTGCAAAATTCCATACGTGGGTGTTTTGCTTGGAGCTTTTTCTTTGAAATGAGAAAGAGAGAAAGAGAGAGAGTGATGTAAAGGGAGAGAGAGAGAGTGATGGATGGATGGGTGAGTGATGGTTGTGTAAGAAAGGTATGGGTTAGGAAGACTTTTGTGGCTTTTTGTGTAAGAAAGGTATGGGTTGAGAAGACTTTGGTGGTTGCTTGGGAAAAGGGATGGAAGTGATGTGTACTTGACCTTTGATGGGTTGATGGGTGATTGATTGATGGGATTGATGTGATTGATGTGACACATCGTTGAGATTCCCTTGGTTTTCGCAACGCGCGGCGTTTTCTCGCACCGAACGTTGGCTCATATCTCTTGATCAGGGTATCGCCTTGGCGCGTGAGTCGCGGTATCGGAACCGCAACGACAGCGCGGTCGCTATGGTATTGGTCTCGGGTTGAGTCGACTCGGGTTGTCGGTACATGAATCCAGGTCGCGCGTCGATATTGTTTAAGGGTCGAAAGTTGCCGGAATTCGACCGGTACGACCGCGGAAGTGTACGGAAAGGTACGGACCAAGATACGGGTCTTACAACACTCTCCTGGTCTTACTATTTTTCCTGACATTTCGGTTGCCTCGAGTACACCTCCTTGTCCATTGTAGGTTTATTTATGACGACCACGTACAGATCCATCACCTACTACTCTTCCTATTGTACCTGTAACCGATCCGAATCCTATCTTGGTATATCGTTCCACTCGGGTACATCGATAGCCTGATCGCTTGATATACTCTATGTCTGCCATGAATACTACCCTGGATACTGTATCTATTCCTACTTCATACCATCAGGCAGCCAGTCATGATTGTTGGAAGAAGGCTATGGCAGAAGAACTTGTAGCATTGGATGATAACCATATGTGGGACATTGTTCCTCGACATACTGACCAACAATTAATTGGCAATAAATGGATTTATTCTGTGAAGCTCAAGTTTGACGGATCATTGGATCAATATAAAGCTCGGCTTGTCACTTAGGGATAGAAATAGGAACACAAAATTGATTATGATGAGACATTCGCTCCTATGGCCAAGATGAAAATTGTTCACACTCTTCTGACAAGATCATCAGTTCGCTCTTGGCCACTCACTCAATGGACGTGAAAAATGCTTTTCTTCATGGAGACATCTAAGAAACTGTATATTTGAAACCTCCTCCTAGATCTTTTATCTCTGTCAATAAAGTCTATCACCTGAAGAAAGTTCTATACGGTCTCAAACAGGCCCCTTGGGCATGGTTCCAACATTTTCATAATGTTGTTATAGCAGCTGGCTTTACTCAAAGTGGTCATGATCCATCCTTATTCTTATGCACCTCTGAGCATGTAATTGTCATTGTTCTCGTATATGTTGATGATCTCCTAACTGGTAGCGATGATACTAGCATCTTGGCATTAAAGAAAGTTATGAAGTCATCATTCAAGATGAAGGACCTGGGTCATCTGACATACTTTCTTGGACTTGAATTTTCGCGTTCTATATGTGGAATCTTGGACAGCCAGCATAAATATACCAAGAATCTTCTCGCCTGGGCCTCCTTAACAGATCAGAAGATAGTTCAGACTCCCTTGGAACTTAACATTCAATACGGTCGTGACGATAATGAACTCCTTGTGGATCCCACATTATATCGTTGTTTGGTTGAGAGTCTGGTTTACTTAACAATGACTCGTCTTGATATTGCCTACACGGTCCAAGTTGTCAGCCAATTTATTTCTACTCCTCGAACTTTTCATGTGACTGCAGTATTGCTCATCTTACGGTACCTACGTGGAACTCTGGATCGATCTCTGTTCTTCTCCTCTACGGCTCCTCTGGACCTTCGTGCTTATTTAGATGCTGACTGGGCCAGTTGTACTCTCACATGCAGATCTACCACTGGCTACTGTGCTTTTCTCGGCACTTCTCGCATCTCTTGGAAGTGTAAGAAGTAGGCCACTATTTCCAAATCAAGCACGGAAGCCGAGTATAGAGCAATGTCCGTAGCTTGTAGTGAGATTATCTGGTTACGTGGGCTTCTTTCTGACTTGGGCGTTCATCTACAAGATCATACTCCACTCCATGTAGATAATTTGAGTGTCATTCAGATTGCCTCTAATCCGATTTTCCATGAACAGACAAAGCATATTAAAGTTGACTGTCACTTCATTTGCAAGAAGTTTCAGTCTCCGTTAATTTCACTACCACATGTCGCATCCCATGATCAGATTGCCGACATTCTCACGAAGTCCCTTACTTCTGCACGACACTCATTTCTAGTTAGCAAACTATTACTTGTTGATGACAAGCATTAGTTTGAGGGGGATGTTAGACAGGCCACATGTCTTGTATAGCCGATTCTATAGAATTTTGTATTTATCATCTTACCTTGTATAGTGTTGTAAAACTCTATATATTCAACCCTTCAGGGTTGTCTCAAACACAGAAAATAAAAGGAGAATCATTCTCCTCAAAGCCTTCATTGTTTTTGCTTTGTTTACAGTTATTCCCCGAGGAAGGCCATGATCGACATCATCACATCCTTCCCCATATAGCATAGCTTCCTAGCTTAGGAAGCTAGTCTAACAAGCTATCATAGTCAATTTACGTCCACCAACTCTTGCTTGTGTGTTAATCAATGAGGGGAGCATTCTATGTTGCTGTGACCGCAAGGCCAAACCTTGATGTATTGTTGTATATCCACATTGGCCATTTATTTTATCAGCTCATTTTAGGACATGAGCCCAAAAATGAAGAAGATCCAAATCTTTGGTGGGCCACATCATAGGAAACAATGGTGTTTGAATGCCGACCATTAAAAACACCCCAGGCCCATCGTAATGTTTACTAGCCATATAATCGATTGATAAGATCACCCAAACTTGGATTTAGGGAAAAAACAAATACCTGCTTGATCCAAAACTTGTGGCCCGTAAGCCCATAGGAAGTTTTTAACCACTACACCAAAATTTTTTATTTGGAACCGCAATGCATCTTTGGTTTAGGTATGGATTTTAGTCATTCCAAATTTGGAACAAGTTTAAACCGTTCCAAATGCAAACATAAACCCTAAAACAAGGCCTCATACCAAATGAATCGTCTCTCTCTCTCTCTCTCTCTCTCTCTCTCTCTCTCTCTCTCCTGCCCTCACACTCCCTCTCTTGCAAATCCCAGCCCTCCCAATCAAACTCTCTGGCAAAAATCCGCCCCTGCCGCAACTCAAATCTGGTTCGGCCAGCAGTCTCTGCCCTTCACCTCTTCTCCGCCTCCCTTCTCTGATCTGGTACTCATACATATTGGTGTATTTCGATTCACATTTCTATTTTTTTTTGTTGTCATTTATCAATTGAAGATTTATGGTTTCTTGTGAGGAAGCACGAGCTTACAAAAGCTCTTGCAACAACAAGCTCGATAAGGTGCCGAATCCATCGCAACCATACATTTCTCTATATTTGTAACAAGCAGGAGCTTGCAATCGTTTGATGGGCTTCGGCAATCGACAGTAGGATTTCTTCAGCTCAACCTTGCAACATGGCTGTCAACTAGAGTAGTTTCCGAGGACTCACCGTCAAGGCCGCCACCGTCGTCACTCCAAAGTACATGTCAATTGATGCATGTAAAATGTGGGATGATGATCGATGCCCGCCAGTTGTTCGATGAAATCCGAGCACATCACCGCGTGACTGAAAATTTCACGTACCATTTTATTATTGTTATGACCTGTTCTCTGCTTCCTAATCACACAACTTGAATATCTAGGTACGTTCTTTCTTGTGGAAAAGATTCAGCAGCAAAGCTATGGGAGGAAGGGCAACGGAACACCACACCAAAATCGTCATTTAGTAACGATTTAAAACTGTTCCTAAATGCTTCAGAAACGGTTTCAAACCATACCTAAATGAGGTGTCACAGAAAAACAGGAACGGTTTAGAAGCGTTTTCGGTACTGTTTCAATTTTTAGAAATGGAATTTTAGTAACAGTTTTAAACCATTCTGGTGCCAACAGTCACATTTTAGGCACAATTTTAGAAACATTTTTGAACGCCTATGAATGTTGCCAAGGGTTAGATTTTAGGACGGAATTTTAAGAACAATTTAAAACCCTGATAAACACGCGAAATTTAGGGTCAAGGGAAATAAATTAATAGAAGTTTATTACATTCCATCAAAATAGAGATTAATCCAAATAAAAACATAAGAAAATAATGTGCATGAAGATGTTTCATTGCAAAATCAAATTTACAAAATAAGCTACACTTTAAATTATAGCTTTGTGGAGATGACGTGTGAAGCTCCCTCCTCAATGCATTGATCAGCATCTCCTAGACCCACAGGAACAAGGCGCTTCCCACGTAAGAATATAAATAACTATAGAAATCGAAGTTAATTGGTAATTGAGTGAAAAAGAAAAGTCTCCCCACTAATGATCAAGATTGAAGAATGGGAGCATGCTACAAAAGACTAGAAACACAAACACACATCTGGGACACCTCAGTGCCTAGGCCAATTGACCTTGCTTGATATGACATATAGGATTATGATGCAAAATGCACATCAGGCATAGTAAGCTTGAAATGTTTCCCGAGACATTGTTGTTGGTCTGTTAAAGGAAAAAAAAGAAAACTCACCATTATGGAAGATAAAGCAATTTGGGAGCTCAAACCATGTGATTTGAAGCTCATCTTTTGCATATCGTGGGAGTACATGTGCTTGCCAAGAAATCCTGCCTAACCTGCCTAACCAATGGCGCAAAAGAAGTTACCTGCATTCCTACGTAAACCACAAGGGTGTTTATTAGGGGCACGTTGTATTGAGTCCCCGCCAGTGCAGCCTCACCCCAAGGAAGCAGCAGTCTCTGCTTCATCTCTGTTAAGAACGGAGATCCTTATTGCCTTGTCTGTGGGAATTCCAATAGAAGACAAAAATCAGGAACATATCAGAAGAGCACAAATACGTGCTCCTGACTGGTGGAACATTTTAAACCAGACAAATGGAAGAACTAAGGTTGCACTGCAACTTCTTCCAGCAATCAAGCCAACTGTCACCAGACCAGGGAGAACAGATGCACAACAAAGGACCTTTTTCTCTATACAGCACATAGTCAAAACCAAAAATCATGAGGAAATCTAAGTTCCACTACTACATAAGGACCTTCCTATGAAAAGTACCCTTGCATGTGCACGAGCAAGGGCAGATTATAACATGCACATTCATGATGAGAGATTCTAGAAGAGGTACCACAATCTAGACTGTGTGCAAATATGTACCTTTAACAGCCGAACAAAAGATGGAAGAAGTTGGCGTGAATCCTGTGGTATTGTACAAGTTGAACATTCCGCAACGCTCTTTAGCAAGTCTAGTTTCCGTTCTTCAGGCAGCTGACAGAGAAGAAGTATCGGCAGACCAAACTAAAAATGCAGAGAACTTGCAAATATCATAATTGCTGATTAAATCTTGTATAAACGATTCACATTACATCTTCATGAACTATGACTCCCCCATAATCCTCATTGTTAATCCAACGTAGAACTACTAGATAGAGATTGTCAGTTCTACTTGAATGCCGAAAGGAATCCCTCAAAACTTGTAGTCTTTCCTTGCCTCTAAATGATACAATTGAAATCTTGTAGAAAAAAAAAAAATCACATTACATCTACTAGATAAAGATTGTCAGTTGTACTGCAACACAAGCCAGCAGCCAAATGATCAGTGCCATCAGATTCACAAGTAGCTTGGGAGTTAATGTGGCCCCCGTTAGCACTTAAATGAAAGACAAAATTGCTTAGGATACATTATTCAGCCAAATCATAGCTCCACTAGTCATAAACAGGTATTTAGACCACCATATCGAAATGAGGTCACCAGATGTGGAAAAATAGGGAAAATTGACATCCAAAGGAGTTGCCTTTCCTCAGACCTTAACCGTTAAACAATCTGTATTAAGACATTGAGAAGGTCAAGGGTTTCTGCAAAGGCATCAGGTACCTTCCAAGGGATGCCAATCCTCTTGCCGGCCCCAAAAGAACACCATCGAGGATGTATCCCTTGATGATTGAACCATAACCTTGTGAGACAGAAAGGTGCATCTCAAACCCATCTAAAGTGACTTGATGGAGAACTAGAACTAAATCATGAGTACAATTTGATGCATTGGTCTCCCGAGGACTTCGAAACTAAACTACGGGAAACAATGAAGCAGGCATTTCAAAAATCCATCAAGGCAGCAAGTGAATATGGGTTTGTAAAAGAGAACCCCGAGGCTTTGACACATGGGGCCAATATCTGTGCCTTCCTAAATCTGGCTCAAGCTATGAATGATCAAGGATGTGTTTGAGGTTCATGCCAATGCTTACAGTAATGGGGTAAGTTCTACAATGGCCAATGCTCAGCTCACTTCAACACAATTACGCCCATCATCGTGCTGGCCCCCTCAACACCAAATAGGGTCCATTATCGAATCAGCGGCCCATTCCAGCTATATGCATGTCTCAAGAAGCCTTGTCATGCTATAGGGTTAATGGAGTCGAAAGATCGAGACACCTGCGGAAGCTTGCAAGGTGTTGTAACATATATAATATTGATTTGCATAAGCAAAATGCATCGAGTGTGAAATGGCATTGTAGAGAGGGAATTTGAGAGAGGGGTCCAAAATGCATGTTTAACAAGAATGAGAATAAGATGTATTCTTTACTACTGAAAAAAAATAAAAAATAAAAACTAAAAATAAAAATTGGGGCTTGAAACAATAAAGGGTCTATGTCACATAGGATTGCAGACAGATTTACTTAAGACTATCATTTCACATCTGTTATTAGGGCTGAGATGTATTACAGCCAATGGCTAGGATTCAATGGCAATTTAAGGTTCAATTTACTATATAAAGGCTTTTACCATACGATTATAGAATCAGAGAGAAATAACACCGTTTTCCTTTTTGAGACCAGAAGTGCAGTCATTTTGATATTCACTGCTAGAATTTACTGTAGATGCTGGAAATTACAGTTATCGCTGAGAAAGTTTCTCATAACAAAAGATCGTGTTTTAGTGCTTGGAGTTTGCACAAAATTGCTGGAAATTTTGGTTGAGTTGCCATAAATTTGATTCTAGTGCAGAAATTAGGTTTAATTGCCTGGAAATTTGTGAATAATTGCTGATTCCATAACTATTTTCTGTGATTTACAAAAATTGGTGTTGCAAATTCATTGTGGACCTTGTAATGTACCGTTGGAACTGGAGTCTGGAGATGGCAATCAATCAGAACCATTTAAAACCTAGATTGGCTGCAAGTGCAGCAAAATAAACTCAAGAAAGAAGTACACTAAATCACTAATACCTAAGATGATCTGTTCACCCCTAACTTCTAACCAAGTTAGCATTAGATTAGATCATCATTCCTCTAATGATTAATCATAAATTTTGATCTGAAACTTCCATTAAACAAAAATCACAACCACACAATAGTCATGCAGCACAAAAACATGAACTAAGAAAGTACAAAAGGAGCCAAGACTACCTCAAGAAACCGATTCCAGTGCTGGGAATTTTGCAGATCAAGTTGGGTTAAATCTTTCACATGTCTGTCAAAGAAATCAACTCTAGATTTTAGTGAACAAAATACCATCTGTATATTTTGAAATTCAAGAACCTAAAGACAAATTTATTATGGGTTCTGTTTTTTTTTTTTTGGATGGATTAGAAGATAGAAAAATACTAGCAGTAAGCACCTAAGAGCCGACTGAACCAAGGAGGAATCATCAACCAAGGGATCACCATCTAGAGCTGCATTCCATGGGCCTCCAATTGCCATGAAGGAATGATCTTTCCTGAGAATTGCAAACCTGAGGATATTATTAAGATGGGGTATCCTGTCATCGTAGAACACAGCTCCTCCAGAGCATGGCTACTGATACCACTCATCAAGATCACCTGAAATGAAATATATATATAAGACTAGAAAGATCCAAGTCTCCAAAGGAACAAATGATTACATTTCTAATTTCTGCTTCTGCAAAGCAGTCTCTAATTCTATGTCCACAAAGCTATTTCTGCCATCTTTCATAGCTCAAAATACGGCCCTAAACCATTTCTAAACCAGAAACGTAACCGTTCTTGAACCAAAGTTTTGGTGTAGTGTATACTAGCTAACAAATCAAATATTTAAAAATGATTGCTTCTGGATGAATAATTTCCTTTGGAATCATGAAAGATTTGAAAATATTCAAACATATAAGAGAACTATTCTTCTGTTTTTGAGGTAGAATTTGGAGTCTACTGGAAAATCATGGATGACAGTTGGTAGGGCTTTCAGCTACCCGCCCACCTTCCAAGCTGAGATGGGTCTGACCCATTCCAAATCCCACTCAAGAGCCTTGGCCTGAACCAAATGAGCACTTTCTTTTTTCTTTTTTAAAAATTTCCAAGTGAGGTTTTCAAGGCAAGAGTAAGACATCCAGGGACCCAACCTAAAAGCCCATGAAAATGTTCAATTCTACAATTTTGATGCTTATTCAAACTTAAAGATCTCGTCAAAATCTGGGATGAAAAGAGAACTTACGAGGCAATTAGTATGCAGGTTACACCAAGCAGCTGGAACTTTTGTCTTTCAATGTAGTTTTGAGAGAGAAACCGTTGATGAAATATATCGTGAGGTAAAGTTTATCTGGAACAAGCTTATACTCCTCAGAAACCTGAAACCAAAACACACATGATTAGTAACAGACCCATTCAGTTGGATTATGATCAAATTACCTGGGTAATGATTGTATTCTTGTAAAATTACAGAAATGGCAATAGATATATCAAATAATGATTGTATGATAGGAACTCTTACACTACAAATAATAAATATATATATATATATATATATATATATATATATATATATATATATATATATATATATATATATATATATATATATAGCAGTAAATGGAAACTAAAGAATCCAATGCAAATGGAGACTTCTAATATTCAACAATCCACAGGTAAGAACCCCAGTATCAGAAAATAATTTCCTTTTTCAGATTTAGTGTGCAATGCACCCTGTAAAGATTGGTTGAGTCACTGGTCAGACAATACACACTTAAATACTGATATTCAGAACCTATGGTGGTACCATATTGGGTACCACCGATTAGGGACAATACCACATTGTAGTGCTCCTTATCTCGGTATTACCGGTCACTACCCCTCTCCTTTCTCCGCCGTTCACCTTCCTCTCTCGCCCTTCGAGATTCCTGTACAAATAGTAGCTCAAAACATTAAAAAAGATTCTTCAGTTGGATGGCTTTCCACACCCTTACCAATAGATTTAGTATGAGGGAGTGAATGCAAACATACTACATAAATACACATACAGAAGGTAAGAGAGAAAGAGCATGGTTTTAAATCTACTTAAAAAAAAATAATTAAAAAAATGGAAGTCCAAACATAGAGAAAAGGCAATGGAAGTTTCTATTAGTTACCTCTTCTTCTTGAGCCCGTCTCACTTTCCCTGCTTCCTCAAAGGCCTCTTTCTCAGCCTGAAATTCCAAACACAAATGAAGAAGGCACAAAGAAGAGAGATCATAATTTAGAATTTAGCACTTGGCAGTTGGCTGAACTTTATAAGCAATAGAAATTTTCCAACAGATGAAAGGTCAGATCTGATGCCTTGATTGCATGATGAACTGGATAGTCTCTCTTTTGCTGTACTTTTGAGCTTTTGGTATTTTTAAATTTTCAAGTGGTTTGTTGACAATATTGGGTGGAAGATGATTGGATAGAGACAGTGGAACGGAATATGGTAGAGCCGTCTGTACACGTTACACATGGTATCCACCATTGACTTTGAAGGCCATTGATTGGATGGCTAGGATTAGAAATCAGTGAAATTCAGATCTGTTATATCTAACCAATGTAACAAAACAAATATATTTAGAATGGTGGGATATATATAGGCACCTTTGTGTAAGCATCGCCAGATTCTTGGTGCAAAAGAGGACGAGAATCAGTCCCTACAGCAGCAATCTGCCTTACCAAAACTTCGAGAGGCACATCTAACCAAACAGTGATCCCTTGTTTCATATATCTCCTGGCAATTCCTAACCATGGGTGCTTGTTAACACAACTCAAAATTAGGCTGTGTGTGGTTGCACCAAATATCATGATATTTCATAATTAATCAATATAATTTTGTGTGAAATATCAACCAAATGCAGCTTAAGTTGCAGGGCTGGAAATACTGTGAAAAGCCAGCCAAACTACTACATCGTTTAGCCATTACTAGTTGATTGGCCGTATCACTGCACCACCTCTAGTTGCAACAGATGGGTAACATTTTTGTTGTGCCTGCTTGACCTTGACTAGGCTGAGTCAACTGAATATAGAAATAATATATTAGTAGCAGCAGCACTATTAACAACAACAAATAAAAACAAGGTCTGTGGAAATCCAATGGCCACCCGTTAACCATAGATCCCAGCATTTTAAATTTTGAATTCCACAGAGGAATTAATTCGTGTTCAGGATATATTGATCAAACATTCCCACTATTTGGACAGTCTAATTTGAGGTACATGTCGCGTGAACAATTTTTATGTGCAAGTGTATGGAGTATCATGCTTCGCCAGAGTAACAAATGAATCCACTTTCTTCCAACAGTAAAAGGAAGAAAAGAAAAGAAAGAAAGATGCCTTCATGATGGTATTATTATAGCAGAAAGGCTGAAAATCAACTAACCTGGCCGCTGCAGAAAGGGCCAGCTCCAATGCCTTCCTGAGGTTGCAGCTGCAGCTACAGGTGCAGGCAAACATTCCAGAATG
Source organism: Magnolia kwangsiensis (assembly GCA_037074715.1). Classification (NCBI taxonomy): domain Eukaryota; kingdom Viridiplantae; phylum Streptophyta; class Magnoliopsida; order Magnoliales; family Magnoliaceae; genus Magnolia; species Magnolia kwangsiensis. The sequence goes on along the minus strand of CM073582.1, from coordinate 34,469,560 downwards.
GCTGTGAAACATCCAGCCTCCTGTAGAGCGACGGCGACCTGCAGGACCCAACAATCAGTGCAGATATCAATGCTGGCCTGGTCTAGGTGTACGGTTGACGGAAATAAACAACCACTTCATATTTCAGAATGGTATATGAATAAAAGAACTTTGCAAGCCAACAACAATGATAGATATGATTTGAAATCAATGTCAAGAAAAAACTAGATTGTCACTGTTCAGTAAAAAACTAGATTAAAACTGGACCAGCAACCTCATCAAACTGTTTCTTAAGGAAAGTGACAGCAAACACACTCACCTTGGTAGACAATATGCAAAGGCCATCACAGTTGATAACGATCTTACAAAATTCATAAGTCGTTGCTTAACAGCTTGGCTTGCCTCTGATGGTAGAGTTACTGGATCTAGCACCCTGAATGAAAGCCCCATACCGGTAGTTAACAGGTGCCGTGACCAACCCCATGTTGTAGAGTGGGAATGATAACAAAGCAACAAGGTAATGTTAAAAATCAATAATACCTGCAAATGAGTGTTGCTCCAGTCCACAGTAGCAAAGGTTGTAGGTAAGAGGTCAAAACATAATATGTGCTGCTCTTTTTCCAATTACTATCATTGCCCAAGACCCCACATAGCAAAAGCCATGATTAAGGTGAAGAATCGCTACCATATTTAAAATGGTGGTTATCAAGTAATCCTAAAATGGAGCATCAGTCTCTAAAATCAGACTGACCAAACAATCCAAACCATCCAATCGATGGCTATCAAATGGATGGTCCAATTCTAAGGGCAAAATCAGATGGTCTCTACTGTCTTCTCAATTTCATATCTGGGTTATGCCCCATTGACAATTAGGTCATCAATTTGGAGGGTCTGGATTGCAGAACGACTATCCCATGTCTACAATCAAAGATTCACCACCATTTTATAAATTGTCATGGACTATCACATTAGTCTAGACCCATTTTCATTTGCTTCCTCCATGGGTCTTGCTTTTTGACAAGTTAACCCTTTTTTTGTAATTTCTAGTACATTTTCGAGGGAGAGTTTGCACTTATGTCAAAACTGTATAAAAGCTCTACAAAGATATCTAAATATATTTGGGTTTTGGGGTCTAGTCAATTTGTCACCTAAATCATAGGTGACTACCAAACCAGCAATTGCAGGTGGTATCCAAACAGGGCTCAAAACCCTCATTTCAGATTGATGCAGGGGTTTCATCTCTAAACACCACTTTTGACACTGTGTCAAAACAGCATAAAAAATTTGCAAACAGATTAAACTCTCTCTGAACTGCTAGCATGCTTTGCAAGGCAGTTGCATCTTTACGCATGTATCTCATCTTACCTGCAACTCCAATTGCAATGCCCTCAAATACAGAGTGAAAACAGAGGGCAACAACCAGCAAAACGCTATCACCTTGGTACCAGTACTACTAGAGCGTGGCCCATTTCCTGCATAGCATGCTCAACCAAAATCCTAATATGTACGGAGTAAAAGTCAGTGGTCCATTTCAAATAAACGCATCGAATCTCATTCATTTTATGATATATAAATAGATTATGTACAATTCCAACTCCCAATTACAATTGATCTAGATAGATGGCTATAGATGGGCCTGTTTGTGTTGACAAAATCCAGAAGGATTCTGATTTCCAATCACCAGCAGTTTCTGATATGGGATCTATGTTTCTGTTGTCTGGTGGGAATGTGCCAAAAAATACAATTGCGTTTCAGTTCCCAGAATGAATTGAAACCCCGGCTTTAATCCAACATGGCTCCCATTTCAGATAATGTGTGATTGAAATTCATCTGGATTTTGTTTACATAAAGACCATAAAAGAGACACATATCTTGCAAAAACCAATCAAATCAACCCACATTCCTAAAAATTCCAACTGTGCAGGCAATACTCAAATCATTACTCGAGCAGCAGTCTATTTGGTCTCAAATTTACCTGGATGCCCCAGTAGCGGTACTGTCCTTATCATATCCTCCCTGCTGCTCCTCTTTCACGAACTCTTCGAGTAGTGTCCACTGCCTCTGTGTCAGATTCCTGCCCAGAAAAATAAAAAATAAAAAATCCATCAGAAATTGTTCTGAAACAACAACGGAAACCTGCAAGAGTAAACGCTCATACCTACCTAAATGTGGCATGCGTGAATGTTTATAAGATGATGAAAAACAAAGAGAAATGAAGCTAACCGGTTCCCATTAACAACAACGATGATAAAAGGCCACGATTCTCTGGCCTGGCGGCTGCAAGTAGATTAGCACAAGGACTAGAGCAATGACCACTACGACCACTGCTGGAGTAGCAGCTTGGCCCTGATCTGCAGCAGCTGGCACATTCACCACTTGTGCTAGAGGCTGTTCACCCTATCTACCGATGTAAACCGTGTAAACAGCTAGCCCTGATCCACACCTGTTACACAGAACGAGAGGGAGATCGAGAGAGGGAGGGAGAGTGAGAGGGAGATCGAGAGAGAAGGTTGAGATTGGGAGAGGGAGATCAATTGAGAAAAGTCTTAAATCTTTTTTTTCCTAGTGTTGTACGACCGGTCGTGGGGACCTTCGACCGGTCGTGGGAGCTGCTCGACTAGTCGTAGCCTGCTCGACTCAAAGTCCAGTGAGCATAAAGATTTGTGGTTCGAGGTGCTCGACCGGTCGGGGGCCATGCTCGACCGGTCCTGGTTGACGCTCGACCGGTCATGCAGTCTACTCGATTGGTCGTAGGTTACGCAGATTCGTTCCGCAATTTTGTGCGGATTGCGGTTTTGAGTCTTTTTGCAACTGGGATGCGGAAGGGAAGTTGCCTAAACTATAAATAGGTGTTCCTAGGGTTTTTCTAGGGTATGGAAAAGCTTTCTAAAGAGGTTCCAGGGAAATTAAAGCGTGTAGCAAGGGTGAGATTCGAGGTTGTTCGAATCGGGTAAGTCCTCTCTCTTTGTAATTTCTGTTTTCATAGTGGAGATCTGTTGCTTTGTGCCGTGGTTTTTTTCCGAAAGGGTTTTCCACGTTAAATCTGGGTGTTCTCTGTGTTCTCTTGTGTGCTTGGTGCCATTGAATTGCTATCCTAGATGTAGATCTGTGTGATTCCGCAGGTCAAAATCCCCAACAAGTAGTATCAGAGCGATCGTTGGGGCACAGATCTGAATCTGAGGGATTAGTAATAATGGCGAGCGCTAAGTATGAGTTTGAGAAGTACTCAGGAAAAAATAATTTTGAGTTATGGAAGGTTAAGATGATTAGCCTGTTAACTAAGCAAGGCGAGGATGGTGCTCTTGAGGAGCGGAAGTCTACTATGACTGATGCTGATTGGAATACTCTTGATAAGAAAGCTTTATCATCGATCCGTTTATGTCTCATAGATGAGGTTCTCTACAACGTCATGAGGGAGAAAACTGTGGCTGGTTTGTGGGCGAAGTTAGAGGATGTCTATGTGAAGAAATCCTCGAAAAATCGCTTACAATTGAAGCGGCAGTGGTATAACTTCAAGATGGCAGAGGGTGGAGATCTGGAGGCTCACGTCAACAACTTTAAGAACAAGCATGTATGTTGCTAAATTCTCTCCCGACGTCCTATGAGGCATTCAAGGACACTATGTGCAGCATGAATAAAACCCTGAGTGTCAACATCGTTATCTCAGCCCTTCAAGGGAAGGCTATGAGGCAGCTGAACAGCGACATGGGGACGTCTTTTAATGCACTGTTTATAGTGGGTAGGAATTCTGGACAAGGTACAGGTTCTTCTGGTTCTAGATCCAAATCCAGGGGCAAGGGCAAAAGAAAAGTAAAGTGCTGGAATTGTGGGAAGGAAGGACATGTGAAGAGGGATTGTGAAAATTCTAAATCGAAGAGGGAAGATTCTGAGGCTTCATGCAGAGAGGCCAATGTTGTCACGTCAGATGGATCGAGTGAATGTGATGGTGATATTTTATCTGTGTTTTTGCTCAGATGGTCTTACGATGATCGTAAGGATGAGTGGATGCTAGACACAGGGACATCTTTTCACATGACTCCTTATCGGAGTTGGTTCACCAGCTACAGGGAGTGCGATGGTGGACAGGTATTTATGAGCAATAACATTGTCTGTAATGTTGTAGCTGTTGGTTCGGTGCTCATCAGGATGTTTGATGGGGTGGAACGTACCTTGATAAATGTGAGGCGCGTTCCTGATTTGAAGCAGAATTTGATTTCTCTTGGTGTGCTTGAAGTAAAAGGATGCAAGTACATATGTATTGATGGTGCTCTTAAAGTATCTAAGGGGGCACGGGTAATCATGAAAACGCAACGACTCGGTAACTTGTACAAGTTGATCGGGAGCACTTCAAAAGGTGAAGCTACGATGGATGTAGCGAATTCTACCTCTGCACATGTGTGGCATGTAGGGCATGGTCACATGAGCGGGCAGGGTAGGAAGGCTGAGACGCGTGGACAGGGATACAGAGTAGGTGGAGTAGCCACCAATGAGAAGAAACACACGGCATGATCGCGGGATATCGGCGAGGTACATGGACGACTCAAATATCGCAGGAGTATTCATCTTCTATTCAGATGGCTCTAGGTGAGCCTGGTGCTGAGAAGTGAAAGGTGACTATGGGCGATGTGATGGATTCGTTGTACCAGACCGACATATGGGAGCGGGTAGAGCTTCCAGTGGGCCGAAAAGCGGTTGGATGCAAATGGATCTTCAGGAGGATACAACATAGATACAGAGCGAGGTTGGTGGCGATGGGTTATGCTCAGGGAGAAGGGATCGACTTCTCAGAGATATTTGCGCCGACGGTATAACAGGTCTCTATTAGATCAGTGATTGGCGCTAGTTGGACAATGTGATCTTGAGTTGGAAGGAAGGATGTGGAGTCTGCACTTCTGCAAGGGAAAGTGAAGAGCAGATCTACATGACGCAACCAGGGCGGTTCGAAGTGAAAGGGGCTCAGAAAAGACTTTGCAGGAGGTCGTTGTTCGGCCTGTCGCCTAGGCAGTGGTTTGATTCCTTCATGGTGGGTCAGGTATTGTATGTTGATGACGTGTGGATCGCCAATTGTGACATTTTTGAAGGCTCGGTCAATTGGAATATTGAGAATGAAGGATCGGGGGGTTGCAAAGATGGTTCTCGACATTGAGACTGAAGGAGGAGTAGGCTTTAGTAATCACAGGAGGAATACCTTGTGTGTAGGTATTGATCCAGGATGTGATGGGCCGGGTAAATCCGGAGAGCGTTCCCTACGTTTCTCTCCTCAAGTTTTCCTCTGGATTTGTCCCAAAATAGATGAGGAAAAGCAGGATATCTCATGAGCCTTATTCGAATGTGCTGGGCAATGTATGCCATGGTCTGGATTAGACCGGTTATTTCACAGGCTATCAGTGTTGTGAGCAAGTACCCCGGCAAGCAATATTGGGTAGCGGTGAGATGGGAAGAAGACTACATTTTTCTTTTTGAGAAGACAGGAGCAAAGGTGGTTGAGCACGTGAATTTTGATCCGACAGACATGCTCACCTAGGTCATTCCTGCAGAGAAGTTTAAGCTATGTGAAACTTCTCTGGGCTTGGCGATGACAGAAAAGAAGGACGGAGTGTGCACAAGAAGCTATGATGTGATGCAAAGATAAGAGAAGAGGTCAAAGAGCTACACGGTTGAAGATTGAAGACTTGGTGGAGATTGTTGAGAAAAGTCTTAAATCTGTTTTTTCCTGATGTTGTACGACCGGTCGTGGGAGCGGCTCGACTAATCGTACCCTGCTCGACTCAAAGTCCAGCAAGCATAAAGATTTATGGTTCGAGGTGCTCGACCGGTCGTGGGTCATGCTCGACCGGTCGTGGGTGACGCTCGACCGGTCGTGCAGTCCACTCGACTGGTCGCAAGTTACGCAGATTCGTTCCGCGATTTTGTGCGGATTGCGGATTTTGAGTCCTTTTGCAACTGAGATGTGGAAGGAAAGTTGCCTAAACTATAAATAGGTGCTCCTAGGATTTTTCTAGGGTATGAGAAAGCTTTCTAAAGGGGTTCCAGGAAAATTAAAGGGTGTAGCAAGGGTGAGATTCGAGGTTGTTCGAATCGGGTAAGTCCTCTCTCTTTGTAATTTCTGTTTTCATAGTGGAGATCTGTCGCTTTGTGCCGTGATTTTTTCCCGAAAGGGTTTTCCACGTTAAATCTGGGTGTTCTCTGTGTTCTCTTGTGTGCTTGGTGCCATTGAATTTCTATCCTAGATCTAGATCAGTGTGATTCTGTAGGTCAAAATCCCCAACAAGATCGAGAGAGAGAGTTGAGATCAAGGGAGAGGGAGATCGAGGGGGAGGAGATCGAGAGAGAGGGTTGAGATCGGAAGAACGAAAGAGAGGGAGAGGGAGATTGAGAGAGGGAGATGGAGACGGCGATGGAGATGGAAATGCAAAATGAGGATTTTAGGGCTTTTGGCGTAAGGAAAGGGTTAAAACCCATCAGTAGTCTGCGACAGATACAACACTGTGCCTCTTGGGCCTTGTGGGGTCCACTCAGAGGTTTTTAATCGATTCCATTCCATCCATCTGTTTCAAAATAAAACAATAAAACAAAATAGTAAGAAATAAGAAGATCCAATACTCAATTCGGACACCAACAAAACAGTGGAAAGAACAGCATATAACACAATTTAGTACTGTTTCAAATCAGGAACGGTTTAAAGTCGTTTCTAAACCAAAATTCGACCATACCAGTTTGACGATTTTGGTGTAGTGGAAGACTGGTCAAACAATATCTTAGAGTTGTCCATACACAATTGCGTTGCCAGGTGAAGTTTAGTATTCTCTTGGCAAGCATAACATTTTACCTATAATTTAAAAAAATGCACTTACAAACGAAGTCTGCTTGAATTCTGATCTAACAAGGTAGGCTTGCCATTTGTGGTGGCATGCAGCTTCTTTTCTTCTTTTTTTTTTAACACATGCACACACACTACCACACACTCACGCCTTAGTGGGATTTCACTACCTATGGGTGCTCGAACCCTTGACCAGGTGTTGAAACTCCTAAGAATCTACCAATGGAGCAAGAGCAAGGACCCTCTGGCATGCCGCTTCTGTTCTCTCCCATTTCTATTCTAACTCTCAAAGTAGTAGCATATCTCACCTGTATTTTGGAATGCACCTATTGCATCAGCCTTAGGAACTGGGAACCTTCAAACTACGTCCACAAACACCACTAATTCTAACCATTTCTGATGATAGTTTTTTTTTTCTTAGGCCCATTGAAGTACTGTTTGATTGGTTCATGAAAACATTGAGCTCCTCATGTACATATTTCAAAGCATTGATGTTGCTGATCAGTAAATTGTTACCATTAATCCATCCATGTAGCACGTGTATCCAGTCTGGGTTTTCAAACTTGTGGGTCCTACTGGATGAAAAGTCTGAACATGCTCTAACCAATTGGTATCCATCCATCAAATGGACAGCTAAAAGTAACAGGATCAAAGGTCCAAACTCAGTCAGCAAAATAAATAGTTAAGATTGCCAAATTAGTGTGATTTGAGAATGTGCTTCTCCACAATGGGGCTAAGGATCCAAATGGTTGGTTTACGATGGATGAGTTGCCCCAGCCATAGTTCTAAAACTTGCTGACTCAACTTGAAACTTAGTTGACTTAAGTCGACTTGGCGAGATTTCGAGCCCATTCGAAAAATCAGTAATGGGACTGACTTTGCCTATACTTGGAGAGCCCCGTTGAGTTTACTCAAATGGCTCAATTGACTTGACACGACTCTGCATGACTCAAACTGAGTCACTCGACCCTAGCTAGTGAAGTATTGGTTATATCTATGTTACTTATACAAGATCTAATTATTTTGAGTATGTATTAACATTTCTAATATTTTCATTGTAACGCCCTGAAAATCGGGGGTCGAGCAGAAGCCCAACTCCCGAGTTGCAACGCATCACTTATGCGACATGGATGGGGATGATTAAATGTTATCCGCTTCAGTGCCTTAAACATAAATGAGATTAAGCCAAAACAACATATCATACTCCAGAGACAGTTAAATTATGCAAGGGAAAGTCTGTGATAGATATATTTAAAACATATTAGATGTGGTGCGTCTCCAAAGTATAATCATGGTCCAGGTCAAATAATTACAAGTATCGTTTCAAAAAGGAACATGAATATCAAAATGTGTAAGTCCCACTACATAACGAAGTCCCATAGCCCCGACGATCAGGCGCAGCCTACATGAACCCGCCAGAGTACTGAATGTAAGAGAACTCCTCCTCGTCGTTGCAGAAGTCAGGTTCAGCCTCATATGCGTTGCATCATCTGCAGCTAAGACAGAGTCTGGTTGGTGTTTTAAAACACCGTCCCAGAGTGGGAGTGAGTGATCAACTCAGTGGAACTATAAGGCAAAGGTTAACATGTTATCAATTCAGTCAAACAGTAATGATAAAGCAGTACAACAAACATGTCATAGATACTCTTATTAATGCAAGAGTGATATGCGATAATGATGCATGCCCTCGCCTGCACTCCCTCAGTGTCTTCATCTTACGGCGCACATGACAACCACCTGAAAGTGCTCTTCCTTGCCAAAACACATGCAATGCGGTGCATGCTCATGTTAACCAATACTTAATTAGATTTATTTATACAACAATTTTGGGAAGCTAAGGTACCTCCCTTGTATCATTTCCCAGACAATGATCCATCCTAGGGTCGTCAGTACTAGCTAGTCTCATACGATGTTGCGGTTCCAGGTCGCTACAAAGAGACTCGTCACCATCAGAGCAGGCCTGCTTATACTCTAATTGCTACGGAAAGACTCGTCACCTCAGCGCAGACTTAGAGTATGCTCGAGGTCACTACGAACGGCTCGTCACCTTGTCGTAGGCCAACAGCTCGAATACAATGTCTCATACCACCGTATTCGACTTACGAGCTTAGGTTGCTCATTGGACACTATGGGGAGGCTCGTCTCCCCGGCGTAGGCCGACAGCACGACCACGGTGTCCCATACCACCATGCCCGGCTCATAAGTTTTAGTACATCGAGGTACCAAGGTTAAACGGGATTTTCACTAGTAAGTTGGTACCTTAGATTTAAGCAGTTGTGTCCACACATGGTAAACACATAATAGGCGAATTGGGTTACTTGACAAACTCGATTGGTACGAGCGTATGTTGAATTGATCGACATGGAGCGTGTAAGGCGTATGTTGAATTGATCGACATGGAGCGTGTAAGCACTCCGCGTGGCCTAATCACTGTCAGCAAACTCCGTACGACTCGGATTCCTCGAACACATCTGTTGTGGCGAAGCTAACTAAGCCACTCGTTCGGGAACCATTACCGATAGCCTGGACTACGTAGTAGTCCCAAAAATATGTAAATATAACAAGATAATACATGTGGTAGGCATATTAAAGTTAAACAATTAATTCAAGTAACGTAACCAATTGAACATTTCACAAAATACAAGGTAAACATAATTTGCACAAATACATTTCATGCTAAATCACACAAATTTAATCTAAGTTACATGAATGGATATATACACATAGATAAGGTAGTTGAGAATCTCACCTCAACACCTATATAACATACACTTTACTAAATATTTACTCATCTAGACATTTTCACAAACACTTAGACTACACACATCAACATACATGACGTATGATGATCACAACATGTATTAGGGCAAATTCTTTCACTAAGGAGTTGTCACGTATTCAACAATCACATGTTCACGGTGAATAATCATGGCAAGCACAAAACCAAATTCCCGACATATCTAGTCATTTCAACCTACACATGGAATAACCTATATTCAACATAGTTCTTATACAACCGTAAAGCGAGAAAAACAACGTATCTAATATGTAAAATGGCAACCCATTCAGTTATAAATCATTAATCGACATTGAAAGCCTTGAAAACCATAACCTATACGTTTATAGTCCGCACCTTTCGCTGGTAAACTCGTAACAGATTTAGTTTGAACACTCCGCCTTCGTCTATGGCACAACGACAACCTATAATATCTGAATCTCTAAAACAGATTAGGGTTAGGATTTCTTACCCGAAAATGGATTCAAAATCGCCGGAATAGCAATATGATAGTGGTATCTAAGCATGTGGAAGGGCAGGATTGAATCTCGAGAATAAACCTTAACTCTACCTCTCACTTTCCCTCTTTTTCCTTCTCTTTCTTCTCTCTTCTCTCTCTAGGGTTTAGAAATTCGTATGTGAAGGGAGAGAGATGGTTTAAGGCCCTTATGTAGGCCCAAAATCGACCTTAATGGCCCTAGGGCCACGGTATACTTAGGTTATAGTCAAAACCTGACTGTTTCGGCTCAATGGAGCTGTTCTGGAGGCTCCTTTTTTACATGCGGTCAGACTTAAGCTCTCTGACATTGGATCTAGGTCAAGCTAAGTTTTCGGTTCGATCGGGTTTAGGGATCGACCGCGGGGGACCTGTTCAGTTCAACGGTCACCGGCAGTCGATCAGGGCCACAAGTACACTGCCATGTGTTGAAAATTTTTCCTGATCTGAGGGTGTAATTGGGTCAGATTCCGACGGTCTGAATCCTTAGATTTAGCCTGAAAGCGAACGACTCAATTCACTTAAGTTTCAATTCATTTCCTAAAGATATTCACGTTTTTCACACACTTCGCTTTGGGCTCAAGTTGTGCGCTTTTGGACACCTTCAGGACTTAATTTTCGAGATGGTTGTCAAGTCCAGCAAGGCGGTCACAACCGTATAGTTTTGTGGAAATCGGACTTTCGACGTGCGGTCCAGGTCCGATATGGAGTTTTATGATGCTTCCGAGAGCAACTGAGTTTAGAGATGAATCCTAGATTTTAGGGTAATGTAGCATTAACGATTCTACAAGTTTTGGGTCTTGCAGATTGTATTTAAAGTGATTAGTGCTAATTTCATAGGTAATTTAATTTAACACTTAAGAATTCCTAACACAAGCTTTTCCATACAATCTTTACCTGTCCTTGCAAATTCTATCTGATTTTATTTATTTTTTTAGCATCTACATTTGATTGTAGGACACTTTCCAGGGAAGGGTGTGTGAAGGCCATGTTGCAGACGAAGTGAAATTTGTGGGTGATGGGTATAGCCATTGTGAAGGTAAACTTCCACCATTGTATGCTTGAAATAGGATCAAGTATCAAAGTAATATATTTTGTTTTCTTTAGAATTTTCAAATGCGATGCTTAGATGTGTCTGTCTTCTTTTTTTCCCCCGAAATAGCTTGTGCTAATCTCTTCCTATGGGAATGAAGACAAAAAGCTGCATATGTTTTGAAGATTATGTTCTACTTCTAACAAGGATTTCTGGCCATGTATTTACAGCCAGTAAATGTTATCAAATTTGAGGTCATGAAATTATATAAGATTATATTGTACTTCATTGATGGATGATGAATGTGTCTTATTTCATGAAGCTAGATGATAGCAAGACTAGATAAAAAGTTAGGTGAGTCCTGAATCAATGCATTCTCGAGGAGTGATGATTCAGCACCCCATCTTCAGATGCAACTGCTCCACATGTGTGCATGAACGGGGACATCCATAAGAAAGCCCCCGAGTCAAGTGCCATATCATAAAAATCAGGCTAGGCAGTCATCAGGTGAGGAAGGCATGCAGATTGAATAATGCTAATCATTTCTTAAACTGTCCTTTCTTCATTCGTGTAAGGCCTACCTGAAAAATGGACCTGCCTGATTTTTAGGCTGGAAAATGGAGACCACCATATGAATATCTTGGATCCTGTAGACGTGCATGTTGGCAATATGATGCATGTGTTTGACACTTGAAGATGGGTGCTTGGAATTAGTCTACTGTTGCATTCTTTTATAGATAACAACCAAATATATATATATATATATATATATATATATAGAAGTTAACAAACATCCATGACACTGTTATTCTTCCAGTCAGCTTTCTTTGAACTTTAAAATTTTTTTTGTTGGGTTTTAGAAACCTAAGGTTCATTAACTACCCATGCAGCTATGACCCAGTCTCTCCTACGTGTACACACATGCACACATGCCAGTGTGGCACGTGTCATATCCAAACTGGCAATTAGGTGGGTCCAGGAATCAGTTCGATCTGCTCTCATCAGGTGGGGTAAATGTACGGAACAAATGGATGACTACAAAAAGTTTGACCAACAAACCCAATTCAATGTAAATGTGCCCCATCTGATGAGCAGAAAGGGCTGATCCTTGAGCAACTGTATGTTCAGCCCACATAGTGGATAGTTTGAATCTCACATGCATGCAAGGGAGCTGGCGGTTATACATGAGGAGGATCATAACATAACTTCGTTAGCTTTCCCTCAGTATCGATGATGCTAGATTCCTGATTTCGTTAATGATGGAAAATAATCTCCCGTGTTTTTTAAATCTTCGAGTCCCATTTTAGTATCATTGTGTGGTTCTTCTGTTGTTGCCAAACCCGAATTCACCCCCTCCCTTCAAATCTCCCCATGCCTACTGCTGCTAAAAAATCATATTGAATTCTCCTTTCTAGTCTCCAATGACTGCGGTTCTAGAAGTGATAGAACTTCCAAAACTTGGGCAAGAAGTTTTGCCATTTTATAATGAGATGTTCTTTCATCATGCTTCCTTCAATTACCACTTCCCAATCTCTTGCAAGGTCAGATACCATGAAATTCCCTTTTCAATAGCACCTCACTGAAAGATAGATCTTTATATCCTGTTCACGGTCACTTTTCAATGTAGCTGGGAACATTCAATTGTCTGATGCATTTTTTAGCTACGGTTTCTAAAATCTAGCTATCTTATCACAGTAGAATATGGCAAATATGAATGCTTATTATTATTTTTTGGCAACGGAAAAGCTAGTTCATTAATTCCATTTATTCTATGTTGACTCTTTGATTGCCTTTATGTAGTTTCCGGAGCTGCACGCTGTGAAATCAACAACAGGGGTTGTTGGAAGAAAATCCTAGACGGCAGGACTTACTCTGCCTGCATTGTAAGTGCACCAAAAATGGATATTTTGCTATCTGAATTAGTTTTTATGGTTATATTGAGGTGACTCTGTGATCGATCATGCAGGAAGATCATACCAATGGTTGTGTATGTCCAGAAGGATTCAAGGGCGACGGGGTCAAAGAATGTGAAGGTACTTCTTCACTTAAAAACCAATTAAGGCTGCATTTGGATGTACCAGACACTTGGGCTGGCCAAAAAAAAATAAAACACACACACACACAAGAGAGAGAGAGAGAGAGAGAGAGAGAGAGAGAGAGAGAGAGAGAGAGAGAGAGAGAGAGAGAGAGAGAGAGAGAGAGAGAGAGAATATTGACAGATATATTACGAGCTAAATGTTTGTCTCTTAGCTATATCGATTTGATATGTGCAACCGATGGTTTAATATCATTTAAAAAAAAAAAAAAGCACATATCCTCCAATATGAACTGGTTTCGTCCATGAACAATATGTTAGAAACAGCCCGATACAGGATGATATGACCCGGTTTGGGTGGTAACCAGATAGTTCACCAAAACTGATCTTCAATCCTAGGTTCGCAGGGTCATTCTTCATTAAAGAAAATGGACTGTCCTCTCCCTCCCTCCCTCGGCCGAGGCCAAGATCGAGACCGATCGAGACCTCGATGTTGAAATGAACGACTCGAACCCAAAATGGACTGCCTTGTTACATGGGTTACAAAAATTCATTGACATTCATTGCTTTTTGTTAAATGGGTTACAAAAATTTATTGACATTCATCGCTTTTTGTAACAATGAGGATTTCAAACAATGAGGCTGAAATCCGCGCAATCCATGATGGCCTAACTCTTTGCCTGGAAAGAGGCTTGGGTAAGATTGAAGTTGAGTCTGATTATAAAATCAGCATTGATCTCTTAATGCAGAAGCCAGCTGTCGCCTGGAGATGGAAGCCGTGGGTTACTAGAATCAGGAAATTGACAAGGCATGCTACAGTTTCTTTCAGTCGCATCCCTAAGGAAGGTAACAGTCCTGCCGATGGAATGGCTCAGCGAGGCAGTTCAGCTCAGGCCTTCGCCCTCTGTAGGCAGCTGAATGAACTGCCTTTGGAGGTGAGAGGAAAGGTGTTCCTCAACAAAATCGGCTTGGGGAGCATCCGATCAGGATAACAAATCTTCTCCGGTGGTTTAAGGGGCCTCGTTGATATCTTGTCCAGTTAGTTTGATTAGTTTGTTTCGCCAGCCAGGTTTAGGGGTGTGTTTCTCCTCAGTTGGTGGGAGGTGGTACATGATAGGAGAGGTCTAGTGGCTTTTTGCGCTGGCCCTCCCGAATACACTGTAAATCTCTTTTTGGCATTTCAATGAATAGTAATGGAGGATTTTTCCGAAAATAAAAAAAAAGGATTGTTGTTGTTGATGTTATGGTCCCAAACGTACTCAGGCAATTTGCCCGGGCCACCAAAACTAGATCTCTCTCCCAAGCTTTATAAGTGTTGGTTGTAAAGAGTGAAAGAGTTGAGACTTGATTTATGGTTTAGGACACATGAATTGCAATGGTTTGATTTGTTTGAAATTTAAGATTTATGATCATCAGATGGTTCATCTGTTGCGCAACACGCCAACAACGCAGTGGGCCGAGATCCAATCTCAGGCCTCACCCACAAACGATAAACGGAAAGAAATATAAACTACAAACAGATCAAAGCAATCTAAACAAACCAAAAGACAAGATATACGTGGAAAAATCCCAAACTAGGGTAAAAAACCATTGATGCAAACTTCCACTATGAAGAAACAAAGATTACAAGGAAAAATACTAACCTCTCCCTTGGAAGAATATAGAAAACCCTTAGCCCACACCTTTAGAAATATTTTTCAATATTCCTTGCCTCATGCATACCCTAGAAAAACCCTAGGAACCCCTATTTATAGTATAAGCAACTTCCCTTCCGCATCCCGGTTGTGAAAGGACTCAAATCCACAGTTTCACGGAACAAATTGTGTAACTTATGACCGGTCCTATGCCCCTACGACCGGTCGTAGCTCTCCTGCGACCAGTCCCAGGCCCCAGGAAAAAAACAACACAACTCACTGGACTTTGAGTCGTGCCAGGGCTCGAACCCACGACCGGTCGAGCGCCTCCCACGACCAGTCGTGGTTCCCCCACGACCGGTCGAACACACCCCACGACCGGTCGTAGACGTCCTACGACCGGTCGAAGGCAGCCCAATTGTGGCTCCATATTCTTAACAATCTCCCACTTAGAGACACATTGCCATAAACCTTTGTCTTCTTCATCCGGAGTGCACCACCTCCCCGTCTTCAAGCCTGAAGACCAATCAAAGCTGAACAGAGCTTCAACTTCTCCCTTGTGACCACATTGGTCAACATATCTGCAGGATTCTCACTTGTATGAATCTTCTCCAGAATAATCGATCCATCTTCCAGTAACGAACGTATGAAGTGATATCTGATGGCAATATGCTTGGTCCTTGAATGAAAGGCTGAATTCTTAGCCAAGTGTATTGCACTCTGAGTGTCACTGTATAGCTTGCAATCTACTTGCTTCTTACCCAACTCTTCCATAAAACTTGCATCCACACCATCTCCTTGCATGCTTCTGTAGCCGCAGCATATTCTGCTTCTGTCGTACTGATGGATACTATCTTCTGTAACTGAGAGACCCAACTGACTGCAGCACTGCCCAGAGTAAAGACATAACCTGTAGTGCTTCTTCTGTTGTCGATATCTCCTGCCAAATCTAAATCCACATAGCCTTGCAACTTGATTTTCGATCCACCATAACACAGCCCTACATCCTTAGTACCCACAAGGTATCTGAGGATCCACTTCACAGCTTTCCAATATTCCTTCCCGGGGTTGTTCATGAACCTGCTAACAACTCCCACTGCTTGAGCAATATCTGGCCTCGTGCTTACCATAGCATACATGAGACTCCCAATCGCTGATGCATATGGGACTTTAGCCATGTAGTCCCGTTCCTCCTGCGTCTTTGCACCTTGCTCCTTAGATAGCTTGAAGTGGTTGGCTAATGGAGTGCTAACCGGCTTAGTACCTCCCATATTGAATCGATCAAGTACCTTGGCTATGTACTCTACCTGTGACAAAACCAGTTTCTTGTTTTTCCTGTCACGCTTTATCCTCATGCCTAGGATTTGTTTTGCAGCTCCTAAATCCTTCATGGCAAATTCTCTAGACAGTTGTCTTTTGAGATCTGAGATGTCCTTCATGTTTGAACCGGCAACAAGCATATCATCAACATACAAAAGAAGGATGATGTATGACGTATCAAACTTCTTCAAGTAACAACAGTGGTCTGCATGACATCTCCTAAAATCGTTTCCCTACATGAAACTATCAAACTTCTTGTACCACTGCCTCGGGGCCTGCTTTAGGCCATATAGACTTTTCTTCAGTCTACACACCTTATTCTCATTACCTGGTGCCACGTATCCTGTCGGCTGATGCATATATATTTCTTCTTCAAGATCCTCATGAAGAAAGGCTGTCTTAACATCTAGCTGCTCTAGATGTAAGTTCTCTATAGCCAATATACTCAAGACCATTCGAATCGTAGACATTTTCACTACTGGTGAAAATATTTCAGTGAAATTAATACCTGTCTTTTGTTGAAAACCTTTTACAACCAGTCTCGCCTTGTACCGTTTCGAACCATCATGCTCCTCCTTCAGTCTGTAAACCCACTTGTTATGAAGAGCTTTCTTACCCTTAGGTAAAGTGACTAGCTCCCATGTACGATTAGACTCAAGAGAGTCCATCTCCTCATCCATGGCTTGCTCCCACTTAACTTGTGTATCTGACTGTAATGCCTCTTCAAAACATTCTGGCTCACCATTATCTGTCAGCATAGATAATGTAAGAAGGGTGAGTATCGGACCATGGGTCTCCTCTCCCGAGTAGACCTCCTCACAACCGGTGTCTGTGGCTCTGCCTCATGATGCTCCTGTGTATGATCATCCTGTGGCGCTGTAACACCCATGTCCGGTAACTCTTCCAACTCAACGAATTCCTTTTTCTCGGCCTTATTTTCCTGCACACTGTCCTTATGCATCACTTTTTCGTTGAAGACTACGTCCTTGCTTATGATGATTTTCCTGTTTTCTGCATCCCAAAACCTATAGCCAAAATCATCCTGCCCGTAGCCTATAAATGTGCACCTCCTGGACTTCGCATCCAGCTTGTTTCTGTGCTCTGCATCAATGTGAACATATGAAGTGCAACCGAACACTCTGAGATGTGTAAGGTTCACTTCTTTCCCAGTCCATGTTTCTTCTGGTAACCCACCATCCAATGGTGCTGAGGGACTTCTATTGATAAGATATAGGCAGTGTCACGCCCCAAACTCGGAAACCGGGCTCACAAAATTCCCGATCACCGAATCCGGCACCGACAGCCTCCGTAGAACCCCATTCTCGGCTCCTAGCTCCCATTCGCCAGGTTCCGATCCTGGGATGCTACGAGGAGGATTTTTAACATCAGTCTGATACGTAATAAGCATAACCAAAGGCATAACCCACAAACAACAACCAAGAAATCCATTACATTTCCACTATGATCAAAAATTTTTACAAGTACAATGAGCATAAAGGGAAATACAATGGTAAATAACAGAAAACTCCAAAATGATCAGCGACGCGCTCCTGCCTCAACGCTGCTGTAGTCCAACGTCACCTGCACGCAACGGTCGTGCATAAGCTTACAGAAAGCTTAGAGGGTGGTGAAAGTGTGTGCGCAAGGTAGTAATATGAATGCAATGTCAGAGTAATGCGGAATATGCAGATGGAACCAAAACGTCATGAGCCGTACCAAGGCTATGCAATGCAAGACATGAATGGTATCGGCCATCCCAAGGCCATGCAATGTACAATGCAACTCAAGCATACAGATCCTCATCAATGTCCACATATCAGTACAGCTCAGAGTATGGAATATCACCGGGGTCTAGTACACTCTAAACCAGATTGCCGCCACATCGCGCGCAATAAGGTAAGTGGAAGAGACCTCACTATCCGTCTGCCAATATCGGGCGCGACTCGTCGATAGCGGACCCATTCCTCGAGCTGGTCAAACTCAGCCTAGCATTGCCCCCTACACTCGGGCGGGTAAGGCCGCACCCCCTTCCAACCGACCACGACACAGTGGAGAGCACAGCCAACTGGTATTCGGCACTCAGTGCTCATCTACCCACTCGGTCTAGACGTTGGAGCAACCTCTTGGTACCATAAGGGTTTAGGGACTTTCACCCAGGGATATCTATAGTACCCCATGTAAAAAAAATAAGATTTTCGGTATCCAATCCTGCCAACCACGATACATCTGTGGAGGCTACGGCCCTGATGTCGCTAGGGCGTACAATAACCATGTCACACAAATGCGAAATGCATGATTCACACTATCCAATCATGCAACAAATCCTGCGCATATCGTGCGCTCATGTAGGGCAACACCGCCTAACCGGGAGCCCATAAACAACCTGCCCGAAGGCAAATGCTATGATCAGATAATCTTCACGTCAAGTATACATATGATGCGTATGATCATGAGTCATAAAACTGTACTAAACATGATATAATAAAATGAACTATCTCACAATGCAGATGGACCTGGACAGCCTATACACGATAAGTACGGCCCAGTAATGGGCCCTAAGGAGAGTCGTAATGTGGACATCCAACCAGCATTACACTCGCAATGTGGACGTCGAACCAACATTGCTCCCAAGTCACGATCTTTATAAACATCAGTACTTAGTCTGTAATGGATTTACACATTGCAATGGACTTTAGGTTCATTCCATTGGGCTTTTCATATATATATCAAATGGGCCGTATTCTATGGGCCTTTATTTCATCAGATGGGCCACATAAATGGGCCACAACAATGGGTCTTAAGTGCATTGCAATGGGTCAAAACCCGTGGGCCTTGGATTACATCAAATGAGCTTAGTCTCATGAGTCTAATATACGACCAATGGGCCACACCAATTGGGCCCCACATGTAGATCAAGTGAGCCTCAACCCATAGACCTAACATGAGTTCAATGGGCCTAAACCCCTAGGCCTTATGGTACATTAAATGGGCCTAAACCCATAGGTCTTGTATGCATATCAAAGTGGGCCTAAACCCCTAGGCCTTATATCCATCAAATGGGCCTCACCCATAGGCCTTTCATGAATCAAATGGGCCTAGCCCATAAGCATTTTATAAATCAAATGGGCCTAGCCCATAGCCCTTTTGAATTAAAATGGGTCCCGACTCCTGGGCCTTACAAAACATTTATTTCCTTCCAAATTATTCATAGGAACACATGGTCTAGGGCTCACTACAATTTTCATATTATAAATATACATTTAAACTATATAGCATACATAAATATATATATAACATAAAATATATAATATATAATATAATATAATATATATATATATGTAATGATGGGTCCCACAGAACTCGCTGGCGTCAAATGACAGTGGACCCCACCATCAAAACAGATGGACGGCATGTCCCGGAACACATACACGATGTGGGGTTCACGGCCTACTAACGCCAGAGAGAGAGAGAGAGAGAGAGAGAGAGACAGAGAGAGAGATATAGAGGGAGAGAGAAATATAGAGGGAGAGAGAGATGTAGAGAGAGGAGGGCACGTGGCCCTTGCTTTTATTTTATTTTTTTATTATTATTATTTTTACTTTCTTTTTCTTTCCTTTCTTTTTCTTCTCTGACCAAACAGAGGTGGGTCGCACGTAGGGCCCACCGTGATGTTTATTTGATATCCAACCCGTTCATAAGGTCACTTAGACCTGTATGAACGGAAAAACATAAATTTCAGCTTGATTCGAAACTTCTGTGGGCCCCAGGAAGAGTTTCAATGGTAGATGTTTATTCACACTGTTTCCTATGGTGTGGGCCACCTGAGTTTTGGATCGGCCTGAAATTTGGAGGGGGGCCCACCTGAGAAGGGGACCCACCTAATGGACGGTGTGGATTCACATATGCATCAAGGTGGGGCCCACGGCAGGAGCCGTGGGATCCAGCCCGCCCGCTCGCTGTAACGTGCAGCGTGCTGCTGCTGCAGCACATGTCAGAGGCTTCTGCCTTGCCTCTTTTTTCTTAAAAAAAAGACCCACTTTTCTTGGGATTTTATTGTGTGGGGTCCGCATCATGAGGATCCACTCCGTCCATTAGTTTCTAGGACCCGAAATACACCAAACGAGTCTAAAGTTCGGTGTTTTTAGCATGTAGGTGCAGCGAGGTGGGTCTAGATAACTTTAAATGGCAAGAAAAAACGGTTGTCTATAGTATGGCCCACCTGATCAACAGATCAACCTCATTTTTCGGTTCAACGCCTAAAATGAGTTGGAAGAGGGATGAACGGCATGGATGGGACAAATACATCAAGGTGGGGCCTGCATGAGCCGGCCCACCAAAATTTCTTTTTTCCTTCTTTCTTCTTTTTTTTCCCTTTTTCATACAAGGACGTCCAGCGTCCCCAGACGCTGGACGGTTGGCATTTTGAGAACTGATTATGGTGGGGCCCTGATTAGGTGGGCCACCACTGATGGATGGCATGGGTACATCGTCTAAGGTGGGCCCCACTTGAATAAAGATTTAAATAGAATAAAATCACAAGGTGGGATCCATTCAAGTGGGCCACACAACCCCTTTGCATGAAAATAAAATGAAATAAAATAAAATAAAATAAAAGAAATAAAAGAGAGGGAGAGAGAGAGACATGGAGAGTGGGACACGACTTGTGATGGAGGGACCCCGACATTTTGGGCCCTCTCTTACAACGAATCATACATCAAGTGGGTCATTAAAGCATGAGGGACCATCAAACTTAAAATCAACGGTGGGGATCCTTTCCCCACCAATATGTATGGTCTAGATGACCTTTTTGAAATGGACTAAACATCATGATGGGGTCCATGGAGAATGGCCCCATCATGGAGTGATCATGATGATCCAAATGGGCCATCGGCTACATTTTAGGGTCCCAAGTGAGATCCGCACCATTGATCGGTGGGCCTCACTTGGCACATCATAAAAACAAGAAAATCTAGAATGATCTAGCACCCACCGTCCGATCTTCTCGCTCCTAGAGGTTCCTTGGCACCTTAGCTTCAACTTTAATGGTTAAGATGAAGAATGGAGGGTTGAGATGGGAGATCTTGGGATGAAGAGGTGGGCCACTTGGAGCTTAGAGGCTTGGAGGAATTCCATACGTGGGATGTTTTTACTTGGAGATTTTCTTTGAAATGAGAAAGAGAGAAAGAGAGAGAGTGATGTAGAGAGGGATGGATGGATGGATGAATGATGGGGGTGTAAGAAATCTTTGACTTTTGAGGCTTTTGTGTAAGAGAGGTATGGGTGGTGAAGACTTTTGTGGCTTTTTGTGTAAGAGAGGTATGAGTTTGGGAGACTTTTGTGGTTGTTTGGGAAAAGGGATGGAAGTGATGTGTACTTGACATGTGATGGTTTGATGGGTGATTGATTGATGGGATTGATGTGATTGATGTGACACATCGTAGAGATTCTCTTGGTTTTCACAACGCGCGGCGTTTTCTCGCACCGAACGTTGGCCCATAACTCTTGACCCGCGAGTCGCGGTATCGGAACCGCGACGACGGTGCGGTCGCTATGGTATTGGTATTGGGTTGAGTCGACTCGGGTTGTCGGTACATGAATCAGGGTCGCGCGTCGATATCGTTTAAGGGTCGAAGGTCGCCGGAATTCGACCGGTAAGACCGCGGAAGTGTACGGAAAGGTACGGACCAAGGTACGGGTCTTACACTTAGACTTCTTCCTTGACTTAGAATGCCCGTGTTTATTGCCTCCTCTGTTCTCCGATCTTCCTCTTCCTTCAACGTTTAGAGCATTCCCTGAATCCTCTGAAACTCCTGATGCCTTCCTTATAGATTCTTCGCTGAAAATTAGACCAGCCATATCATCAAATTTCAGCTTTGTCGACCCTGAAGAATTGCTCACAACAATCACCAAACCATCCCAACTGTCTGGCAGACTGGATAAGATCAATAGCGCCCTAACCTCATCGTAAAAAACGATGCTAACGGATTCCAACTGGCTCTTGACTGTATTGAACTCGTTTAGATGTTCAGCCACGCTCCCACCATCTGACATCTTCATGCTGAATAGCTGTTTCATAAGATGAACCTTGTTGGATGCTGAGGGTTTTTCATACATGGTGGCTAGGGCTTCCATTAATTCTTTTGTCGTTTTCATCTTGGATATGTTGAAGGCGACGCTCTTAGACAAAGAGAGTCAGATCGTTCCCAAAGACTTCCTATCCAGTAAAAACCATTCATCATATGTCATCTTTTCTGGTTTCTTCTCTTTTCCTTCTAGAGGAATGTAGAGGTCCTTCTGATACAGATAATCTTCCATCTGTATCTTCCAGAAGGCAAAGTTTGAACCATCAAACTTCTCAATTCTAATTTTTCCATCTTCCACCATCGCTCCCAATAGAACTAAACCAATAGCTCTGATACCAGTTGTTGCGCAGCACGCCAACAACGCAATGGGCCGAGATCCAATCTCAGGCCTCACCCACAAATGATAAACGGAAAGAAATATAAACTACAAACAAATCAAAGCAATCCAAACAAACCACAAGACAAGATATACGTGGAAAAACTCCAAACTAGGGTAAAAAACTACGGATGCAAACTTCCACTATGAAAAAATAAAGATTACAAGGCAAAATACTAACCTCTCCTTTGGAAGAATATAGAAAACCCTTAGCCCACACCTTTAGAAATATTTTTCAATATTCCTCATCTCATGCATACCCTAGAAAAACCCTAGGAACCCCTATTTATAGTTCAGGCAACTTCCCTTCCGCATCCCGGTTACGAAAGGACTCAATTCCGCAGTTTCGCGGAACAAACTGCGTAACCTACGACCGATCCTGACTCCGCTACGACTGGTCCTAGGCCCCTACGACCAGTCGTAGGTCTCGTACGACCAGTCCTAAGCCCCGGGAAAAAAACAGCACAACTCGCTGGACTTTGAGTCGTGCCAGGGCTCGAACCCACGACTGGTCGAGCGCCTCCCAGGACCAGTTGTGGCTCCCCCACGACCGGTCGAACACGCCCCACAACCGGTCGTAGACGTCCTACGACCGGTCGAAGGTGGCTCAATTGTGACTCCACATTCTCAACATCATCTGTGTTATTGGTGGCAATCACCTACCTAAGGGGTTGATCGCCTCAGCTATTTCAAGCATTTTTTTCCACCTTGATCTGAATTCAAGTTCTTGTCCAGCACTTTCGATTTCAGTTTTAACCAACATTTTGTGAATTCAATGGTCATAATTGATGATGTGGTACATCAGTACATGCCGTTGGTTCTAACTATCTTTGTTTCGAACATGTTTTCGACATAGATGAATGCAAGGAAAAGACTGTCTGCCAATGCCCGGAGTGCAAATGCAAGAACTCATGGGAAAGTTACGAATGCAGCTGCGGCTGTGATCTTTTGTACATGAGAGAACACGATACATGCATAAGTAAGTACTTTTTTTTCTTTTCTTTTCTTTTCTTTTTTGGAAAAAATGTTCGAATTTTCCCATTGGATGGTTTGGTAGCAAGCACCCATTTGGAAGTATCCCACACAATATCATGGACACTTCAAAGCACCCAATCTGCTGAAGCAGAGAGGCTGTATATGATGCTTAATCAGAGGCCTTTCTTGTTTACCCAACAATGGTAAAGGCAGGACCAGTTTTCAGTAGCACAGGCCATTGATCTGGTGGGCCCCATCATTGAATGGGCCATACAACAATATATTGCCTACCATATGATCCTAGCCATATGATGTTCATGGATAATTAGAGCCCACGATTCCCATTTTAGAAGGGCCTGACCGGACTGTTAGGATCATCTAATGTGAGAGACTTTTGGGTTATCTCCCATCCATGATGTGGGCCCACCATATCAGCCAATTATGTCCACAACTCCACTGAGTTTGATATTCTCTTTACAAAACAATCCCTTCTCCTACATCTATTTCATAGATATTTCTAGCATGCAACAATTAACTTAGTTAAAGTAATATATGCATTGAATATATAACAAACTCAGGCAACCATTCATTTGTCTTGTTTGACTTACTTCTTAAACTTGCAGATGGAGACTTTTGCAGTAACCATTGCAGATAGATACCAACGTTTGGTTGAAATGATGTATGAACAAAGAGGCTGGAGATAGCTAGCCGTATTGGCCAAGCTAGAGTGGACCACATAGAGATTTATTTATTATTATTATTTTTAATGCATTCAGACAATTTTCAACTTATTATTGTAAATATTATATATCTTTTATTGTAAAGTTATACAATATTTGTTTAATATTCATTTTTATTGTACTGCAACATTCTTTGAGTTTCAAATATTGAAAAATATATATATATAGGTTCCAATCGAATATATATATATATATATATATATATATATATATATATATATATATATATATATATATATATATATATATAATAAATGGTCCGGTTGGATCTACCTCATTTTTGTGCTCATGTTCTAAGATTATCTGCCAAGATAGATGGAAAGTGTAGATATATAATATATACATCAAAGTGGGCCTCTCACAGTCACACCCCAACCCCCCAACCAGAATGGTTGTTACCCCGTAATCCGCTCCTAATGTTTAGCTTTTGCTTGCTTATCACGCTTGATACTGGATCTTAGTGAGATGTTTGATATGCAGGTTAGATTGAATGGTGAGGGTTTTTTACAGATCCGTATTTGGGATTTATGAAAGTTTCAATGATGCGCATCTCCATCCTTATTATTTCATCTTAGCAAGTTACCCTTGATTAACAGGTTTGATGAAACGTGCACATCATAGTGCCCCTATATATAAACTTATGACATCCCATCCCCATTGTCGTCTGTGGTGTGGTCCACTTGAGTTGTAGACTTTCATAGGCTAGTCTAACATAGGGAAATAAGCAAACCTCCAGTTATGTTATTTGTTACTCGTTCTGGTTGCATGATAAGCTGGATACACAGGCCCTCAGAATTATACACGTGGTATATATTAACCTAAATAAAACTTAATAGATTTTCTTCCACTGTCGCAATATCAGATTTCTTTTTCGTAACAATCCCATCCTCTTATTCATGGACTTGGACGCTTGTTTGTGGAACCAAGGACTGTTAGATAGTTTTCATTTTTCTAATGTCCAGTAAATTTACACCAATCCAATGGTCAGATCATCAGATAAGCTTGATTTTTAATTCATAATTCATGATACATTTACACTGGTTACCATAATTTGAACCATTTAATTTTAATAGTTGTATGCTATATTTAAAATAATGTCTAGAATACCATGTATCATAAAGTATCAAAAGAGGCCGATTTCCTTGGAGCCAGTCCACCATAATTAGGGGTGTCAATGGGCCAGGCTTGAGCCTGAAAAATCAGAATTTTCAATAGGGCCGTTCCGACGGCTCCACTGAAACAGTTTAAAATATGGGCCGTGACCTACTCCAGGCCTGGCTCGTTGACGGCCCTAACCATAATGTATACTTTGTATCTTTTCCATTCCTCTATTTCTCCATGTTATTTTAGGGCATGGGTCCAAAAATACAGCAGCTTGAACACTCAAATAGACCATAATGTAGGAAAGAGTAGGGATTCGAGGGTGATGTAGGGATGAATGTGATGAGGTCGATCACCGTCTTCCTCAAGGATAACTACTCCAAATCCATGGAGCTTCTCTGGACTCCTCACAGAGACTTTTCAAATCCACGAGGAAAGAAAGCAGGAAAATAAAAATAAATTCTAATAAAATTTGAAATTAATTGATGAATGAATAAATACAAGTTCACAACCCTTTAAATAAGGGTACCAAGCAATAGGAAAGAAATTAGAATAGCTACAACCAAAACTCCTAGAATTCGTGACTTACTATAAATAGTAAACTTACTATTTATAGACGGTCGTGATGTCTACTAGTGCGCAAGGTTTTTAGCCAAAAATAGTAAGTGTCCTATTTGGCTTCACCAAACCGTTCTCCTAATTATCCTAAGCACTTTTTATGTTGGACACAACTCCTAAAGCCCAACGGATGAAGAGTTATAATCAAACTAAAACTTACTATTTATAGTAAAAACAAAAATAAAACAGGAAAACGCCCATCGATAAGGGGGTTTCTCGCAAATCCAAGTTGCGCTGGTTGGCTAAAGTAGCTCGTTCTACCCCAAAATCATATATTTTATGTCAGATAACTCATTCCGAATTACGAGATACGCCCGATCTAAGGTCCAATGGTCTGGATCACTTCTGTCGTCGACCGGGCCTTTTCCGATCCATCTTGGCCATGAAACTATCCGCGACCCTCTCTACATCAGAGGGCCACCATTAAAAATCTTGAGGAGAAGTTTTGGATCAATCTGATTTTGATTTTTGTTTTTGTTTTTGTTTTTTTTCTTTTCTTTTCTTTTCTTTTCTCCCTTCATCCAATTCGTAGCGATCTCATGCATGGGTTAGATGCAAATAAATACCACGGCAAGCCGTAGAAAGCTTTCAACCATGAGCATCATCCGTCTCATTGTTCTACAGTGCGGTCCACTTGAGATTTAGACTTAGGATCATGCCATAAATTTGAACAAATAAACATATATGCCAGCATAGATATAACTCATTCATCACAATGGGCCCCACAAATAGGTTGGCCCCACCATGAGGATCACATTATGTAAAAATAAGTCCCATTTGCTCATCACATGGGCAAGAGAAAGTAGATAATTTCTAGCCATTAGTAAATAGTCTCGTTTGCTCATCACATGGCCCACCTTTGATGTAGTCTGTCTCTCGTGTGGGCCCCACCTTAGACAGGGACAGTTGGCCTCCCTTGATAAGGTGTCACGCCCCAAACTCGGAAACCGGGCTCACAAAATTCCCGATCGCCGAATCCGGCACCGACAGCCTCCGTAGAACCCCATTCTCGGCTCCTAGCTCCCATTCGCCAGGTTCCGATCCTGGGATGCTACGAGGAGGATTTTAAATATCAGTTTGATTCGTAATAAGCATAACCAAAGGCATAACCCACAAACAACAACCAAGCACTCCATTACATTTTCACTATGATCAAAAATTTTTACAAGTACAATGAACATAAAGGGAAATACAATGGTAAATAACAGAAAACTCCAGAATGATCAGCAACGCGCTCCTGCCTCAACGCTGCTGCAGTCCAACGTCACCTGCACGCAACGGTCGTGCATAAGCTTACAGAAAGCTTAGAGGGTGGTGAAAGTGTGTGCACAAGGTAGTAATATGAATGCAATGTCAGAGTAATGCGGAATATGCAGATGGAACCAAGACGTCATGAGCCGTACCAAGGCTATGCAATGCAAGACATGAATGGTATCGGCCATCCCAAGGCCATGCAATATACAATGCAACTCAAGCATACAGATCCTCATCAATGTCCACATATCAGTACAGCTCAGAGTATGGAATATCACCGGGGTCTAGTACACTCTAAACCAGATTGCCGCCACATCGCGCGCAATAAGGTAAGTGGAAGAGACCTCACCATCCGTCTGCCAATATCGGGCGCGACTCGTCGATAGCGGACCCATTCCTCGAGCTGGTCAGACTCAGCCTAGCATTGCCCCCTACACTCGGGCGGGTAAGGCCGTACCCCCTTCCAACCGACCACGACACAGTGGAGAGCGTAACCGTCTGGTAATCGGCACTCAACGCTCATCTACCCACTCGGTCTAGACGTTGGAGCAACCTCTTGGTACCATAAGGGTTTAGGGACTTTCACCCAGGGATATCTATAGTACCCCATGTAGAACAAGATTTCCGGTATCCAATCCTGCCAACCACGATGCGTCTGTGGAGGCTACAGCCCTGATGTCGCTAGGGCGTACAACAACCATATCACACAAATGCGGAATGCATGAATCACGCTATCCAGTCATGCAACCAATCCTGCGCATACCGTGCGCTCATGTAGGGCAACACCGCCTAACCGGGAACCCATAAACAACCTGCCCGAAGGCATATGCCATGATCAGTCAATCCTCATATCAAGCATGCATATGATGCGTATGATCATGGGTCATGAAACTATACTAAACATGTTATAATAAAATGCATTATCTTACAATGCAGGTGAGCCTGAACGGCCTAAATACGATAAACATGGTCCAGTAATGGGCCCTAAGGAGAGTCGTAATGTGGACATCCAACCAGCATTACACTCGCAATGTGGACATCAAACCAGCATTACTTCCCAGGCACAATCTTCTTAAAACACCGCTACATAATCGGTATTGGGTTTACACATTGCAATGGACCTTAGGTTCCTCCCATTGGGTCTTACATATATGTCAAATGGGCCATATCTTATGGACCTTTTATTCATCAGATGGGCCATATAAATGGGCCACACCAATGGGTTTTAAGTGCATTGCAATGGGTCAAAGTCCGTGGGCCTTGGATTACATCAGTTGGACCTAGTCACATGAGTCTAATATGTAACAAATGGGCCACACACTTGGGCCCCCAAATGTATATCAACTGGGCCTCAACCCAGAGGCCTTATATGAGTCGAATGGGCCTAAATTCCTAGGCTTTAAACAATTCTAATGGGCCTAGTCCATGAGCTTGCATGCATATCCAAGTGGGCATAATCCCATGGACCCTTTCTTAATCAAATGGGTGTAGTCCCATGGGTCTTACAATATAACAAATAGGTCCAATTTTATGGGCTAGAAGTACATCAAATGGCCTAGTCACCTGGCCTTAGATCATATCCATTGGGCCTAAAACCATAGGCCTTGAATATCAAGTTAAGCCCACAGGCTTTACATATCAAGTGGGCCCAAGTTCTTGGGCCTTACATGAATCAAATGGGCCTAGCCCATAAGCATTTTCTAATTTAAATGGGCCTAACCCATAGTCCTTTTTACAGTCCAAAAGAGCTTAACCCATAGGCCTTATATGTTAAAGTAGATGGACGGTCCGGATGCATCACATGCATCAAGGTGGGTCCCACTGTCCAATGGACAGTGCGGATATAACACATACCTCACACAGGGCCCCACCGTCCGTGGACGGTGGAGGCAGCACACGCATCAGATGGGTGCCACCGTCCACTGGACGGTGGACTTTAGAATGCACATCATTGTGGGTCCCATGTGGGGCCCACACAGTAATATCTATTTGCCATCCAACCCATTCATAAGGTCACTCGGACCTGGATGAAGGGATGACATAAATTTCAGCCTGATTCGAAACTTCAGTGGGCCCCAGGAAGATTTTTAATGGCAAAAATTCAATTACATTGATTCACTTGGTGTGGGCCACCTGAGTTTTGGATCTGTCCCATTCTTGGAGGGGGCCCACCTGGTCCTGGGACCCGCCTTGTGAACAGGTTAGATGACAGATAAACATTACTGTGGGGCCCACGGCTAGAGCCGTGGGTCCCGCGCTGGACGCCCGCCCGTCACCCGCGCGGCTGCACGCGGCAGCGTGCAGCGCTGCTTCAGAAGTCAGAGGCAGAGGCAAGCCTCTGCCATTGCTTGTTACCAAGAAAAGGAAAATCCGTTTTTCCGGGGTTTTTCGCACGTGGGGCCCGTCATTACGAAATCCGCCCCGGCCATTGTGATCAGTGGCCCGAGACCGTCCAAATGAGTCCAGAGTTAGAATTTTTTTGATGCTTGGAAGTGGAATAAAATAAGAAATTATCATTTGAATGGTGACAATACAATATTTAGTAGTATGGCCCACCGGGTGATTGAATCAGCTCCAAACTTCTACCCAACGGCTAAAATGCCGTGGGTAGGAGGATGGACGGCTTGGATTGATCATAAACATCAAGGTAGGGCCTGTGCAAGTGGGCCACCAAAAAGGTCCCTCTTCTTTTTTTTTTTTTTTTTTTACAACGTCCAGCGTCTGGGACGCTGGACGGCTCTAAATACAAAAAAATATATATATATTTTTTTTTTTTTGGAACGGTGGTCCCTGATGAAGTGGGCCACCACAAGATGGATGTTATGGGAATGATGTTTAAGGTGGGCCCCACTTGAATAAAATACTACATCAAGATGGGATCCATTCAAGTGGGCCACACCATCCTTTTGCAATAAATAAAATAATCATAAAATAGAGAGAGAGACATGGAGAGTGGGACACGGCTTGTGATGGAGGGACCCCGTCATTATGGGCCCTCCCATACATGAAATCATACATCAATTGGGTCATTTTGCACATGAGACCCTCAAAATTAAAGATCAACGGTGGGGATCCTTTCCCCACCAATATGGATGGTCTAGATGACCTTTTTAGATGAAAATAAACATCATGATGGGATCCATGGAGAATGGCCCCATCATGGAATGATCATGATGATCCAAGTGGTCCATCGGCCACAAATAAGGGTCCCAAGTGAGATCCACACCATGGATCGGTGGGCCTCACTTGGTCCACCATAAAATCAAGAAAATCTACCCTATAGAAGCACCCACCGTCCGATCTTCTCGCTCCTAGGGGTTCCTTGGCACCTTGGCTTCAACTTCAACGGTTAGGATGAAGAATGGAGGGTTGAGATGGGGGATTTTGGGGTAGGAAGGTGGGCCACTTGAAGTTTAGAGGGGCTTGGAAAATTCCATACGTATGGAACCCTTGCAAATTTTTGTTGCTTGGATTTTTTTTTTGGAATGAGGGAGAGTAAGAGAGAGAGTGATGTAAAGGGAGAGAGAGAGAGTGATGGATGGATGGGTGAGTGATGGTTGTGTAAGAAAGGTATGGGTTAGGAAGACTTTTGTGGCTTTTTGTGTAAGAAAGGTATGGGTTAAGAAGACTTTGGTGGTTGCTTGGGAAAAGGGATGGAAGTGATGTGTACTTGACCTTTGATGGGTTGATGGGTGATTGATTGATGGGATTGATGTGATTGATGTGACACATCGTTGAGATTCCCTTGGTTTTCGCAACGCGCGGCGTTTTCTCGCACCGAACGTTGGCTCATATCTCTTGATCAGGGTATCGCCTTGGCACGCGAGTCGCGGTATCGGAACCGCAACGACAGCGCGGTCGCTATGGTATTGGTCTCGGGTTGAGTCGACTCGGGTTGTCGGTACATGAATCCAGGTCGCGCGTCGATATTGTTTAAGGGTCGAAAGTTGCCGGAATTCGACCGGTACGACCGCGGAAGTGTACGGAAAGGTACGGACCAAGATACGGGTCTTACAGCTCTTCCCTCCTTATAAAAATTTCGTCCTCGAAATTTACACAAGCATCGCAACTAAGCGTAACTCGCGAAAAATAATAAATATAACGTCATCATATAGAATCAGGGACAACGTACAAAATATAATACATGATCATCAACCCTCAAAGAGATGAGGATATCGCTCTCGAATCTCAGCCTCACGCTCCCAAGAAGCCTCCTCTACAGAATGGTGACCCCATTGCACCTTCACCAGCGGAATGACCTTGGTTCTGAGGACCTGCTCCTTCCGATCAAGGATACGGACTGGCTGCTCAATGTAAGAAGCGTCCTCACGAACCTCCAACGGCTGCCAATCAATAACGGGAACTATGTCTGACCCACACTTCCTCAACATGGAGACGTGAAACACGTTGTGGACGCCAGACAACTGTGATGGTAAGGCAAGCCGATAGGCCACGGCGCCAACGCGCCCAGTGATCTCAAAAGGTCCTATGAATCTCGGGGCAAGCTTGCCCTTCGCTCCAAATCGAACTACGCCCTTCATGGGCGAGACCTTGAGATACACATGGTCCCCTACATCAAACTCCAAGGGACGACGCCGACGATCAGCAGAACTCTTCTGTCGGCTCTGAGCTGTGCGCATCCTCTGCCTGATGATGTCGATAGCCTCTGAAGTCTCCTGCACAAGCTCGGGACCTAGGAGACGGCGCTCTCCAACCTCGGTCCAACAACTCGGTGATCTGCATGGTCTGCCATATAGTGCCTCAAAAGGAGCCATGCCGATGGTCGCCTGATAGCTGTTATTGTACGCGAACTCAGCCAATCGCAGATGCTCATCCCAGCTACCCCCGAAGTCAATCGCGCAGGCCCGAAGCATGTCCTCAAGTATCTGATTGACCCTCTCGGTCTGGCCATCGGTCTGCGGATGGTACGCGGTGCTGAGCTGCAAATCAGTCCCCATCGCTCGCTGGAAGCTCCCCCAAAACTGAGACGTGAACCTCGAGTCTCGGTCAGAAACGATCGAGACTGGAACACCATGCAGTCTCACAATCTCCTCAATGAATAGTCTCGCAAGCCGGTCCATAGACCAAGTCGCACGCATCGCAAGGAAATGTGCCGACTTCGTCAGACGATCCACAACAACCCAAATGGAGTCATGACCGCGCTGAGTCCTCGGCAAACCCATGATGAAATCAGTCGACACGTGCTCCCACTTCCACATCGGGATGCTCAACGGCTGCAATAACCCAGGAGGTCTCTGATGATCGGCCTTGACACGCTGGCACGTGTCACACTCGGCCACAAAACTGGCGATCTGGCGCTTCATCCCCGCCCAAAAATACTGTCGCCTCATGTCACGGTACATCTTCGTCGAGCCCGGGTGGATAGAAAATCGCGATCGATGTGCCTCGGTCATAAGATCTCTGCGTAACTCTGGGATATCCGGGACACATAATCGGCCTCTGAAACGAAGTCCACCGTCTGTACCGATCTGCCAATCTGCCTGACCCTCAGATGCCGCCTCAGCCATATAACTCTGCAACGACTCATCAGCCTGCTGAGCCTCGATCACCCTAGCGACAAGAGAGGGTTGAATCGACAAGCTCGATAACTGTACAATGGAAGACTGCAGGCCGAACTCAAAGTCATATGCAGCAATATCCTCAAGCATCCGCCACTCCTGAATCATCATGTGCGCCACTAGGCCTCGTGGCTGACGGCTGAGGGCATCTGCCACCACGTTCGCCTTGCCCGGGTGGTACTGAAGGTCGAAATCATAGTCCTTTAGGAGCTCCATCCAGCGCCTCTGTCTCATATTCAACTCAGACTGCGAGAAGAGGTACTTCAAGCTCTTGTGATCAGAGAAGAGCTCGAACCTAATCCCGTAAAGGTAGTGCCTCCACACCTTCAGTGCGAAGACAACGGCAGCCAGCTCCAGATCATGTGTAGGGTAGTTCAGCTCATGGACCTTGAGCTGACGAGACGCAAAGGCCACTGGTCTCCCGTGCTGCATCAGGACAGCACCCAAACCGATATGCGAGGCATCGGTGAATACAATGAGGCCGTCACTCCCAGAGGGAAGAGTGAGGACAGGAGCGGACGTCAGACGGTCCTTCAACTCCGTAAATGCTCGCTCGCAGGCGTCACTCCAAATAAACTCTGCCCCCTTCCGAGTCAACCTGGTCAGCGGGGCTGCAATACGAGAAAAACCCTCGATGAAACGTCGGTAATAGCCCGCTAGACCAAGGAAACTACGGATCTCTGTCGCAGTCGTGGGCTGGCCCCACTGACGCACTGCCTCGACCTTCGAGGGGTCCACTGCGACACCCTCCCTCGTCACCACGTGACCGAGGAACTTCACCTCCTCCTGCCAGAACTCGCACTTCTCCAGCTTCGCATACAGCTGGTGTGCGCGGAGGGTCTGTAGAGTAATCTCCAAGTGCTGCTCATGCTCCTCACGGGTCCTCGAATAGATCAGAATGTCGTCGATGAAGACTACGACAAACTGATCCAGATATGGGCGAAAAACCTCGTTCATCAGCTGCATGAAGACCGCTGGTGCATTGGTCAGTCCGAAGGACATGACCTGAAACTCGAAATGACCGTAACGCGTCCTGAATGCTGTCTTCGGAATGTCCTCATCTCGGACCCGAATCTGATGATAACCGGAACGCAGGTCAATCTTCGAAAAGAACTGTGCACCCTGCAGCTGGTCAAATAAATCATCAATCCTAGGGAGCGGGTACTTGTTCTTGATCGTGACTTTGTTGAGCTCGCGATAGTCAACGCAGAGCCTCAACGAACCATCTTTCTTTTTCACGAAGAGTACCGGTGCTCCCCACGGAGAACTGCTCGGACGGATAAAGCCCAACTCACGCAACTCGTCCAACTGCTTCTGCAGTTCCCGTAACTCCAACGGTGCCATACGATACGGGGCCTTTGAAATAGGCGCGGTACCAGGCACGAGATCGATCTGAAACTCGGTGAGTCGACGAGGTGGTAATCCCGGAATCTCCTGGAACACATCGGGAAAATCGCATACAATCGGCAAATGGTCGATGCAAACGGCGACATGCTCCTCTATGGCGCACGACATCAAACAAGACAACTGCTCTCCTCTGGCCTCTGCAACGAACTGGAACTGTGGCACGCCGGGTATACAGAACGTGACGGTCCTCGCGGCGCAGTCCAAAATGGCATAGTATTCGGCGAGCCAATCCATGCCCAAGATAACGTCGAACTCGAACATCGGCAAAACAAACAAATCAGCAGGCAGGAAGGTATCCCCAACTAGAATGGGACAAGACGAACAGAATCGTCCTAACGCTGCAGTCCTCCCCAAGGGAGTAGATACTGATAGGCTCTCACCAGCAGACTCCAACGGTAAGCCAGCCGATCGACAAAAGCTCTCGGCCACAAAAGAATGCGATGCACCAGAGTCAAACAATACACGTGCAATGCATGCAGAAACTGGCAATATACCCTCAACGACTCCTCCGGATGACTGTGGATCCTGCTGAGCCGCATAAAATCTAGCCTGAGCTGGCTGGGGAGGTGCCTGTCCCCTCTGAACGTGCTGCTGCTGCTGCTGAGGTCGCTGAGGCGGTCGAAACTGCTGCCTCTGCTGCTGCGGCCTCTGAGGCTGGTGCTGATGCTGATGCTGCTGCTGAGGTGGCCTCGGTGGTAGAGGCTGCTGTCGCTGCTGCTGTCGCTGCTGCTGTGGGGGTCTCTGCTGCTGTGGTGGAGGTCTCTGCTGCTATGGACCTCTCTGCTGCTGCTGGGGACTGGGACACTCCCATGAACGGTGTCCCGTCGCACCGCACCTGAAGCAAGTGCCGGTGAACTGTCTCTGAGGTGGTGGTGGAGGTGCTGATGGTGCTGATGGTGCACGGAAAGCTGGGCGACCAGTACGCCTCTGCTGCTGTGGTCGACCCTGCTGGGAATGACTGGAAGGAGCCTGCCTCTTCCGGTCTCCCCTCTGACCACGATCAGACTGAGAACCGGCCCACTCAGTCTCATATATCTGAGCCTTCCGCACTACTGCCTGGAAGGTAGGAAGCTCATGCCCAATGACACGACCTCGAAGGCCGTAACGTAAGCCGTGCTCGAAACGGCGGGCCTTCCGCCCCTCATCATCAACCATGTAGGGGGCGAATCTCGATAGTGCCATGAAACGGGCCGCGTACTGTGCCACGGTCATGTCTCCCTGTACCAGAGTCTCGAACTCTAAGGCTCGCTGACGACGGATGTGGTCAGGGAAGTACTGCTCCTCGAATCGCTCCACAAAGTCCTCCCATGTCCAGACATAGTCAGGTCCGGCGACACGGGCGACAGAGGTCCACCAATGCTCGGCCTCACCGTGGAAGAGAAATACTGCTAACCGGACGCGCTGCTCGGTCGTGCATAACATGGTATCGAATATCTTCTCCACATCGGAGCGCCATCTCTCAGCAGCGGTCGGATCTGGCTCGCCCTGGAAACGAGGGGGATCATGCCGTCGGAACTCACGAAGTACAGCGCTCGCGCGCTCCTGCTCTGCCTGAGCTGGTGAAACAGCTGGGCGTCTGCCCTGTCCCTGTAGTGCAGCTGTCACAGCCTGCAACATCTGCTGTAACTGAGAGGCACTCACAGTCACAGTCGGCTCCTCATCAGTCTCGGGTGGAGGAATGTCATCCTCATGGGAGGAATCAGGGATCTCTGAGGGTGGGATGGGAGACGCAGGTGGTAGAGCTGGGGTCTCTGATGGTGAAGTGGAATCCTCAGGTGGTGGTGCGGGAGTCGATCGAGTAACAGGCGCCATACCCTACAGGAAAGAGCGAAAGCGCCTATCAACTTCAAAACTCTCGAATGTACGCACGTTAACGGTCTGAATCAGAAGGTCGTGAAGTTATCCGAACTTCAGAACTTAGCCATTCTTCACTCATAGCAAACATGTAATGTTGTTCTCGGTTATTCCCAAGTTATGCTCTGATACCAACTTCTGTCACGCCCCAAACTCGGAAACCGGGCTCACAAAATTCCCGATCGCCGAATCCGGCACCGACAGCCTCCGTAGAACCCCATTCTCGGCTCCTAGCTCCCATTCGCCAGGTTCCGATCCTGGGATGCTACGAGGAGGATTTTAAATATCAGTTTGATTCGTAATAAGCATAACCAAAGGCATAACCCACAAACAACAACCAAGCACTCCATTACATTTTCACTATGATCAAAAATTTTTACAAGTACAATGAACATAAAGGGAAATACAATGGTAAATAACAGAAAACTCCAGAATGATCAGCAACGCGCTCCTGCCTCAACGCTGCTGCAGTCCAACGTCACCTGCACGCAACGGTCGTGCATAAGCTTACAGAAAGCTTAGAGGGTGGTGAAAGTGTGTGCACAAGGTAGTAATATGAATGCAATGTCAGAGTAATGCGGAATATGCAGATGGAACCAAGACGTCATGAGCCGTACCAAGGCTATGCAATGCAAGACATGAATGGTATCGGCCATCCCAAGGCCATGCAATATACAATGCAACTCAAGCATACAGATCCTCATCAATGTCCACATATCAGTACAGCTCAGAGTATGGAATATCACCGGGGTCTAGTACACTCTAAACCAGATTGCCGCCACATCGCGCGCAATAAGGTAAGTGGAAGAGACCTCACCATCCGTCTGCCAATATCGGGCGCGACTCGTCGATAGCGGACCCATTCCTCGAGCTGGTCAGACTCAGCCTAGCATTGCCCCCTACACTCGGGCGGGTAAGGCCGTACCCCCTTCCAACCGACCACGACACAGTGGAGAGCGTAACCGTCTGGTAATCGGCACTCAACGCTCATCTACCCACTCGGTCTAGACGTTGGAGCAACCTCTTGGTACCATAAGGGTTTAGGGACTTTCACCCAGGGATATCTATAGTACCCCATGTAGAACAAGATTTCCGGTATCCAATCCTGCCAACCACGATGCGTCTGTGGAGGCTACAGCCCTGATGTCGCTAGGGCGTACAACAACCATATCACACAAATGCGGAATGCATGAATCACGCTATCCAGTCATGCAACCAATCCTGCGCATACCGTGCGCTCATGTAGGGCAACACCGCCTAACCGGGAACCCATAAACAACCTGCCCGAAGGCATATGCCATGATCAGTCAATCCTCATATCAAGCATGCATATGATGCGTATGATCATGGGTCATGAAACTATACTAAACATGTTATAATAAAATGCATTATCTTACAATGCAGGTGAGCCTGAACGGCCTAAATACGATAAACATGGTCCAGTAATGGGCCCTAAGGAGAGTCGTAATGTGGACATCCAACCAGCATTACACTCGCAATGTGGACATCAAACCAGCATTACTTCCCAGGCACAATCTTCTTAAAACACCGCTACATAATCGGTATTGGGTTTACACATTGCAATGGACCTTAGGTTCCTCCCATTGGGTCTTACATATATGTCAAATGGGCCATATCTTATGGACCTTTTATTCATCAGATGGGCCATATAAATGGGCCACACCAATGGGTTTTAAGTGCATTGCAATGGGTCAAAGTCCGTGGGCCTTGGATTACATCAGTTGGACCTAGTCACATGAGTCTAATATGTAACAAATGGGCCACACACTTGGGCCCCCAAATGTATATCAACTGGGCCTCAACCCAGAGGCCTTATATGAGTCGAATGGGCCTAAATTCCTAGGCTTTAAACAATTCTAATGGGCCTAGTCCATGAGCTTGCATGCATATCCAAGTGGGCATAATCCCATGGACCCTTTCTTAATCAAATGGGTGTAGTCCCATGGGTCTTACAATATAACAAATAGGTCCAATTTTATGGGCTAGAAGTACATCAAATGGCCTAGTCACCTGGCCTTAGATCATATCCATTGGGCCTAAAACCATAGGCCTTGAATATCAAGTTAAGCCCACAGGCTTTACATATCAAGTGGGCCCAAGTTCTTGGGCCTTACATGAATCAAATGGGCCTAGCCCATAAGCATTTTCTAATTTAAATGGGCCTAACCCATAGTCCTTTTTACAGTCCAAAAGAGCTTAACCCATAGGCCTTATATGTTAAAGTAGATGGACGGTCCGGATGCATCACATGCATCAAGGTGGGTCCCACTGTCCAATGGACAGTGCGGATATAACACATACCTCACACAGGGCCCCACCGTCCGTGGACGGTGGAGGCAGCACACGCATCAGATGGGTGCCACCGTCCACTGGACGGTGGACTTTAGAATGCACATCATTGTGGGTCCCATGTGGGGCCCACACAGTAATATCTATTTGCCATCCAACCCATTCATAAGGTCACTCGGACCTGGATGAAGGGATGACATAAATTTCAGCCTGATTCGAAACTTCAGTGGGCCCCAGGAAGATTTTTAATGGCAAAAATTCAATTACATTGATTCACTTGGTGTGGGCCACCTGAGTTTTGGATCTGTCCCATTCTTGGAGGGGGCCCACCTGGTCCTGGGACCCGCCTTGTGAACAGGTTAGATGACAGATAAACATTACTGTGGGGCCCACGGCTAGAGCCGTGGGTCCCGCGCTGGACGCCCGCCCGTCACCCGCGCGGCTGCACGCGGCAGCGTGCAGCGCTGCTTCAGAAGTCAGAGGCAGAGGCAAGCCTCTGCCATTGCTTGTTACCAAGAAAAGGAAAATCCGTTTTTCCGGGGTTTTTCGCACGTGGGGCCCGTCATTACGAAATCCGCCCCGGCCATTGTGATCAGTGGCCCGAGACCGTCCAAATGAGTCCAGAGTTAGAATTTTTTTGATGCTTGGAAGTGGAATAAAATAAGAAATTATCATTTGAATGGTGACAATACAATATTTAGTAGTATGGCCCACCGGGTGATTGAATCAGCTCCAAACTTCTACCCAACGGCTAAAATGCCGTGGGTAGGAGGATGGACGGCTTGGATTGATCATAAACATCAAGGTAGGGCCTGTGCAAGTGGGCCACCAAAAAGGTCCCTCTTCTTTTTTTTTTTTTTTTTTTACAACGTCCAGCGTCTGGGACGCTGGACGGCTCTAAATACAAAAAAATATATATATATTTTTTTTTTTTTGGAACGGTGGTCCCTGATGAAGTGGGCCACCACAAGATGGATGTTATGGGAATGATGTTTAAGGTGGGCCCCACTTGAATAAAATACTACATCAAGATGGGATCCATTCAAGTGGGCCACACCATCCTTTTGCAATAAATAAAATAATCATAAAATAGAGAGAGAGACATGGAGAGTGGGACACGGCTTGTGATGGAGGGACCCCGTCATTATGGGCCCTCCCATACATGAAATCATACATCAATTGGGTCATTTTGCACATGAGACCCTCAAAATTAAAGATCAACGGTGGGGATCCTTTCCCCACCAATATGGATGGTCTAGATGACCTTTTTAGATGAAAATAAACATCATGATGGGATCCATGGAGAATGGCCCCATCATGGAATGATCATGATGATCCAAGTGGTCCATCGGCCACAAATAAGGGTCCCAAGTGAGATCCACACCATGGATCGGTGGGCCTCACTTGGTCCACCATAAAATCAAGAAAATCTACCCTATAGAAGCACCCACCGTCCGATCTTCTCGCTCCTAGGGGTTCCTTGGCACCTTGGCTTCAACTTCAACGGTTAGGATGAAGAATGGAGGGTTGAGATGGGGGATTTTGGGGTAGGAAGGTGGGCCACTTGAAGTTTAGAGGGGCTTGGAAAATTCCATACGTATGGAACCCTTGCAAATTTTTGTTGCTTGGATTTTTTTTTTGGAATGAGGGAGAGTAAGAGAGAGAGTGATGTAAAGGGAGAGAGAGAGAGTGATGGATGGATGGGTGAGTGATGGTTGTGTAAGAAAGGTATGGGTTAGGAAGACTTTTGTGGCTTTTTGTGTAAGAAAGGTATGGGTTAAGAAGACTTTGGTGGTTGCTTGGGAAAAGGGATGGAAGTGATGTGTACTTGACCTTTGATGGGTTGATGGGTGATTGATTGATGGGATTGATGTGATTGATGTGACACATCGTTGAGATTCCCTTGGTTTTCGCAACGCGCGGCGTTTTCTCGCACCGAACGTTGGCTCATATCTCTTGATCAGGGTATCGCCTTGGCACGCGAGTCGCGGTATCGGAACCGCAACGACAGCGCGGTCGCTATGGTATTGGTCTCGGGTTGAGTCGACTCGGGTTGTCGGTACATGAATCCAGGTCGCGCGTCGATATTGTTTAAGGGTCGAAAGTTGCCGGAATTCGACCGGTACGACCGCGGAAGTGTACGGAAAGGTACGGACCAAGATACGGGTCTTACATAAGGGCAGTGAGAGAAAGGCTGCTACGATATGCACTGTGACCAAATGAGAAAAAGGAGGAAAGTAAAAGTCGAAAAAAATTATAAAATTAAGAAAAAAAATTGCTAAAATAAGTAACTTTTAGCATTAAGTTACTTTTATGACAGTGCTTACCAAATTAACTAGTGTTAAAAAGTAACTCAATGATTTAAAATAAGTTAAAAAGTAATTTATTTAGTTGTATCCAAACAGGCCCATAATAGCCGGTTTATTAAGCCATGGGACCCACATCCGTTGCAAAAGTCTCATTATTAACCCACCCCAACTCCTTTGGACCCTACATGCACAAGGCCAAATTGTGCATGGGACCAAACTGACCAAACCATACAGGTAGTGTCAAATGTGTCACATGTACATATAGTGCTTTGACCCAAAAATCAAATAGGTCCACCCATTAAATAGTTAGGGCACATGCATCAATGGAGATAGGTATAGATCTTTCATATGCATATGTTCCCTGAGGCTGTCAACAGGCTGCTGTTGAGATTGGGTCCTTCCAAGTCTTATATCTTATTATTTATTACTCTATTAAGTTTTAATAGTAAAGTTATATGTATTTAGGGCCAACTCTCACTGGCTAGATTACTATGCCATTGGCTCCACATCCTTACCAACATCTCATTAGATTTAAATACGCTTATACCTTTTCAGAATATAACATGTTTATTGGGCATGACCATAGTTTAACTTGTATTCAATTAAGAATATAATTAAAATTGGGTGAGTCCATTGTGATGTTTATGTGAAATTCACCCCAACTAACAATTAGAAATAGTGTACAAGGCAACACTTACCCTCTATTTTTTTCTCTTATGTGGTTTAGCTAAATTTTGGATGGACCTGAATTTTGGATGTTGGGTCTAGATTTTGATGTTGCATCTAATGGTTGGAATGGATTTATATAACCACGACAGTGGGCCCTGAAAAAATAATTAAGGATTGACATCAGTCTATTATTAGTTTGTTTGGTGTGGGATTAATTCCCAGTCGACTTGTTTTTCTTCCCTTAGCCTAAGGTGGGATTATATATCTAATGGTCATTACCTTAAGGTGGGATTATGTATCTAATGGTCAGTAGAAGGTGGGATTATATATCTAATGGTCTGAGTGCATCCCACATACACGTATGGTAAACCCCATACAAATATTAAGAGTGGGCGTCTTATAAAATTCCATTATTTTATATATGGAATTTTACAAAATACCACCTCAATAATGTATTTTTTACATTTTATACCGTTTTCAAAAAGTTTCTTAATAAGCAACCTCATGAATGTAACAAATTATCACCGGAGTACCTTTTCTTAACCGAAGCTGGGTCTGTCATGCCCAAAAATCAGAACTATATGTGATTCAAATGGCTCACATAAGGGGAAACAATTTCAAGGATAAGTATTGTCATGTACCCTGTTAGTCTACTTGAATCATGGATAGAGCTGAGTTTTGAGCCCTGGACCTAAAATGGGATGACAGCTCTAGCTACGAATGGGCAGATGGGGGGCATTGTGATGTATACGTGTATCCATGCCGTCCATCCCTTTTCTTAGATCATTTTAAGGTGAGCCCAAAAATGAGGTAGATCCAACACTCGACTAGACCACACTACAGATAGCTCTTGCATTTAATGTTTTGTGCATTCAATGCAACCCAATCTTACTATTTACTGTGGCCCGTTTGAGCTTTTGGGCTCAATCTTTAAAATGATAGAGAAAAGGGACGGCATGGGTAAGAAGTCACACCAAGTTTCAGCCTTACACAAAACTCAGGTGGGCCCCACACAAGTGATTTTAAATGTTTTAGGCATGATTTCTGGCAATTTCATATGGTGTGACCCACTTGAGTTCTGGATACGGTTTTTTTTTATGATATATCATAACCTAGAGGGGACCCACCAAATGCATGTTGTGGATGTCCAACATAGATCACGGTGGGTCCACAAAGCTCAGCCTAATGGGAAACTCCTATGAGGTTGACCTCATACTACCATTTCTCGTGTGTGTTGCAACACCCTTTCAAACACTAATTAGACGGGCAGGCTTATAGGATAATGTATGGTCCAAATCAGCCCGCTTGAAAAAACAAAAGGGCTTGAATTTTAATCTTAAGCTAGGCCGATAGCAGGTAAAATCCCAAAATCCCAATGGGTAGAGTTGCAAATAGGATGGGTTGGGTTGCGTTTGGTCAGGTAGGGTTTAGGAGATCCTCATACCCAATCATTTAAGAATCTACTTCAAGTTTTGGACCTAGACTTGATCCATTAAAATTCAAGGCTAGTTTAGATTAGCTAGCAATCAAAAGCAGCCGACCCATTAATTTAAAAGGTTGATATTGGCCCCTTATACAAATTTGACCCGTTTGTCACTCGTTGCATTAAGGTCAGTAAGGATGTCAATGGGTACCCGAAGCCATGGGTACCCAATGAACTCCACCTACAAACCTGACCCAATTTTAATGAGTTCAGGTTCAATAAATTGGACTCGAGAAATCAGGTTGAGTTTGAGTGTAGACAATGAATTTATCCATACTTTTCTTTATTTTGTTTTGGTTTTTGGGTCAAGCCAAGCTGAATCATCTGGCACAATCCATTAATAACCAAAGTGGGCAGGTAGGGTTCAACACAAGCCCAACCTATTTATTTAAACGAATATATTTCTAGCTCGAACCTGATCCACTGCCCAAATAGTTTGGCCTGAACCACCACAAAAGCAAGTTGGGTCAGTTAACCTGCAAACCAGCCCGACCTAGGCCTAAGGCTAACCCATTTTAAATTAAGTCTAGGCTTGTTGGTGGGTCTATATTAGGCCTAAGCCCAACCCATTTAGGTCGAAACTCTAACCTACATGCCAATCTGGCATGTTTGTTGCCTAAAGTAAGGTACAATTCCCGTAAGGAAAATAAATATAAAACAAAGTTCAAAAGTGAAATGGTTTCCTTATCTTCGTTATTTATTTCATACCTCATTAATTCCATGCTCTTTAGTAGTGCCACTGGAAAAAAAGAAAAGAAAATAAAAGAAAAGTTAAAAAACAACAGGAAATTGTGCTATTAACTAATTGCTTTGACAAACAGTTCATGACTTGAAAGTGGCTATGTTGTATCAAACCAGCATTCATTTTCAGGTAAAAATACTAAAATAAAAAATGCAAGGGAAAAAATGCGTGCGTGTGTGTAAAGCTGAATCTGGCCACAGGCAGCCACATGTTCGTCTATAAAGAGTATGCATACCTCCTAATCACGGGCCAGTCTAACATACGCTTTCCCATATCCAATAGAGAAGTTGAGCATTTTTTGCCTTTTTTCTATCGGAAGCATAGGCATCCTGAAATAAAGTGCAAAAAACTAGATTATAATTTCTCTACCTGTTAGGATACAGTGGGCTCCAGATTGCAACTATCTTACTTGAAGTTGGACTAAAGAGACCTATAACTAGAGTTGTGCCAGGTGGGTCCTCCCTCCCTCCCTCCCTCCCTCTCTAACCTGTCCATATTCATCCACAATGAGAGACTTTCCCGGTGTAGCTATAAATGCCTGCCGGGAGCATTAACAATCTTGTAACATTTTGAACAGAAATAAAGGCATTAAATATTCAGCATGGAGAACAGTCAGAAACAAATCTTTTGAAGTAAGAAAGAAACTCTGGCAAATTAATAAACTTCTGATATATATTATATCTTTCCCTTCTATTTTCACATTTCTTGTTTTCCATTTTATGATGACTTCATGAAGAATTGGAAGGCTAATGGTTACCATCTTTCCTTCATATATTATAACAATACATGGAGGATGTAAGTGAGGAGATTCTACATAAAAAGAAAATGTGACCAACAAGATGTACATTTTAAGGCCTGTTTACATGTTGGCCGCTCCTTGAATTGGATTTGATTAGTCCAATCTTTCCCAGATTGGGTGGGGGAAGGAAACAAATTGGAAAAGGGAGAACATCTTAATGTCTTTTTTGCTTCACGTAGGACTTTTGGTTAAACCAAATTACCATTTAGTTCTGCTCAGAATCCTTTTGGATGAAATTCCAGAAAGGTCGAGAGAATCACTGCTGCATGCAACTAAGCCCTTGGACAACTATCAAGTTATCTTCTTTTTCCTTTTCCGAGAAGACAACTATATTCATTAC
The DNA here is from genome assembly GCA_037074715.1 of Magnolia kwangsiensis. Classification (NCBI taxonomy): domain Eukaryota; kingdom Viridiplantae; phylum Streptophyta; class Magnoliopsida; order Magnoliales; family Magnoliaceae; genus Magnolia; species Magnolia kwangsiensis. Next base: position 34,424,828 of record CM073582.1, on the reverse strand, counting down.
ATCAGAAGCGGGGAATGGAATTCCCAAAATACAGAAAAGGGACTTGAAGCTCCAGATTAGTCAAGCTGAAGGACAATACAAACAGCAGCCCCAGCAGCCACGGTAAACAAAATGTTTAGCCCTGCAGCCAACTTGCTGTGTCAACTAATGTGTAAAATTCATCTTCAACTCTATCAGCAATGGTATCAATGCCAATATATACCAAGGAACACAGCTTGTCTAATTTATCAGTGTCATAACAGCATAGCATTTCTCTAATCAATATTATCATATCAAACTTCAAATTTCAGTTAACTTTTACACAGTAGCAGTGTTAAAATTCACCCACCTGAATCACGTATGGGCCTTATAATTTTTGGGCCCTATGCCTATAATTTAGTGTGGCATCTAACGATTGGAGTCGGTATCATAGAATGATGGTGGGCCTGGTAAAAATCAAGGGTAGACATCTCTCTTCCAATTTGAACACGGGAGAAAAGAGGTCACCCTTGATTTTTGAGGGTCCACCTTGATGTGTATTTGAAATCCACTTCGACCATGAGATGTGTAATCTCACTTTAGGCCTAGGACCAAAATATCTAGCTAACCTATGATTCATCTGGGGCCACAAAAGGAAAAGTTGAGAGGTGTAATCACTGATGAGGCTCATTTTTTAGGGTCCAAGATCTAATATTGGCAAGCAGAAGTTGGAGCAGGAGTTTGAAGTGTGATTTGAAGTGGAAGAATTACCTAGATATAATGATTATGCAGCTAAGTTCTTTAACTCTTTTTTGCCTTTGGGATTTGATCTTTTGATTCTATTCACACTGTGATTCATTGGTACCATGATTCTTCATATTAAAACTGTAAATTTTTGTCTCTTATTTGCAACTGGTACACATGCCATGCTGACTTGCATCTGATTCACAGTAAAACAACTTGGTGAGTGAAACAATAACGTCATGGATCAGACTTCGAACTACATGAGAAAGTTAGAGAAAAAATGCGAACCTCAATACATTGAGTGCAGTGTTGTGTTGTTTCACTGATAAGTAATAATTTACAATTACTTTGAGCCATTTGGTATAACGCTATAAACCCATAAACTAACAAGGTCAAATCTGCATGAACATTTACCATTGTTGTAGGCATTTCCAGGGACTGCTACCCCATTAGAAAGATGTTGGTCACATCTTTGAAAAACAATCCACTCTATCAAATAAGAAAAGGAAAAAACACAGAAAAAAAAAAGAAGAGAGAGCACGTTGTTAGTGGCTATTCAAAACGAGATACAATTTAGAGAGCTAAATGATGGTCCAAGCTCATTGTAGAAATTTGAATTAAATCAGGGCTAAGCCCGTTATTGGGTCTATATCATAGGCCCAAGCCCAAGCCATTCAGGTCAGGACTGGAACCACAGGCCTATGATAAATCAGCATATGTGGGCTCACATTTTGTAGACATCCCATCCAAGTATTAGGTGGGCCCCATCATGCAGATGGCTCAGCCCTGACATCAGAGCTGGACAAATCAGCATGTAAACAAATGCATGTGCTAAAACCAAGGACAGCCTAGAAAAAAATTGCCGAGCTTGTTTAAACCATCCACCGTTTTCATCTATGTGCCCTATATCTCTCCATCAACTAAAAATGAAAGTAGCCTCAATAATTAACCTTCTTGACATAAATTCAAAAAAAAAATAAATAAATAAATAAAATCTGATACATTCATCTCCCCCCTTGCCTTTGTTTGATCACTGTCTCCCAGAGCTTCGTAGTATCACTCATAGGTGTAATATCATGATAGTTGTGGCTTAGTGCAACTTCGCATTTCTCCTTTACTCATATAAATAGGAACCATTGTAATTTTTCTTCATTCATCTCTGGCAATTTTTATATTATAATATTGTTGAACAAAATTTTCAACTAAAATAAGCTAGTATCTCTCATGAACTCCAAATCTATACCAATATACCATCTGGTCCTAGGGCCTTTCCTTATCTGTCTTTCTCAAAGCTTCTTTTATTTCAAATATCCCAATGATACAAAAATATCTATGGTATCTGACGTCATTTGTGTTAATGACTTTTATCCTATGCTCTTATAAGAGTCGATCATTTAACAAGTTCTGGAAATAGCTTCTCCATCTCTCATTAATCTCACCGTCCTTTAACTAATACCCTTTAGTCATTACTCTTAATACATCTAACCCTTCCTCTCATTTTTTCGAGTTTGCATACATCTTTCTCAATTTCTTTATCCCCAATCTATTATAAAGATCATCAAATGCTTTAAGTAGCAAACAAACATACAAATCAATTTCTCATCCCTAGGATTCTTCTAAATTGGAAGCTTCGCACCAGCTTCCTACCCAATCTTGAAAAACAACTACGAAACGAAGCATTCTTGTCCATGACCAGAGTAAAGATATTGTGGAATTAGGGATGTGCAATCGCCACATCAAATATTTGTCCAACGGTGCACCATAACTCCACTGCCCACTTTATATCTGATATGTCCTCTTAACCCAGCCAGCATCAGAGGATTTATCAAAGATGGCAGAGGTGTAACTATGCTGGAGTTCTTTGGCCCAATAGGAACTTGTGACCCCAACTTCACTAAAGCAGGTTTCAAACCAGCAATTGATCACTTTTTCTTTTTCTTTTTTCTTTTTTTTTTTGATGCAATTGATCACAATTTTATCTCATCGTTGGTTAAAGGAGACTCAGGGAACAATCCATTGGATGATTGATGGTAGACCTCTTTGGTGATTATTGGACTGAGGAAGCGGTTGAGGTGTGCTTATCATTCTCAGTGTCATTTCTATTGCTAGTACATTCAGCTAACTTTGAGGCTGATAGGCTAGCCAAGGAGGTTTTATGTGTGCTTGGTACTGTCATTTAGGACCAGTGTAATGACTTCTAGTTTGTCTTTTTTATGTTTTGCATTAGCAGCATCTATATTGATTGCTCCCAATGGATGTTGGGTTGCATATTCTGTTTTTGCTTTTTTGTTTGTTAATAAAGTTTTCATTCATAATAAATTAATAAATAAATAAAAAGATATTTTGGAAGTTGTGGAAGACATTTAATTGTAGGCAAGTTTGACTACTAAAAGTTAAATTTCTGGAATCTTGGTGCAAGATCCTCTTAATTTTCTGAAATCCTGGTGCCGGATCCTCTGACTTCTTGTCGCTCCGACTTGGAATCATGCTTCAGACTCGCGCTCCAGCTTCCTAGCTTTCTATACTTGTTAAAATTTTGAAACAGATGCTTCCCTCGTAATGTGTAGATGAGCTGGTAGAAACTGTAGTGTGCGTGAGTGTTGTAGGGTTCAATCCCTGGTAATGTTACCTTTCAAATAAATAAATAACAGATGCTTCCCTGTGCTTTCACTAGAATCTAGTGTCACCTAGCTTCACACTACGTCCAACTATATTCTGTAATGCAATTGATTTTTTGAAATTCCAGGCATGGTATTAGGATTGTCTTAGAATCATAGAGTTGGATTATTGATTTGTTTCAAATGTAAAGAAATATAGGTCTAAGGGAGTGACAAATTTGAGATTTTTTTTTAGCCATTCGATCATTTATAGGTTTCTCCTAGCCCTAACTATGTTCTTCCCTTGATCTATCAGATCTCATGTTCTTTCTAGAAAATACCTACTGCCCTAATTATCCTTGGTGAGATGCAAAACTACTAATTACCCCAATTAAAGATGTATATAATCAGAAGGGGCCATTGTCAAAGAAACATCTATATAAAATACGTACTGGTGCAGATAATTCATCAAGTAGTGGTCCTCAAAATTCCCAACAGGACGACAAAAACACATCCCAACATCATGAACCTCTTGAAGCATTGATCCTTGTAATTTAGGAAAATTACTGAGATTTCACGGCTAGAGCGGTACTTCTTCTACACCTCCAGCTCGATAGAGGGTGGCGATGGGTCATTCTCATAGGGGAACCCACTCCAGTACAAAGATGTGCCCGAATCACTCCCATACATCGCCTCCACCCTCCCCATAAATCCCCCTCAAATCTTCCAAAACCGCCTCTCAATCAACGAGCTGCCCGTTGGCCCCACCATCCCCAACCACCTCCTCTTCACAACACCTCTTCTCCTTGACGACCTTATCGTACTGATGTAGAGCGGTTCGCGGACAGTTTCATGGCCAAGTTGGATCAGAAAAGGCCCGGTCGACGACAGAAGTGATCCGGACCGTCAGACCTTAGATCGGGCGTATCTCGCAATCTGGAATGAGTTATCTGACGTAAAATATATGATTTTGGAGTAGAACGAGCTACTTTAGCTAACCAACCCGGCTATGCCAGGTTGCGCGGCCTGGATTTGTGAGAAACCCCCTGATCGACGGTCGTTTTCCTGTTTTATTTTCATTTTTACTATAAATAGTAAGTTTTAGTTTGATTATAACTCTTCATCCGTTGGGCTTTAGGAGTTGTGTCCAACATGAAAAGTGCTTAGGATAATTAGGAGAATGGTTTGGTGAAGCCAACTAGGAGACTAACTATTTTTGGCCGAAAACCTTGCGCACTAGTAGACATCACGACTGTCTATAAATAGTAAGTTTACTATTTATAGTAAGTCACGGATTCTAGGAGTTTCAGTTGTAGTTCGATTCTGATTTCTTTCCTGTTGCTTGGTGCTACCCCCCCACTCCTCTTGTTTCAATTGTCTTCCTCCTCCACTATTCATTGAAGATAATTATAAGAAGAAAAAGGGATCTTCTGGCTAGGTAGAATGATCAAAGAGTACATAACTAGGCCGGGTTTTGTAATGACTCAGCCTACATTGGAATAAGATGTAAATGACATACATAATTAGGCCAGGTTTTGTAATGACTCGGCCTACATTGTAATTTTCAAGTTAATTTTCTTTGATTAATTTTGATGCATGAGCATGTATCATGGTCTAGATTCATGTTAAAAGGAAATGGTTCCTTATCATTAATTATTATGTCAAGCAGGGTGCATATCTTTGTCAAAGCTACTTGTTTTCAATGGACAAGTTAGGTCCTATCTCTTACATGTTTGTAGTGTAATCATCTTGATGACATCTCAACCACAATTAGCTGGTCTGTTCATATTTCCATGGTATTGGTTCAAGTTTCGTGATTCACTAACAGTGGCCTGAACCTATCAAATTAGATTATGCTCGGTTAGTTCACTTTTGGATTGTTTGGTTCATTAATTTGGCACTTGTGGTTCTATTTGCATTTAATGACTTTTGTTTTGATTTTTATTAGCTATACTTTGTTACAATGGTGAGCCTCTATGAGCACATCCAACCATTGAAATAGGGTCCAAGTGGATCCCATAGCTTGCATGATTGACATATCTGGCCATCTAATCTATCCAGGGGACGATCAACAGTTTTGATCGCTTTCTTGGGCATGATCTCTATCTCTCTCATCGCTTTCTTAGGTCCATATTTGCAAACACGAAATCTCAATAAGAGTTACGAGGTTTTCTTACTACAAGAAGTTGAAAGCTTTATATCCTAAAACTAAGCATTGTTACTTACCATTTATTTAAAATTTAATTCATAGGATGAGAGGATCAATTATGAGGAATTTTATTCAATGATAACGATTGGATTAGAACAACCAACATAAATTCCCTAGTTTCTACGACAGTGATTTTGCAATGCAGTGACCAGATGCTATTGGGAAGGTCTTATCATTCAACACAAACCTCACGATTGCTAGGTTGGGCTTGAGTCTTATACTTAAAATGCAGGGGATTCAAGCATGTTAGCTCTTAGTTTGTACAGGAATTATGGTTACTGGTCATTAAGCATTTGTTGAAGAGTTAAGACTTGTGTTCATGTGGGGTCCATGGTCCAACAGTCTAAAATTTGAAATAATGAGCCTCAGTAGGGGAAACTGGAAATTGAGTGGGGCAAACATGAAATTCAACGGGGGAATTGGAAATTGAGCGGGGCAAACTGGGCGAACTTGAAATTGAGCGAGAGAAACATGGAATTCAGTGGGGCAAATTGAAATTTGAGCGGGACAAACATGAAATTGAGCCGGGCAAACATGAAATTCAGTGGGGGAAACTAGAAATTGAGTGGGGAAAACATGAAATTTAGCAAGGAAAATTGAAAATTGAGCAGGGAAAACATGAAATTCAGCGGAGCAAACTAGAAATTGAGTAGGGCAAACATGAATTTGAACGGGGGAAACAGGAAATTGAGCGGGCCAAACTAGAAATTGAACGGGGCGAACTTGAAATTGAGCGAGATTATAAACATGGAATTCAGCGGGGCAAACTGAAATTCGAGTGGGGCAAACATGAAATTAAGTGGGGCAAACATGAAATTGAGTGGGGCAAACATGAAATTCAGAGGGGCAACATGAAATTGAGCGAGGTAAACTGGAAATTGGGCAGGCCAAACTAGAAATTGAATGGGGCGAACTTGAAATTGAGCAAGGGAAACATGGAATTTAGCTAGCAAACATGAAATTCAGCGGGAGAAATTGAAAATCGAGCGGGGCAAACATGAAATTGAGCGGAGGAAACATAAAATTGAGTGGGGCAAACTAGAAATTGAGTGGGACAAACATGAAATTGAGCGGGCCAAACTAGAAATTGAATGGGGCAAACTTGAAATTGAGCGAGAGAAACATGGAATTCAGCTGGGTAAACTGAAATTTGAGCAGGGCAAACATGAAATTCAATGGGGCAAACTAGAAATTGAGCGGGGCAGACATGAAATTCAGTGGGGAAAATTAGAAATTGAGCGAGGCAAATATGAAATTGAGTGGCGCAAACATGAAATTGAGTGGGGGAAACTGGAAATTGAGCGGAAAATTGAACGGGACGAGCTTGAAATTGAGCGAAAGAAACATGAAATTCTGCGAGATAAACTAGAAATCGAGCGGGGCAAACTAAAATTTGAGCGGGGCAAACAGGAAATTGAGCAGGTCAAACTTGAAATTGAGCGGGGCAAACAGGAAATTAAGCGGGTCAAACATGAAATTGAGCGGGGGAAACTGAAAATTGAGCTTGGGAAAGTAGAATCCTCGGATAAGTAGTAGAGGAAGTGTTCAAGTTCCGAATTCTATTGCCTAACGGCGCCATCGCAAACTTAATGTTATATGGACTAGGGGAGAACATGTTCATCGATGAATTTCTTGGTGGCGTAAGAGTAGAGTTTGAGAAATTTGTAAAAAGAACACCTGGAATTTAGTAGAAGATAATGTTTAATGGAGACGTTTATTTTGAATATCAATGAGCGAGGCAAATTATCAAAATGAGCGAGGCAAACTAAAAAATAAGCGAGGTAACCTATAAATTGAGCGGGGCAACCTAGAAATTGAGCGAGGCAAACTGAAAATTGAGCGAGGCAAACTTGAAATTGAGAGAGGCGAATAGGAAATTGAGTGGGGCAAACTTGAAATTAAGCGGGGGAAACTGAAAATTGAGCGAGGCAAACTTGAAATCGAGCGGGGCAAACATGAAATTCAGATGGGCAAACAAGAAATTGAGCGGGGCAAACAGGAAATTAAGCAACGCAAACATGAAATTGAGCCGGGCATATTGAAATTTGAGCTGGGTAAAGTTGAAATTCAGCGGGGCAAATTGAAATTTGAGCAGGGCAAACATGAAATTCAGCGGGGGAAATTAAAAATTCAGTGGGGGAAAATAGAATCCTCAGATGAGTGGGAGAGAAAATGTTTAAGTTCCGAATTCTATTGCCCAACGGCACCATCGCAGACTTAATGTTTTATGGACCTGGGGAGAACATGTTCGTCGATGAATTTATTGGTGCCATGAGAGTAAAGTTTGTGAGATTTGTAAAAAGAATACCTAGAATTAAGCGGAAGATAATGTGGGATGGAGACGTTTATCTATCAATGAGCGAGGCAAACTATTAAAATGAGCAAGGCAAACTAGAAAATGAGTGAGGCGACTTATACATTGAGCGAGACAACCTATAAATTGAGTGAGGCAAACTGGAAAAATGAGTAAGGCAACCTAGAAATTGAGCGAGGAAAACTCGAAATTGAGCGAGGCAAACTTGAAATTGAACGGGGCAAACTAGAAATTGAGCAAGGAAGATTGAAATTTGAGCAAGGTAGCTTAGAATTTGAGCAGGCAAACTGGAAATCGAGAGGGGGAAACTGAAAATTGAGCGGGGCAAACTGAAAATTGAGCGAGGAAACCTAGAAATTAAACGGGGCGAACTTAACATTGAGCAAGGGAAACTGAAATTTGAGTGAGGTAACCTAGAAATTGAGCAAGAGAAACATGAAATTCAGCAATGCTAACATAAAATTTAGTGAGGGTAACATAAATTTCACTAAACTTGAAATGAAATTGAACTAGCCCAACACATAATTGAATAAGCTTCACATGAAATTCAATGAGTACTTCGGTGAAATTGACCGAGCAATTAATGAAAATGACAAAGCGGTTCATAGATTTTCCATAACAACACATGAGTGTGTGGATATTCCTGGTAATATCTTTATATTTGTCTGTCAAATTCATGAATTACTTAGGGAACTCAACCAATTATGAACCGAAAATGTCAGCTACAACTCGAGCATATTGCTGAGAAGTAGGTTAAATAGACCAAGAACTCTTAAAACTTGAAATCAGTTTGATTAGTATGCTTTTATCTTACTAAGTTAACTGATTGGGGACCACCTTAAATGAATGTGGACTATCCACGACATTCATCTGTTTTTCCATCTATATTAAGGATTTGAGCCTAAAATTGTAGCATATCCAAATATTAGGTAGATCATACAAAAGGAAACAGTGATTCAATCGTAGAAATCTTGCTATGGAAGCGGATTGTGTAGTGAATAACTCACTACGCTTGGCGTACTGAGTAAACCCCATGAGGTCCACCATCATTTATGTATTTTATCTGCTCCGTCCATCCATTTTAACAGATAATTTTATGGCTTGAGCCTAAAAATGAAGCATATCCAATGTTCAAATGGACCACGCCACATGAAAATTTTGAATTGAACTTCTACTATTGAAAATTTCTTAGGGGCCGCAGAAGTTTTGGATCAAGCTTATATTTATGTTTTCTATTAATCCATGTCTGTATGATCTTATGAACAGGTTTGATAACAAACAAACATCCCTGTTGGGCCTAGTATGGTTTCAATGATGGAAATCATTATCTCCACTGTTTCCCGTGGTATGATCCACTTGATCTTTTGATATGCTTCAATTTTGGGCTCAACCCCTTAAATTAGATGGAAAAACGCATGGACGGTGTGGATAAACTACATACATTCAAGGTGGGCCCAGCTGAGTATCGTACTGAGTAACTCAGTACGCAATCGGATTTTGCTTGCTACGCCCCACAATGATCTTTTATTTGTAATCCATCATGTTCATTGGATGATGTATACATATATGAACCAAAAGTCTAGATGCAAGCTTCATCCAATAAGCAATATATTAAAATATACCTGTGGTGCGTGCTTTCTTCAGTGGACTGGCCATTTTCAGAAGATGAGAAAATGCTGATGTATGAAGAGGATGCAATCTAATGAGAGAATGACGCGATCCAACGGATGTATTTTCGTGCTGGAGAAAAGGGTTTTTTGTCTTTCTTAGTGGAAATGGATTGAGGAAAGGTAGTGAAAACAACGTATGTGAAAGCAACGGCAGTGAAAATGAGGGATATTTTGGTCCTCAACTTTGCTGTCCATACGTGTAGGGTTCAAGTTGGGAAGTTAAGTTTGGGATGCTCCATAAAAGCCGCTGGGTAAAAGGTGGTGTCTACAGTGACCATTTTCTCAGCAAGAGAAAACCACTTATATGATACACGGGCCGAAAATGAAGCTTGATACGCAGGCGCTCAGAATTGTTGATGCGGTATGTATTGACTCAAATAAATCTGACTAGATTTTTCATCCCACTGTTTCCAAGCTAAAATCCAAACATCAGTTTGTTTGGACGCTTGCTTGTAGGAATAGGGTTGATAGTTTTCATTTTAGACCATCCAATAAATTCCCACCAGTCGAATAGCCAGATGATTAAAATCTCCGGAATTTTTTGTGTGATTTTCTACACTCGTTAGAATTATATATTTTAGAAAATATTTATTAAAAATTCATCTCATCCACCAGATTCTTCACCATATATATTAGGCCAAGTGACCAAAAATCAAACCATACTATTGGAAAACTATTTACAATGCTAACCTTCCTTGCTTACCGTAGTCTTGCTTATCTAAATCATGAATGGGCATCATTTTTCATGAACCATGATAAATTATGGTGTGGCAATGGTTTTCTTATGATAGACCTATAGAAATAAAGAATAAATGTCTCTTTCTGAACTATTTTTTTGGTGTGGCCCACTTGAATCACATTTAACATGATCTTTTATACTATGCGTAATGTTGCATAACACATTTAACCATCCAAGTGGATCTCACATAGACATCAAGGTAGCCCTGTCAAAAATCAAAGGTGAGTCTCTGATGTAAAGCAGGTTGCGGACAGTTTCATGGCTAAGATGGATCAGAAAAGGCCCGGTCGATGACAAAAGTGATTCGGACTATCGGACCTTAGATCGGGCGTATCTCATAATCCGGAATGACTTATTGGGCATAAAATATATGATTTTGGGGTAGAACGAGCTACTTCAGCCAACCAACCTAGCTACGTTGGGTTGCACAACACGGATTTGCGAAATACCCCTGGATCGACTATCATTTCCCTGTTTTAATTTCATTTTTACTATAAATAGTAAGTTTTAGTTTGATTATAACTCTTCATCCATCGGGCTTTAGGAGTTGCGTCCAACGTGAAAAGAGCTTAGAATAATTAGAAGAACGGTTTGGTGAAGCCAAATAGGACACTATTTTTGGCCGAAAACCTTGCGCACTAGTAGACATCACGACCGTCTATAAATAGTAAGTTTACTATTTATAGTGAGTCGCGGATTCTAGGAGTTTTAGTTGTAGTTTGATTCTGATTTCTTTCCCATTGCTTGGTACGCCTATTTAAAGGGTTGTGAACTCATTTTTATTCATTAATTAATCAATTTCGAATTTGTTAGAATTTATTTCTATTTTCTGCTTTCTTTCCTCGTGGATTTGAGAAGTCTCTGTGAGGAGTCCAGAGAAACTCCGTGGATTCGGAGTAGTTTTCTCATCACGTTCATCCTTGCGTCAGTCTCCCTTAAAAAAACTAATATACAAACCGAAATTGATAGCCGATGGGACTAGGACACCTCAAGGGTCCCACCATGATGTTTATACGAAATGCACTCCCACCATTAAATGGGTAATCCCACTTTGGGCCTTAAGCCAAAAATCATACTAGCCCGTGATTCAAGTGGGCCACAACAGAGGAAATGGTTGGGAGAGCCATCCACCCATGATTCTTACGGGGCCCATTATGATAATTATATGAAATCCATTCCAACCATTAGATGCCAAACCAAAATTTCTGTGTGTGTTGCTAAAATTAGATAAATTCATGATTCACGTGGTTCATACCAAAGGAAAAGGTTTGCAAGATGAGTGTGGTGTGATGAAAGTGAGCATTATTATTATTATTATTATTATTATTAAGTGGACTTATGCCACTGAACTATCATTGATCTTAACAAGAAGCTATACATCTAAGCGCGGGACCCGACGAAAAAGGAACCAGACCTCGCTCCTCAAGAAAGCACAAAAGCCCAGAAAACACAAAAGGAGGAGGAAGCTGGCAAGGAGCTAGGACCGGGAAAGACCGACACTAGCATAAAACACCCCGCCGGCCCTCTCAAGAATGTCTGATGGACCCAATACCGGCTTTATCCATGGAAAGAGCACCCCTCACGATTCTAGGAAGAGCCGCCCGAGAGCAATAGATACGGTTCGGACAGTCATCGCTTGCCAGTCTCGCCAGAGCATCTGCTACTGAGTTCCCTTCCCGGAAGATGAGATTGAATTTGAGATTAACTTTCTTACTCAGAAGCTGAATGGAGCCTACCTTGTACCAAATGTTCCAAGCTACGTTTGCCTGGGGCTCAATTACCGCAGAAGCAATGGTCTTAGAATCGGTTTCAACTATAATGTTGGGGAGGCCCAACTTGCAGCAAATAGAGATGCCATCTAGCATGGCTTGGGCCTCCGCCACCGTGTTCGTTGAGAGCCCATAGCTTCTGTGAAAGGCGAATATGGTCTTGCCGCTATGGTCCGTGCAAACACCCCCACCACCACTTTCTCCCGGATTTCTCCTGGAGGAGCCATCAACATTTAACTTAAACTAACCTTGGGGGGGGGGGGATTCAACCATTTGACAATAACAGGCAAAGCACTCGGAATGGGTCAGATGACGGGATTTGCAGGATTTGAAGAATGATAGAGTCTGCTGCAGAGAGCCTATCCGGGACTTGGACTGAAGAACCGATTTCTCTCAGCCATCGAAAGACATTGGAGATGATAGAGGGAGTTGACATCGCGCGGCCTTCAAAGCGAGCTCGGTTCTTACTGTTCCATATTTCCCAAACAATAATGGATGGGGCGAGGCCTGATAAGAGCGGGATTCGGAATTTTCTATTGGCATTGGCTGACCAAGCTTGAAATCTCAGCAAAACGGACCGATTGGGCATGAAGACAATGCCAAAAATACGATCGAAAGAGTCCCAAACCTCACGCGCCACCCTGCCTTGACTGAAGAGGTGATTCGAACATTCCATTGCCCCACTGCCATGGCTAAATCCATCATTTTGCCGCTGATCTCGGGGGGGCTGCGATGAAGATTGGACGTCAAAGTATGTTGTGGAAGCTGTCTGGAACTGACCTTGACGTTGGCCTCTGATTTGCTGAGGGAGGAGCTGAACGTCTAAGGCAGAAGATGAGGCAGTCTGAGGAAGGGAACACATCTGGCAGCAGTCGCACTTTGACGCCAGAGGAATGCTGACCCTCATGACTGCCTTGTCCACAGGAACCGCTCCTCGGAAGAGCTTCCAGGTAAACATACCCAACTTCGGAGGGAGAGCATCATTCCAAATCCACTTAGGGCAGGCTAATGTTGTCTAATTCCGTTCCAAGCTGACTTAAGGGAGAAGTTACCTGAAGCAGATATGTCCCATATCATTTTGTCTTTCCTGTTAGATAGGACAATTGGAGTAGCAACAACCACCTGCATAGCTGAAGGAGAGATAATGCTCTGAACTTCAATCAGGTGAGACGCTTCAGGTTGGGAAAACACATCCCTAACTGTGACGAGTTGCAGGTGCGAAGGGATTGGTCTCTCGGCTGCGCCTACAAGAAGCCCTCTTCCAGTCCAGTTTCGAGTCCAGAAGTTGATAGATCCTTCACCGACTAGCCACCTGGAGTGCCGCATGGTGAAGGCCAGGTTTCTAAAAATTTCGTTCCATGAAGCAGAGGTAGCCGGGCCAATCTGTCCTTTGTTTTGAAGCAACTTCTTATAGTATTTTGCTGTAAAAAAAATTGGCCCAAAGGGATGAACCCTGAAGCATCTGTCATCCCATTTTAATTCTGAAAGCGCGAATTACGTCGTCTAGTCTTCTAATGCTGAGACCTCCCTCAGCAAGCGGAGTGCATATCGTATTCCAATTGACCCAATGCCTCTTATTGCCTTGGACCGAACTACCCCAGAAAAAATTGGCAATAGCTCTCTCGATTGATTTGGACACTGATTTTGGAATGAAAATGGCCGAGAGCATGTGAATGGGGATGCTTGAGACGACGTGTTTAATAAGGATCAGTTTGGCAGCTGGGTTGAGGAGCCTGGCCTTCCATCCGTCAATCTTGGAAGTGATTTTCTGAACGAGGAGGTGAAGAAGAGGACTGCTGATTCTTCCTTTGGTTAGGGGGACTCCAAGGTAGATCAAAGGGAGTGGAAGCCTGGCTGCAGACTCATGAAAGTGAGCATTATGTGATGTGGTAGAGCATATCAATTTGTAAGCTGGCCACACCTAATCCCGCAAGCCTGGCTGCAGACTCATGACACCTGATACGTAAGCATTTGATCTCATTGGTTGGAAATCCTAAACTCTTATTAGTGGATATTTATTTGTTGAAATGGACCATCGGATGCCTTTTCAATTTTATCGTGTCCAATAAATGCCCACCTTCCGATGGTCAGATAATTTGGCAAGCTTAATTTTTCTAATTCATATTTAAGTTGGGCCATAAGTTGGAAGGTTTAAATTGAACTACTTGTATTGCAGGTATGCAATATATAAATCCTCCATGTATCATCTATCATACAATCTACCTGAGTATAGAGACGTCCTCTAGCTTAAAGTCTTTGTTGGACCACCCAACTGCTGCACTTGATTCTTGGAATTGCTTCAATAGTGACCCCTCCCATATCTACCTTGGTGATGGAAAAGCTTTGTACGCCCCACCATAATGTGTGTTTTATCCATGCTGTCCATCCATTTTTACAGTCCATTTTAAGTCATGAGCCCAAAAATGAAATATATGCAAACTTCAAGTGGAACACACTACAAGAAACAGTAGTGATTGAGCACTCACCATTAAAAACTTCTTAAGTCCCACTGTAATGTTTATTTTCCATCCAACTCATCAATTAGATCACACAGACCAAGATAAAGGTTATATATATATATATATATATATATATATATATATATAGAGAGAGAGAGAGAGAGAGAGAGAGAGAGAGAGAGAGAGAGAGAGAGAGAGAGAGAGAGAGAGAGAGAGTCATGCTCCCCTGCACACCTTTGCACACGTGCCATGGGTGTCTAATCTGAACAGTCCATGTGATACGGAATCCCATGAAACCCCATGTGAGTGTTTCCATATATATATATATATATATATATATATATATATATATATATATATATATATATATATATATATATATATATATATATATATATATATATATATATATATATATATAAGCTTGATCCAAAACTTTTGTGGCTTCCGAGAAGTTTTTAATGGTGGGCAATCGAATGCCATTATTCCTTATGATGTGGTCCACCTGAGATTTAGATCTGCCTCATTTTTGGGCTCATGTCATAAAATGAGCTAGAAAGAATGGGCGGACGGAGTGGATAAAACACATATCATGGTGGGGCCCATAGAGCTTTTCCATCACCAGTACCAAGGTGGGTACTAGAGGGGACACTGTCAAATTCTAGTCCTTGATTCTGATTTCAAGGAAAGTGGGGCCCACCCATTAACTAATTCATGGGTGGGTCCCCTCTTGGTCTACAAATTGGAAATGTTCTGAAGGTACAACAAATGGTCACTATCTCTCTGCTCATAGGGCATTCATGATTGTATCTAGACCTTTCTTCGCCAAACTAATGACCTCTGGAGGTGGAGACGGGGGAAGCTATATAAAAATTTCATAATCCGAGGATAGAGATTAACCTTACTACCTAAAATTCCCTTTCTTTTTCTCATGTGTTATAATACGGGCTGGGCTGGTCCATTGGCCTTTTGTGCCTGGCTCCTTTCTTGTTAGACTTGGGTTGTGCTGTCAAGCCTGGGCCAGGCTTGATTTTAAAATGCAGGCTCATTTTCTAATTGGGAAGGGCATGGACCCTGTACAACCCAGCTAGAATGCGACCCGACCAGCCTTTGACTATCGATAGAAGAAATCCTATAATACAAAAGAAATTTATGTCCTCCTTACAAATTGGGTGGGCCCCACCATGTTGTTTATGTTAAATGTACACCCCAAAAATGTATTAACATATTTTAGGTCTAAGAACCAAAAATCAGATTCGTCCATTGTTAAGGTAAACTACCCATTAGAGAAATAGCATACAAGGCAATTTTCACACTGCAAATTGTTTCTCTTGATGTGGCCCACCTAAATTACATATGAGCCCGAATTTGACTATAAGGTCTAAGTTTTGGTGTGGCATCTAACAACTAGAGTGGATTTTATATAATCATCATGGTGGGCCCTATAAAACTCAAGGGTGGACGTCTCTCCCAACTCTTTCCATGTGTGCCCCACCTTAATTACAAGTCGGCCTAGCTTTTTTTTTCTCTATGGGTAATGTGAGATTACACATCAAATGGTTCTCGCATATGCATCATAGTAGGCCCATAAAAAGTCAAGGAGGGTGACTTGGCTGTGACCCTAAACTAGCGATATGGGTATAACCCTAACCATAGGGCCCACATAGATGTATTTAGTGCATATATGTGCCATATCCATTGAACTTGGCAGCTTATTTTAGGCCATGTTCCCAAAAATCAAGCAGATATAATTTTTAAGTGGACCACAAGAGGTTACTGACCATTAAAAACCTTTGTTGGCCACAAAATTTTTAGATTAGATTGGACTTTATCAATAGTTTGGATGGTCAATAAATATTATGGTCATCACTAGGAAGTTTTTAATTGTGGTCGTTCAATGACCACTGTTTCCGATGTAGTCCATTTGATATTTGTATCTACTTTATTTTTAACTTCATTTTTAGGACCATGCCCTACAATAAGTTGGCAAAAATGATGGACAACATGCATATACAATGCATGCATTGAGTGGGCCCTACAGTCAGGGTCGCACCCACATAGCTGGTTCTGGAGTTGCAGCCAGGCCACGCTCAAAGTGAATGTTGGGTCAGTAAAATTCTCTTTTGAATGTTGAACCAACGGTGAGCAATTTTTTATATGAAAATCATCCCTCTCCACTCATCAAGTGGCTACACTTTTATTTTGTTATATGTCAATGGCTATACATTGTTTTCAATTATGTGGGTCACTTGATGAGTGGATAGAATGATGTTCGCATTAGGTGATCCTCATGGTGGGGCCAACCTATCAGGAGGATATTGGATTTCACAAGCACTAACACTAGTAGTAAATTTAACCGGTAGTAGGTTGTCCACTGGGATGACCATAAATTGTGGTTCAACAAGTTAGACTCGAGACATTCTCTTTTCTAATATTTTAGCATAAACCGTTGCAAGACTAATGCCCACCCTTGATTTCTCAGGTGACGAGCTCAGGCTGGCAAAAAATAAAAGGGTTGGACTTAGGTTGGATTATTTGGCTTGTCATAAGCTGGGCCAGGCTAGGTTCAGGTCTACGTTAAACACTGAGGGATGGGCTTTAGTAGAGCTTGGCCTGAGCTCATTGATACCCCCAGGTATATTTAATTAAGGAAAAAAGATATCACGCAATTGTATTGCTTGAGATTTTTTGGCCATGGGAGGTAGGGTTGACCGTGCGGAGTGGCTCCACTGTGACGATGCTTATGTGCATCCACCCTAATAGGTGCTCAACCCACTGTACCAAATTGCTTATTAGGTACGGCTAGTTCTTTGGTTCAGAAACGGTATTAAGCCGTTTCTAATTGCACACGGTTCTAAACCGTTTACGAATGCAGGGACCGTACCCTCTTTTCATGTACGGCTCTTTTGCTTTTCCCTTTTCTTCAATCTCTCGTCTCGCATGTCTCTCTCTCTCTTCAAATCTCCAATCTTCTCACCTTAAGATTGACTGCACGTCTTCTCCCTCATTTCTCACTCTCTTTAGTTGCAGCAAAGGTTTTCAGATCTCTTTTATCTTCTCACCTTAAGAAAAGGTAGAAGGGGGGAAAAGTGAGCTCGTTCTGGACGTAGATATTGCATCGATGGACCAATCTGTGGGAAAAAGCTAGGGTTTTCTCGGTTGCTGCTATATCTCTGCGCGTTAGGGTTTTCTTTCAATCAGCCGAGGAAATGGCGACTGTGAACCCTTTCGATCTGTTGGGAGTTGACGATAATGACAATCTGTCGCAGCTGATAGCTGCTCAGCAGCAGCAAAAAGCAGCACCGAAGAAAGCCCTAGCTCCAACGCAAGCTGCTGCTCAGAATTTTCTGGATTTTCTGGAGGCGATGTGATGAATAATGTGATAGCTCCTTCCATTGAAGATCCAGGTCAGTTCCCAACCGCAGGTGCTAGTGAGATCATCTCCTCTCTCTCTCTCTCTCTCTCTCTCTCTCTCTCTCTCTCTCTCTCTCTTGTATTTTTCTTCTTGTTCGGGTTCTTTGTTTGGAAGAATAGTTAGTGAGTGGCAGGATCCACAGGAATAACGAGGCTTCCTGTATTAAAAAGATCTTTAAATATTTTAAATGTTTTAAGTGTAAATTTAAGAGACTGGAGAGTTTGGGAATTGGTTGTGATAAGATTTTAGGTCGTTTATCTGGAAGGAATACGTATGATGGAGCAAAGAAAACAGAGCAGATCATTGTTGTGTGTGTGTTTAAAATTTATTTTAAAATCAAATGGGGCATGGTTTAAAAACAAAGAAAACAGAGAGCAGAGAGAGAAAATCTGAGGCAGAAAGAGGAGAAGAGAATAAGAAAAGAGGATTGAAGGAGGATCTCTTTCCATTCTAATTTCATCCGTTGATCTTTGATCACGGCGGTGAATTCAAATACCGAAGTGGAGACACAGAACGGCCACTTCCAGGTCCTTCTATCGTCGGTGATCTCGAGCCTTGGTGCCTTCGTGTTTCGGAAGAATCAGGAAGGAGGAGATGGCATCAAGGCCAATAGTTCCTCAACAACCAAGAGGTGGACTAGCTGCTCTAGGCATAAAGCAGAAGCCTGTTGCAGGTGAAGGGAATAACAGGAAGGCACTGGGAGATATCGGAAATTTGGTTAATGTCCGAGGAGGAGTGGAAAGGATATACCACGATAACACAAGATTAGTTTCACATTGCAATTTGAGGGCTACTTGTCAGTATGAATACTAGGGATATACCACTAATTTGTCTCCTTACATCTCGATAAATTCCTGAATTGGTTCGACTACTGCATCAAGCCATAGCTTAACTGCCTCAACTCAGACTGTCGGCGATTTTTGTTTTGCTCGACCAAGGTTAAGATCCAAAAGAAAAGCCAATTTCTGTACATCTCAGAACCAAGTGCGCAGAAATCCCTTGTTTTCTTAATATACCTCTGGCGGCTTGCTACCCACCTTGGAAAAAAAAAAAAACTGATTTCAGGACAGTAAATATGCAGAAAAAAAAAAACAAAACATGCAAGTGGCTAGATATTTGGATGAATCCATCATCCATTAATAGTGACACATCATCTTCATCTCCACCTGCCTGTTAACACCAGTGTTTTGCTCCGCATTCTAGCTGCATTAACATAAAGTCCTTCGGTTAGTTGTGGAATAGTTTCCACTTGTTGGGTTGACTTTTTATTCGGAACACTTCAACATTAAGGCATTTTGGCAGTTAAGCCCGTTGTAAAGTTCAATAGAACAGTTGCGGTGTGAATCACTCTGATAATAAGTAAACTTGGTAAATTTGGAATGCCTATTATTGCCTTATGAATTCCCTGAGTTTAGCACTTTGGCTTGATTCTTTGATCTAGCTTGAATTATTCTGATTCTTTGCTTCCTCAATAGAAGTGCTTCCGAGGATATTGTTGTTAGGAAAATTTTCTTTTTTAGTTAGAGATTGCTTGGAGACGAGATCTGCCTCCCTTTTTGCCTGTTTTTCATAGTTGCGGCTGCCTTGTATTCTTTTGTTGCCTTGATCTCTTGGCAGTGGTTTAATAAAAAAATTCTTGTCATCTATCTCTCAAAAAAAAAAAGAAAAAAAGATGTACTTAGTAAGCTATATACTGTTGGCAGCAATTATCTTGTTAAAACAGGCAGTAGAAGGTCTTGACAACCATGACCAGTCTGCAGAAATCTTGATCTGTTTTCTCTGTGTTGTTCCTGGATGGGGTGAGAAAAATGTTCCGGTACTTCATCTTTTCATTTTGTCCTTTATTTTTAATATTTTATGTATAGCAGTGCAGTCAAATAATTCCTGTGAATGAATACAGGTTCAACAATAGGTTATAGAGATCATTACTCATATAGCTTTTACGGTCCAAAAGTTCCCAAAAAGATGTGTATTAGGTTATAAGTGTAAATGGTTTTTTTTTTCATTCTATAAAAGTTTTAAATGTGTTCGATATGTTTGATATGACTGTTATTCTCCGCAAGTTAACTAATGTTATTAGCTATTACTTTTGGAAAAACTGAAAGAAGTTAAAATTTCAAGAGATGTCTGGTTTAGGTTCAATTTTCTTAGAAAAGTCACCGCCAACTTGTTACTTATGAGTCAATACAAGTGCTACTAGTTGTTGATGAGTTCTTTCAGAGTTTTCTTTTGGTACCCTGATCCTAGTTGATTTGGTCAGTTGTGAGTGATGCCTACGAGTTTTGAGCTTTAATTTGGAGCAGTTATTGACGTTGCATTCCTAGGACTCACCATATAGGTTACTATAGTACCAGAATGTAAAATTTTATATTACGTAGGTGGATTTTTCTAAATTTGCTTTTTTTTTTTCTTTTTTCTTTTTTGAAAATTTAAGTTTAATACTGCTTGCACAAAATGGGCGGCGGGCTGCCCCTAGGCCATCAACTGTTCTCCACATTAAAGATGGGTATTCACACCAAGACTAGGAATTGAAAGTCTTGCCAATATCTTCAAATTCTACTTAAAAATGGGGGCCTAATTTTTTGAGGCCCTAAGAGAGCATTAATGGATGCACATGATGTATGGATTTGATGTCCTACATCCATCAAAGCAGGTTCCATACTCAATTTAGAAGGTTCTTAATTGTGTATGTCTCATCCCAACTATGCCAATATGGCAAACGTTTGAGGCATTTGGCTAGTAAACAGGTGGGGCATCTATATGACATATGCCCAGTCCAATTATTGAGTGATGTTGAACTTTCCTACTAATCATCCATTTTTCACCTACAAGTGTGACTCGCCTTATGGTGTGATTAGTCTGATGGGGCAAATATGAATTATTGGTGAGGATTACCCAATGGGGCGAATATAGACCGAATTATTAAATGGATGTGGGGGTGGTTAGGATCCATTTGCACTCCTAAAATAGCAAGCTTAGGTTAGTCCTGGCCCACCAATCATCAATAGCCTGACTATTGTTAAATGAACAAGTCAGAGCTCGGCCAGGGAGATAAAGGTCAAAATGGGGGGAAGTCCTCATTGAAAACTTTGGTGAGCCTTCCCTGGATGCAGATTGAGTTGTGCGCCACCCTTTCCGCCTACATACCGTTGCTAATAAAATCTCACCACTCAATGAGCTTTTTCAAGGTGCATATAGGTTCTTTTTAAGAAGTTTTTTAATAAGCTACATTGATTTAATTAATTATCATTTGGCAGCTTCGTTAAGAGATTTGTCAATGGAAGCTGGGGTTCAGCCATGTGAGCAACGAGTTGGCAGCTTGTGTGGGCCCCACCATAATGTTTATATGAAATACACCCTGACCATTAGGTGCATCACCTCATATTATGTCCATTGCCCAAAACTCTAATGCATCTATGATTCAAGTGGACCACATGATTGGAAACAGGGTACAAGCAATGCTCACCCTCAAAATTGTTTCCCTTGGTGGGGCCCATTTGGATCATGTATAGGCCTATTTTTGGGCCCTAAGCCTAAAGATTGGTTTGAAATCTAACGGTTGAAGTAAATTTCTTATAATCATCACAATGGGACCCATAAAAATCAAGGGTGGATGTATCTCTTTTCTTTTGGCGTGGCCACCTGAGTAATGGATTAACCTAATATGTATATATATATATATATATATAGAGAGAGAGAGAGAGAGAGAGAGAGAGAGAGAGAGAGAGAGAGAGAGAGAGAGAGAGGCATGCTCCCCTACGCACCTACGCACGTGCGCACCTTTGCACACGTGTCATGAGAGTCAAATCCGAACGGTCCATAAGATGCGGAATCCCATGAAACCTTAGGAGGTGAATTTTCACCCTGATGTAAGATTCTTGTGGGCCATAGAAAAGAGAAATGCAAATCAAGGGAGGAAACTGTTTCATTTTTTATGGCCCATCAAAGTTTTAGATCAAGGTAAAACTTGGGCTCGGGGGGTTTCATGAGGTGCTGCTTCACATGAACGGTTTAGATTTTGGATACACATCACGTATGATGGGTTCTCAAAAAAGTTCGTATGTAGTACGTACGAACTGGTTCGCAGGTGAGCGTTTCCGTGTGTGTGTGTATATATATATATATATATATATATATATATATATATATATATATATATATATATACACGAGGCATGATCCCCTATGCACCTACGCACGTGTGTAACTTTGCACACGTGTCATGGGAGTCCAATCCGAACGGTCCATAGGATGCGGATTCCCATGAAACCTTAGGAGGTGAATTTTCATCCTGATCTAAGATTCTGGTGGGCCATAGCAAAAAGAAATGCAAATCAAGGGAGGAAACTGTTTCATTTTTCATGGCCCATCAAATTGCTAGATCAAAGTAAAACTTAGGCCTAGGGAGTTTCACGAGGTTCTGCTTCACATGAATGGTTCAGATTTTGGATCCACATCCCGTATGATGGGTTCTCAAAAAAGTTTGTACATAGTACATATGAACTGGTTAGCAGGTGAGCGTTTCGCTATATATATATATATATATATATATATATATATATATATATATATATATATATATATATTAATTGAGCCTAACATGGGAATACACACTTAGTGCTAGTGGCCCACCTATATAATGGATTAACCTGATTTTTTGGCATCGAAACTTACCTAGGATTACATCTAACGGGCAGAGTGGATTTCACATATATATACACTATGGTGGCCCTTTAAAAATCAATGGTGAGCTATCATCTCTCAACTATTCTTAAATTTCCACTATTAAGGGGGAAAAATAAAAGAAGAAAAAAAGACGCCACCCTTGATTTTATGAGGCCTACCTTGATACCACTCGACATGTAATCCAATGTTAGGTTCAAGGACAAAAAATCAGTTTTGATTTAGGTAGGCCACACCAAAGAAAACAGTTGAGAGAGATATGTCTACTACCCTTGGATGGTCAGGATTGACATGTGCGTGGGTTGTTTGTGTGGAGGATAAGTTGCAAATATGTCTTATTTTAGCTATGCATCTACACACATGTCAACAAACATGTGCGTGAAAGTCCATCAATTCATTAGGCGGGGACTTTTGGTGATTGTGCCTTTGGCCTAAATAATCATGTCAATCCACCACTCATTCATCGTGTGTGCTGCCTAACTTCACCCTAGGACCTAAATATCAAGTCGTTCCAAAGCACAAGTAGGCCATACCGTAGGGAAGCCTGGCCCATCATTAATTTTATGGGGCTTACAGCAGCAGTTAGATGACATCCAATCCATTTCATCTAATGCACCTCATTTACCGGGATGTATCATCACCCTAAATATCATGCTTTTCGATAACTTAGGTGGGCCACACAATGTTAATATAGTGAATATAGGGATTTTAGGGATGACTTCACACCATTCCCTATGCTGTGGCCCACCTAATTGTTGGGCTGGACTTACTTTTGTGGTTAGGAAATGTGTGTTAAACCTAATAGATGAGTTCGCTCTTATGCACATGAAGCTATTGCTTGTGGGCACTACGCATGAATTTTGGATCCGATTAAAATTGAGCTATTAAAAGCCCGGTTCAACTCGATACTGTCCCATTACCACCCCTTTGGAAGTACAACCTTAAATATTTATACATTTGAGGGGCAGCTAGGTGGTGGATCATTTCCCATCACCACCCAAGTAATGTGATTTTATGGGAGCAGTTCATAATGGAAGGGTCCACTACCTTAATCAACCTTCCATTAAGGTCATCCCACATTTATAGGGATTATGTGCAATCAACCTTCCATTAAGGTCGTCTAACCTTTGAAATTTTTGGCATATACTCCATCCACACAGTGTCCAACCGAATCAAAGGTCTTGATTATCAGATGGTGGTGCAATGTGTACTGTGAGAGGGAACAATATAGAACTTTTAATGCAGCAAAATACATATCAGTAGGGGTGTCGACTTGTTGGGTTTGGGTAGGGTCTCATAGTACCCATTTTAGGGGTAACTAGTTTAGGGACTTGTCAGGTTGTGTCCCTAAGGCCCAAGTCTAATTCATGAAGACCCAAACTCGGATCCAATCAGGTTGCACATGGGGTCTTTGGATCTAGGTTTTGAGTTGAGTTTGGGTGAGCCAGATGCATGAATTAGATCACACGCACATCTCACTTTAACACGTGCATGGTGTGTAAATAAGCTCTCTTATATACGTGTGGAATAGGAAATCTCATTTCTTTAACTCGAATAATCTATATATATATATATATATATATATATAGAGAGAGAGAGAGAGAGAGAGAGAGAGAGAGTAATGGTCTCGCATTGTACCACAAGAAGTTTATATGCGAGCCTTCATGTAAGCTGTATGATGAGGAGAACGGATAGGATTCAACTTTATTGAGAGAGGGAGATTCTTAGAAAAAAAGACTCCTATATTCACGGAAAGAAATTTAGAATTGCATGAGAATTTCCCGTGAAAGCCTTTCGCACGAAGAGCACGCGAAAGCTTTTTTCTGTGTAGGGCCTACTATGATGTTTGTGATAAATTCAACCAGTTCATCCGTTTTTCAAAATCATTTTAGGATATGCAACCAAGAATAAAGAGGTTCCAAAATTTAAATGGGCCACATGACAGGAACCAGTGGGAATTTAGTGACCACCGTTGAAATTTAAGGTGTCGAGCCCATAGTTGAAGCACATACACAGATCGATTGCTTCATACCCTTTATAGGCCCCATAGTAATGTTTACTTGTCATCCAACATGTTCATAAGATTATACAACATAGATGAATGTAAAATGTAAATATAAGCTTGATCCAAAACTCCCATGGCTCCCAAGAATTTTTCAACAGAAGATGTTCAATTCAACTATTTCCAGTGTAGTCGATTTGAACATTTAATATGCATGATTTTCCTTAAAATTATCTGGTAAAATGAAAGGAGGTAGAGGATAAAATATATAAATAATGGTGGAACCCATGGAGTTTACTCAGTACGCTAAGCGTAGGGGTCTGGATCCTTTGTTTGTTGAAAGCATTACTCTCCATGAACGGATTGGCTACTACTCTGCCAAAAGTCCTCTGGCTGGTGTTTGGTACTCTATGGGACCCACCATGATGTATGTATTTCATCCATTTTTACGGATCATTTTAGGGCTTCATCCCAAAAAGGAGAGGAATATAAACCTCGGTGGAACACACTACAGGAAAACAATAATGATTGGATATCCACCATTTAAATGCTCCTAAGGCCCACTGTACTGTTTATTTGACATCCAATATGTCGATTATGTCACACAAACCTAGATGAAGGGAAAAAATAAATATCAGCTTGATCTAAAAAATTTATGACCCCTAAAAAGTTCTTTCAACGTTCATTCAACACTATTTGTAATGTGGTCCACTTGAGATTGGAATATATCTCATTTTTGGCATTATACCATAAAATGATCTAGAAAAATAGATGGACGGCATGGATAAAACACATACATCATAGTGAGGCCCACAGAGCACCGACCACTAGCCAATGACTGATGGCAGGGAGAGCAGCCAATCCGTTTCCTGACTTGATCTTTATATCCGTCTTATCTTCGGCTCAAGCCTTAAGACGAGCTTGCTAAATGGATGGACGGCTGGGAGAGCAGCCAATCCGTTTCCTGACTTGATCTTTATATCCGTGTTATCTTCGGCTCAAGCCTTAAGACGAGCTTGCTAAATGGACGGACGTTTTGGATATAGCACATACCTTGTGATGGGACCAACATGACTTACTGACGTCAGTACACCAGCTATATAGCTGGTGTGTGGTACACCAGCCAATCAGCTTCCGTTTCGGATTGGGACGCCGAGGACGGGTTTGCCCACTACCGCTATTAGCAGCGACTCACTACTGGACGGTGCTGTGTGGGCCACACTATGATGTATACGTTTTATTTTATCCATGCCGTACATTCATTTTTTCATATCATTCTAGGGTATGAGCCAAAAAATGAGCTAGGTGAAAATATCAGGGGACCACACCACATGAGACAGTGGTGATTGAACAGCCACCATTAAAAACTTCCCGAGGGGCACAAAATTTTTGGATCAAGTTGATATTTGTTTATTCCCTTCATCCAGGTCTTTATCACTTAGTCAACAGGTTGGATGGAAAATAAATTTTACAATGGGTCCTAGGAAGTTTTCAATGGTAAGCATTCAATCACCACTATTTTTCTGTGGTGTGGTCCACTTTAGATCTAAATATGTTTCATTTTTGTCACATAGACTAAAAATAATGATGAAAAGTGGATGAACGGCATGTATGGAGCATACACACCATCTTGGGGCCCACATAGAACCGTCTAGTAGCCACTTCGCTACTGACAGTGTGAGTATGCAATCCGCGTCCGGGGCGCGGATGGTCGCGGATTTCCTACTAAAGCCTTGGCAGAAGTTCCTGCGCTGGGATGAAGGTGGGGTCCACCGTGATGTTTTTGATAAGTTCATCCCGTCCATCCGTTTTCTGATCTCATTTTATGAAATGTTACAGAAAATGATATGGATTCAAAAGACAAGTGGGCCATACAAGAGGAAAAACTAGGAAAAGAGTTTTCTACCGTTGAAACTTTCCTAGGCTCCACCTTGATTTTTATATGTCATCCAAACGGTTTATAAGATTATTCCCACTGGGATGAAGTGAAAATAATAAAAAATTAGCATGATAAGAAACTTTCGTGGCCTTAAAAATGTTTCAACGGTGGTGATTGAAACAAAACTGTTTCCTCTCGTGCGGCACATTTGAGTTTCGTATCCATCTAATTTTCTGTGGCATGTCCTAAAATGATCTCAAAAAACAGATGAACGGGGTGGATTTATGATAAACATCAATGTGGGCCCCACCTACATCCCAGCGCATCAACTTATTGTTAAAGGCTTTCGCACGATGAAGACTGGCTAATGAGAGGTTCAGATGAGCAGCAGAAGTGACGACACCATGTTCAGTGGGTCCCACCATGATGTATGTATTATATCCACACCGTTCATCCATTTTGAGAGATCGTATTATGACATTATTCACAGAATGAGGCTAATCAAAAGCTCTAGTGGACCCCACCACATAAAAAAGTGGGGAGAGTGATGCCACGCTTAAAAACTTCTAAGGGCCACAAAAGTTTTTGATCAAGTTGATATTAGTGTTTTCTCTTCTTTCATGTATGGGTTAACACAATGCTATATGACAAAGTTAAGGTCTGATCATCAAATGGGCCAGGAGTCCACACGCTGTGACATATATGTCACACGTGTAATCTATTTAAGCCGCTCACCAGCTGACTCCTGTATCAGTATATGATATGATGAAGGAAGCCGTTGTATGTGTGCAGAATAAATGGATGGATAAGAGAAACAGAACAACTATCTAATATTAAAGTGGTCCATCTCATGATCTTATATAACTGATCGTTAAGAAAAGGTAACTATAGAGCCGGATCTGTGAGTGAAGGTGGATAGAAGGGAGTAAAGAACCTGACCTCCATGAGAAGGAAGAAAATTATGGTGAACCTCCTCATTCTTGGTCGAATATCCTAAAATGATTTCAAAAAATAGCTGAACGGGTTGGATTTATGACAAACATCATAGTAGGCCCCACACAAAAAGGCTTTCGCATGCTCTTCATGCAAAAGGCTTTCGCAGGAAATTCTCTTGCAATTCTAAATTTCTCTCTGTGAGTGTAGAAGAAAGTCTTTTTTTTAAGACTCTTCCTCTCTTAATGAAGTTGAATTCTACCCATTCTCCTCATCCTACGGCTTATATGAAGGCTCGCATATAAACTCCTTGCAGTATAGTGCGCAGGAGACCATTCCCCTCTCTCTCTCTCTCTATATATATAATAATAATAATTAAAAAAAAAAAACCAGTTAGAGTTTGCAAGGCAATTTATGTGTCTACAAGGCCTCGTTCTCTTCAAACTTCTGCCTTACTTCGGCCCGGGTCTCTTGGACCTCCTTTCTCAGGGCGATTTGGCCCTTCTCAAGTTGAGCCAAGTGGGTCTCCATAGCAGCCCGATCACTGTCACGCACTTGTGTAGCAGGAGGAGAGCCCTCATCAGTGTCCTGGGCCTCCTCTTCCTCTTCCTGCTCTTCTTCTATCTCATCGCCACCTTCTTCATCACTCTTTTCCTCTTCACTCTTGTCGAGTCGGGCTTAACGTTGTTGTGGCTCAATCTCCATGTTGTTGAGAGTAGTGTCGTTGATGAAATGAATCGGCACAAGAATTTCTGCGCAAAGTCTGTAGCCGAATTCACGTGCAAGCTTGCATATGAGTCGGTTGAATGGGAGTGAAATAACCGTTCTAGTAGAGTGTGCGGTCTGAACTATCTGTAGTAGTACATATGTAGGCAGACACAGTTTGTCTCCCTGCCCGGCTCGATACAGAAAGTCTACCATCAAACGGGTGCACTCTCTGTGATTACTCCACTTGGGGTACACATTTTATGTGAAGATGTGGTGGAGCAGGCGGAAGTCGTTGGTCATATTGGATGCTAGGAGGTATTGTTTGGATTTCAGTGGGTCAGTCGGCCACAAAGGAATCGCGTACGGTGATCTCCTTCATGCGCACTCCTGAGACTCTTCTCATTAGTATGAACCTCGCCAAGCGACATTCCCATGATTCGGGCTATCAAGCCAACATCGACTGTGGCTTCTCGCCTTCCCAAGGAAAATTTGAACTGCAAAGGCTCCAACGTTGGCTCCCGTATATGGGTATAGAAGGCTCGGACAGTGTTCTCATTTATATGAGACTTCCCTCAAATATGGGGCCCCACCCGGCATCTGTCAGGCGGTCCATCACCAGATATTGCCCAAAGAGTCTCTCGTCCACGTGTACTTCAAAAAGGACCCTATGGCCCTCAAATCTTTCATGGGACAAATCCACCAGTAAAGCTCTTTGAGAGGAGCCTAGGGATCGAGATCTCGCTTTTTCCTTATCTCCCAATCGAGACTTGTACGTGCCGCGACGCCTTTCTGCCTCCTTGAACGAATAGGGCGGCTAGGCCCGACTTCATCTGTGGAAGCCCTCTTCTTTCCCATGAGAGAAAGAATGTGGAAAGCGAAAAAATTGTTGCCACAAGCTCGAAAAAAGCCATGAGGATGAAGGAAACTTGGGAAGTGGAATGGGTTGGTGGATTCAGAGATGTATGAGACACAAATATGATTTTGTATACTAAAAAGGGAGGAAACAAGAAAGATAGAAGATGGGCTTTGATGAAGGTGATGGAGGTGTGTATGTGATGAAGAAAAGAGAGAAAATAAGAGAATGGAGAGGAGATTTGAGAGGGGAAAAAGAGCTTTTAGAGAAAAAGAAAAGCTTGGAGGGGTATTTGAGGGGAGAGGGGAGCAAATGGGGAGGTTATAGGGGTTCCCACACATTTTGGTGGGCCCCACAGCCTTGGACACAAGCCGGCCTGCCGTGGCCCAACAAGCCCGGACCGTGCAGGCGGTGAGGCCTTGCCAATTCGGTGATGGCATCGTTGGTCACTGGACCTCTGGGCGAGCCCTCGCCCCATGGGCGATGGCATCTGCCCCCCCCCCCCCCCCCCCCCCCCCCGGGGGGTGCCGTATGTGTGCGGGGTCCACTTTGGATCCCCCCCGTTTTGCACCGTTTGGGCCCCCTAGTCCGTTTGAGTGGTTTCGGGTTCCATCTCGCGTATATTCACACTTTTCAGTTTGTTTGAGTGTGGAATACATCTAATTCTCGTCTAAACTTGTTGACTGACGGTTTAGGAAGGGAATGGGATCATCTCATATGATCAAAGACACCTACGGGTAAAATTTCAACTGCCAGTTTCGCATATCAACGGTCAGTTTCGTCGACGGGCAAAACTTGGAATCCTAGGACTGTTTCTACATTTTATCACCCTCACTTAAGTCAAAATGCGTCAGCGTGCATTGTGGACCCTAACCCAGGTCTAGTTTAATCCAAATCATGCTTTGATACCAACTTGTAATGCCATGAAAATCGGAGGTCGAGCATAAGCTCAACTCCCAAGTTCCAAAACATCACTTATGCAATATAGATAATGATGATTGAATGTTGTCCGTATTAGTGCATTAAACATGAATGAGATTATACCAATGTATATATCATACTCCAAAGACAGTTGAATTACGCAAGCGGAAGACTATGATAGATATATAAAGCCTATAAACTGATGTAGGTCTCCGGAGTGTGAACATGTTACCAGGTTAAATATATACATGTTTACTTCCCAAAATAGCAAAATGATAAAATGTAATCTCTGCTAATCTATATCCCTGTAGCCTTGTCGGCGCAACTCTAGGTTTACATAAACCTGTCCAAGAGTTGTATATAGGAGAACTCCTCATCTCATCATAAAAATCAGGCTCCGCCTTGCAAGCATCGCCACCATCTGCAACTAAACCAGAGTCTGGTTGGTGTTTAAAATACCGTGTCAAAATGTAGGAGTGAGTGATCAACTCAGTGGAGCTATAAGGCAAAGGTTAACATGTTATCAATTCAGTCAAGCAGTAAAGATAAACCAGTACAACACTCATATTCAAAGTACTCTTGTTAATGCAAGAATGGTATGCTGTAATGATGCATGCCCTCGCCTGCACTCCCTCAGCGACATCATCTCACGATCACGCATGACAAACTCCCTAAACGTGTGCTTCCTCACCAAAGCACATGCAATGCGGTGCATGGTCGTGTTGTCATGCCCCAAACCCAGAAATCGGATTCACAGGAATTTCGATCGTCGAATTCAGTGCCAACAGCCTCCGTAGTACCCCATTCTCGGCTCCTAGCATTCATATGCCAGATTCCGATCCTGGGATCCTACAAGGAGGAAATTTTTTTTTTTAATGTACATTTAACTCGTAATAAACATAACCACAAGATTACCCAATTCACAAAGATAACATCATCATCACATATCCACTAATATAATTATTTGAGTACAATTCTGAAAGGGAAATACATAAATCGAAAATCAAGCTCCAGAAGATCGGTGCACGCTTCAAGCTCAACACTGCTGCAACCTAACATCACCTGCACGCATCTATCGTGCATAAGCTTATAGAAAGCTTAGAGGATGGTGTAAGTGTATGCACAAGGTAAGTGTCAAGTATTCAATACAATGCCATCATCATACAATACCGAAATTACTGGTAATCAATAAATTATACATTATCGGAATAAGCAGAAATACTAACAGGATCATGAATTATCAGAGTAAGAAGAAATACTGACAAGAGTAGGAATTATCGGAGTAAACAGAAATACTGACAAGATCATAAATCATATGATAACAGGGTAAGCGAAAGTATGAACAAGTTTATAAGTCAATCAATATTAGAATACGCAATATAGAACAGCTATGCAATAAAGAGTCATAAAGAGCCAAATATCATATACTGAGGATGCAATGCAATATACAAATCCTATTAAGTCTATCTAGGCCATATAAGTGTAGAAACATAGCAACCCAAAATGTCATATGCCTGCGGATGTAATGTAATATGCGATGCCAATGAAATGACCATGCTGGAGTGTGAAGTCGGGATAATAGTACGTAGAATCGTAGGATGCGGGGTCTACCACAAGGGACTTCTATCCAAACCAGTCTCATACATAAATTTGGATAGTCAAACTCAATGTGATAAACTTCTGATCTCAGGTTAGTCACGCGCCCAACCGAAATCTTTTTCATAACGAAGGTACACAACAAATAGTTGTGCACCACCAACTTGAGTGGACAGTGAATGAATGAATGAATGAGTATGCAACTCATACTCAATAAGTCCACATATCAGTATGGTTCCTCTCTAGAATATCACCGGGGTCTATTACACTCCAAACCAGATTGTCGTCCCATCGCGCGCAACAAGGTGAGTGGAAGAGACCTTACTATCCGCCTGTCAATATCGGGCCCGGCTCGTCGATAGCAGACCCATTTCTTAAGCTGGTCAGACTCAGCCTAGCATTGCCCCCTCCTCTCGGGCAGGTAAGGCCGCAGCCCCTTCCAACCGACCATGACACAGTGGGAGACGCGGTTTAACGGTATACGATCCTCATGCACTCATGCATCCACTCGATCTAGACGTTGGAACAACCTCTAGAACCAAGAGGGTTTAGGAACTTTCACCTAGGGATATCTATAGCACCACATTTAGAACAGATTTTTGGTGTCCCATCTGACCATCCACGAAATACCTGTGGAGCATGACCCTGATGTCGCTAAGGAGTATAGTAATCATAACACACAATGTAAGATGCATGAGTCATGCAATCCAATCATGCATCAATCATGTACATACCGTGTACTCATGTGAGACAATCTCCGCCTATCAGGGAGCCCCATGAATAACCTGCCCTATGGCATATGCGATGGTTAATCATATCTCATAACAAACATACAGATGATGTGTATGTATTATGATGCTATATTGTCACGTACTCATAATCGGTATCAATAACCGACATCAACAGTCGGCCTCGACAATGTGCACATCTAACCAACATTGCCCCAAGGATTGACCCTCATAGGGCAAAACACATAATGGGCCGACGGCCTCACACAAAGGTCTAATATACAACACAGTGGGCCTTGCCTAAGGACCATAGATACATCACAATGGGCCTCAACTACGGGTCGCATATACATCATATAGGTCTCGACAATCGGCCTTGACAATTGAAATCTGAATCGGAGTAGGCCTCAGTAATCGGAATCGATCACGACAATCAGAATCATCAATCGGCCACGACAATCGGAATTGATCGATAATCGGCCTCAATACTTGGAATCGGCAATCGGTCATGATAATCATCCTCGATCGCTAATCGATCAATCGGCCACGATAATCAAAATCAGCAATCGGCAACGACAATTGAAATTGACCTCAACATTCAGAATCGGCCTCGATAATCGGTACCAATAATCAACATCTATAATCAGCACTGACGATCAGCATTGATAATCATCATATAAATAAGGTGGGGTCCATAGGTGAACGGCCGATCAACCATAATATAAAGATTGGCCCTCGACCGGGGTTATATTAAATCCAATAGCGGGGCCCACTTATTTGGGTTAACTCACTAAGAGAATGATGAGAACGGGCCTAACAAGGCTTAAGGGAAGGTCACAATGTGGACATCCAACCATCATTGCCCATCAATGTGGACATTTAACCAACATTGCTCCCAAGGAGTGGCATACATAGGGCCAAACATATAGTGGGCCCATGGCCTCGCATACAATCATGATGGGTCTCATCACACGAGCCTCAAATACGTGACAGGTAGGCTTTGCACCTGGGCCTCAAATATATCTCAATGGGTCTCAACCCATGGGCCCAAAATACATCTCAATGGGCCTCGACCCATGGGCCCCAAATATATCACATTGGCCCTTATACAAGGGCCTCATATACATCACATCAGGCCCTTCTAAATGGGTCCCAAATACATTCAATAAGCCATATCAAATGGGTCGCACCAATGGGACTCATAAACGTTGAGTGGGCCGCGTCAACGGGTCGCACCAATGGGCCTCACTGAAGGGCCACATATACATCACATCGGGCTGCTCACACGGTCCTATTATACATCATGATGAGCCACATCTCATGGGCCAAATACACGTCATAGTGGGGTCGGGACAATGGGCCTTATTTACATCAAGATGGGCCCATCAAAATATCTTCGAGACCGCACCACAAATAGTAGTGGAGATAATGATTTCACCATTTAAACAGTTCATCGGCCCACCATAATGTTTATTTTCCCTCCAATTTGATCATATGATCACAAAGACCTGGATCAAGAGAAATAACAAATATCATATTGATCCAGAACTTCTGAAATCCATAAGGGGTTTCAATGGTAGGCATTCAACTCTCCACTATTTTATGCAGTGTGGTCCACCTGATAGATCTGCCCCATTTTTAGTCTCAAGGCCTTAAGACGAGCTCGCCATCCGGATGGACGGTTTGGATGAAACACATACATCAAGGCAAGCTCGACTGATGGGTGGCGAGGATAGACTACATACATTGAGGCCCCACCGTCCATTGCTACTGGACGGTGTGGCATAAGCACATATATTATGGTGGGATCCACGTCCAACTGGATGGTGGAGATCCCACACACTCATCAAGGTGGCCCCATGTCCAAGCAATGAACGATGGGGATATAACATACACCTCAGATCGTCCCATCTTCCTTGCACTGTACGGTGGGACAAAGCATGTACCATGGTGGGATCATCAGAGCTTGGTGACGTCCTCCACAGCAGCTAAACAATTGGGTGATCCCCACCGTCTAAAAGTGTTGGACGGTGTGAATCAGCACCACACGTGTGGCATGTGGGTCCCACATCTAGATGGACGGTGAGGACATAACATAGATACATTAAGGTGGGTCGTACACACAGCATACATATACACATATATGTATATAAGACAAACATCTGGTGGGTCCCATGTGGAGCCACCTCAAATGATATATATATATATATATATATATATATATATATATATATATATATATATATATATATATATATATATATATATATATATATATATATATATATCATATTATATTATATCTATATACACATATCTTATACCAAATATTGGTCACACAATCCATAGCGGGATCCCACCGTCCCTGATGGACAGTGAGGATATACACATACATTACATAAGGTGGGGCCCACAAAACAATGGCCACCAACCAATCCGCTTCATCTGGTGGGTCCCATGTACATGGCCCACCGGATATATTTAGAATATATATATATTATCATTTATTTTTTATACATATATCGTGGTGGAAATACCAAATACACATCATTGTGGGGGCTTGATATGGACGATTTGACAGAACGTCAGATGGGTCCCACGTGATGGACGGTCCTGATGAAGCATATACATCATGCTGGTAGACCCACCTAACTTGCTGGCGTCAGCACAAAAGCAGCTAGGTGCTGCTCTTCAGATGGGTGTTGCAGATAAAACACTCACATGAAGGTGTGGTTCCCACCTGAGATTTAAATGTACTTCATTGGATGAACTGTGTGGATACACGCGGCCATCAGGTGGGTCTACGTCTGATGTACAGACGGCGTGGATGAAATATACATGCCAAGGCGAGGTCCCACCGTCCACATCTGTGGACGGTGTAAATAAAACACAAACATCAACGTAGGCTCCACCGTCCACAGCCGTGGACGGTGTGAATAAAACACATAATTTATGGTGGGTTTCACGTGGGGCCCACCGCAATATCTATTTACAATCCAACCCGTTAATAGGATCACACGGCTCTGTATGAAAAGGGGAAACAAATTTCATATGAATCCAAAACTTTTGTAATACCTAAATAGGGTTACTGTAGTGCCTTCCAACGCATCACTTATGCAACATAGATAATGACGATTGAATGTTGTTCATTTTAGTGCAGTAAACATGAGTGCGATTAGACCAAAATAACATATCATACTCCAGAGACAGTTAAGTTTCTCAAGCGGAAGACTGTGATAGACATATATAATGTATAATTGATTGTAAGTCTCCAGAGTGTGAACATGTTACCAGGTTAACTAAATACATGTACACTCTAAAAAAAAAAAAAAAAAAAAGAATATACATGGGTGTTTAAATAAAAGGCAAAATACTAAGTGTATTGGCATCTAATCAGTAACCCTATAACCCCGTCGATCAGAACCTGCATATAGGAGAAATCCTCCCCAAAATCATAAAGTTCGGCTCTTCTTCGCAAGCATCGCCATCATCTTAAACTAAAACAGGGACTGGTTGGTGTTGCAAACATCGTCCCATAACGTGGGAGTGAGTAGCTAACTCAGTGGAACAATAGAGTAAAGATTAACATGTTATCAAATCAGTCAAGTGTTAATGATAAAGCAGTACAATCAAACATTTCTAGATACTCTTGTTAATGTAAGGATGAGATGCAATCATGATGCATGCCCTTGCCTACGTACTCCCTCATGCAACATCGTCTTACGTTTGTGGCATGCTTTCATCCCTCAGTGCTCCAAATCTTCTAGGCACATACAATGTGATATGAACATGATTACCAAGTTGTTATTAGTCTTTTTCATATAGCAAGATTGGAAAGCTAAGGTACCTCCCTGTATCGTCAGTCCTAGCATGTCTCATACGAAGTGCGGTTCTAGGTCGCTGCAAGGGCTGTCAGGGCTGTTACACGGAATCATTGCACCACTCCCCCATCACCAAATCAATACAGGCCTAGTTTGTACTCTTGTTGCTACGGAAGGGTCGTCACCTCCACATAGACTCAGAGTACGCTCGAGGTCACTACAAAGGGCTCGTCACCAATCAGAGTAGGCCAATAGCTCGAATATAGTGTCCCATACCACTATAATCGGCTCAAGAGTATAGGTGCTCACTGGTCACTACAGGAGGCTCGTCGCCCTAGCGTAGGCCGATAGCTCAACCACGGTGTCCTATACCACCATGCTCGGTTCATGAGTCTTAGCGGATCGAGGTACCATGGTTAACGGGATTTCCACTGGTGAGTTTGGTACTTTAGATTCAAGTAGTAGTGTCCATACATGGTTAACATACATCGGGCTAATCGGGTTACTTGACGAGTTCGACTAGTACGAGCGCCCGTTGAGTTGATCGACATGAAGTGCATAAGCACCTCGTGTGGCCTAACCAATGTCAACAAGCAACGCACGGCTCGGGTTCGTCAAACACATTCTGCGTGGCGAATACAACTCAGCCACAAACTCAAGTCCGATTACCGATTGCCTGGACTATTTAATAGCTCCAAACACAATCTGATGTAAACAGTATGTGCATATGATAAGATAATCCTACAACATTTGATAACCAATATAAACATGGGTAACATTTGAAAGTACAATGAAACACATATAGCATGCCATCCAACACATATGTATTCTACACAAACCACGCCATACAAGTTATAGTTTCTTAGAAGGAATTCATGTATATGGTTAAGGTAGTCGAGAATCTTATCTCAACAACCTTATTAAATTTAGTCCGTCACCCAATTTCTCACACAGGCATTTTTATCTAACACTTAGACTACACAACTCCAACATACATGACATATGTTGATTTCAACATATAATATGACAGATCCTTATAGTAAGGAGATGTTTACTATACAACAATCATGTTCTTACATTCAATACATATGGCAGACATAAATCATAAATCCATATTTAATTAGTCATTTCAACAAACATTTAGACTACACTCAATAACATACATAGCGTTTGTTGGCCGAAACATGTATTAGGGCGAATCCTTTCACCGAGATGTTATTACAATCATAACTAGCATAAACACACAGCAATAAATCATGGTAAATATACTTTCAAATTTCATACGTATACAGTATTTTCTATGAATACATAAAATACACAAAATTCCATATTCTGCATATTTAACCGAAACGAAAAACGGATAGCATGTTCTACATGTGAAATAGCATCCACGTCAGTAATCTACCATTAGCCAACATTGAAAGCTTTGAGAAATGATAACCTAAACATCTATAGTCCGCACCTTATGCCGTAGAATCGTAACGAACTCGACAAAGACTCTAAGTCTTCGTCAACGATGAAATGTCAACTTATAGCATGTGTGGAGTTAGCTATTTTACTACTTGGAACATTTGCAACCCTAGAACAGATTAGGGTTAGGTCTTCTTACCTAAGAACGAAGTCAGAATCGCCGTAGTAGCGACACGGTTGTGATGAATAAACACGTAAAATAGCAGAAGCGATTCTCAAGAATAACTCCCACACCTTCACTCACCTTCTCTCTCTCTTTCCTTCTCTTTCTTTCTTCTCTTTCCCTTAGGTTTAGGAAATTCGTATGGGATATGAGAGAGGGGGTTTAAGCCTCTTATATAGGCTCTAAATTGATGAAAATGGCCCCAGGGCCATGGTATACTTAGGTTATAACCAAATCGGACTTGTTCCGATTCAACGGAGCACTTCTGGAGGTCCTGTTACTAAATGCGATCGAACTTAAGCTCTCTAATATCGGATCTAGGTCAAGCTAAGTTTTCAGTCCGGTCGGGTTTCTAGATCGACCGTGGTGGACCAGTTTCAGTTCAGCAGTCACCAAAAGTCGATCAGAGCCACAAGCACTTTGACATGTGTGGGCCACCTATCCTGATCCGAAGGTGAATTTAGGTCGAAATCTAACGGTCAAAACGTTTAGAAATAACGCGCAAGCGAAACGATTCAGATTACTTAAAATTATATTTAATTTTCTAAAAATCTTCGCTTTCTCACTCTCTTCACTCCGGACTCAAAGAAACGGTCCCAAGACATCGTATGGTCTTGATTTTTGAGGTGATAGTCAAGTCCAACTAGGCGGTCATAATGGTCTAAGTTCATTGCTATCGGACTTTCGACGTGCAGTAAAGGTCCGATACGAAGTTTCCGAATGATCTCGAGGGCAATTGGGCTTAAAGATTGATCCTAGATTTTAGGATAACATAGCGTTAACAATTCTATAGGTTTTGTGTCTTACAGATCGTATTGAAAGTGGTTGGTGCTAATTTTACAGGAATTCTAGTGTAGCGCTAGTTAATTCACATTAAATTTCTAAAGAATTTAGTCCTAAATGGTTTCTTTAGCTTTAGAATTGAGTTATGAGAAGTTACCAAGGTGTTATGGTTGACCCATTGCCTAAGGACATCTAACTCCATGTTGGTAAAAATCCAGGGTGTTACAGTTACAATGGTTGACGTTTAATCCCGTTGTTTCCTATGGCGTGGGCCACCTGAGTATCATATAAGGCTGATTTTTAGGGTGAACCGCTGATTAAAGGGGACCCAACAAATGCACGGTGTAGATTTTCTACACACATCACGGTGGGGCCCACGGTTCCAACACCTCTCGTCCACGGCGCTGTGATGAGGGTCGAATATTGCATATCAGACCCCAATTATTAATAACTTTTGCATACATAATAATGCTTAACGTCATACTTTAATCGTGTTTTTGTTGCAAGATGTAATTAGGAGTTGAGACTGGAAAAAGGATACTACAAGCATGGAATTAACGCTCCGAGGATATCAGAGCAAGGAACGGACTCCAAAGGACCAAGATTAAAGAAATTACATGCTAGGGATCCGAGAAAATTAAGCCGTTCACGTTAAAGAGGTCCAAAATTGGTCCAGAATGCAAGATCACATGGTTCCCGCCATCCAATTGACTTGAAACTTCATACATGTGATGGGGGCCATGAATTAACCGTACATATTAAATTTCAGCCATGAAAGATCTCGGGAAGTGGTCCAGCAGACAAATCATCCCCTGAATCGTCAATCTGCAGCCCGCCTGAGATCTGGATATACTTCAAGTTTGGTCCTGACCGTTTAAATGAGATGACAAAAGAGATGGTTGGATTGGATTGCTTGTCAACATCACAGAGGACCCCACATGAGCTAGGTGTGCACAATGCTCGAGTGCACTAGCCGTGCACTGCATGATCACCATGGTCAAACTAACCTTTGACCATGTATTTTCAAAAATGGCAACTGCCGTTACAGTGATTTTCGCACGGAGCGTCGGTTTGCACTTGTGGGCCCCATCTATTGTCCCAATTGATAATCAAAACTGTCCACCAAAATCCCAGTATCGCTATTGCCAACGTGTTGGTGACCGAATTTCAAAAGAAAGCACTTATGGAAATCTATTTGTTCAAAAGCAGGTTGAATGGCAGAGAAAGATAACATGTGGGCCTCATCAAAAGAAGGTAAAAACTGTGTATTCCTGACCAAAATCTCGTCCTCCATCTAATGGACGGAGTGGATTTCTCAGAAAAATGAGGGAATGGGTCCCACCAGCGTTACAGCAGAAAGTTTCCGCATCCCCTGTTACAGCGTCTGGAAACTGATCGACTCTGGGGCGGTTGCGCGATCAGAACATTGATCGGATGGTTGATCCAAGCCGTCCATCTTGTAGGCCATTGGAAACAGTCCTAAGGGACGTAGAATTTACAGATAAAGTGTAAAGAACAAAGGACTTATGAAGTTCCGAAGGTGGCTGCGAAACGGCTTATGCGAATTTAACAAATCTTCCACCGACTTCAGCAACTCTCTCACTGCCTGGAGCAAGCTATAAAGGGGCACCAGAGAGAAAAAAGGGGAGAGAAGGATCCAGAGCTTGAGGAGAGCCAGAGCCAAGGAGAGGAGAGAGAGAGAAGAAAGAGGAGAGAGAGAGAAGAAAGAGAAGAAAGAGGAGAGAGAGAGAGAGGAAGAAAGAAGGGAGATCTTTATGTTTTTCTTTTCTCTATCTTATTTGTTCTTCTTTCTAATTAATTTTATGTATTGCTAGACTTCTCAGCTAGGGCTGAGATGAATCCCCTAATTTGAATAACTCTTGTCTATGTTGAATTTATTTTAATTTGATTGATTTGTTTCTTTTTCTAGTATGCTTAACTGTAATTTCCATGCTTCTCCATTCTATGAGCTCGACCAAAGTCTAGATATGGATGTTGTTTGGAATCTTAACTAGGTGCTTGTGTTTGACCATGAACAGGTTTCCTATAGAGGAAGAAACAGGAATCTACATCTCTCCATGCCTGACCATGGATGGAAAAATGTGATCTATACGCTTTAAAAGATTATACATTCTATGTGCCCAACTAAGGACATAGGGTGTGCTTTGTTTGTTAAATTTATATCAATCTGAATTTGGGTGAATCAACAGGTAAAACAAGGGTTAGGATAATTAGGGGTGGATTCGAAAGTCCTAGTCTTCTCTTCGATTGAATTTTCCTCATTGCTCGCAGTTATTTTCCATAGATTTTTATTATTAGTTTGCTAAAATATTTGTTAGATTAGTTAAGAAGAGTCATAAATTTCAAATTGTGACAACAAGTCCTCGTGGGAACGATCTCGTAATACGTACCATATCTACATCTGATTTGTATACTTGCGAGTTAAAATCATTTAAATCAAATTGGTTTAAATTAAAACATCACGCAACAGCGTCCTGCGCTGCCGACACTACAGCACCAGGCGTTGTTGCCTATATTATATTTTTTTTTTTTGGAAAACTTATTTTTCTAAGGTTTTTCCCAAGTGGGGCCTATATCCAGAAGATCCAACCCACTCATTGGATTTCATGGCTCGATATCATCCAAAAGAGCCCAATATCAAGTATATTTTCAGTGTACAAAAACGTCAAAGCGGATTTTAACGGTGAGAACCACTGTTTTCTATGTTATGGCCCATTAGAAAGTCTGATTGGCTTCATTTTTCGGCTCAATGGCTAAAATGATCTGGAGAATGGAATGAATGGCGTGGATTAAATTAATGCTTCAAGGTGAGGCCTGTATGAATAACCCACCTAAAAATCTAAAAAAAGCAACTGACGTTATATATGTATATTATATATATATATATATATATATATATATATATATATATATATATATATATATATATATATATATATATATATATATATATATATATATATATATATATATTTTTAGCTTGTTAGTACACACCCATATCAGTCAACGCACTCCATGCTAGCCACAAGGAGCTTCACGTCCAGCGTCCAGGACACTGGACGGCCTAGATAAACACAGCATCATGATGGGTCCCACGTGTACGTGGGCCACGTTCTATCAAGGTGGGTCCCACGTGAACGTGGCCCACCTAATGAGTATAATATTTATGTTTTCTCATCATCTATAAGGTAGGGTCCACATGACTTGGACGGTTTGGATATGACATACATCAAGGTGGGGTCCATCCAAGTGGGCCACGCATCACACAAAAATGAAAAAGAGAGAGAGAGAGAAGCACCCACCTTTGATTTCTTCTTCCTTCCGCCAACACGATCTAGAGCACCAAGGAGACGATTTCAAAGGTCAAGATGTTCTTCGGATGGTAGAGATGAGAGGTAGGAAGTGGGCCACACAAGGTTCTCTCATGGAGCTCTCATGGACGTGGGTTGCTTAAGAGGAAAAATGAGAAAGAGAATGAAAGAGAGAGAGAGTTGATAGAAAAGGAGTGATGGGGTGTGTAAGAGATGGGATGGAAAGGTTGACTTTGGGGATGGTGTTGTGTACTTGGAGGATGGGATGGGGTACTTGACTTGATGGGTTTACTTTGATAAGTGAAGTGATTGATGTGATGGATTTTCTAGGAATTGCAACACGTGGAGTTTTTCCTCAAATTGAACACGGGCACACATCTCCTGGCCTGGGTACCGGCTCGACGCGTAATACACGGCATCGGAACCGTGGGGACGGCGCGATCGTAATGATATGAATCTCGGGTCGAGCAGACTCAGACCGACAAGATCCATCTCAAGATCACGCACAGAAGCCGATTACAAATCGCGAGTTGCCAGAATTCGACCGAGAGGACTGTGAAGGCATACGGAACGGTATGGGTTAGGATATGGGTCTGAATGCTCTCCCTACCAAATAAAAATTTCATCCTCGAAATTTACTGAATAGACAAGGGAGGAAGAAACATCATCAGTATATAAGTCAAGGCACAATCAACCTAGCAAATGATGAAGATAGCGCTCTCTAATCTCAACCTTGCCCTCTCAAGATACATTATCAATATTATGGTGACCTTACTAATCTTCGAATCTCGGATCAGAAATGATCGAAAATGGAATACTATGTAGCCTCACAATTTCAACGGTAGGGAGCTATATCAGAAAATCTTTAAGTTATTCGAACTTGGGGATCTAACCTTTCTAAGTTCTCAACAATCATAGAGTGTAGGGTAGCTATCAGCCGAAATGTGATGTTATCTTCAGGTATTCCCAAGTTATGCTCTGATACTAACTTTTGTCATGCCCCAAACCCGAAAATCGGATTCACAGAAATCTCGATCGCCGAATTCAGTGCCGACAGCCTCCGTAATACCCCATTCTCGGCTCCTAGCATTCATATGTCAGATTCCGATTCTGGGATCCTACAAGGAGGATTTTTATATATTTTTTTTAATGTACATTTAACTCGTAATAAGCATAACCACAAGATTATCCAATTCACAAAGGCAACATCATCGTCACATATCCACTAATATAATTATTTGAGTACAATGCTGAAAGGGAAATACATAAATCAAAAATCAAGTTCCA
Organism: Magnolia kwangsiensis; assembly: GCA_037074715.1. Taxonomy (NCBI): domain Eukaryota; kingdom Viridiplantae; phylum Streptophyta; class Magnoliopsida; order Magnoliales; family Magnoliaceae; genus Magnolia; species Magnolia kwangsiensis. The sequence continues at coordinate 34,381,796 of CM073582.1, read as the reverse complement.
GAAGATCGCTGTATGCTCCAAGCTCAACACTGCTGAACCTAAGATCACCTGCACGCATCTATCGTGCATAAGCTTATAGAAAGCTTAGAGGGTGGTGTAAGTGTGTGCACAAAGTAAGTGTTTAGTATTCAATACAATGCCATCATCATACAATACCGAAATTACTGGTAATCAATAAATTGTACATTATCCGAATAAGTAGAAATACTAACAAGATCATGAATTATCAGAGTAAGCAGAAATACTGACAAGAGTAGGAATTTTCGGAGCAAACAGAAATACTGACAAGATCATAAATCATACGATAACAGAGTAAGCGGAAGTATGGACAAGTCCATAAGTAAATCAATGTTAGAATACGCAATATAGAATATCTATGCAATAAGGAGTCATAAAGAGCCAAATATCATATGCTGAGGATGCAATGCAATATACAAATCCTACTAAGTCTGTCTAGGCCATATAAATGCAGAAACATAGCAACCCAAAATACCATATGCCTGCGGATGTAATGCAATATGCGATGCAAATGAAATGACCATGCTGGAGTGTGAAGTTGGGATAATAGTACGTAATATCGCAAGCTGCGGGGTCCACCACAAGGGACTTCTATCCAAATCAGTCTCATACCTAAATTTGGATAGTCAGACTCAACGTGGTAAACTCCTGATCTCAGGTTAGTCGCGCGCCCTACTGAAATCTTTTCCATAACGAAGGTGCACAACAAATAGTTACGCACTACCAACCCAAGTGGATAGTAAATGAATGAATGAGCATGCAACTCCTACTCAATAAGTCCACATATCAGTATGGTTCCTCTCTGGAATATCACCAGGGGTCTATTACACTCCAAACCACATTGTCGCCCCATCGCGAGCAACAAGGTGAGTGAAAGAGACCTCACTATACGCCTGCCAATATCGGGCCCGGATCATCGATAGCGAACTCATTCCTTGAGCTGATCAGACTCAGCCTAGCATTGCCCCCTCCTCTCGTGCAGGTAAGGCCGCACTCCCTTCTAATCGACCACGACACAGTGGGAGACGCGGCCTAACGGTATACGACTCTCATGCGCTCATGCATCCAGTAGGTCTAGATGTTAGAGCAACCTTTGGAACTAAGTGTGGTTTGGGGACTTTCACCCAGGGATATCTATAGCACCCCATGTAGAACAGATTTTTAGTATCTCATCTGGTCATCCACGAAATACCTGTGGAGGCTACGACCCTAATGTCGCTAGGGCGTACAGTAATCACAACACACAATGTAAGATACATGAGTCATGCAATCCAGTCATACATCAATCCTGTGCATACTGTGTACTCATGTGAGACAATCTTCGCCTATGACATATGCATATGCGATGGTCAATCACATATCATAACAAACATGCAGATGATGTGTATGTATTATGATGTTATGCTGTCACGTACTCAGAATCGGTATCAATAACCGGCAACAATCACCTCGACAATGTGGACATCTAACAAACATTGCCCCAAGGATTGACCCTTATAGGGCCAAACACATGATGGGCCGACAGCCTTACACAAAGGTCTAATATACAACACAGTGGGCCTTGTCCAAGGACCACAGATACATCACAATGGGCCTCAACTACGGGTCGCATATACATCATATAGGTCTCGGCAATCGGCCTTGGCAATCGAAATCTAAATCGGAGTAGGCCTCAGTAATCGGAATCGGTCACGATAATCAGAATCGTCAATTGGCCACGACAATCGGAATTGATCGATGATCGACCTTAATACTCGAAATCGGCAATCGGTTATGATAATCGGCCTCGGTCGCTAATCGATCAATCGGCCACGATAATTAGAATCGGCAATCGGCCACGACAATCGGAATCGGCCTCGACATTCGGAATCGGCCCCGATAATCGGTACCGTTAATCAACATCTATAATCAGCACTGACGATCAGCATCGATAATCATCATATAAATAAGGTGGGGTCCATAGGTGAATAGCCGATCAACCATAATATAAAGATCGGCCCTCAGCCAGGGTTTTATCAAATCCAATAGCGGGGCCCACTTATTTGGGTTAACTCATTAAGAGAATGATGAGAACGGGCCTAACAAGGCTTAAGGGAAGGTCACAATGTGGACATCCAACCATCATTGCCCATCAATGTGGACATTTAACCAACATTGCTCCCAAGGAGTGGCATACATAGGACCAAACATATAGTGGGCCCATGGCCTCGCATACAATCATGATGAGTCTCATCATACGAGCCTCAAATACGCGACAGGTAGGTTTTGCACCTGGGCCTCAAATATATCTTAATGGGTCTCAACCCATAGGCCCTAGATACATCTCAATGGGCCTCGACCCATGGGCCCCAAATATATCACATTTATAAGGCCCTCATATACATCACATCAGGCCCTTCCAAATGGGCCCCAAATACATTTAATAGGCCATATTAAATGGGTCGCACCGATGGGACTCATAAACGTTGAGTGGGCCGCGTCAACAGGTCGCACCAATGGGCCTCGCTGAAGGGCCACATATACATCACATTGCGCTGCTCACATGGTCCTATTATACATCATGATGGGCCACATCTCATGGGCCAAATACACGTCACAGTGGGGTAGGGACAATGGGCCTCATATACATCAAGATGGGCCCATCGAAATATCATCTAGACCGCACCACAAATAGTAGTGGAGATAATGATTACGCCGTTTAAACAGTTCATCGGCCCACCATAATGTTTATTTTCCCTCCAATTTGATCATATGATCACAAAGACCTGGATCAAGAGAAATAACAAATATCATATTGATCCAGAACTTCTGAAATCCATAAGGGATTTTAATGGTAGGCATTTAACTCCCTACTATTTTATGCGATGTGGTCCACCTGATAGATTTGCCCCATTTTTAGTCTCAAGGCCTTAAGACGAGCTCGCCATCCGGATGGATGGTTTGGATGAAACACATACATCATGGCAAGCCCGACTGATGGGTGGCAAGGATACACTACATACATCGAGGCCCCACCATCCATTGCTACTGGACGGTGTGGCATAAGCACATATATTATGGTGGGATCCACGTCCAACTAGATGGTGGAGATCCCACACACTCATCAAGGTGGCCCCATGTCCAAGCAATGGACGATGGGGATATAACATACACCTCAGATCGTCCCACCTTCCTTGCACTGTACGGTGGGACGAAGCACGTACCATGGTGGGATCATCAGAGCTTGGTGATGTCCTCCACAGCAGTTAGACAATTGGGTGATCCCCACCGTCTGAAAGTGTTGGACGGTGTGTATCAGCACCACACGTGTGGCATGTGGGTCCCACGTCTAGATGGACGGTGAGGACATAACATAGATACATCAAGGTGGGTCGTACACACAGCATACATAACCACATATATGTATATAAGACAAACATCTGGTGGGTACCATCTGGGGCCACCTCACATGGCATATATATATATATATATATATATATATATATATATATATATATATATATATATATTATATTATATATCTATATACACATATCTTATACCAGATATTGGAGCGAGATCCCACCGTCCCTGATGGATGGTGAGGATATACACATACATTACATAAGGTGGGGCCCACAAAACAACGGCCACCAGCCAATCCGCTTCATCTAGTGGGTCCCACGTACATGGCCCACCGGATATATTTAGAATATATATATATTATCATTTATTTTTTTATACATATACAGTGGTGGAAATACCAAATACACATCATTGTGGGGGCCTGATATGGATGATTTGACGACACGTCAGATGGGTCCCACGTGATGAACGGTCTTGATGAAGCATATACATCATGCTGGTGGACCCACCTAACTTGCTGGCGTCAGCACAAAAGCAGCTAGGTGCTGCTCGTCAGATGGGTGTTGCAGATAAAACACTCACATGAAGGTGTGGTTCCCACCTGAGATTTAAATGTACTTCATTGGATGAACGGTGTGGATACACACGGCCATTAGGTGGGTCCATGTCTGATGTACAGACGGCGTGGATGAAATATACATGTCAAGGTGGGGCCCCACCGTCCACACATGTGGACGGTGTAATTAAAACACAAACATCAACGTAGGCTCCACCGTCCACAGCCGTGGAGTGGACGGTGTGAATAAAACACGTAATTTATGGTGGGTTTCACGTGGGGCCCACCGCAATGTCTATTTACAATCCAACCCGTTAATAGGATCACACGGCTCTGGATGAAAAGGGGAAACAAATTTCATATGAATCCAAAACTTCTGTAATACCCAAACAGGGTTACAATCGCTGACGTTTAATCCTGTTGTTTCCTATGACGTGGGCCACTTGAGTATCATATAAGGATGATTTTTGGGGTGAACCGCTGATTAAAGGGGAACCAACAAATGCACGGTGTAGATTTTCTATAAACATCACGGTGGGGCCCATGGCTGGGGCCCACAGTTCCAGCACCTCTCGTCCATGGCGCAGCAGCGTCCTGCGCTGCTGACACTACAGCAGCAGGCGCTGTTGCCTATATTATATTTTTTTTTTTTTTGGAAAACTTGTTTTTGTAAGGTTTTTCTCAAGTGGGGCCAGTATCCGGAAGATCCAACCCACTCATTGGATTCCATGGCTCGATATCATCCACAAGAGCCCATTATCAAGTATATTTTCAGTGTACATAAACGTCAAAACAGATTTTAACTGTGAGAACCATTGTTTTCTATGTTATGGCCCATCATAAAGTCTGATTGGCTTAATTTTTCGACTCAATGACTAAAATGATCTGGAGAATGGAATGAATGGCGTGGATTAAATTAATGCTTCAAGGTGAGGCTTGTATGAATAACCCACCTGAAAATTTAAAAAAAGCAACTGACGTTTTATATATATATATATATATATATATATATATATATATATATATATATATATATATATATATATATATATATATATAGCTTGTTAGTACACACCCATATCAATAAACGTACTCCATGCTAGCCACGGGGAGCTTCACGTCCAGCGTCCAGGATGCTGGACGGCTTGGATAAACACAGTATCATGATGGGTCCCATGTGTATGTCGGCCACGTTCTATCAAGGTGGGTCCCACATGAACGTGGCCCACCTAATGAGTATAATATTTATGTTTTCTCATTATCTTTAAGGTAGGGTCCATATGACTTAGATGGTTTGGATATGACATATATCAAGGTGGGGTCCATCCAAGTGGGCCACACATCACACAAAAATGAAAAAGAGAGAGAGAGAGAGAGAGAGAGAGAGAGAGAGAGAGAGAGAGAGAGAGAGAGAGAGAGAGAGAAGAACCCACCTTTGATTTCTTCTTCCTTCCGCCAACATAATCTAGAGCACCAAGGAGACGATTTCAACGGTCAAGATGTTCTTTTGATGATGGAGATGAGAGGTACGAAGTGGGCTACACAAGGTTCTCTTATGGAGCTCTCATGGACGTGGGTTGCTTAGGAGAAAAAAATGAAAGAGAGAATGAAAAAGAGAGAGATGATGGAAAAGGAATGATGGGGTATGTAAGAGATGGGATGGAAAGGTTGACTTTGGGGATGGTGTTGTGTACTTGGGGGATGGGATAGGGTACTTGACTTGATGGGTGTACTTTGACAAGTGAAGTGATTGATGTGATGGATTTTCTAGGGATTGCAACGTGCAGAGTTTTTCCTCGAACTGAACACGGGCGCACATCTCCTAGCCTGGGTACCGGCACGACGTGTAATACGCGGCATCAGAACCATGACAACGGCGCGGTCGCAATGATATGAATCTCGGGTCGAGCAGACTCAGACCGACAGATCCATCTCAGGATCACGCGCAGACGTCGATTACAAATCTCGAGTCACCAGAATTCGACTGAGATGACCGCGAAGGCATACAGAATGGTACGAGCTAGGATACAGGTTTAACACATGTTAACCAAGTTCTTGATTAGGCTTATTCAAACAGCAGGTTGGGAAGCCAAGGCACTTCCCTTTATGTCACTAACCCTAAACAATGATCCATCTAAGGTCAATCCTAGCTATTCACATACGATAGATAGTTCCAGGTCGCTACAGAGAGGCTCGTCACCTCAACGCAGGCCTGGTTTATACACGAGGTTTCTACGGAAAGGCTTGTCACCTTAATGTAGATCAAGTATATGCTCGAGGTCACTACGAATGGCTCATCACCTTATCGTAAGCCGACAGCTCAAATACAGTGTCTCATACCACCGTATTTGGCTCATGAGTTTGGGTTGCTCACTGGACACTACGGGGAGGCTCGTCACCCCAGCGTAGGCCGACAGCACGACCACGGGGTCCTATACCACCATGCCCAGCTCATGTGTCTTAGCGAATCGTGATACCAATGTTAAACGGATTTTTCACTAGTAAGTTTGGTACCTTAGATTCAAACAATAGCGTTCATATATGGTAAACATACATCAGGTCAATCGGGTTACTTGACAAGCTTGCTTAATACAAGCGTACGTTGACTTAATCGACATGGAAGCATTCCACATGGCCTAACCACTGTCGACAAATAGCATACGACTCGGATTCATCGAACACATCCCTCATGGATAAAACAGTTTGGCTACCAATCGTAAACCATTACCGATGCCTAGGCTACATCGTAGCCCCAATCACACTCCAAACAAATAGCATTCACATGTGATAATTCAAGACAGCATGTGACATCCAAATCTAAACATAAATCTCATCTGAGCATTTCAACAAACACATACTACACATGTTATCATACATAGGCATTTCATCTGTAAATCACATGGTAATAAGATAGGTTACATAAGGGAAACTATTATGTATAAGGGAGTTGAGAATCCTATCTCAACACCCTCATCAAGTACATTACATCAAGCATCTAATCATTCAAGCATTTTATCAAACACCTAGACTACACATGTTACATATATTAGTTATAACATATATTATAGCAAAACCTTTCCCAAGGAGTTGCCACACATACAACAATCATATATTTGAATCAATAATAATGGCAAGCACAAATCATAATTCTATATTCATTCAAACATTTCAACAAACACTTGGAATGCATTAAAATTAACATATATATATATATATATATAATATATGGAAAACATCGCATCTAAGCATATGTGATAGCAATCAAGTCAGTCATAAATCATTAACAGACATTGAAAGCCTTGAAAACCATAACCTAAATTCTTATAGTTTGCACATTTTGCCAGTAGGCCCGTAACGAACTCAGTTTAAACACTAAGTATTTATCTATGGCATAACGACAACCTATAGCACGAAATAGGTTAGCTATTCCACCATCTTCTCTATTTGAATCCTTAAACAGGTTAGGATTAGGATTTCTTACCCAAGAACAGGATCGGAATCGTCGGTATGGCAATACAGAAGCAGTGGTTAAACACGTGGAGTGGTGGGATTGAATCCCAACAACAATCGCCAACTCTCTCTCTCTCTTCACCTCACCTTCTTCTTCTCTTTTCTCTCTTCTCTCTCCTGGGGTTTTTAGAATTTGTATGGCAAGGGAGAGAGAGGGTTTAAGGCCCTTATATAGGCCTAAGACTAATGTAAATGGCCCCAGGGCCATGGTATACTTAGGTTATAGCTAAGGAGTGGCCATTTCGGTCCAACGGAGCACATCTAGAGGCTCCTTTTTCTACATGCAGTCGGAAGTAAGCTCCTTGACATTGGATCTATGCCAAGCTAAGATCTCAGTATGATCGGATTAGAGGATCGGTCGTGGGGGACCAGTTTCAGTTCAACGGTCATCAACACTTGATTAGGGCCATAAATACCCTAACATGTGTTGGACATTTTTCCTGATCCGAGAGTGTAATTGGGTCATATTTTGATGCTCTGAATCCTTAGATTTGGTGTACAAGTGAACGACTCAATTCACTTAAGTTTCAGTTCATTTCCTAAAGATATTCGCGTTTCTCACATACTTCACTTCGGGCGCAAGTTATGCATTTCTGGATACCTTTAGGACTTGATTTTCGAGATGGTTGTCAAGTCCAGCAAGGCGGTCATAATCGTATAGTGTTGGGATAATTGAACTTTCGACATGCGGTCCAGGTCCAATACGGAGTTTCGTGCTGTTCCCGAGAGCAATTGGGTTTTGAGATGGATCCTAGGTTTTTAGGTAATCTAACGTTAACGAGTATTCTAGTTTTGGGTCTTGCAGTTCATATTTAAAGTGGTTAAAGCTAATTTCATAGATAATCTAGCTTAGCACTTAGTTAATTCTTGACTAATTTCTAAAGGATTTAGTCCTTAATGATTTTTGCCTGAGGTGGTACTCAGTTCTTTGTATGAATTTTTTCGAGATGTTACATAAGGACATTTTGTGGAGAGCTTAACGTCATGGCAGGCAATCATAGAGCATTGATCCATCTATTTCAGAAGTTCCTAAAAGGCGATGCATTAGATTGGTACATGTCATTAAACTACCATCGAATCAAAAACTTGGGAACAACTTTCCCAAATATTCATTGATCGTTTCTCATACAATCTTAATGTAGTGCCCAAAATAATGGATCTTGCTGCCTTAAGGCAAAGGGATGATGAGTCACTGTCAGCTTACATTGGATGGTGGCAGGCCATGGCCTCCAAAATAAAGACATTAATCGACGACGATGACCAAATATCCATGATTGTCCACTCAGCAAACTCGAGTATATCTGGATACCTTATCTCGCATCCATATGCCAACTTTACTCAACTCATTCGCACAGTGAAATAAGTCGAAGCCGGAATAAAGGCCGAGACGATCTCCCTTTGGTGGACTCATTAAACCTCCCCGATACAACCAATAATGGAAGGCAGGCCCACTGAATGTGAGAACGGTAACGGAAGTGTTCCTGTTCCCCATCCAATGGAAGAAGACGATGTTGTCACCTTTATTGTAGTCGCATCATTTGCCCCTTAGTAGGAAAAACTGTTACAACCGCATCAACAACCAAGATGGAACCTGCAGTACCACAATCAAGGTTAGTAATATGGGCATGGTTCGGGCGCCTAGGCAGTTCACACCAATAGATCGAACTTACAGTGAAATGTTAACCACGCTAGTTCAAGAGCAACTTCTCACCTCACTGCTGCGTTGGCTCCCACCAAATCCTTTACCACCAACATATCATGAAAATGATTACTATGCGTACTATCAAACTAGGGGTCATACAATGGATTGTTGTTTCACCTTAAAACACGAAATCCAAAATTTGATCGACCAAGGAAAATTTTCCATTGTAACTCTTGACATAACTAAGGACAATATACTCCAGGATCCCCTAACACAGCATCAAGCGGGTGCCAGTACATCGGGCACACATACCATCGATATCAAGGAGGAATCTCCTCTCCATCTGGTCCAATTTGTCCATACCATTGACTTTCGTTCAGAGTTCGAACCTCTCATCCTGCAAGGAGCACCCCTAAACAACCCAATCTCAGAGCCCACACCCAACCAATATACTCTCGTAGCCCCTCACCCTACCAGGGGCATCCCTGACCTGTCCAATCTCGATGCCCCTAAATATACAAGGGGCATTTCCGGTCAATCCAAACTTTGCACCACCAATCAATCAAGGGGACAACCTCTCCGCTCCAGTAATCAATCAAGGGCATACCCTGCCTGTTGTAGTATCAATCAATCAAGGGGACAACCTCCCCACTCTACCAACCAACCAGGGGCACACCCTGCTTGTCTCGGCTTTAATCAACTAGGGGCACACCCTGCCCATCACAGCTTCAACCAACTAGGGGTACACCCTGCCTGTCTCAGCTTCAATCAACCAGGATCCTGCTTGTCTCAGCTTCAACCAACCAGGGGCACACCCTACCTATATCAGCTTCAACCAACTAGGGGCACACCCTACATGTCTTAGCTTCAACCAACTAGGGGCACACCCTGCATGTCTTAGCTTCAACCAAACAGGGGCACACCATATCCTGGTGATTGCATCATGGCTCGAGGGTGGTGCCAGGGCATTCAGGTGGCTTGACAGTGGCTCGACAATGGCTTGCCTGCAGCTCGATAGGGGTTTTATGACAACCAAGCATGTGGTGCCATGGTAGCCTACCTGCAAGCAAACCATGGCCCAACAACAATGTCATGGCAGACCGCCCGTGGCCTTGTGGCAGATTGTTGGCGGCACACAGAGTTAACGACTTCACTTCTATAAATATCTCTTAAGGTTCATTATTTAATTCATTTAGAAAATCATCTTTGAGAACTTTTTACTCCTCTCCTCCCAACTCTCCTCTCATTTTCTTTCTCCACGATCGCTCCCAAATAGGGAAGGAGAGACGCCTTCTCACTCACATAGACAGTGAGCTAGGACGATGACCGTGCATGCTGCTATGATTGTGCCTGTCGCCCATCTCTCAATGGAGCACAGATCTAGGCTCGCCTATCCAAGTAGGCATCATCAGCAGTGCTCTCGCATGTGCTTACTCTCGAGCTACCCAATACAATATCCAATGTTTGCTGAACTACACACATAGGCAACGCCACTCGTTGACCTTATTATCATATTTCACAAACGAAGCCCTAGTCTGTCACACGGACACAAATACAAGCTACTCACCTATATGAACCCAATTGCGTGCTCTATGTTGGCCTAGACACAACCTGGAGGTCTCTATCTCATGCACGACAATTTGTTATGCCATTACGCTACCCATCTCATATCCGGCACAGCTCTATGTTGTTCGTCTCATACCCGGACTACGTCATACACCTGTCATACACCAATCTCAGTCAGCCATGCATTCAATACCTGATATTGGCTGGTCATAAGGGGAAATTATATGAGTGCACTCCACTCACTCAGATCACAGTCCCACTCTCTTGTGCTCTTGGGAGACCCGAAGTTCGTTGTCAAGACGTCGCCCAACAAGTGATCTGGATACATCTAATACGAATGATCAACAGTCAAGGTATGTGCATTGTATGTATTACTTTGCTTTCATTTGTCTCAGAGGAACAATGCTTGTACTCCTGATCTCCTTCATTTTAGTGGAAGCTTTGTATTGCGTGTTAGCGTATTACCAAACCACGTAGATCTGTGTATTGTGGACTGTAATTTGATGCTCTTCTTTATTGGTCTTTTAGCTTGTATCAGATATGGAGACTATCCTCAAGTGCTTGTCCTCATATTAGCTGACACCCTCAGAGTCCTTATATGGTCCTGACCCTTCTTGACTGTACTTTATACAACTCCATCTGATACAAACTCATATCCCTTTTATATATATGGATTACTTCAGTTCATAGCATTTGTCTATTTATTTATGTTGTATTAAATTCTATTGAGCTTTGCCTTACAATTATGGGTATTACCTTATGAAATGTAATTAAGAACCTATGCCAAATCATAGCCTGGAATGTATATTTGAACCCATATTAATAAAAGCCTCTTTAAAGGGGCATACTTTCTTTTTTATATGTGTATTTTGCTTATGCTTGATGAATATTGCTTTTAATGAAAACATCCCTGCTATGATTAAATTCCCTGAAAACCTGTGTTAACAATAGGTACTCGAAACCTAATCAAATTCAGGTTTGGGTCATCAAAAGATGGTACCTGAACCTGATGCGAGTCCTGATAGGACTCTAGCATGCCCCCTTGACAATTTTACTCCAATTGAATTATCTTCTTCATAAAATATGTTACCCTTTTCTAGATTTGGACTACCGGAAAATACATGCACCTGGAGTCTACTGGTTTGAACAATTAAAAATATTCAATAGAAGTGATTGTTGAAGTAGAGCCTACTCATGATGTCCCCCCATATTAGTGAAAGGTGGGTCGAACCTGCAAGTTTTGCTTGATCAGTTTATCAAAAAGCATATGATACTTGCATTTGGAGTGTTTTAGGATGAGAGAATGTGCAGCTCTTTGATTCTACAAGGGGGGACCATGGTTCATGATTAAGATCCATGATTTTGGTCAGTTATGATTTTACCACGCTCCAGATATCTTCAGTATGGGACAATAACTCCTCAATATGAGGCCTATGAGTAGACAGTAATAAAAAAGAATAGAGCTAGGGACAATAGCTGAATGTTGCATTGATAGAATTTTCTAATCTAGGCAAATTTTAGCACATGTTTCATCTGCCGTGAGGCCCATGAGATCCATGTCCTCGAAAACAGAATCATGCTTCTTGTTTGTTCAAAGAAGTGCATAAGGAAACTATGATATAATTACAATGGAATCGAGGTTAGATTAAAAGTAATAAGTAGACAGTTATTTGGGTCTCTTCTTTTCTAAAAATGCATATGAAAATTGTTGTTCTTGATCTTGTTAAGCATGATCACATTTCTTTCAATTTTCAGTTCATTACAACACACCCAAATGATGTCTACGAACAAAGTGTCTGTAGATTTGGGGGCGACTTCATTTGGGAATCAAATAAGGTTTATTATAAAGAAGGCACAAACCGTATTGTTCATGTCGATTGAGGATCAATTACCTCAAACTTTTATCGAAAGTGTGCGAGATTGCAAGTTGACCGACGTTATTAGCATCAAGTACAAATATCCTGGTCAAGATTTGGATTCACTTGTGTAGATTGAGAATGATGACGACATATCCAATATGATGGAAGCATTTCTTTGTGGCAGTGACCCTATTCGTCTCTTTGTTTTTGCTGCCCAAAACCTTTCAATCCCCATTCCGATTCCCAGGTACTTCAATAAAAAATTGTTTATGTTCTTAGTTATATAGTTCACTAATTATTTCTTACTGCCTTTTTTTGTTTAGTAATCTGATGCAGAATGCCAATAATGGAAATGATGAAGTATTGTTATGGGATTTACATGGAAGAAATGGAACACGTGCACATTCCTCACATAATACTAATGCCAATAACAATAATGTTTCAAATGTGCCCAATGACTTGCTTGAAATGGACTGCTTGTTGATGGATAATCAAGAATTACCTTGCGGGTTGGTTGATAGTTGTGTTAATGATATGTCGAGAACGATCCCAGTTTTAAAAGAAGGCCAAGAATTTGAAGATGCAAATGCTTTCCTCAATACCTTAAGGGAGTACGCAATATGTTTGAATTTCAAATACAAGCGAACCAGGTCTAGCACGTTCTATTATAAGGCGAAATGCATTAAAGACAGTTGCTCATGGCACATATATGCATATAAGCTTGTTGGCAAGCTGACATTCAAGATAAAATCCTTGAAGGGAAACCATTCTTGTATTGCTGCATATGAATCAACAATGTCAAATAAAAGAAAGCATTGACAAGCCAGCTGTAGGATATGGATTGCTGGTTTGGTCAAGGATAGGCTCCAGAAAAACTTATCTTGTACATCTAAAGATATTGTCAATGAGATTAGCCAAAAATATGGGATCAATGTAAGTTATGATAAAGCTTGGAGGGGTAAAGAATTGGCACTAAATGAGATGGACTCTAAACTAATTGTTCTAGGTCTTTGTAAGAAAATTGAGATGGCAAATCCTGGAAGCACAGCAGAGCTTAGCAGGTCATCAGACAACTCCTTGCACTACAAGAAAGTAGGCCATTACCGACTCTTTTTTTGTCGATGACCAATACGAACTGCGGGCAAAGGTAAGAATCACTGGGCTTCGTGTGGCTTGCTGGCGATAGGAGGAAATGGGCGCCACTGAAAGTGTGGTGTCAGGGGAACTCTTTGCACTAATTAAAAGCAGCCGCTAGAAAATGCTAAAAGAAATGAGCGTTCGTTTCTTATATTGTCTCTCTACTAGCGCCCTCCACCCCCATTCCCTCTCTCTCTCACTCCCAGCGCCGTCTGCCCTCTCTCTCTCTCTCTCTCTCTCTCTCTCTCTCTCTCTCTCTCTCTCTCTCTCGGCGCCCTCTTCCCCTATTCCCTTTCCCTTCCTCTCTCTCTATAACTTGGAGCAGATCTAGTTTGGATTTCCTTTAGCCTTTCCCCCTTCACTCATTTTTAGGGTTTTGAATATGGCTTGGAGCAAATCTGGTTGAGGTCGAAGCATTTGGTGGAGGGTTTCTTGTAGAAATTGCATATTGTGAGAGAAGTCCTGTTTTTGGATTTTTTTTAGGCGTTTGGAGTTTTAGATCTGATTGGCATTAAATTGAAAATTCTAGACGTGCTGAAGAAAATGGAATAGGAGTTTGATTTCCAGATGTGCAGGGGCCTAATTTTATCATGTGAGGTGGGTTTTTTCAAAGGGGTTTTGAAGATTCTCGAGAAGGACGAGCATAATTCTATGGGGTGGGACTGGAAGAGGTTTTTAAGATATTTTTTGAAGTGAGTTTTGATCCTTGCAAGGAAGTGACAGGATCTCTCCATGGTTTCATGATCCCATTGCAGAAGACTAGGGTTTTGGGGTGGGTTTGGAGCAAGGCCATTTGGTTTTTTATCCACCCCTCTCTCTCTCTCTCTCTCTCTCTCTCTCTCTCTCTCTCTCTCTCTCTCTCTCTCTCTCTCTCTCTCTGAAATCTCACCGACTTCTCCTAAATTCCCATTTGACTTCATTTTTTAGTGCTTTCACAATTCATTATTGATGCTCAAAGATCGGTTGGATGGTTCCATGATGAGTCTAACTTGGGACTCACTGACGATTCCAACTACTCCAAACCCCGACCGCAACTTACTGTCGTAGAATTTTTTGGTGTTTGATATGTGAGAAGTGTTTGGTGTGAGTTCAATTGTAGCCAGAGGTACCTCAGTAATATGCTTTGGATTTATTATAGGCAATTTGGATGACCTGCCGGTGAGCACAAACTCACACATGACATGGCAGGGTACCACATGGGAGGCATAATCTCTAATTAATATTAAAATATTGTTGCTTTATGGCCATGAAGTCCGTTACAACCATAAAAACTAAAAACCCCATTGTGGAATACCTCCTGTATTTCATGCATGCTAACTGTTTGATGAAATGGCTCAACAAGCAATGTTTTGGTGGTTAAAACTGTTTGTCATGTCATAGATTAGATGACCCAGTCCAAAATCTCCCTGATCAGATGATTTTAGCTATTTAGCAGTGGAATGTTTCTCGTGAACTTGAATGGGCACAGTTTGAACTGCAGGGGATGCAAATGGAAGTTGCCTAAAGTGGGAAAGAAGACTGCTATAATAAAGTCATTTGGCTTCCTAGTTGTTGCTTGCATATATAATAATAAGGGCTTCACAATCTAACTAATTTATCTGTTTTGTAACGAGGTTTCCTGAAGCTAATGGTGAAAACAACATGTAATGTTTGGAGTCATCAAACTAAATATACCAAGAGCCATGCCAAATACTATTTTAGGAATGGCTTTCAATACAATTTGTACTACAAATTTTTGATATGTTCATCTAATGAATTGATAATCTGAGGGAGCAATCATATATGTGCCTCCTAAAATAAAATCTTGGTTTGTTATTGGATCACAGGTTTTCCAGGCTATCTTTAAGCCTCTCATTGTGGTTAAGGCTCTGTTTGGTAGCGGGACTAAAAGTAAATTGTTGCAGGAACGTTTCCTGCCAGGCTCTGTTATTCGCCTTTTCCCATGGGAATTGTAATTTTGAATATGGGAATTCTAATTTTGAATGAGTTCATAAATCGTGGAATTTAAGAGCATTATAGTTTGAACACAAAATGACCAAAGAAAAGATGGAAAAGGTTTAATCATTATAATTTCAACACTAATAATTGCTCTGAGGGAGCAATTTTTCCTTTTGGGCAATGCTCATGTGTCTTCTTGTTTGTAGTTTTTGGTGCTATCTCAATGCCTCTTTAATGAAGCTTGTTGTTATGTTTCAAAAAAAAAAAAAAAGGATGGAAAACGTTTAATAATTGCTCTTGAAAGGCCATGTTCCTACTGTAATTTAGTTTTAGCTCTACCAAGCATTGCCTAAAATAAAAGTCATTGTGGGCTTCTATCCTTCAATCCTTCAGCTCATGGGAGTGAATTTGGTGGTTCTATGCTTGTCATGAGCAGTGGGTTTTAACTGGGTTTACTGGTTCCTCTGGTTTTTGTTTTTTATCATGCTTCTTCACTGTTACTTCTGTATGTAATAAGTGATGAAATTTGGACAAAATTCTCATCATTTGATATGTAACCGAAGTTGAATTTTGGAAGTATTGCATTTATGTAGAGCAATAGATGACTATTCCCAGGGATCTTTTAGGGTTATATTCCTTTTTCCTTCTCATTGCATCTATCAGTTGGCATTGATGTTTTGGAGTTGAACCTTTCTGATTGTCTTGCATTAGAGTGGATCTGATACTTGATGCGGTAGGAAAGTCCATAATAATGATATAAATGATTGAGTGATTGAACTGATATTTGGAATAAAATGTCTCCATTCCATGCTAAGGCTTCCTTATCAAAGGCCAGCTGTAAAAATACAGAATATTGTTACTGTATCAGTATCTTATGCACAATTTTTTTTATCATTCTTTGCAGTGCAGTTTGAATGGGATAGCTATCCAAATTAGAACTTTTTTGAATTTTTGCTCATTGTACTATTCCATTATCCATTTATTTCTAATCTCCTCCTCTATGAACTTGTGTACATCTGATGTAACCAGACCGTCCAGTGTCTATAGACTGCTTATTGTGAAAATTAATTTCTGCAGTTCCTTTTCCATTGGATCAGCTCTTCTTCTTTTTTTTTTTCTGAAAGCTCCAGTGGATCAACTCTTTTTTTTTTCCTGAAAGATCCAATGGATCAACTCATTCTCTTCCTTTTTATTAAAACTGTGACTTTTTCCTTCTCACTATTGAAACTGGATGTCGTATCTGGGAAACTCTGAAGTTTGTTATATCGTGACTGATGTAACTAGCCAAAAAAAAGCACTACTGATTTAGTTATAATATAGTAGAAGGTTCTATACACATGATCTTGACTTTTCTTGTTTGTGAACTGTCATTATTTTACATTACTTTCATTTCATTGGTGTCATGTTCAAGTGTCAAGGCAATTTTATATGCTCCAAAGATGAGATGCATCAGGTTTTCTGTTTGTTACTGTTATTAGGTGGGAAGGCGAAAATCAGCCTGCAAATGAGAAGGGTAAGCTATGTTGCACGGAAAGCCCCAAGTTTTAGTGGTCCACTAATGCTTTCAAACCGAGCTTCTGCAAACAGTTTATCCTTTTGACTGTGAGGGCACAACATGCCTTATCTACTTAAAGTGCTTCTTGTTCTTGTTCTTGTGTAGGAACTTGTTCTTGTTCTTGTTCTTGTGTTTGTTGAGGGCCCAACATGCCTTATCTACTTAACGCTTATTGGTGTTTGTAGGAACTTTCTTCATAACATGTCATTTGCCACTAACATGTGGGTGGAAGCACTATTGGTTGTGGATGCTTTTACTCAATTTTCTATTATTCATTGTAATACAATCATGCCTCAATGTTCGAATGACAAAGCCCAATCTTCTAGATTCTTTTGATTTTCTTTAGCGGCTTTGTAGTTATGGGATTGATTTCTCGTCTTTGTCTATTTTCATTCTTAATAATTTAACGTTTTCTTTTAAAAGAAATGCATTAAATTATGAAGCTAACCTATTGATCCGCATTCCTGGCAATCTACAGGAGCTGGAAAGGGAGGGGACTACTAGGTCAGATTTGGAAAGTGCTGCCCATGTTGAGTTATTAGACATCAAAACAGAGATTTTTGCCTTCATTTCTTAGGTAATGTGATGAAGAAATTTGGAAAGGGATTAGTTTCATTTAGTTCTGAAAAACTTGAACTATCAGTAAAGAAAAATTCAGATCATACAAGCCTTTTGAAGACACGACCTTTGATGTGCATTAGCTCTTCCATCACCATACTTATCGTGTTAAGCTGTCAATTGAGCCCTTCCTTTTTGATCTTTCTATTCTATGTTATTCAATTCCCTGGGCACTTAAATGGCTCTCATGACAGTTATATTCTTTTGAGAAGCTTATGAGACATTCTTTTACGGTAACCTCTCACTCTCCTTATTGCAGTAACCAGCGTCTTACACTAGCATGTGTTTGATGCTTCATTACAGTTTCTTTTTTCATAATAAAAGTCTCTGTCATAGCGTTTGGTTGCATCAAATGGCCAAAGGTGCATTTGGTTGTATCAGTGATTGACTTGATCCTTACAATCATGGTAGTAAGTGTTTGTTGTGATCAGCTAACATCTGATCATATATATCCTCGACGGGAGTGTTGATTTTGCAAGAATCTATAAGGGCAGGTCTAGCAACCAGCAGAATGGAAGAACTTTCTGCATAAGTTTTATTATGCTATATTTCCATGAAGGTTTCTTGTTGGATGTGTATATTAACGTTCTTTTTGATAAGTATAATGTCTATGAACAGATCCACTTTACTGTATTTTTTTGATAAGGAAGACCAGTTTACATCGAGAGACTTGGTAAAGCTGAACCAAACAAGCTTATGCACATTACTAGAATACACAACTACGTAAGGTATCATGTACATGAGTATGAGAGGGTCTTCCTATATGAAAGTTCATTACTATGAGGACGTATCTAATAAGATGAAGGTTCATTACTTCACCTTACCATTTTCATATTCATTTCAGTTCTAATATGGCATAATTTTTGTTCTTAATATGGCAATATGCTTTCGACGAAGCGGTCCTCAAGAACATTGATGCTTGCAAGCAGCTCTCCACCATCACCCGAACTTCACTCGGACCGAACGGTAACGGCTCCGCCTACTGAAGTTTCTTCGCCCTGAAAATATTCATAATTTTCGATGCTTCTTAGTAGACTTTCTTATTCATTTCCCATTTTTGTGTTATTTTGGAATTGTTAATAATGACCAGGATTTCTGTTAACTATTCGGTAATGTCAATTAGTGGGTGATTGTTATGTTCTACTGTTTAAGATTACTATGGTTTTCTTTTGATCCCTCTCTCTTTCATCTCTAGTGTACACGTGGCACATATTGAGGGCGATTGGGACCATTAATCAAGTAGTCAGCCGCAAAAATGAACTGTATAAATAAAAAATTCACACATTGGTCTAATTCTAATAGGCTAGAGTTGCACCTGTTATTTTCTTTTTAATAAGCCACAGTATATCCACATGGCGGCCTATCATCTTGACAAACCATGTGGCACATATACAGTGGAGATGAGTTGATGAGAAAGGCAAAATCTTGCTAATGGTGGATCATGTCTTCATAAATAGCTTGCCACTCATTGGATCATAAATCCAACTGATTAAAAAAATGCCTGTTCACTTTTCTTTCTTGGATTTCTATTGTTCTACTTTCGTCATTTTTAATTTACTCTCAATCTTAAAAATTCAATTCTTTTGATTTTTATTTATTTATTTATTTTTATTAACAATGGCTTGACTGCTGAGATAAGAAGAAAGAGTAGAATCTTAGTGAGTGAAATGTGAAGGATGGTAAAAACTACAATTCATCAAACTTGCAAGGAGTTTTGTGCATATAGGTCCTATGTTTTGGGGATAATGACCATTGATTTGAAGGAGCCCATAATGGATGTTAGTGCTTAAAAACTTCCCAGATCAGATGATTCTAACCCTTGAATCAGTAGCCTACAAATAAATTGCTAGGGATAACAATGGTACAAAATAAAATCCATGGATGAGCTGGATGGGATTGTCTAATATGTAAAATCGTCTAATATGTAAAATCTGAGGGTCATTATCTATCCACGGTAGGTCCATCTTATCAACTATCTGGATCACCAAAACTTTGTTCCCAATTGTATAAAATAGATGCATCAGGACACTATTCATCATCTGATCCACCACGTCCTTATAATTCTTCACAAGTATAACCACCCCAATTGTATAGGTTTGGATTCTAGAAACTAAGTTTGAAAATCTTGGATGGTTTTAAATCATATATATAGCAGCATGACCTATGTTGCCTTGAAAGTGTAATCCCCTGGCTTGTTCAGACCTGCACCATTCTAACTGAATATGCTCTTTCCCTATTGTTAGATTTTGAAATACTAGTAGGGTTTTGGTATAAATGAGATATTCTGGTTCTCACAATCTGATTCTTGTCAGCTTGAAGAGATGGATTTCCTTAGTGTTCTTCAAATGATTCCTTCATGTTTTCAACTAGCAATGACATGTAGGTATTAGCTCGAGGAAAAGCAATTTTAAATTATGCTCTTCTATTAAAAATGTGATCATTTAATTACTTATGCAATTCATTACTCATCCATTGCCATCTTTAAAAAATTTTGAGGGCCACAAAAGTTTTGGATCAAGCTGCTATTTGTGTTTTCTATATGAAAATGCCATTTTGTAAATGGGAGATGGATGTGCAGATGGTGGCATGGGAGTCCATTTCCTTTACGTGGTTTCTCTTCTCACTTCCTATTTGGATTTTGCAAAGTACTAATGATGTACATGTTACTTATATAAGGCATTATATTGAATGGACAGTCAAATTTTGGTGTAAATATTTTTATAAGACAACTATTAACTCGGCTGAGTTTTCATGGCCTAGTGGATTGGCCAAGTCAATGAAAAACTTGGCCTATATTTGTATAGGACTGATGCATAGTATGAATCAGCGGACCAATTTCTTTTAAAGCTGGAAATAGTTGTCCTTTTCTGTTCCTTTGTTTCCTCAATAGATTTAGGTGATAGACTTGCTAGCTGGAAATGATGATCCCAGTAGAGAAGGTTGATGGTTGTTCTCCTGTTCTACTTTGATAACATTCTCATTGCCTTCATTATCTTGATTGTTGATTGCCAGATTGAGCTTACAAAAATGTTGTTGGTAGAGGGACAAAGTCATCTTTTTGTACATTGGCCTAAACAAGGTGTTGATGATGAAGAAAAGAAAACTTTCTTTGATCAGGTTCATTTTCATGGAACTTTTTTTTTTTTGTTATTATTATTTTGGTTCTCACGAGTACAAGAACCTTGTATTCCATGCATTCTCAGTATATTTTTACAACTGAGCTAATGTATCCTGGAAATATTAAATGGTCTTTGTTGATTTCCAAGTCCAAGCAGCAAAAGTTTAACATTGGTTTCAACTTTTAACCTTCCATTTTCCTCACTCAAACATTTATTTTTCTTATAATTATGATTATTTTGAAATTTATCTTTGGAAGCCTTGATGACCACAAATTTCTGGTAGAAGACCAAACTGATTTTGATGGGTTTCTGGAAACCTACATTGCTTTGTACCTATCAGCAAGATTGTTAATACTCTTCACATATCTGCTTATTGATGTCAAGTAGCTCTTTTCTATAGGTAACTCAGCTTAAGTCAAGCGATCTAGGTGGTTTGGCATCATATATTTGAAATGCTAGGAATCTATTAGCAGATTCAAAAGCAGGGAAAAATCCATTTAATGGCTTTACTCCTTCGGTAAGTGAATCCATTAAATTTGTTTTGCAATCTGTGTTTCTTGTACATTTCTGCCAGAAATTTGTCTTCAATTTCACTTGTTAAAAAAAAAATTTGAGAAAGATTTGCTCTATGGCTACAGTCGCACTGTGAGGAACTCATATTTAGCTACGGATTTTATCCACAACTTTTGACCACTTTTCTAGTCGTGTAGTACAAGCTGACGATTTAGCGGCGTCCAGCACAATTGTCAATAAAGGTCCTGGCTGTTGGTAAAGCCTTTACCGACTGAGGCTTTACCGGCTGTTAGCTAACCGCAGGTAAATGTTTTACCGGCGGTTTTCTTGGCCTTTGCCGGCGGTTTTGACCGCCGGTAAATGAATGTTTTCTTGTAGTGTTGAGACTTTTTGTTGCATATATGGCTACGGTACATGGTTTCAAGCAAGCATGCCAACCTATTGTGTTTCTTGAATGTACAGAAATGGAAGGAAAACACGGAGGTGCTATGCTCTTTGCCTTTGCTACTGATGCAGAACATGATTGATTCCCGATCTCATGTGCATTTGTTGAATCAGAGAAAGTAGTGAGTTGGAAATGGTTTTGTGATGAATTGGCTTAAGTCCTGGGATGCATACCTAAATTAACATTTATATCAAATAGAGAGGATGGGATTTTTGAAGTGGTTCATGATATCTTTCCATATGCATGTCATCAATACCGTTGGTGGTTGCTGGTTGAAGAAATTGTGAGGAAGTACAAAATTAGGGATTTGCGGTTGCTTTTTGAGGATGCAACTTATGCAACAGATCATTCTGAATTCGATGCTTGTTTGCATGAAATTCATGATAAATCTATAGAATCATGGAATTTTTTGAAGGATATTAATCCTCAGCACTGGGGTCTGAATTGTGTTTCCGATATTTATCATGTCACCATGATGTCCGCTTGGGGTCTGAATTGCATCGACCTGCCTATCACTCATGCTTGTATGATGGATACATTTAGAAAAAGGTGTTAATGGAGTTCAAAGTGGGGGACATTCTTCGTTCCCAGTGCTCAAGAGGTTATTTCTATAGTAGAGAGACTGGGAGAACCTGTTTGTGTTACCTTGTGCAGCAGAGTTTGTAGTTAGTAAGCACATTTCAGATGCAAAGAAGGTGGATCTTGAACCACGAACATACTCATGTCATTACTGGCAAAAGTTTGGGTTCCCTTGCCATCATGCCATTGCGGCTATCCGATACAGTGGACGTAACATAACATGCTTTGATGTGCATTACACAATTGCCAAATACCGTGAGACATTCAAAGGGTATTCATTCATTGTCTAACAAAGGGCAAACCTGACTGAAGTAGTACATATTTTGAGGCACAAATAGGATGATGATGATGCTGATGAAAATGATGTCTTACAGCTAATGGACAGAGAGGATGTCACACACAACACAGTGGGCACCTGATGTGGACACAAGCGCATTCAAGGTGTACCAACGAAGAAAGCGTCAACCACAAGTGTCGTCCTTGTGGATAGGCGATTATTGATGAGCTGAAGACTTTTCACATGTGATTGGACATATAGAAGACCCCATTCAGGGAAGACATATGTGAAGGAAGATTGAAAAAAGAAGACCGAGCGCCCAAACTTTCCCGTACTTATGTTATTTGCGCGTTTTTACTTAGTTTTGGGTATTTTAATAATTTTATGTCTTTATTTATTTATTCTAGGGGTATTTTAGTAATTTTATGTCTTTAGTTGCTTATTTAAGTGGGCTAAAGCCCTAAACTCAAATTTTAACTATTGATTAATGAAAAGCAAACCCTTTGGTTGCCTCCTTCCTCTCTTCTCTCTAACGGTGCTTCTTCTCTTCCCTTGATCTTCTTCTTCTAATTTCTTCTTATGCCCCTCCAACTTCTTCAAGGTAATTATTTTCTTCTTTCTATTTTTTAGTTTTGGCTAATTCTTTTTCGATCAAAATCTTGAGAACCGATCTAAATCCTAAACTCCCAAATTCTCAAGTCCTTAATTCGAGAAACTTCGGACTAGTGATCTTCATTGATTGATTAGATGTGATCATGTAAGATCGGGAGGTCTCATCCCTCGCCGAATCCAACCTAAGTAATAATTGAATTCCATATTCCATGGTTGTGATGATGGCCCGCTCCATTGCATGTTTCCTTTATGATTTTCTCAGTTATGATGATTACTGTTAGAATTTTAGATCATTTATTCTTTTTATTTCCGCTGTTTAATTATGTTCATGAGCATGCATCATAATCAGGGCTGTCCTACGTCAAATTTGGTATCAGAGACTAGGCTTGCATGATTTTTTTATCTAGATCGAGTTATCAAATTAGGGTTTTAATTTTTAGGTTTAATTTAGGAAAGTTCCAGATTTAGAAAGTTTTCAATTTTAGAAACTTTCCAATTTTAGAAAGTTCCTAATCTGGAAAATTTTCAGATTTGAGTTGTTTCCTGTTTCAACTTAATTGTGACAGTTCATAGTAGTTTTACATTCATCGCATTCATCTTGAAAGTCATAACACCTAGTAGTCTAGTTGGGTAGATTTTGGTTCAAGTCTTCATTGTATGCCCACGAGAAGTGGTAGAGGTTTCGGACTTCAACCTACCATGAATAACGAGCAATAATCTGAGCAACTTGCTCAATTGATACAAAAGATAACCGCCCTAGAAGCGGGTCAAAAGTTTGAATTTTTCCGCCTTAAGAACCAAATTACCACTACCATGACTAAGGTCGAGCAACTAGAGGCGTCCTAAAAAGAAAACCCCGATGTAGGCGATGATGCATACTCCCAAGTGGGAGGAATCATTGAAGAACGCACTGCCACACGTGGTGGTCGTGAAAGTAGAGATCGTGGTAACGGTCGTGGTGTGGTGCGAGAGGCACGAGCCACATGTGATCATCAAGACCGCTATGATCCAGATGAGCGTGCGATGAAGAGTGTGAGAGTTGAGGCCCCGAGTTTTGATGGGCGCTTGGATTCCAAGGCATTCCTTGACTGGGTTGCTGACATGGACCGCTACTTTGAGTGGCATGGCATGTCGAAAAATCGTCAAATGCGGTTTGCTAAGATGAAGCTTGTGGGTCAAGCCAAGCTCTTCTGGACCAACACCGAGCATAGGATAGAGAGAGTTAGTAGGGCTCCTATCACACATTGGTATGAGATGAAAGAGAAGTTGAAGGAGAAGTACCTTCCTCTCTCATACCGTCAGAAGTTCCTTAACCAATGACAATCCTTACGCCAAGGGTCAATGTCTACCACTGACTACATTGCTAAATTTGAAGAATATGTGATGCGATGTGATATCTAAGAAGACCCTTTAGTAACGCTCTCGCGTTTCAAGACGGGCCTTCGTGCGGATCTTCAGCGCGAGCTTATGACTCGTCCATTAACGGACTTAGATGAAGCATATCAAGTCGTGCAGGAGTTAGACTAATATCTGAAGGCTCCTGTCATTCGTCGTTTTGAGTCCCGAGATTCCATTGCTAGATCTAGTTTCCAGGGAACTAGACCTAATATCGGTAGTCAACCTAGGGCACAGGCGACCATTCCGTCTAAGCCTAGAGAGGACAAGGGTAAAGGGGTTCTTGATGCCGGTCTTAGTAACATGAGCCAAGTGAGGTGCTATGAGTGTGGCAATCTTGGCCACATGTCTAATCAATGTCCTACAAAGAGCCATGGGAGAGCCTTAGTTATAGGCGAGTCCCACGAGGGTGGAGATGACTAGGGTGATTATGAAGTTGAAGAGTATCATCCTGAAGGAGGACTTACTGATGAAGAAGAAGTGGATGGAGAAGCAACGCTTGCAGTAGTCAGACGTGTGCTAGCTCAGTCTAGAAGTAGTGCTGACTGGCGTCGAAGCATTATCTTCTACACTATTGCCAAGTGTGGTGAAAAGAATTGTAAGGTGATAGTGGACAGTGGAAGTTGTCAGAATGTGATTTCCACTAGCACCTTAGATCGCTTAAAACTGAAATCCACACCTCATCCAGACCCATATAAAGTTTCTTGGGTTGACAAGACATCCCTACCTGTCACCTAGCAATGTCTAGTCCCCATCAAGTTTGGGTCATACAAAGAGTCTCTGTGGTGTGATATTTTATCTATGGATGTGGGACATGTTATCCTAGGTAGACCGTGGCTATTCGATAATGATGTCATGATCTTTGGCCGTTCGAATGCATGTACTTTTATGTATAACGGTAAAAAGATCAAACTTAATCCCATGCCACCTGAGAATACACTAGGGAAGAAGAAGGATGAGAAGGCAAGTGAGCCTAGAGAAGTGGGGAAATCCAAACCTAAGTCTTTACATATAATCAGCGCAAGAGAGTTTGAAAAAGAGGCTAAAGAGGATTCTATGGTGTATGCCCTTGTGGCTAGAGAGATTACACCTGAGGTTCCATCAGAGTTGCCCCGTAAGGTGACCTCGGTCTTAAAGGAATACAGTGATGTATTTCCTGAAGAATTACCGAATGAGTTTCTCCTCATAGAACATACCATTGATCTTGTCCCAGGGTCTACTCTACCGAACCTTCCTCACTACAGGATGAACCCTGCAGAGCATGAAGAGTTGAAGAAGCAAGTTGATAAGCTTCTGCAAAAGAGTTTCATCTAAGAGAGTATGAGCCCGTGTGTCGTGCCTGCATTGTTAACGCCAAAGAAAGGCGACACATGGAGCATGTGTGTGGGCAGCCGTGCCATAAATAAAATTACTGTCAAGTATAGGTTCTCTATACTTAGACTTGATGATATGCTTGACATGATGGCCAGGTCCACTATATTCTCTAAGATAGACCTCAAGAGTGGATATCACCAAGTCCGTATACGCCCAGGAGATGAGTGGAAGACGGCGTTTAAGACGAAAGATGGGCTGTATGAGTGATTGGTCATGCCCTTCGGCTTGACTAACACACCCAGTACTTTCATAAGGGTGATGACACAAGCTTTGAGGCCATTCATGAAAAAATTTCTAGTAGTGTACTTTGACGATATTCTTATTTATAGTACCACTAAGGAATCACACCTTGAACATTTAAAGAAGGTCTGTAGTGTCCTTAGGGAGGAAAAGTTGTACGCTAATTTTAAGAAATGTGCATTCATGTTTAGCCAACTTGTGTTCTTAGGATTTATAGTGTCATCTGACGGGATGCGTGCAGACCCTAAAAAGGTCAGGGCCATAGTTGAGTGGCTAGAACCAAGGAACATTCATGAGGTACGAAGCTTTCACGGCCTAGCTACTTTTTATCGTCGGTTCATTAGGAGTTTTAACACGATCATGACTCTCATTACCGAGTGCATGAAAAAGGGAGAGTTCGTGTGATCTAAAGCCGTAGTCAAGGCTTTTAAAGAAATTAAGGGCAAGATGGTGGAAGCTCCT
The DNA here is from genome assembly GCA_037074715.1 of Magnolia kwangsiensis. Taxonomy (NCBI): domain Eukaryota; kingdom Viridiplantae; phylum Streptophyta; class Magnoliopsida; order Magnoliales; family Magnoliaceae; genus Magnolia; species Magnolia kwangsiensis. The sequence continues at coordinate 34,355,036 of CM073582.1, read as the reverse complement.
GTCATGCGTCTACCTGACTTTTATAAAGTCTTTGAAGTAGCGTGTGATGCGTCTGGTGTCGGGATAAGTGGAGTGTTGAGTCAAGAAGGACACCTAGTGGCCTATTTCAGTAAGAAACTGAATGAGGCAAAATAAAAATACTCCACTTACGACAAAGAATTTTATGCGGTAGTGTAATCCCTGAGACATTGGCGACACTATCTCCTACCGCAAGAATTCATTTTATTTTTTGACCGTGAGACTTTGAGATATTTGCACTCTCAAAAGAAACTCAACCCAAGGCATGCCAAGTGGGTAGCATTTCTTCAGGAATATTCGTTTATTTTGAAACACAAGGCCTGGGATGAAAATAAACCAGCGGATGCCTTTAGTAGGAGAGTGGCGTTGCTCAACTCTTTGAGTGTAGAGGTAGTAAGATTTGAGCAACTGAAAGATGAATACCCCATATGTCCTGATTTTGAGGATACTTACGCATCGCTCTCTAGTGACCAGCATATTATGGGTGAATATGTTCTTAAAGACGGCTTTCTTTTCAAGGGAGACAGACTTTGTATTCCGAGTATGACCCTTCGTGAATTCCTCATCTGGGAGCTTCATTTAGGAGGGATAGCTGGCCATTTTGGTAGTGATAAGACAATTGCCCTCGTGAAAGATCGTTTCTATTGGCCAAGTCTCAAGCGAGACGTAGCCAAAGTTTTAGGACAGTGTCGAACATGTCAGCTGACAAAGCAAAGAAAGTAAACTACCGCGCTGTACACGTCATTACCAGTGCCACATGCTCCGTGGCAGGACATTAGTATGGACTTCGTGCTTGGACTTCCCAAGACTATAAAAAAATACGATTCCGTTTTTGTCGTTGTGGACCGTTTTTCTAAAATGGCGCATGTCCTCCCATGTTCGAAGACGTCGGATGCATTCATAGTAATCCTCCACTATGGCACATTAATGCATGGATATGGAAAAGTTACCATTCCTCATTATTATAAAATAAAAAAGAAAAAGGAAAAAAAAAATGTCTTATTCATGAATTCCCAAAACACACTTACTCAAGCTGACATGTAGTGAAGACCGTTTCATTATTATGAAAAACACTTCTATTTATGATTTGATCTCAACATTCAAGGAAAAATTTAATGTCATGGTTTGGGCAGAATTTGGGTGACTTTAAAATAAAATAAAATAAAAAGCTCTTCAAGTCGAGAGAATGATATTTGCATCCATGTAACCTGATGTCGAATGCCATGGGATTCATCATCTTATCCAGTATCCTACATGGATCTACATTGTTGTTGTGCACCAGATAAACGATTGAAGCATGGGTTCAAATTTTGATGAGGTTTGTTCATGAGACAGGCAAGATGAGATTAGTATTCCATAAGCAGAATGAGCAAGAAATATTCAGTATCAGAAACCCCAACAGAACTGTGTTCTGTTCTTATGTCTTGATTACTTGGAAGTCCAAAAGGAATTGGCAGTCTTGCAACCTAACGTTGAAGGATAATATCAAACCAACCATGCCAAAGTGAGCTTTCTTTGTTGCATCAAATGAGAAGATTAGCTTCCCACCCTTCCCCATTTCCTGAAAATAGGAGTAAAGCAAGCAAACAATTCTAGTTAATGTAATGGAACTAGCTTCACAACTATTGATTGCTCCAACCAGTAACAAAAGGCATATACTACACCTATGCATCATGTTTATCAAAATATCCCAAATATCACAAATCATGTAAGATTCCAAACAATTTAGAATTGATCAATCACTGTGAAATGCCAAGTTATTTACCCAAGGCGTACACAATCCATATACTGCATCTATGCATCATCTACATGGCCCAAGTAAATACATTAGTATTTCCATACAAATTGAACCAAATCTAGCATCTCTTAAGTACCTTTCCAGCAGATGAAAATTCTGCACTCTACATACACAGATGCCAAACACAACTTATTCAACCACCCACCCCTGCCAACATTGCCCTGAAATACCAAGGGATTTATATATATCTTGCTACATATGAAGAAATTCAACCAAATACCTTTCCAAACACAATATTCTTGTGTGAGAATCTAAAAATATAGAAGGAAAAAAAAAAGTGGGATCATGTATCCCCTTGTTTTAACTTATGAGAATCTGCAAATACAAAAGGGTAAAAAAAAAGTGGGATCTGCAAATGTCTTGAATGATGTTGATATTTGATAGTGGTGGTGCAACTAAAGTGAATTCAGTATCATTTCATATTTTTAATTCATGTCCATTTAGTTTGCTATGGGTACTAGTTCGGGTACCACCAATGGTTACAAAAGCAGATGCAACAGAGTCTAAAGTACTTGAATCCAAGGCCACACAACCTAATCAATTTCCATACAATGGATCAATCAACTATGAATCTCATTTTATAGATGGACCTGGAAGTTAAAAGAATGTAAGTGCCTATTGTAGTTCTCCACTCCAAGGGTTGAGAAACCTTTGACAGGGAAGTGATCACAGAATCGCCCTTTCTTTGAATAATGAATGCATATTCCACAATGCAATCTGAGAATGAGGAGGTTTTTTAGTTTCTCCAACAATGCATATGAGCACAGATTTACATAGAAGGATTTTAAAGATTGTAAAACAGAGTAAATGATTATATTCACTTCAAAGTATCGATTAAGAAGAAAAATGTAAATGATGATGGGAAAGAAATGTCACCAATTTAGACCACCAAGGAGTTCGAGATCAGAGGTTATAGTGTTGTCACCACCTGAACAAAGCAACATTTTCATAAGAATACTCTTCAGCAAAACTTAAAGCAAGGCTGCTCAAATGGGTTGGTACTACTACCTACGTGACTACGTCGAATCAATTGGCAAAGAAAGCTAAGGAAGAAACAACTCTTCCCCAAGATTTATTCATATACATAAATAACCAATCCATATTCATTACATGTCCAGTTAGAAAGTCCAACATATGATACAACTGGAAAATAAAAACCCACACCTTATTACATCCAGGAACTAGATCTTGGAGAATCTTCATATGCTCGCTGATCTTTTCTCTCCTAGCCTGTTCAATAGACAGATTCAAATCAGGGAGATTTGTTCAATTGGTATGCATCTCATGAGGACCGATATTTTCCTCTCAAATGTTTTTTTTTTTTTTCCTAACACAATTTTACCATCTTTGCCATATTCTACTTTGAAAGGTGCAAAATTCTATAACGATTTCAAGTTCTATAAAATGGAGAGTAAGTTCCGAATTCTCTGTAGCAACTCGGAACTTTCCATGTATGGAAAGTCCAGCCCCTCCTCCCATGATGAATCCATTAAGAATTGAAACCTTGAACCATGTTTCTTAGTTAGTATTGAAGTTTTTTGTATTTTACAAATAAAGAAAAAGAGAACTGGACTTTGCACTCCTAAACATGCAATTTTCAATAAGAGTAACCATGAAGAAAATGCCAAAATTAAAGATTTATTACCTGAATTTTCCTGTATGTTGCCAATATATAATTAAAGACGTATCCATTCCAAGAAAAATTTGCACCAAAACTCCAATGACCTGAAGTGTACAAGTAAATCTATCAAAAGCGGCATAAAAATTGAGGGAAACATCATAAAATGTTTTTTGCTAGGATGAAATTATGTTGATGATGATGATTCACTAGTTCTACTTCTTTGTTACCAAAGCATAAACAAAAATAAAGATAAACAAGATTTTGTTTTCAATTAGATCACTCTCTGTCATTGGATTTCAGGAAACCAATAAATTGCTCCAACTAGCTGACAAGACTCTGAAAACAATGGCAATAGAATTTGCAGAGTGTCAAGTGCGGTCAAAGTGATAAGTTTTTCTTTTCCATCTGTAGAGTTGCTAAATCTTTTAGGTACAACATTTGATTGATCAATACATCCAAGTCAACTATATAGCGAAATTTATACATTTATAATCTACAGGAGTAATCAGTTAATGAGTTGAGAACTTTACCAGGTGTGCATGGACATTCCGTCAACTAAAAAATGCACATTCCCTCAGCTAGAAAATATGAAGAGAAACATTAGAAAATCAAACAATTGCAATCATGAAGAAAGTTACTGATGGTTCTTCCAAAACATATGCAGGAATTGCAAGGCCCAATGAAAGTAAGGAGCGAGGTTCTTCTTCAAAATTTCAGAGTGTTTTTGAATATGATTAACTGTAACATGCTCCAAATAGTATGCGTTCATTTCCTTCCTGCAATGCAAATAATGAACATTATCATTCTAGTAAGAAGTGGAGTAGTATGCTCTAGGAATGGCATTTATGGACTGAAAAAAGGTAATCCTGTGAGGCAGGAGGATAATCCTATTACAACAACAACAAACAAAACAAAAAAAAAAATAAAAAAAAAATCATGTTAAAGCAAAAGATTTGCTGAAAAGGAACCCATTCTTAGGTAAGCATACATTGTGGACTGACAGTCTAAACATGTATTGGAAAAGGAAAAGCTCTTTTATATCCACATGAGTATCAATTCTTAATCATCAAATATTCTAGTAAGAGTAGGAATCCCAAAGCAAAGTATTTTTCTCATGGCCTGAGCCAAACTCAGCCTTAACCACAGAGAAATACAACCAACAAAGTGACAAACAAAAATTAACCAAATGGTTAGCCATGCATATGAGCCAGGAGTATGTAGCATTGCAGAGCTCATAAAGGAGGAAACCAAAGAGCCTAATGCCATTATTATTTTCTTTCTCAAATAGAATACCTATGATTGATCATTGTGGAGGGTCGTGAGAAGATGATTGTGGTAAACAAACTAATATCGGAACCCACACATCCTGACAAGGAGGCTTCGTTTTCTTGCTGAACTCATATTCCTTTTTAAGTTGCACAAATCATGGTTTAATCTATATAACATATATTATAACATTCTTTTGAATCAGTTTCAGAAATCACCATAAGCAACAACAAAGGCCTTGTTTCACATGTCATTCGCATCACCTCTTTGATTGCTTTTTCTCTAAGGCGTTTTGAGTACTTCAATGCCTTAATTATGCATAATCCCAAAATCTTGCAATATTATCATGACAATATCATTAATTATATTTACCTCAATAACATTGCAAAAATTTCAAATAACATTATTTGTCACATGCCATTTGGATCCCAAATTGCCAATGAATGGCACTTGTCCTTTTGTCATATGAGACCTGGTTAGCTCTTAAGAAATTCTTATCATGGATTGCTGGTCCAAACTTAGATATATGTGATGTCACACACCACAATCTGTGCATTGGGAGATGTAGCTATATGATATCTGGCTGGCCAATATCTCAAAATTACAAAATTACAACAAAAAAGTCAAATGCATATGCACTACATTAGTCAGCAGTCAACCTGTTATCTTTTGAAGAAAACTAATGTAGGAAGATATCTACAACAAAAAAGCTCGAATTCATATGCACTACATCAGTAGCAGCAGTAGATAGTAGCATAGATAGTAGCATTTGACTGAAGAACACCATAGATAGTAGCATCAGAGCAACACTTTCCAGTAGGAGAGGCAAATAATGGTCAAGAACCAATCTATGCCCGAGCAACCAAACAAATTGTACTTGTAAATGTGTACCGAATAAAAAATGTGTACTGAATCGCCTTCCATGTTATGCACAGAAATGATTCAGTGAGCAATGCAAACTTCAAAAGTCAACAATAGCTCAGTGAGCACAAATCACACAATTGTTACAGGAGCCAAAATGTGGAAACCTTCACTAAGTCGGATGCAATGCAATTGTGTGAGCATTATATCAAACCTCACCTGAAGCAACTCTATCTCGCTCTGTAATTGTAACATCCCGAAAATCGGGGGGTCGAGCAAAAACCCAACTCCCGAGTTCCAAAATGTTATTTATGCAACATAGATATGTATGATTGAATGTTGTCTGTGATAATGTATTAAACATGAGTGAGATTAAGCCAGAACAGCATATCATACTCCAGAGATAGTTAAATTCACAAGCGGAAGACTGTGATAGTAGGTATAACATATATAAACTGTTGTATGTCTCCAGAGTGTGAACATGTTACCAAGTTATATACATACATGTATACTCCAAAAGTAAACAAAAAGAATATACATGAGTGCTCTGAAAATATAAAATGACAAGTGTCAAGGTATCTAATCAACCTCCCTGCAATCCCGTCAATCAGAACACGCATAAAGGAGGGATCCTCCTCATCATCATCAAGTCCGGCTCCGCCTCACAGACCGCGCCATCATCTGTAATCACAAAAGGGTCTGGTGGGTGTCCAGCAACACCGTCCCGTAACGTGGGAGTGAGTAGCTAACTCAGTGGAATAATAGAGTAGAGATTAGCATGTTATCAAATCAATCATGTGATAATAGTAAAGCAGTAATTCAAACATTCCTAATACTGTTGTTAATGCAATTATGACATGACGTGATGTATGCCCTCACCGACGATCTCCCTCATACGGTACCATCTTACAACCGCGGCATGCAATTGATTCTCAAGTGCTCCACATCTTCTAGGCACATGCAATGGTATGGTGATATGATTTCCGAGTTGTTATTAGTCCGTTCAAATAGCAGGATTGGGAAACTAAGGTACTTCCCTTATATCAATCCCAACACAGATCCTGTCTAGGGTCGTCACTCCTAGTAATCTCATACGAGGTATATTTTGTAGGTCGCTGCAAGGGCTGTCAGGGCTGTTGCACGCACTCGTTGGTCCGCTCCCCCATCACCTTATCAATACAGGACTACTGTACTCTACTACTACTGAAGGGTCGTCGCCTCCCGTAGACTCAGAATACGCTCGCGGTTACTACAAAGGACTCGTCGCCTGATCAGTGTAGGCCGACAGCAAGAATATAGTGTCTCATACCACCATAATCTGCTCACGAGACTAGGTGCTCACTGGTCACTACGGGGAGGTTTGTGGCCCCAACGTAGGCCGACAGCTCGACCACGGTGTCCCATACCGCCATGCCCGGCTCATGAGTCTTCGTGGATCAAGGTACCATGGTTAACAGGGTTTACAATGGTAAGTTCAGTACCCTAGGTTCAAGCAGTTATGACTCATGCAGGGTGAACATACAACGGCCAGTTGGGTTACTTGACGGGCTCGACTAGCGCGATCGCATCTCAAGTTGAACGACATGAAGTGCGTAAAACACTTCGTGTGGCCTAACCACTGCCGCCAACTCCAAAACACGACTCGCGTTCATCGACGCGTCGTTCGTGGCAAATATAAGCCAACCACGAATTCGCTCAGTTACTGACTGCCTGGACTAAGTATAGTCCCAAACACATATGAATCCACATCAGTAATCATGTGAGAGTATTGAAAATGAAATACAACCATGTGAGCATGTTAACACATGTTATATCGTACAACTTAAGTAAATCATCTAACACATGCCTTTCATACATATAGTGAAATTATGCATATTGCCAACATATAGGAAATCATTTCCATCATCATATTAATTGAGAATTCAATCTCAAACTAAATCATAATGAAATCATCAAGCACATGTTATAACATACAAATCAAGTGAATCATCAAGCACATGCATTTCATTCATATAATGAAATCATGCATATAGCTAACATGTAGGAAATCATTTACACCAGCATATTAATTGAGAAATCAATCTCAAATTAATTCATAACACCATTTAATTCAATACATACTAATACAAGCATTTATACAAACACTTACACTAAACACTTAAGTCTACATATAGTATGTCGACTCAAAGTGCGCATTTAAGCGAATCTCTTCGCCAAACTAATTATGCACGTATTCCTAACATTCTAATGCGACAACAAATCATGTCAATCACATCAGTAAAATATGAATAAAATCAGTACTTCTTACAAATGACTAAAATGCCCTAAATCTCATATTCTTCGTCGGTTTACGAAACAGGAAACGGACAGCATGTTGTACATGTCAAACGGCGTTGCCGTCGATAATCTACTATTAAACGACATTGAAAGCTTTGGAAACAGTCAATCAAAGCGTCTAAAATTTGCACCTTGTCTCTTATAAATGTGTCGTTTCGAACGGAGTGTATACGCTTCGTCTACGGCGATAAGAAAACCTAATTTACGAGTTCTATCAGTTTGCATGCTATGGAACGGAACGAATGCCAAATCAGCAACTTCTAGGGCTATTTCTTACCTGAAAATGCGGAGGAATCGCCGGCTAGGTGATTGAAGTATGTTGCTGAAGTACGTGCAATAGGCGGCACAAAGGCAGGAAAATTCTCTCCTACCTTCTCTCACAAACTCTCACCTTTTCTCTCTCCCAATCTAGGAATTTTTGCAAATTCGGATGGGAGAGAGGAGTGAGGGTTTTAACCCCTTTTATAAACTCAAATGTGCCCAAAATAGGCTCAGGTACAATGTATACTTGATGTATATCCAATTCGGGGCTGTTTCGGTCCAAAAATACATTTCTGGAGGTCCCCTGGCCAAATGTGGTCGGACTTAAGCTCATGCATACTGGATCTAGCATACATCAAGTTTTCAGTCCGGCAGGGTTCGCAGATCGCACGTGGCGGTCTAGTTTCAGTTCAGCAGTCACCGCATGTAGATCAGGTCTGCAAGTCTCATGATGTGAAATAGAAATTTTTCCTGATCCGAGGGTGTAATTTGGCTGAATTCTAATGGTCAGAATGCTTAATACTGACACGTCAAGTCGTGTGCCAGATTTGAATTTGAAATTCCAATTCTGTCCCTATTCGCACTCTCTTCAGTCCGGGCTCAATGAAATAGCCTGTGATTATCGGTTGGACTTAATTTTCGAAATGATTGTCAAGTCCAGCTAGGCGGTTCTAACGGTCTAAGATAGCAGGTATCGGACTTTCGACGCGCGGTCTAGATCCAATACAAAATTTCAAAGTGGTCCAGAGAACAAACCTGCTTAGAGTTTGATCCGAGGTTATAGAGTATTATAGAGTCATTGGTTCTACTCGATTTGGGTCTTATAGAACGTATTTAAAGTGATCAGGGACTATTTCCCAGCTACTCTAGCGTTGCGCTAGCTAACTTACGCTTAATTTCCATAGGAATTAATCCTAAGTGGTTTCTTTGGCTATGGAATTGGGTTCTGAGCGATTTTCCAGGTGCTTTAGTTGACCCACTGCCTAAGGACGTGAAATCCCAGATTGGCCAAAATCCGGGGTGTTAGAGTAATAATGTGACCTTATCTTACCTCTCTTGAATGATCTTTTCCATCTTTGCAATGCTCTCAGCCTTGTTTTTCAATTCTCGAGTTCTCTCATCAATCGTTGATTCTTCAAAGAAAAGGGCAAAAGTAAGCAACCCATGAACTAAGAAAATTAAAACCACCTTGCAAGGAAAGAGAGGTATTCTACAATGCCTAGCCAGAGTTGGTGGTGCTTTCAGGCCAGCATTTTGTACAGATGAGGTGGCCCACCTGCCAATGCTCCAGACCATTATCTAGTGGCACAAAGTGGAGATGGAACAAAAGTACACCCATTAACCAATCCCTGCGATGCAATCACTGAACTTCTTCTCTAGAAGCTCGTGATCATTGATGTACATAAATATGCAAAGGTAACTTTTCTGAACCTCCATTCTCTGTATAGTTCTAGCTTCAGATACGAATTTTGATTGGCTAAGGTGGAGAAGGTCAAGAAGACAATTAGAAGGTTAAATTGGAAGCCAAGAAGTTTTTCCATCACATATTAATAACGGTCAAACAATCTTCAAGCTGAATGAATCCATCAAGGTAAGGGAAAGGTAATTTCTTGAGAAAAATGAAGAAGAAAGAGAGAGAGCTGAATGAATCCATCAAGGTTTTTTTTTTAAAAAACCATATATTGTGTACTCCTTTAAGCATACCAATAACGTGCTGCAATTTAGAACACAAGCTCCAAAGACAGCCCCTTACCAACCAAAAAACTATCAAGAACAAGAAACACAAGCTCCAAAGACAGCCCCTTACCAACCAAAAAACTATCAAGAACAAGAACTGTTGGGCAGGTTAAAGATGGAAACTAAAATGTCAAAAACTGAGGGAATTTCTCACAATAACTAAAGTAAAATAGTAGTGAAACATGTTCTTCAATTGAATGCCACTTTTATAACTCATATAGTACAAAATAATTCTATTTACAAAGCTCTCGTATTGTCAAAAGGTTGAAAAATATATTTCACTTTCACCTTCACTTTTCCTTCCTTTGAACCAGTTGCAGTTGCATAATTCCACTGGTATAACAGGAAAGATGTATCAGAATGAGGACAGTACAAATTATTACAGCTTCTGAATAGCGGAAATAAACAAAACATTAAAGGATGAATGTTGGGACCAAACTAGAGGAATTTTGGTTGCATCAGCATTCCATATGGGAAGGGCATACTTTTCAGAGACCCAAAATTGTTCATCTGAAGCCGCTGGACAACTCTAGTTCCAGACATCCAATTGTTGCCCGAAAATGGATGGTTAAGAATAAAATGGAGTCCACAGATCATATGCAATAGAACAAAAACGCCCACCAATATGATGGCTGGGAGTATTCGATAGAGGAAACTTTCATGCCTTCGACCATCCACAATGAACCCATTGAAATGCAGTCTGGATCACTTAAATGTGGCCACCCTACCCATATGGCATGCTGCCCAAATAAAAACCATCTCTGCTTTGGGGTGGCATTATACGATTCTGACAGCATTCTATAATAAGGCATTATACGATTCTGATCCGAAACAGGTAGTGCATTCAGTTCTACAGAACAACAGTACAAATGGCCCATCTCTCAGACATCCAGGCAATTCATACAGACTTGTGCATCATCATGGATATTTCATTCCCTAAAAGTACCAGCAATTGAGCAATCTCAACGGTTGGATTGATTCATACAGATCGACAGTTAGCCAATAGCTGATCAACCAATCATATGACTAACAATTTTTTAAACTGAACCCATGCACTGTGGGACCCAGCAGATAAATGGCCAAGATCAGGGGTTAACTCACTTCTACCGGTATAACACCTCTTAAAGACTTAAAAAACAAAAGCAATATCAGTTTTACTATAAACGGCTCACAATGATTCATTTACCACGCGAATCGGCTTAAATCAGTTCAATCTTCCAATGCAATTGGGGATTTCATAACACAAATACAATCTGATAGTCACAAAGGAATAGTTGAAAATGATGAAAGAGGCCCTATTTTTATTTTTTTTCCTTTTTACCTCGTTAGTGGCGAAATTAGGGCTGGCGGAGCTCCTTTGAGTGCCAGATCTCTGCGTGAAAACGTGTTCGGTTCTCAGGATCCTTTAGATGACAGCTAAATTAGGTTGAAGACGCCCCGCCAAAGCCATTGAAGAAGAAAAGGCAAACCCCTAGAATTTTTCGCTGGAGATAGAAAGGGAGAGAGCTTAGGCCCAAGAAGAAGATGAACCCGCAATCGGAGATGGAACGCTGGGATCTTGAGAGGGAGATTGTGAGAGGGAGAGGGAGAGGGAGAGGGAGATCGAGAGAGGGAGAGGGAGAGTTTAGGGCGTTTTGGCGTCTCGGGCGTTTTGGCGTTAGGAAATGAGGGTTTAGGGTATTTTGGTGCTTTGGTAGTCTGCGGCAGATTACAGTAATGTGACTCTTAGGCCATGTGGGGTCCACTTAGACGGTTTTAATAGAATCCATTCCGTCCATATGTTTCGAAATAAAACAATAAAACACAATAATAACAAATAAGAAGATTCAACACTCAATTGGGACACACCGCAAAACAGTGGAAATAACAACATATACCGTCAAAACAGCAAGGAATTTGAGTACGGTTCATTACCGTTTCAAAATCAAAAACGGCTTAAAGCCATTTCTGAACCAAAATCCCAACCGTTTTAGTATTACGATTTTAGTGTAGTGCTTGCTCAAGTCTTGTGTGGGTTTTTTAGCTCATATTTCAACGAGTAGGGAATCAGATGGAATTTGCAAACCTGCAACCAAACACAATACGAAATGAGATTTTGCTTAAAATAGTGTTTAAGCATCGATTGAACCTTGTGAGGGTATGTTGAAACGGCACTTGGCAGTTTTTCAGTTCAACCACACAAGCACCAAAGGTAGGATGACTGGATCTCTCATTCTAGGAAATTTTGGGTCGCGATCCATATATAGTGTTAATCCTGTTGGACGTAGACCAGTGGGGCCCACTTGTGAGTAATCACTAGTGGATACGATTACTTTCAATTAAATTTTAAATTCAAATATGAATTTAATTTTTAATTGAAGATAGAGATGTGATCGGATTATGTGGCCTTATCTCAATTCCACCCAAACTCTCCTTCCTCTGTTAGGATGTGATCGGCTTATGTGGCCGTATTCCAATCCCATTCAAACTCTCCTTCCTCTGTTATAAAAAGGAGTGCGCTTCTCTCATGTAACGCATCGAATCATACGAAACACGAGAGTATACAGAGAGAAATAGAGTGCATTATAGTCTGTCTATTTTGGCTTGTCCTTGGGACGATCTGATCCATAGATCGCAATCCGGAACCACTATATACCGTAGGATCAGAGATGTGAATAGTTCAATATGCTCCAGTAGTAGATAGGCGGGCCATTGAAACACCATTCTTCTGCTTTGTGAGGGTCTCAAACTTCATGTAGACCGTCAGATCTTGAGGGCTCATCTTCTGCGCTTCCCTACAGTGGTATCAGAGCTATTTAGCGGTGGATCTCCGATCATATTCATCTCAAAAGGTAAGTAGCTCATCCTTTCTTTTAGGATTGGAATCCATGTTTGATTTTAGGTTGTAAGTCAGAAATATTGCTTCTGCATTGATGTTCATCCATATGGCGTGCTTGTTTTTAAGCTTGAGAAGAAAAATAGAATTCAAATATCTAAGGTTCACTTTTGGCCCAATTAATTTGTGGAATGTACATATTCTTAGCCATTAATGCTTAAAATAAAAGTAATCTACTAGCACTCTATTTTTGGATATTTTTTTTAAGCATGTGTAACATCCCGAAAATCGGGGGGTCGAGCAAAAACCCAACTTCCGAGTTTCAAAATGTTATTTATGCAACATAGATATGTATGATTGAATGTTGTCTGTGATAATATATTAAACATGAGTGAGATTAAGCTAAAACATCATATCACGCTCCAGAGACGGTTAAGTTTACAAGCGGAAGACTGTGATAGTATGTATAACATATATAAACTGTTGTATGTCTCCAGAGTGTGAATATGTTACCAGGTTATATACATACATGTATACTCCAAAAGTAAACCAAAAGGATATACATGAGTGTTCTAAAAATATAAAATGACAAGTGTCAAGGTATCTAATCAACCTCCCTGTAATCCCGTCAATCAGAACACGCATAAAGGAGGAATCCTCCTCATCATCATCAAGTCCAGCTCCGCCTCGCAGGCCGCGCCATCATCTGCAATCACAAAAAGGGACTGGTGGGTGTCCGGAAACACCATCCCGTAACGTGGGAGTGAGTGATCAACTCAGTGGGACAAGAGAGTAGAGATTAGCATGTTATCAAATCAATCATGCAATAATAGTAAAGCAGTAAATCAAACAATCCTAATACTGTTGTTAATGCAATATGACATGACATGATGGATGCCCTCACCGACGTTCTCCCTCATACGACACCATCTTTGTCCGCGGCATGCGTGCATCCCGCTCAGTGCTCCACATCTTCCAGGCACATGCAATGTAATGGTGATATGATTGTCGAGTTGTTATTAGTCCATTCAAACAGCAGGATTGGAAAACTAAGGTACTTCCCTTATATCAATCCCAACACAGATCCTGTCTAGGGTCGTCACTCCTAGTAATCTCATACGATGTATATTTTGTAGGTCGCTACAAAGGCTGCCAGGGCTGTTGCTCGCACTCGTTGCACCGCTCCCCCATCACCTTATCAATACAGGCCTACTGTACTCTACTGCTACTGAAGGGTCGTCGCCTCCCGTAGACTTAGAATACGCTTGCGGTCACTACAAAGGACTCGTCGCCTGATCAGTGTAGGCCGACAGCAAGAATTTAGTGTCTCATACCACCATAATCTGCTTACGAGACTAGGTGCTCACTAGTCACTACGGGGAGGTTGGTGGCCCCAGCGTAGGCCGACAGCTCGACCACGGTGTCCCATACCACCATGCCCGGCTCATGAGTCTTCGTGGATCAAGGTACCATGGTTAACAGGGTTTACAATGGTATGTTCAGTACCCTAGGTTCAAGCAGTTATGACTAATGCAGGGTGAACATACAACGGCCAGTCGGGTTACTTGACGGGCTCGACTAGCACGAGCGCATCGCAAGTCGAACGACATGAAGTGCGTGAAACACTTCGCGTGGCCTAACCACTGTCGCCAACTCCAAACACGACTCGCGTTCATCGACGCGTCCTTCGTGGCAAATACCAGCTAGCCACGAATTTTCTCTGTTACCGACTGCCTGGACTAAGTATAATCCCAAACAATTATGAATCCACATCAGCAATCAGGTAAGAGTATTGGAAATGGAATACAAACATGTGAGCATGTTAACACATGTTATAACGTACAACTTAAGTAAATCATCTTGCACATGTCTTTCACACATATAATGAAATTATGCATATTGGCAACATATAGGAAATCATCTCCATCAGCATATTAATTGAGAAATCAATCTCAAATTAATTCATAACACCATTTAATTCAATACATACTAATACAAGCATTTATACAAACACTTAAACTACACACTTAAGTCTACATATAGTATGTCGACTCGAAGTGCGCATTTAGGCGAATCTCTTCGTCAAACTAATTATGCACGCATTCCTAACATTCTAATGCGACAATAAACTATGTCAATCACATCAGCAAAATATAAATGAAAACAGTACTTCCTACAAATGACTAAAATGCCATAAATCTCATATTCTCCGTCGGTTTACGAAACAGGAAACGGACAGCATGTTGTACATGTCAAACGGCGTTGCCGTCGATAATCTACTATTAAACGACATTGAAAGTGTTGAAAACAGTCAATCAAAGCGTCTAAAATCTGCACCTTTTCCCTTATAGGTGAAGTGATTCGAACGGAGCGTATACGCTTCGTCTACGGCGATTAAAGAACCTAATACACAAGTTCTATCAGCTAACATGCTATGAATCCAAGGGAACCTCAAATTAGCAACTTCTAGGGTATTTTCTTACCTAGAAAAGCGGAGAAATCACCGGCAAAGTGGTTGAGTTGCGTTGCTTAGGCACTTGCAACAGGTAGCACAAGCGGCAAGGAATTCTCCTCCAATCTCTCTCACAAACTCTCACCTTTTCTCTCTCCCAATCTAGGATTTTTCTCAAATTCGGATGGGAGAGAGGAATGAGGGTTTCAACCCCTTTTATAAGCACAAAAATGCCCAAAATAGGCTCGGGAACAAAGTTTACTTAGGGCATATTCAAATTGGGGCTGTTTCGGTCCAAAAGAGCATTTCTGGAGGTCCCCTGGCCAAATGCGGTCGGACTTAAGCTCATGCATACTGGATCTAGCATACATCAAGTTTTTAGTCCGGCAGGGTTCGCAGATCGCACGTGGCGGTCCAGTTTCAGTTCAGCGGTCACCGCACGTAGATCAGGTCTGCAAGTCTCATGATATGAAATAGAAATTTTTCCTGATCCGAGGGTGTAATTTGGCTGAATTCTGACGGTCAGAACGCTTAATACTGACGCGTCAAGTCGTGTGCCAGATTTGAATTTCAAATTCCAATTTTAACCCTATTCTTTAGGTTCTGAGCGATTTTCCAAGTGTTTTAGTTGACCCATTGCCTAAGGACGTCAAATCCCAAATTGGCCAAAATCCGAGGTGTTACAGCATGCCTTCAAATAAGATGCCGAAATGGATGGATGACACAGATGTACAGATTCTGGTACTTTATATAAGTTGTTGTATTGTAGTACACGTGTATATTAGCACAGCAGCTAATTGTGACCATGTGCATAGATATACATAGATGTGTACACATGTGACTGTGTACAATATAGATGTGCATTATACCAGCCGTGCAATTGTTGAAATACAACACTACAAATCAGCCATCATATCCTTGTTGTATTGAAATGCAACACTAAAATATAGCTGTTGGCCAATACAACACTAAAATATAGCTGTTGGCTGACGTATTGTACACGTGCTGTTGTATACTCATAGCACGTGTGGCTGTTGTACACGTGCTGTTGTATACTCATGAACACGTGTGGCTGTTGTACACGTGCTGTACACGTGCTGCGTATTGTATACAAATGATGTGTGTACACGTGTTGTACACGTGCTGCGTGTTGTATAAAGTGCTGTGACGTGCTATACATGTGTTCTACAGGGAGACATATTTCTCTTGTACAGGTGTTGTACTAGGAGACGTCACTCCATATAGACGTAAAAGTCCTCCTGATGAGTGTGTTGTTCTGGGATACATCTTAGCTACTGTACATGTGTATGTACAAGTGTTGGCTAATCTGCAGCCGTACACCTGTTGATGGCTATATATCAACTGTACACGTGTTGATTGGTTATTATTCAGTACACATGTTGGCTGTACACTATACGTGTTGGCTAATGTGATGTACACCATATGCTTGCTAACGTGACGTACACCATATGCTTGCTGCACACGTATCTACACGGATTGGCTAATGTGATGTAAACCATATGCTTGCTAAGGTGATGTACACACCAATTTAGCTATTGTAACGAACGCATCTATCTTGCAAACTGCTTGCATTCACACATTAGATGTTGTATTCATGAAGGTCTGATCATAATGTACGTGTTATATACAAACCAATCATTCATCCGGCAAAAATTATATTTATCAAGTGGGCCACATGGATGTACGGCATGAATAGACCACATACATTTGAAGTTGGCCCAAAACAATTTACTCGGTACGAAAAACTACCATTTACATGTCACCCGTGACAATGTAACACATGTCCACGAGAAATATTCTACTCATAAGGTACCACTCTTTAGTGATTTTGCACTCAAAATAGGGGTCTAAATTGAGCGGAAAATGGTATCCTATGCTTGTGTGCATTGGATGCATATATGTTTGTAATACGATGGCCTTTGAGATTACAATATTGCTCATATACATGGACATATACATACATGTGATTATGATTTTTTTTATATCATTATTGTTGATCCAGATATCATTAGTGATTGAAACGAACATTAACCATGATGATCAATGTTGATGAAAGGATCCATCATCAACAATGATCATTAATGGTAATGATCAGATCCATCACTAATGGTCATGATCACTAGTGAAGATTGAACTCTCTTCATAACTTAGCACTTTTTTTTTTTTTTTTTTTTTTCTTTCTGATGATGATGTTTATATGTATGAATATATTCGGCTTGATGTGATTAGATCTTAGTCCCCTACATTTTTCATTAGAAATTACAAAACTTAGTGTTTAGATGTTCCTTAAAATAAAGGTTGTGTATAACCTGAGTGAGAGTTTATTCTCCGTCACCAAATGATGCATGCAACCAATAATGGAAGGTTACATGTTATACAATTATAATTTTATAAAAGTACCAATTTTATCTTAAATTGAGAACTTAATTGTTCTACACCGCCCATTCGGGTATGTGGACTTTCAGATTTCTTTAAGATGTGTTGATTACTTTTATATTCTGAAAATTTGTATAACACGTAGAAATGCTGATGATTAGTGTCAATACCTTAGATCTTAGCTAAGTAATGATACTCATGCAATGTAGAGATGGCCACCAAAGCGTTAATCGCTGAACAGC
Organism: Magnolia kwangsiensis; assembly: GCA_037074715.1. Classification (NCBI taxonomy): domain Eukaryota; kingdom Viridiplantae; phylum Streptophyta; class Magnoliopsida; order Magnoliales; family Magnoliaceae; genus Magnolia; species Magnolia kwangsiensis. Next base: position 34,337,231 of record CM073582.1, on the reverse strand, counting down.
TCAAGGGACAACATTTCAACGGCAACAACTACGAAGACTGGTCCCGCACAGTGCGATGCCTTCTGGATAAGGATGACATATCTCACACACTCGATGTAGTTCAAGAGGAACTCATCTTAGCCAAAAATGAAAATTTAAAAGAACATAAGGTTGTGATGACTCGCTACAATAAGTGGCGAAAACAAAATTGTTCAGCCCGTAATGTTCTACTTAACACTATGCACAAAAAACTCATACTTATGTATGAAGTGCATGAAACTGCTAAGGGAATCTGGGAAGCACTGACAAATGTCTATGCGCAGAAGTCAGATGCGAGAGTTAGGGCAAAGGAATTAGAATTCCAGGAGTATAGGATGTCTGTCGGCTGCCCCATCAAAGATCATATTCGTAAGATGGAGCAAATGATAGGTGTCCTTAGGAATGTTATGTGTAAATTGACTAAAAATCAAAAATTATAGCCATGCACCGTTCCTTGCCTGAATATTGGGCCCAAATCAAAAGAATTTTGAACCATACTGACTCTATCACTACGTTTAGAGACTTTTATGGTCACTTGGTACGTGAGGTTGAAATGAATGCAATTCAGCCAGGTTCGCCCAAGGCCTTTGTAGCAGAGACCCATAAGCGGAAAGCTAACAACAAACGGTCCAAAGCGCACAAGAAGGCGAAAAAGAATAACCAAGAACACAAGACTACAGCACCTGCTCCAAATCTCAAGAAGGGGAATGGAAAGAAGAAGTAGAAAAAGATAAATGTAATCTGCTTTGTCTGTGGAACTTCCGGCCATTATGCTCAACAGTGCGCCTATAAAAAGACGGTAATTTCTCAGTCACTAGATACTTTGTATGTATGCGTTTGTCCTGAAATCCTTTCCGTTGATACTATATCTAACGAGTGGATTTTAGATTCAGGCACAACAAAGCACGTGACAAGTAGTCGTCGAGGACTCGAGAAATTTCGACTTATAGTCAAGGGAAGTTACAAGCTGTACATGGGCAATAACGCTGTTGAAGACGTACTAGGGATTGACGTTTTCCATCTCCGTATGCGCATAGGGTAAACAATAATCCTTCGGGATACTCTTTATGCACCAGGGATGCGTCGAAATTTAATTTTTGTTTTTAAGTTATTATTTGATAGTTTTTATATTTGATTTTCTGAGACAAGAGTTTCTTTGAGACTAAATAACTTAATCTTTGCATGGGGTAATTTAATTTCAGATCTATTTATTCTGGACGTAGATTGTGATAATGTCTCTCCTGTTTTATCTGCTATGTCGAATAAAACTGTAGTATCTGAATCTTAAAAATGGCACGCGAGGTTTGGTTACATAGGAAAGGATCGTATGACAAGACTAGCACGTTCTGGCCTGTTAGACTCCTTATCCAAAGTTGATTTATCATTTTGTGAACATTGTATGTCCGGGAAGACTTCAAAGAAACCATTTCACAAAGCGGCTTAGTCCAAGGGCACACTAGAGATAATTCATTCAAATATCTGTGAACCTTTTAATGTACATGCCAGAAATGGATGTCAATACTTTGTCACATTCATTAACGATTACTCGCGTTATGGATATGTGTATCTCATCTCATACAAATCTGAGGCTTTTGATTATTTTCTTAAATATAAAGCTGAGGTGAAAAATCAACTTGAGAAAAAGATTAAAATCCTTCGATCTGATAGAGGTGGCAAGTATACATCTGAAACGTTTAAATCATATTGTGAAAACGTTGAAATTGTTTGGAAGTACACAATGGCTTACACACCACAACAAAACGATGTTGCAGAGAGAAGGAATAGGACACTATTGGACATGGTTAGATCGATGATGGCACAAGCCAATCTCTCTACCACATTCTGAGGAGACGCGCTGTTAACAGCTGTCTACGTCCTTAATAGAGTCTCATCTAAATCCATTCCTAAGACCCCATATGAGATGTGGTCTGGGAGGATTCCTTCTCTATCCAACCTACACCCTTGGGGATCTTTGGGATATATTTTGCTGCCTACTCCGCATAGAGATAAACTTGATAGTAAAACCATTGAATGTGTATTCATAAAATACCCTATGCATTTAAAGGGATACGTTCTAGTTTATGAGGACCATGGACGATGGATTGAGATAGAATCCTGTGACGTGACCTTCGTTGAAGATAGATACCCAAGCCGAATGAAACAAAAGGTTTCTATAAAATTTTTTGAAATACCCGATGTATCTCAAGAGAGTGGGATTTCTACTCTCACGATGATGATGCTCCTATAGTTCGTCAGGACAGTGGGAGTACATCTCAGCAGGCTTCTAAGTTATGTCGAAGTGAAAGAGGATTGATTCTCCGAAGATACTTCGATATTGAGGGGTAAACTTTTTCTTGTGTTGCGGTTGATGATGATGAACCTGATTCGTATCAGGATTCATTATTATCTTCTAACTCGGCTGATTGGGTGAATGCTATGGACAAAGAGATCGCTTCCAAGGAGAAGAATAAAGTTTGAGAACTTGTTGATCTGTCTTCCAATCGCAAAGTGATAGGTAATAAATAGATACTAAAGATCAAAAGAAAGGCAGATGGTACAATGGACAAGTATAAAGCATGATTAGTTGCTAAAGATTTTACACAACAAGAAAACATTGATTACAAGGAGATCTTTTCACCTGTTGCAAAGTTCTCCTCAATCCGCATGATCTTATCCATTGTCGCAAGTTTAGACTTAAAGTTATATCAGATGGATGTAAAGACCACATTCTTAAATGGTGACTTGGATGAAGAAATATACATGTAACAGCCCATGGGTTATGTGGACAAAAAACATCCAAAGAAAGTCTGTAAATTGTTGAAATCTATGTATGGGCTAAAGCAATCTTCAAGACAGTGGTACATGAGGTTCCACTTGGCCATCACCACTTGTGAATTTACGATGAGTGAAGAAGATCATTGTGTATACATGAAACGGTCTAGAAGATCTTTTCTGATACTATCTATATATGTAGACGATATCCTGTTAGCTAGTAACGACATGCAATTATTAATATTGACTAAAGATTGATTATTCTCGAACTTTGAGATAAAAGACCTCGGTGAAACCAACTTTATTCTTGGGATTAAAATCATCAGGGATCACCCTAAGAAATTTTTAGGCTTGTCTCAAGCAACCTATATACAAAAGATCTTAGAGCGGTTCAGAATGAAAAATTCAAAAGCTGTTGAAACCCCTATGGATAAAGCTACCAAGCTAGATAGGAAATCATGTCCCCAGACTAAAGCTGAGAAATTGGTTGTCCTCAGTACCTTATGCAAGCGCAGTAGGGAGCTTAATGTATGCTATGCTTTGCACAAGACTGGATATTACCTATGCAATTGGCATAGTCAGCCGTTATCAGAGTAACTCAGGACAATCTCACTGACAAGCCGTCAAATGTATATTCTGCTATCTTAGAGGAACAAAAGACCTAATGTTGTGTTATGAACGCACAAGCCTCGAGCTCCAAAGATATTCTGATGTTACTTGGGGTAATGACGCCGATGAGGGAAAGTCTACTTCAGGCTATGTATTCTTACTCAGAGGAGGAACTATCTCATGGTCGAGTAAGAAACAGACATCCACAGCTCTTTCATCTATGGAGGCCGAGTACATTGCATGTTGTGCTGCAGTTCAGGAGTGTGTATGGGTTCATAGATTTCTATTAAGTCTGGGTATTATACCGAGTGTTCGTCAGTCTATATCGCTGAAGATAAACAATACTTTCGCTATTGACTTGGCAAAGGACCCTAAACACCACAAAAAATCTAAGCACATTAAGATCAAGTATCATTACGTCCGTGATCAAGTGAGAGATAAGAAGGTCGCCCTCAGCTACATTCCTACCAAGGAGATGGTGGCTGATCCCATGACAAAACCTATAACTAGAGATCTATTTCAGGTTCACGTCAGGCAGATGAGATTGAGGAAAGCTTAACTGAAGTCCTTTTTTTATAATACCTTTGATCTTTCATGTAATAACTTTGATCTTTCATGAATAATACATTCCATTTATTCAGTATTGAACACTAATATAATTAGGTATGAAGATCATCAGCATTTACCTTAAGATCATGTAGGATTTCTATTTTTGTCGACGGGCCGGTCACCCACTCGCACGGGTAGACCAACCTTGAATGTACAAGAGAGGTACATTTGGGGTTATATTAATACATTGAGGTATGAACTTTCCATTATTGTCAATAATAAAAGATGAGGATATGAGTGAGTCGTATCCGCCTACAATCTTATAAAGATTAAAGATGAGACTGATAAAGTTGAATAGCATAATCGTACCATTCCTTTACATGCGATCAATGTTATGACCTGAATTTAAAGTCAGGTTATGAGGTTATGAGAAGAGTCGTACCTCATATAGAATAACCTGCGTACTGTAGACCCAACATACACCTAGTATTGTTTACTTTACGACGTGGATTGTAACCACGTGCTGAGACTTATTACCTATAGATTGCTTTGATTCGATCTAATATTGCAATGTGCGAGTAGCTAGTCCCGTAGGTGACTCTTTGTGTCCTTAGCTATCCTCCTCTTGTGTATATGAGGATGAGATTGAGTGTTGCTACTTTAGTGTACAATGACGAAAGATCCTTGATTGCCCAGACTCAGTTACGCTAGGAAAGCGGATTGATAAATTCCAAATTACACATCTACGTGGGGAAGATCCCGTGATAGCTGCACCAAGTTTCTAGAACTATAAATACGCACTTGAAGACTTATCCGTCAGCAGTATCGATTTGTTTTTATTAGACTTTTGCAAACAATATTTTTCTTAAAACACACACACACACACACACACACACACACACACACACACACACATATATATATATATATATATATATATATATATATATATATATATATATATATATATATATATATATATATATAAGTATTGCTTTAAATTGGTTTTAATCGAACTTTGTGAAAAATCAAGTTTTCAGAATAACTCGATAAGTTGGATAAGTGCATATGTTGACCGAGTACTCTAGATCGGAAGTTAACTCCATCTGGTGTGGTCATGCGGACTAGGACAAGCATTGCAAAGCTTGGGTTATTGAGTACTAGTCAGGTGGTCACTTAGTATTTAAGCACCTGTGAGAAGATTATGGTGATCCAGCTGGTCCCACACCTCTAATTCTTTTGATCGTGATGTTTGGTATTTGATTATTATAAGACAAGTTGGACAGATTTATATGCCTATCCCATAATATGATTGAGTGAGAGATGTTGGACGTAGACCAGTGGGGCCCACTTGTGAGCAATCACTAGTGGATATGAATACTTTCAATTAAATTTCAAATTCAAATATGAATTTGATTTTTAATTGAAGATAGGGATGTGAGCGAATTATGTGGCCTTATCCCAATCCCACCCAAACTCTCCTTCCTCTGTTAGGATGTGATCGGCTTATGTGACCGCATCCTAATCTCACCCAAACTCTCCTTCCTCTATTATAAAAAGAAGTGTGCTTCTCTCATGTAACGCATCGAATCATATGAAACATGAGTATACAGAGAGAAATAGAGTGCATTATAGTCTGTCTATTTTAGTTTGTCCTTGGGACGATCTGATCCATCACTACCAAAAAATAGGGCAAAGCCGACGGACTTTGGATGATTTTGGCTATGGGTAAAATCCTTCGGAATTTCCGACAGCTAAAAGCCATCAACGAAACCCAATAATCCGTCGGCGTATCTCATGTTTTGAATGGTGATGTTCAACCGTCCAGCATGTTCTCATTTTATGGTCAACTTGAGACTTAATTAGGGTCCAATTTTGGAGATCAATCCAAAAAGGATGTGGAGAAATGGATGGATGGCGTGGGTGAATCAAATGGATCATGGTGGGCCCATAAAGCCATACCAGGTCCAAAGCCAAATTCAACGTTTACATTGTTTTGTGTTTCACTGTGAGTTTTGCATTTGATGTAAAATAGTGGTGACTTGTTAATAACAATAGTGGCTAAGATATAGAGTTATCCAGACCATCCAAATGATCAGTTTAGTTGTAAATGGTAAATATTTATACATTTTTATTATATGATACACTTACCATCCGGAAACTGGTCCCATTCGTGTACGGCCTTTAATAGAGTTTGTGTTATTGTGTAGTGAAAAACTCACAAGATACGGATTTGAAAATGCTATGTTATTTGAAAGAGGATTTCCAAATCCATCGAGCGCCTTCCCTCTTTTCCCTCTTTTCCCTCTTTCGTCTTCCATCGAGAGATCCTCCATCAAGCGTCATCTTCAATCGAGAAATCCTTCATCGAGCATCATCTTCCATCGAGAAATCCTCCATCAAGCGTCATCTTCCATCCTGCAGTCTGATTAGAGGTATATCTACTCGTCCAAACGCCTGTAATCCGATTTACGGTCATTCAAATGGCCCCTTAGATTTCTCTCCTCTTTTTTCCTTTTCTTTCATTAGTCTCTTCTCTTATTTTATTAGATCACAAAACATTACAGAAAGTAGCAGTCTCCCTCTCTGCTACTGTGATGTTGTGGTGCTGTCGTTGCTGAGAAAAACAATTCAAAATGGAACAAACGCAGCAGAGATGCATAAAAGAGGAAGGAATCTGATGTGGGTATCTCTCTTTTTCCTTCTACTTTTAGTTGGGTTCTTTGGTTTCTAAGGCCTGACTGATTTTGGGGTCTTTGGAATGGGCTATTTTGGTATCTGAAATCAATGTGTTTCAATCCATCCGGATGCATGAGCAGATCACCTTATGAGATAACACTCCCAAGTATAATCGCTTGCATAGTCGCATGAGTTGGATGGCGAGACTACTAGAACACGTGGAAATGTGCGAGACATATACGGGATCCTAGCCATTCAGCAGTCATTTCCCACTGTGAACAATCGAAGGCCCGAAAATGATGGCCTAATCTACTCCTGATCGTCCATTTTCTTACACAAGTGTGGCTTGTTTGATGAATGGGCTTGTTTATTTTTGGGCAATGGCATGTCAATGGTGGGGACCACTTGAGGAATGGCCCACATCTCAAATGCATGTGCCATGAACATGGTAACACATTACTGGTTAATAGGGAGTATATCTCGGACAACCTGACTATAATCCTGACAGTCCATTCAAGTAACATTGGAATAGACTTTCATCCTACATCCATACAGTAAATGGAACATTTTGGTAAATTGAAGAGTTAAAACACATTACAGAAATATCATATGTTCCCAGAAATTTTCGAGTAAAAACCACTAAAATAAATCATTTCATATCTTCCTATATTTTAAACTAAAATTTATTAATTTATAATTGATAATTTTTAAATATTTTATTTTAAGGGAGATCTTTTTAATAACACTACAAGAAAAATGTGAAATATTGAAAATAACTAAAGAAATTAATGGCCGAGAAATTGCCAAGAACTAGATTTGTCACTGTGATGAAGCTATATGGATAGCCTTGTTTGATTTCTATTTTACATGTCGTCTCGTCACACGACTTTGTGTTGATTTTGCTGAGATCATTGGACGATAAGTGGAGTTAAAATTTATGAACAGAACTGGTGACACAATCTTGAATGAGCATATGGAAACCCGCTACTGGCTGATCAAATATTTTTAAAAAAAAGTTAATTAGAATAAAAATATAACATGCTTGTTACTGTTTTACAAGATCATTTTACCTAGGAAATGATGCGATAAAATATCCATCGACCATTTCCCATAAATCATACTGATCAGATGATCCTCACTATGTGGTTTCAATCATTGAATATGGGCTGCAGACCATTATCTCTTTCAAACAGTTAAGCCCACGATCTGGATGGAATGGCCCAGTTTCTGTTATTTCTTGAGTAAATGATTTATTATTATTTGATTAGCTTTTTTATTGGATTTCTTCATTCAATGATTTGAATATATTTTCTCATAATTGATGAAACTAGAGGAAAATTCACTTGTAATTTTGTTTAGATCTTGAAACATTTTAGAATTCAAACTCGATATTCAGCTGTGATGATGATGATAATCTGGGGGGCACAGGTGAATGGGCTTACAGAATGGATGGTCTTACCAACTACACGAGTGCCATGGGTACATTGGAGATGTTCTCATGTCCCACTTACAGGTGATTTTTGATGCATCTCCACATCAACCTTAGATCTGATTCTCATAAAGTGGAGTTTGGTTCCACTTCTGGGGAGTTCAATCTACGGTCTCCCTGTTTTGAATCTATGGTTTTTACTTGATTCTGATTTTATTTTTTTTCTTTTTGTTTTCTTTCCCATTTCTAACACCTTCAAATTTGGACTACTCACTATTTTGACCATCTACTTGATAGCCATCAATCGGATAGTAAGGGTTGCTTGATCAGTGTGATTTTTGAGATGCTCCACCCACAATGAGTTATGAGAACCACAATTTTGATGATCTATATAGCTGCACATCAGATGTTTTTGGGTTAGATTCAGGCAGTTTTGGATATTCTATTTATGCGATTTTAGTGTTGCAGCAGGTAATTAGATTTGGGTAGTTTTGGATATTCTGTTTATATGATTTTAGTGTTGCAGCAGGTAATTAGATTTGGACAGTTTTAGATATTCTATTTATGTGATTTTAGTGTTGCAGCAGGTAATTAGATTGTTTTGGGGGTATCATTAGTGTGCCTTTGTTATTGACCCAGATATATTGACAATGGCTTCAATGGACTGGTTTTGCATCTTTCAACGGACAATATCCTCGCTTATTGTCTATTCAAGCTTCTAAATGTGGTGGGTGAGATTATGTTATGCATTACTGTTGTCTATTCAAGCTTCTAAATGGCCTTCCAGTGGAAGAAGTTGAAGCAATGGCTGTTGTAGGCCTTCTACAGTTTGTTGATATCTTGCAATCTAGCATGAAATCAGCACTCAAGGAAGACCTTTACTGGTGCTGCAACCCTTTCCTTTTTCAACAAACAGGTGATGAGTTCTCAAATAGAACAAACACGTGCACACACATACCAATAATAAAACAATACGTGCATAAAGAATGCAATTTAAGCAGGACAATAAATAACTAGCACGGCCACTGTATAACGAAAATGTTTGAAATGTGCATTTAGCTTGATGGATGTTTGAAATGTTTGTTTCTGATTTATTGATTATTGCATGATGAGCCTTAGTGATTGAGACCGCTCTTGGGTAGGCCTATAGTGTATGGTCACTGCTTGGAAAAGGTCCATCATTGCATAAATCCTATCCATATGATTTGTTATCTCTTGTGTCTTTAGGAAGTTCCTCAGAGGCCGCACCATGTAAATCAAATACACAATCCCACTTTCAAAAAATAAAACAAAAGGGAAATTTGTGTTTTAGTTTTTGTATTGCTTCTAATTTGGTGTTGTGTTGGTCCATGAATACTAAAATGAAGAAAAAGAATGTTGTAGCTCAGTGAAAGCGTACTAGACCAACCGAAAGCAATCATCTTGAAGAGGTGGTTTGATTTTGTTCTCTCAAATACCTTGTGTTTTCCATCAATTATATTTGTGAGAAAATTGGTTTCTAGGTTTGTTTACGCTGCGTTTGGATGCATCAAATTTCATTATATTTTCCACCAGATTAGATTTATTAATCAACAAAACAGAGCCTGCAACTGATGCTGCACCCATGGGCTCAGTTATTTCCTGAAATCAGCCCACAACTAGCCCATTTAGTAGTAAAGCCTTCAATTGAATGCCCAAGCATGTCCATTAAAGTAAAAAATGGGCCTGTTTCATTGATCGGGCTGGACCTTAATATAAAATTTCTGCAAAACTTGTGCCTAGGCCCAATCCCTTCATCAGTTAGGCCTCAAATCCAGCTTCAACCTGTAGGCTTCTATTACAGGCCGGAGCCCATCCCATATCATGCAGGGACCCTAAACCCAACAGACCAACCTGTCCTATTGCTAGCTTTAAAGACAAGATAGACTTTGTTTCTGAATGTAATGGGTTTGTATTGATGGCCTCTGTAGGATCGTCGATAAGCATTTGAAGGCATTTGGACACCAAGTTCATCAAGATGGATGCTGAGGTTTGTTCAAATATTCCTGTTCCTATTTCACTTGAGTCAATTGATCATGCTTTGTAATGTCTGGTCAAAAGAAATGGTTTCTTGTTTGACAGTTTGACCCATCATTGGTATAGTTGGGGCAGCTTTTTTCTAAATTTTACTCTAGTTTCTAGTTTTGGACTAGTGGTGCCCATGGTCAAGTGCTCATGGAGCCACCACGAACGCACTGTCTCTCCTCAGAGGAAAATGCTATTCTTTTGAGTTGTGGCCTAAAAAATAGCTAGTTAGAAGAGAGATACAACAATAACCTACATTCAAATGATGGAAGGTTAGTTTTCAGTGGTATAAACTGAATGTCATGATGTTTGGTGCAACCAACTACACCCTAAGTTTACATATGTACACATGAGTTGTAGTTCTTATGTGATTTAAAGATGATTTGCTGAAGATTGTCTTCTTTTATTGTTTTAGTATTGCATCATCATCATTGTCATTGCCTCATGTCAATGTCATTGTTATCGTCTACTTCTCAGCTATTTGGAGTTAGCTTCAACTTTATCATCATCGTCATCATCATCATCGCCTTGTTTCAGCTATTTGGATCAGCATTATAAATCTTACTCAGCCAGAAAAATCGAAACAGGGGAGCTTTACAATTGGATGGTGCAGGGCTAGGCTGCATTAGAAGAAAAGGCTGATCCAATTGGCCTGAAGCATTTCTGTAAGGGCTGGGAAGTGGACGATGCCCTCAGATTCCAATGATCTCTCCTACCTTGCAGAAGCATCATAATCCATGGTTGAACTTCCATTGTGTAAGACCTTTTGCAACAGGTTTAGAGGAATGGACTTATCTGCAGAATATTGCATGCGCACGCCGGAGCTATAAGTTAGTTATGTAAAATATAAATATTGATGAATGGGGCCAGTAGTTGCTGCAGTTACAAGTATTCTGTTGGATGCGGCTTGTAGTTGAGCTCATCGCAGGCTAGGTTGTATGATGTATAAATGAAGTGGGTTTAGAGATAAGTTATTGTGGCCCTTTGTCAGGTGGTGGATGTGTATGGCCTGCTTCACAAGTTCGATTTAAACCACTTAAAAACTCAAAAACTGTCTGAACCATTGTGAGTTGTCTGTTGAACCGCTAAAAAGTTGTACAAACTGCACTTGACACTACAAAAAATACTTTCATTAGGGTTTGGGTTGAAAATACATTCAGTATGGTCGTCATGCACATAGACAGAAAATGCTTGCAATGAATGTTTATGAGTACTTGGTAATTTTGGAGTCCTTCTTGGTTAGGGTTTGGGCTGAAAGAACGAGTGCTGGAGCTGACCCTTTCGGAGTCCAAACTCATTCTTTTGAAAAATAGAAAAATGAGAATATTAGTAAATATGGATTTTCTTGTTAAGAAGAAAATGGAAGATGGATTGAAAAAACATAAAAGAGATTTTTTTTCCTTCTTTTTTGCTTCAAGAGAGAGACGGAGAGGTGGGAGTGGGGAAATCGAGGGAGAGAGTGGGGGAATGAGGTGGCCCGTGAGATTTAAAAATAGCGTGTAGTTTGGTTTGAAAATGACGTTTTGCATGCGTGGCGTGCATGTCTATGAGAGGTGTACGGACGTGGATTAGCTATTGAACGTGACAGTAGCGAGTTTGCAATAGATTTTCTGAGTTGATTTCTTTCCAATTTTAGATTTTGTTAATTTTTGGATAAAGATGATCTCTGAATTTTCCCTCGATCCAAGTTTTTTTTTTTTTCGTTTTCTTACCTTACCAATGGTTTGGATGGAAACTAAACATTACGGTGGGCCTTAGAAAGTTTTTAATTGTGGGCATTCAATCAACACTGTTTCCTGTTGTATGGTCCACCTGAGATTTGGATATAACTAATTTTTTTGTCCAGGTCGTAATTTTAAATTTTAAAAAAAAAAAACTGATTCTTGAGCGAGGGTACCATCATATATATGCTCCGTCAGACACGGTGTCTACGTGACTAAGACCTTGATCGTTGACTCCTTTAACCATGACCTAGAAAAACTATCAAATCATGCAAACAGTGAGGCCCATCCAATGGAATGCTTGAACCTTGTGCACGTATGGCATGCGGATGGTCAGGGCTTCACATGCACTTTGGCTTAGTAAAATTCTGTGTGTAGTGTGCTTGGTTATTCAATTTGTAAAAGTGGAGCCAATGGTTATGTGATCCATTGCGGTGATCTGATGAGCTCCATTGTTCAGATGTTCAGTCTGGAAAGGTAATCCAGATGTTCAGTCTCCCATACGTACAAAGTTACTAAGCTGTAATAACTCCAAGACTTGGGGTGCTCAGATCATGCGTCAAGTAAGTCCTTTGAGCATATTAATGGCATTTCTCTACTTGGATGTACAATCCATGCTGCATGTATGGTGGCAACCCTGTTTTGACAGACATAACATCTCTGCACTGCATTTTAGGATTGGGCTGAAGAAGCAAGAGCAGGTTTCAAGCAGTCCAAACTAGAAAATCAATGTAATTTTCGGTGAGTCACTTTGCTAAGTTGTTATAATATATGTTAGAGAGTATGAGAAATGCATTTTCTGCACATGTTACTTCTTTGTGTTCACACTTGATTCACCATTCTGCAGGTATAAAATATACGCTGAAGGATATGCATGGTCAGTGAGTTTAAAATATATAATCGCATGTGGTTCTCTTTCACTAATAATACATCCACAGTACAAGGATTTCCTCAGCCGGGGTCTTATGCCAAGAAAAAACTATTGGCCCATTAGCCCCACCAACCTTTGTCCATCTATCAAGTTTGTTGTTGACTTGTGCAATGAGCATCCATTGGAGGTACCCTCTTCCCTCCTCTCCAACCTTCAACATATTCTTCTTCATCTTGCCTTATCATGTTTTTGAGGGATGTTAGGCTATGTGGCAGGCTCCATTTCCATCACTTGTTCCCACTTGAATGGGAAATGCTCAATTGGTCACTTGTTTCACTTTTTGAATAAATAATGTCAACCCCTCTTAACTCATTAGCATATGTTTGATCTTGTTGTTGGGTATAACCGATGCCTTTATTGAGGGATTTATAAATCAGTTGGCACCATCATCATCCTAGCCTTGTTCCAGCTGCTGCTTGGGGTCAGCTTTATAAATCCCTTTTTTGTCAAAAAATTACAAAGGTCTCATCTTCTGTTATGGTAAAAGAAAGAAGGAAGAAGAAGAAGAAGAAGAAGAAGAAGAAGAAAATGAAAAAAGGTTGTGCTAGCATGATTATGTGTAGTCATATAGAGGGTGTGCCTACAACCGAGCACCACATGGGTGAGAATGTGCATCAGATCCACTCCGTCCGCCAGGTGCACCACCACATTTTCACTGTGGATCCTTAAAATAAGTCCAATACAAGACTTAGGTTGGCCAAGTCATAGGGGATGGTGTAAAATCATCCCTAAAAACTCTAAATTCATTTGGTGTGGCCCACATGAGTGTTGGAATGTCCTGAATTTTAACAGTGGGGCCTCCCATCTCCATTGTTCCCCATGGTGTAGCCCACCTAAGTTTTGAATCAACTTGATATTTGGGTCCTGGTGAAAACACGGGGTGGCGAACCTAATAGGGTGAGAAGGAAACTTGTTGGTCTTTTCTGTTATGCATCATCTCAAACAAAATTGCATTTACTTGATACATTAGTCTGGGTATCAACCTTGCCACTGCAGATGTTATCATTCTCTATGAAAGTGATTGGTACATTTTCCATTCTGCTTTGCTAGTAGCGTTTTAATGGGAAAAAGAAGGAAGTTGTTATTGCAACTTATAGCAAAAAAGAAGGAAATGATAGCCATCGATGGTTGCAAAATGATATTAGTTTTTTTTTTTTTTTTTTCAAATCAATAATTACTTTCCTTTTGTGCACTCATTTCTAAACTGATAGCCATCGATGCAGACTTGTCACCACATGTAGTAGTACTTGGGCTTCATGCACTCATTTGTAGCCAGGTTCATCAACTCATTTGTGTAACTGATTGACTTTTCCTTATTGCAACAGATCCTAGACTTTTGTAACTAATGCACATGCTTGTGAAGTGATGCAGATTGATGGATCGTTGTGAAGTGATTCATTGACTTATTCTGTGATTGCAGTGATAGGTTGCAGGTTTTTGTGAAGTGATGCACATTAATGGTTTTTTTCCTTCCAAATCAATGGTTACTTTTCTTTCTTGCACTCATTTGTAAACTGATTCATGCACTCATGTGAACTGGATTGTATCATGTGATTGCAGCAGATCCTAATCTAATTTGTCAACTGATTCATAGACTAAACTCCAGACAAATCTGTGAACTGGAACTCATTTGTGAACTGAACTTGAACTGGAATGCAGACTGTAGATTTTAGTTTAGAAACAATTAATTGTCAACTGATTCATAGACTAAACTCCAGACAAATCTGTGAACTGGAACTCATTTGTGAACTGAACTTGGAATGCGGACTGTAGCTTTTAGTTTAGAAACAATTAATTGTCCGTATAACATGGATTAAAGCTCACCTAGGACTCGGTTCACCCTTGTTCCAAGTGCATGGTGAACATGGACTTCATAAAAAGTCATCCGTGTCAATGGTGGAGCATGGCCATTTTTGTAGGATAAGCAACTCTTTCACCGATTGACCTGTTTGAATTTGGAAATTGAAAGACTTAATTTCCAGAATGAACCCTGAGTTTTGAAGTACCAATATGCAGATCATTTTTGTCTCTGGTATAGTTCGGTCTCTATGCCATTTGCCGCTCTTTCATGCCATTGAATTTTATGATTCATTTGGCTCTGGCAATTTGCAAAATGAGAAGATGACTGATTACATTTTGTAATTAATCCAGCTCATGACATGTTGCAGTTCATGGTGACTCATGATGCATCATTCACTGGAACCATCCTATGTGGTGGTTGAAAAAAATGTTGATTGGCCAAGCCCAAGTCAATTATTCTTCTATTCCAAGTTTTATTTTGACAGGGCCAAGCCAAATGTTGAAACTGAAAGACCAATCTCCTAGTCCAGCCTGTACTTTGCACATCATTGGTCCTGTCAAAACACCTTTATCAATTGTTTATTAGAACTTTTTCTCAGGCAATTTTGTTTAATTGATGATAGAGAAATGGAAAATCGACATTCGGTGGACCATGATGATTGTGGAATCAGTGTTCAAGTTTGCAGTTTCTTTATTTCATGGCAGTTCTCTCTCTCCCTCCCCCACGTGCACCCCGCCTCTCTTTTCTAATGCTGTTTAGTTTGTGATTTTGATCATAGTCCCTGGTAGAGACACTTGCAAGATTGCAATGGTGCACCAAGAAGATGCTGGCCTAAACGTCGAGATGGCAAAACTGGCTTTTGCAAAGGGCATATGGAGTTATGTATGTAAGATGGACTATGCATAGCGTAAATACCCTCCTACCCACCGTATAGGCATAAACTTGGCTATGACTGCTCTCCAGCTTTTTCAAAAGTGACTACTCCATCATCACTTCCTGCAACGCAGCCCTTTTTAGCAATGTTCAACAGCAACTGGTCCGCTGGGAACTTGGATGTGTTGACTCAGTTTGGTTGGTCTATGACCATTGCCTCTACCAAATCCTATTCCATGAGAATAACTGATGTGCTTTTCATTCACTTGGTTGGGTCTAACTCAGACATCTAAAGACTGATTACCGGGTTGAATAAAATCTCAAGTACATAATTACCATTAACTAAAAAGAGATGAGCTCATTTTTAAGTGGTAACCAAACAGGGCCTTAGGTTTGTTTTAAGCTGCAGATTCCACTCTTTTATTTCATAAAAGGATTTTTAAGATGTATCTTTCGGATTTGATACATTCTGTTTTGTTGAAAGGTGGTAGGTGGTTTTTCCCTTTTTGGGTACAAGTAGGGCTGTTAAGGGCCATCTTGGGGTTAGCTTTGCCCTAGATTCTGAACTTTCTGAGTTGGGCATATTAATTTATTTTTTAAAATTTTTCCTAGCCTATTGGCAGGCCTACAAGTAAGGTATTATAAGGTAAGATAACCAGGGATCTTACCTGGATCACTCATACTTGCAGTGGTCTTACTTTTGTTTACTTGGACAGTTTAATAGATTGATGAGGATTGTCATTTATTTTTTTTCTAAGAAAAATTTACTCTTGTTATTTATCCAGGACTAATCAACATGCAGTTGGATGAAAAAATTGGCAATCTGATTGCAATTTGGTACAGGTTCATTATCCAATGGAAGCTTTTCAAAGTGTTTCAATAGCTGATTCCAAAGTGCAGCTTCTAGAAATACATGCAGGTTATCTTTTTCTCCATAATGTTTCCTAGCTATAGTATTTCAATTTTCAGGGAAATATTATGCGTATAGCCTAATACTTGGTTTTTACGATTCTGATGAGTGAGAAATGGTTGGAATTAGCTCTCTCCTCAGAAGTAATTTGTTTTTTGTAATATTAATGGATCTGAATCAATCTTACAGAAGGCTGAAATGAGGTCTCTTACCAAGAAGTCTGCTGGATCATGTATTTTTTTTGGATCCCCTCTGCATGAAGAAGACGGGAATAAGAAATCAAATGGCCTATTTCGCAATGTCTTTTTTTGTGTTACAGGCTCATGAGAAGTTTCTATCATTGAGGAAAGGTACAAAGTCGTATGTTGTTGCCGTCTTAGAAGAGGTATTGTCCTATTTTCAACTGAGAGGTCTTTTTCTAATCGTGACTCATAAAAAATCTGACATTTTGTTTTTAGTATTTCAGTTGTCAGCTTAATTCCTTAAGATAGAAATATTGATTTAGTTATAGGCATATTTCAGGACCTCCACATTACAAGGTCTTCATTCGAGCAGGCTCACTTCAATCTGGTATTTACAGCCCTACAGTGTCTGAACTGTAAACTACTGGTGGTTCACAAAGTTCCACAAAGATTAACAATGTGGGTCCCAGAAAGGTGGGCCTGCCTATATGGTTGCTAGACGCTTTTGATACCTGTTCATCAAGAAAACCTACTATTTTATGCTAAGAAATAAAAAGCACTTTAATTTTATACATCAATTGCATATTGAAACATTGCTGGAAGTAGCTTCATGCAAATAAGTTGGCTGTTTTGTTTCTCTCAGTCTTAGATTCACAAGTTAAAATGATATTAGGATTTTGTTAATGCTATGTTTTCTTTTATTTTCTGTAAGTTCGCAATAACAGCTTCCTTTTGCTAAATTTTTGTGTTGGTTATCAGGTCTCACAATTTGTCATTCACATATAAGGCTTTGCATATTATGGATATACTCGTCAATTTCTGCAGGTTGGGTTGTTTTCGCATTTCATCTTGCTAGGGGATCTTTTTTCCTTTTCATTTCATCAATTTTATTACTATATTTGTCTTAATCTTTTTGCATTATCTCTGTTCTAATGTGCTTAATCATGTGATTATTTGTCTTCAACATAATCAAGTGCAAATGCAACCCAGATCTGAATAGTTGAATGTGGACTGCATTTCTAGATTTAAAGCCAAGGACTTCTAGAAAACCCCCACAGGTCAAGTAGCAAAATAAACAAAGAGACTTTAAATGATTTGTGGTCTCATATATCCAATCAAAATATTTGGAATTTGGATGATATATTTGATTTTGATTTCTTCCTTTTCTATTGTGTAGACTTACCTTCTCAAATAGGTTCATTCAGAGCTTTGGATAAATCGGTATATCTAGTTTTGGTTGTGTGCATTGATTAATACACATCCATAACAAGATATACCAATTTCTCCGAAGCCCTAATGAACTAAGAAAAAGTCTACATGAAAAGGAAGAAATCAAAATCAAATATATCGTCGTCTTTTTTTTTTTTTAATTAATGACAATCGCCGACGGATTTTAGCCACAGACAATGCCGACGGCTTTTAGCCGCGGACAATGCCGACGGATTTTAGCCGCCGAGAATACCGACGGTGACAACGCTCACGGATTTTAGCCACCGGCGCACCCTTTACCGACGGACCTTGCGACGGCTAAAAGCCATCGGAGAAGGTCATTGCCGACGGTTTTTAGCCGTCGGCGTTGCCCTGTTTTTTGGTAATGCATAGATTGCAATTTGGGGCCACTATATACCATAGGATTAAAGGTGTTAATAGTTCAATCTACTCCAGTAGTAGATAGGCGGGCCAGTGGAACACCGTTATTCTGCTTTGTGAGGGTCCCAAACTTCGTGTAGACCGTCAGATCTTGAGGGCTCATCTTCCGCACTTCCCTACAAGTCCATCCTTTCAACAGTCAAGATTAATGAGCTATTGGCCCACTCATAAGAAATGAAGAGTGTAGATATCTGTGTCCGTAATAATATCTCTGTCCTCCATGTGGCATGTCCATGTTGAAACGGTAGCCATCTCCATGTATGAACTAGTTTGATCAGGTTATTCAGGCTATTCAATCAATGGTTAGTACAACTTGTAGATATGGGAGGCAACGGGCTAGGCCGGGCCCATGCAGAATAATGGATGGATAATCTGATCTGTCCATTTGGAAGGCCCATAGTTGATGGACAACTGTTCGAATATTGCATCAATTGGGAAAATCTTATTTGTCTAAGAGGAGTTTTAAAATGGATAGTTAAAAAAGAAAACAAGTCAACAAGCCATGTTCAAGAAGAGGAAAACCGACCCTTAGAACTGTCCATCTTTCTTGGTTTTGTTTTGTCGTTCATCTTAGGTGGGTCAATAAAGATGGATGGTATAGATTACATATCCATGTAACATGTTAATAAATATAGACTTATAAAATGTGGCCTTCTTGTTCGGAGATTGATAACTGCCAATACCTGAGCTTGGCTTGTTACTTAAGAATTCAAGTTTTGTATGCATATTTGGATTTCTAGCTAGTCCTATAATAATGTCAGCATTTCTATACCTTGTTGGTTTTTGACTCCAAATTTGGTAGTTGGCATGTGAATTGTGACGGGATGCAATGCTTTTTATAGCTTGATCCGAACTAAATGCCAATGACCCCAAGCATTGAGATAAATAGAGAGACCATGGGCAGTTGTTTAAGATTAAGAACTGAAGCAGTTTGGCTATCAATTAAGCCATATATACGTACAATCAAATGATTTTGCAAAAGGAATGGTTTGTCTTTCTAATGACTTCTTATTTGCTTTTAGCTAAAATATTATTTTTTTCTCACCATGATAGCAAAGATGGTCCGATTGTAATAATTGCATTAATTGAAATAAAAGTAAAAACTTACAAAAGCATCAATAAGCAATCCAACATCTATGGCATACATGGTGAGGCAGTAGATTTGAGTCTTCCTTGGTCTAGCGACTTAGGCATAGGCGAAGAGAATTACATTTTTGAAAAGTAAAGAAAAAAAATTCTTGCAATCTAGTGCTCAGCATAGTAAGGAAGAAAATTACACTATTTTTAATCTAGGTCGGTCCGGCATAGCAGCGCAGATGGACGGAATTACACTACTGCTATGCTGTAGCTAATCCAGCATAGACAGGTTGTCCTAAGCTAAGATAAGCTAAGATAAAAGATAAAAGATAAGTGGTGGTGTACTATAGGTTTAATTTTATGTGTCATGGGTTGGCAAGGGCCAAGAGCTTTATAGGGTTATGGGACAATTGCATGCACATATCTTCATATCCACCCCTCTTGTCGCTGATATGAAAATAATTGTCTAGACTCAAAGACAATAATGACCTATCGTTGTGATTTTTGGATTAACATATAAATTATACAGATACAAATAACCTAAAATTAACATTCACATTATGCATGCATTGCTCAGTATAAAAAAGAAATGTGTATCATGGCAGGGCAGAGCATTGTGTTCATTTTGGAACTTTCAGGGAGAGCATTATGTTCATATATATATATATATATATCACAGAGCATTACAGCTATCATTCTATCTCATGAATGCATCACATATAACTAAAATAATTTTTCTTCATTTCAACATATCATAAGTACATTTCTAATTCATTTAAACATGTACTCAATTCCTTCTCACATACAAATTTAAACTTAGAATCAAATATAAACATCTAAAATTCCTTAGCTATTCGTTGGATCCTTGGAGCACCTTTCAAACGAGGAAAAGCATCTTAGAGAAATGTTCATGATTTGAAGGGGCGGGCTGGCTGCCTTTTCAATCAATCTTCCATCTCAATGTTAACGGCCGCTATTGGTTATAAGTTTCAAATATAATAAATTGAAAACAACTCACGTTATTATTGTATAAAATAAATTCAACATAATACTGTAAATAAAAAATAACAAAATTTGGGAGGATCACCCATTTGAATAGGTGCAAGATGATCTGGATTAATGCTGAAAATTATGTGCACTTGACCAAGGTTCAATTATAATTAAACTCGGTTGGGCTTAGTTCAACTTAACGTGACTCGGCACAACTCAGTATGGTTTTTGACGCACATAAGTGGAATCCCACTAGTTACTTATTTCTTACACTAAGTTTCTCTATCCTCTAGACCTAAATCTAGTGGATCAGCATGTTGACTCAGTGAGTCATGGTGTAAAAACAACAAGTAAGGTTTATTTTCGAATCGAAGAACAAGGAGGGAAGGATTACCTCTCAAACGATGCTGAAGCACCTGAACCAGTCCGAGAAATGACGCGAATTCAAAAAATCAGTAGGTTGACTCGGCGAGTCCACTCAGTTGTCAAACCGTCTCCCTCTCTCTTGTTTTCCTTCCTCTGTTCTCTCCACTTTTCTTCTTCTCTTTCCTGCCTTCCTAAACGTCTAGCAAAATTTCTTCTTCTCTTTCCTGCCTTCCTAAACGTCTAGCAAAAGCAAGGCCTGGATTGAACTAACTCAGCTGAATTGATAACGAATCTCTCTCTCTCTCTCTCTCTCTCTCTCTCTGAGGAGCACTCTCTTTTGGTTTCCTTATCAAGGATTCCAGATGGAGTAGGAGACGAAAATAGTACTTTGCGTTCGGGTTCTAAACAGCGTGTTTTGAATGCTAGTTGGGTGCTTTGATACATTCCGATACCCTTAATCAAATCCTGTGTAATGAATGATGATCATATGTTGTTTAAATGGGCCTCAGTTCGGATCTTGAATCGATGGCTAGACAATGTTCGAAGGTGTTGGCTGCTTCACGAAGAAGATGGTCGGATTGTTAATGGCAGATTACAAGCTGGGGGGTTATTTCTTCACTCCGATGCTATTGGACAGCCCAGATGGATCATGCAGAGTTGGAGGGTTAAGAAATCAAAGGTTTGGATACACTTGACCCATGGTTCAGGAGGGAGAAGCCTTCGGGCTGTCATACACTTGAGAGGCAGAAAACGCGGAGAAGAACACGGGAAAGGGGGACATTCTGATTGGCTCTTCAAGAATGGGGAATGTTGAAGCGATGAGTGTCGTTGAATAATCAGGGAATCCAGAGGTTGGATGTTCTGGGTCAATTTAAAATTCGCAAGGTGAGGTTATGACGGTCGTGAGAAATTAGAAAAAATCCCGTTCCAAACGAATTCTTTAGATGTTGGTGTGGTTAGGTGGGGTCCACTCTGACGTTTGCAAGAAATCCACTCGGTCCATTGATTACGCCGGGTCAAAATCAGGTAGGAAATCAAAGATGAGCAGATCGAATATTCGAGTGGACCGCACGATAGGATATCTATGAGGGAGACGTCCATCATTAAAAACTCACTCGGGTAACAGATGGATGGTCCAGATCACTCTGGTGGGTTCCATTGTTACTGATCGAATGAGAGGAAGAATTTGAAAGGGAGAAGAAGACGGGGCTCTTCCTCAGCGCGCACGTTGGTTTTTCTTTAGATTTTTTTTTTATTTAAAATTTATTATTATTATTTAAGACAAATCTGTGGGACCTTCACCTAAGGACATCTATAACGCCCGAGTTTTAGAACCCATATTTTCAGTATCTAATTCGACCATCCATGATATACCTGTAAAGGCCACAACCTCGATGTCAGTAGGGTATAAAAGTAATCGTGACATATAAGATGTGAAATGCATAAGTTATACTATCCAAAGTTATGCATCAAAGCTACATATACTGCGCATTCATGTGGGGTGACCCTAGGTCATATAAAGTCTCCTAAGTGTCTCAAGTTAAGAGGGCATATGTCATGAACAACTATCATCCACAACATGCATACAAATTATGTGTATGGGCATATAACTGGGCGTGATATCGTCACACTAAGCATGTTAGCAGGATGTCCTATCAGGCTAAGTATACTAACATGTTATCAGACATATCGTGTGATAATCGACCTTAATTGACAGATCATATATATAGAGTGGGATCCGAATGACAGGCCCCACTAAGAAGTTAGTAGTCCATGCACTGTGGCTCACATTAGACTAACATTGGCTTCTCATGTAGCATGTACATAAAAAGACTAATAATCGAATGTTAGGCATGGATAAAATACATATTCCAAGGCGGGGCACACTGGGTGTGACCTAGGTGGACACCCACATGTGCAATATGTGTGCCACTAGGCTACCAATCTATTGGGCACATGGCCCACTAATAATATCCCAAAATAATCAGATTATCAACGAGCTAATGACATCACTATAATTACTTTAATAGAATGATTTGCACTGTTTGAACATTTCTGAGCTAAACCGACGGTTACTGATCATTGCTTAGTCACTAGGATGTGATCCTATGCTTATGGCCCATTCGAGTTTTGAGATTTCATCATTTCAGGCAAAGTATATGCCTCAATGGATTTACTACAACCATAGTGTCAACATTACATAAGTACACTAATTAGAAATATTAAACTTTATTTAATAATTAAATTCAAACCCTTACAAATATATTATGCATATTACCTTAGGATTATAGAGGTTTTGAATCTATGGTGTCAAACATAGCCAAGGGATTCCAAAAATCTAGGGATCCCAAGTCCAAGGGACTCCAAATCGAATGGATCCCAAATAAATAGGATTCCCAAATCTAAGGGATCCCAAGTATAGGGGATTCCGAAATCTAAGGGATCCCAAAACAATCATATTTCCACCCCCACGGTTCCATGTGGTGTGAATCACCTAAGATCTGGATTGGGTTGATCTTTGGGCTCATGGCCTAACATGTCCTGTAAAAAAGGTGAACGGCGTGGATGCACATAAACATCAAGGTGGGTCCCATGAGTGGGACTGCAATTGTTGTCAAATAGGGGCAGCCTTCCCTGCCCAACTGTTCCCCTCAGTGGGGTCCGCCTAAGATTCGGATTGGCCTGATTTTTGGGCCCTTGGCCTAAAATCATAAGGATGAATGGAGCAGATTGCACATAAACATCATGGTGGGCCCCACACTCCATGCCCTAGTGGACGTCCGCCTGTCTGGAAACTGGCTACATCGCTAACACATTACTAGCTCTTTTTTGGTTGTTGTTTTTTTCTTGCTTAGGTGGGGTCCATTTGGATGATCCACTCCATCCACCGGATTGGCCAGCTCAAGCGGGGATTTGGAAGGTTTTAACAGTAGGAATTTAATCCTCTCATTGAGGCCCATTCAGACTCGAATCTTCCTCATTTTTCGGCCCATGGCCTAAAATGATCTGAAGAAACATATGGACGACGTGGATATACAAAATACATCAAGGTGGGCCCCACGAGTGGGAACCTACCACCCCACATCTGCATGGGCAGACGCTGACAACGTGCGGGTGGTTCCCAACCCACCGTTCAGCCTGATTTTTGGGCTCAAGGGCCAAATTGAGCTGGGAAAACAGATGGACTGTGTGGATCTAAGAAACACATCAAGGTGGGTCCCACGAGTGGAAACCCACCCCTACCTGCATGCGCCTGACGTCTTTGACACCAGAACTTTCCAACCCTTCCTGCTGCTCACGATGTGACCCTTTTGAGATGTGGATCGCCTTCATTTTTGGACTTAACAACCAAAAGGAGATTCAGATGGACGGCGTGGATGAAACATATGCATCATGGTGGGACCCACGACTAGGCGCCCCACCCTTGTATCTTTTGGCATCTAGACAATTCCAACGCCAGCGTCTAGACTTCCTTACACACACACGCACACGCACGCACGCGCGCGCGCGCGCGCACATATATATATATATATATATATATATATATATATATATATATATATATATATATATATATATATATATATACGGGGTCCCTGCGAGAGATCCGACCCGCCCATCAAGTGGACCAACTTGTGTTGGGCCAAGGAGCTATGGATTAACCTGATTTTGGTGCCCTTCCACCATCCAAATCTGTATGGACCTACCAACATGTTGGATTGAAAATAAACATCATGGTGGGCCATACAAGGTGGTCCACACTGTGATAGCATGTGGGGCATGCTCTTCAACAGCATAGCCCACTTGCAGACCCCACAACACCATAGTTTAAAAGAAAATGAGGAAAAAAAAGAAATGAAAGAAAAGCGAGGGAAGAGATCCACCAATCGGGGTGGCCTCGCCACTTGGAGTCTACCATACACTCTATACTTGATCAAGGTGGGTTCCACCATTGTGGGCCCAACAAAAATAGGATAACACAAAGAAAATGGAGTGTTTTTACTCATTTTTTTCCTAATCTCTCTATTTTTTGACCACTTTTTTCCACTTTCTTCTTTTACAAACTCTTAAAATTCTAGCCCATTTCACAATCGGGTCAAGTATGAACATTACAAAAGCTCGAGAGCCCGACCTAAATTAGGCTCAGGCTGGACTATTTTGGCCCATCATGCACCTAGTCCAGGAGTGGCCCTATGTGGGTCAAGCTTGGACAGAGCTTGGCCCAGCCCTAGTCTAGCCTATTGACAACCCTAATTGTTAAGTTATCTTAGTTTTTATAAGGGGCTTGTGGTACTATATTATATGTCATCAAAATTGTTCATTAAGTCCCAAACACCATATAAACAAGGGCAACAATCCAAAATCCTCCAAACTCACCTAGCGAGTCACACAGAGGTTGGATCAGCTCGAGTGTCCAATTATGATGGTAAGGTTGCTTTGTCGGACCAACAGTTTGGGTCCATATACACAGCACCTGCAACATATTTTATTGGAACTTTTGCGTGGACAGAATACCCTTTATATGCATAAAAAAAAATACATGTAGGTTGAGGATATGTATTATAAAATGAACGCTTGTGAATCCACTCCATAATGTGGGGGGAGGGGTGGTGTATGCTATAAGAGCTTGGAAGATGAGAGATATTGTGGTGTGGGTTGAAGCTTGTCAAGATGAAAGGAGTCATTGGTTCAACTGGGCCCACTATAATATGACGGGTCGGTGCAGAACGTTCTTTACATCCCTGTTACATGCATTGCGTCCTTACCCCCGCCCATCTTAAGCCACGAATTGAGAGATTTAAGAATAGTAATGGGTTGCATTAAATGCAAGAGTTATTTGTAGTGTGGCCCACTTGAGGGTTATCTACCTCATTTTTGGGCTCATACCTTAAAATGATATAAGAAAAGGGATGGACGGAGTGGATACACAGATACGTCACTCCTCCATATGAATGCTCCCTAGAGTCGGGTGAGATAGGACGCAATCCGCTTCCTTTTTGTAAAGGCTTTTAATAACCATTAACTTTTTGACAAGGGAATGTTGGGGTTGGCGGGGGGGGGGCTCGCACTACAGGAAAATTGGCCTAAAGGCCCAGAAAACCGCCGGTAAAGGATTTAACAGCAGTCAGGTACCTTTACCTGGGGTTTTACTGGACACACCTTCATCGCAAGTTTTTGGTGCACTAAAAAGGGGGATAAGCTACGAATAAAATCGTAGCTAAATATACAGTTATAGCCATAGAAACCGTAGCACTACGGATTAAATCTCTAGAGAAAGAAAAAAAAGAAATGGTGATGCCCCTTCGTATCACCACTGAATATTAACAAATTGCTAGCATTCAGCCATTTAGTACATCCTTTTCTATATTTACCTAGTCTGATTTCTTGGCTTGTGGGTCACAGGGTCTATACCCCTCTGGAGGAGCTTCTTCTTCAAATGGATATTCCAGAAGTTCTTGATTTCATTATCTGTCCTTCCTGGAAGACGGGATGCAATAGCTGACCACCTACATAGGCAAACAAAACACAACAAGACTAAAATTCAGTTATTTCCTCATTCAAGTTATTACTACTCTATCCTAAGCACGCTTAATTATAAAGTTTCTTTGATAAAATGTTGTTGGCATCCATTTTAGTACTTCCACTTTGGAATTACTGATACAAAGAATCTTTGTTATGAATTCCAAGTAATTCTAGGAGACCCATTAAAGTTCTACTCTTGCCTTAACTTTAAGATCCTGTTTGGATGATGCATGGTGGGAAAAAAGAACAAGAAAAGAATAGAAAAGAAAAAAAAATGCAATGATAAATTCTCTCCATGAGTCGAAACATGGATTTCCATAGAATTTATTTTTGAGGGTCTTGATTGAATAGCAAGAAAGCATCATTTTAAAATTCTGTATATTCATCGCAAACTAAAGGAGAAGGATAAATCAATTACTTATTTTCCGAGCGCTGAATGAAGGCGGATAATTATTTCCTCTTCTTGATCTGTGAATCTCCTCCTCTTGATATCGGGCCTCAGATAATTTGTCCACCGGAGCTGGCAGCTCTTTCCACACCTGTTCAACCCGGCAAGCTTCGGGAGCACCCTCCAGCTTCCATGCCCATGTTGATGTACCTAATCCACCAGAATCTGATCTTCTTCTGGTGTCCATGGACCCTTTTTCACCCCACTTTCATCACAACAAGGAGATCTCCCCATCACACTCCTGCAAAAGCATTCAAGACAAGATCAATCAATGTCTATGTTTGAGAAATCTCTAGAAATGAAGAGGGTATCTTTTGGCCGGGGTTGGCCTTAGACAAACCTGCTGGGATTAGAAGGTGGGTCTAAGGGAATGTGAGTATCCGTGTTGGAAAATCTCCTATCTAACATGAGTTTTTATAGGGCGTTGGCGTTGAAATTAAGTAGACTTTCTGTATAGGAGACGCATTTCCCATGAGCTACTTTCTTATATTCTATGCTATAATGAATTTATTCCATGATCACCCCTCACATTTTTTTCAAATGACCAAATGAGGAAGGATCGGCTTATCCTACAAATGTGTGTGGTCCACCGTGATTTGTACATGACATCCAATCTGTCCATCATGTGAGCCCTCTCATGTTCTCTTCAGCACTATAGAATCATGCTGATCCAAAACTCAGTTGAGCCGCATCACAGGGAAACAGTTGGGATGGATACGCCTACCGTTAAAAACCTTCTGGATCATGTTTGGTATATGTCATCTAAGCCATTTAGAAGATGCACCCCGCAAAGATAAATGGATCTACACCGTAAAAGTCAGACAATTTCAAGGCCTACCTAAGCATTGGGTGCCAAGGAGATAGTGAGAGGGTGAACATGATGGATGGATTGGATGTCATGCAAACATCAAAATGGACCCCACACATTGCTTTGTTGGTTGAGCTTAACCTACAAAACATTGCAGTGGATCGGGCTTCATATAAACCTTGGATGTTAATCTATAATAAAGGTTTTTCTTTTTGTCATGTTTCAAGATTGCCATTGGGTTCCACATCGATATTTTTCCTGTCATGTCACTTTTGGAGAACATCCAGGGCATGAAAAAGGATGTGTGTTGTTGATAGAACGGCGGAAGAGGATTAACATAGCCTGCCCCAATTAGTTGGGATAAGACTTAGTTGATGATGATGATGATGCAAGACATGAAAAAGGTGGTTCTCACCTTGAGTAGCATTCATTGTAGTGGACCTTCAGCTTGTTCTGGTCCATAATCAACAAAAAGAAAAAAAAAAAAAAACAGATAAATGAAACGTAAACAGTTGGATAACTACAACAGTCAATAGGCAAGGCTTGGGCTTAGCAAAATCGAAATTTTGACTAGTGCCAGCCAGATAGGCACATCCAATCAGTTCAAAATCCATGCCAAAGTCAACCCAGGCCCAACTCATTAACAACCATATGGATAACAATATTGAAAATGGAAATTTATATCAAATACAAGCAACTTCAATCTCCCTATAAATAGTAACAAGTGGGTGTGGCTGTGCATTTATATGAACCAATCTGAGAACTCCAGTGTGAGATCCAGACCATTCATCCAGTGGGCTCAATGGTGAATATTCCCAAGCCCAAGGTCAGTCCAGTCCACTCACTTGGTGGCCCACACATGTATGAAACAATGGATGGTTAGAAAATCAAATGTCCCTCATTTAATATACATGCGCAGCCAACCTGTGGATGGACTGGCCTGATTTTTGGAATAGGGGACATTCACCTTGGGGCCTACCTTATGAAGGGCCCGAATCTCACATGCGTGTGAGTGCTTGTCTTGCATTTGCAGATGGGTGTTTGCGGGCAGCATGTCTTAAAAATTAGGTTTCTTTTAGTGTGTGGAGTAGGCATACCGTTAATGCTATCATACTAGCCACTGCACCAATTCTGAAACCTTTCGCAGCAAATTCACCACTGAAATGAATTTGGTCCAAGGATGACAGATTTATACCCCTTTGTATGTCTTTCACCTTTCAGACATTTGCAGCACTATTAGTACTTGACTAATATTAGATAAAATAGAGATGTTAACTCTACAAAGTTTGGAAACTTACAATTTTAACACCATGCTTTTCTGCATGTGTAATATACATGAAAAAGGTCAAGAGAATAACAGAGATCAAAGGGGCGATCGCGGGCACCCAGAAAAGGCTCTTCTTCTTCTTCCCCTGTAACACTTTTGGGTCATGTAAGAAGGAAACCTTCCACAAGCATGGAGTCCAAGGAATATGAAGCAAAGAGAAAAAAACTTACAATGTATTTGGCAACTAGAAGGAAAACCAAGAAGACTGATCCTATGAGGATTGTCTGCCAATTCCACTGCGAATGTAGTGAAAGAAAACAGTCAGTGAGGAAAAATGACAGCAATCTGTACTTCTAAACTCATTAGCTTAATCATTGACTGGGACAGGGAAATTTAGTTTTGGCTTGACTGAGTCATTGGACAACCTAATTGACTTATCATGGTTGCTAGTTTTGAGTTGGTTGGTTTCCATCTCAAATCCAAGCTTTTAAACACTATCAATAACAATCGTTTTCAGTAGGTTTTCATACCTTGTGATGTACAGAACTCCATACCGAATGCATAACAGAAATTATATTCGTCTTCTTAGTAAAATTCTTTATGCCAAGGAAACCTTTGAGCTGTTGCAGAGCAATTGTGATGGCTGCCCCACCCATGAACCGAATAATGGCCGCATGAGATAGGAAGTCGATTAAGAATCCTAATCTGTAAACATTACCAGAATTGTCAATGTTATAACAAAGAATACTGACCTTTTAAGTTAACAAGGGTATGAAAAACTTGTAAAACAGATTGTTCGATTACCTAAAAAATCCAAGTGTGACATGAGTGATCCCAGCAAAGAATGTTGCAGTGAATACAAGCTGGGGATACTCATCAATTGACCTTCAATTTTGACAATTTAATTTGTGTTAGTGTGCAAATAAGAAAAACCAAATTTAAAGGTGATAAACATACATTAAGCCAACCATCCAACACTATAAAAGGTAAACCTTTACTTCTTCATTCAAAACAGATATAAATTAACAAATAGGTTTCCAAAGGAAAAGGCATTGAAACCATTCCATAAATCATTCATAATGCATACTATGCATGCGAGGATTTGTAACAAGATTCACCATTCATATATAAAATTCAACTTCAACAATTAACAAGGCAGGCTGCACATGTATCTTCAATTGCACGGTGGGAAATTTTATTTGAACTATAGAAATGTATGTGGGACTGTATATATATGTATGTGTGACTGCATGTGGATGGTCATGAATCCACGCAAGTGTGGACTTATCCTCCGTTTTATGTTTACTTCATTTGGTTTTTGACTTGTTTGGTCCCATATGATAGTTGGTGTCACAGCATGTATAATGTTCAGTTGCAGTAGTGTAGTTTTTATTGTATATAGAGAACTCATTAAGAAGCCAATGCTTTTGGATTTGTTTGCATTCATTCCATGATCTCAAGTCCTTATTCACATCATGAGCTTGAAACTTGTTTGTGTTATTTTTTTTTTTTTGAAAGTTAACTTGTTCATGTTAGTAATGCTCCTATGATTTTAAAACTTCTCTATTTGTTATGAATTATGACCTAAATCTAATTGGGAGTTTCATGACATCCAATCTCTGGCCATCTTTTTCCAGGCAATTAATGTATTATTTTCATTACTGTCTTTTGTAGGGCATTGATCAACATATTAGGAGCTTCAATCTGTAAGATATATATATATATATATATATATATATATATATATATATATATATATATATATATATATATATATATATATATATATATATATATATATATATTAGCATCTTCCATCTATGGCAGAGCCTATCAAATCAAAGTTTGGAATACTTCATCCATGATTAGTTTTTAAGGTTAGGTATATACTTCAACTTCTTTTATAGATTTGGCAACCAAATTCTAGCATATAACTTTCAGGTTTTAATAATAAATTTGATTTCCAATCATTTTTTTCACAGCAAAGATCGTGGTGACCTGCACGTGCAAAGTGACTAAACGAAGTGAAGAATAGTGGAATGGTGACTACACGGTGATGAGATGTTTGGATGATATTTTCTAATTGTACATTGAGGATTCATGTATTTTTTGTTACAAATCTTTTAATATGGTACCATGTACTACTATTCATTATATGTTTTGTACTTCAATTTGCACAAACGATCACCTAATGTTTGATTTATTCACTGTATGCATTGTTTTCTTGTAATATGTTGGTCGAAAATTGAAATAGAATGCAATTTTTGTACAATGTAGGCTTAGGAGGCTTCCACAATTTTTCTTTTTCTTAGGCATCTTTCTCTGCATAACAGAATGTCTAAAGTGAGTTTGGATTTTCGTTTTAAACAATTGGGCCCAAAGGTTCAAGGATACATATGGTTGATATGATGGCAAATGTTCTTAGCCATTGTTTCTATGGCCTTCTCTTCATCGAATGTAGAATGTTATCACATTTCTTTCTTAATTAGTCAGCTATCAGCTGGCAACTAATTAAAGGATTAGGAATTACACATCTCGAAAACTATATGAATGATTGGTGTGTTCTATGGGGCACCCAAAGTGGGCCAATATATGCTCCATAATGCAAATTGAAGAACAAGCTTACACCATTGAAACAGAGCATTGTATTCTTCCACTTTTTTGGGGGGGTACCGTATATGATGCTTAATCAAAAGAAATGGAGCTTTTATGATTGGCCCAACAATGGGGGCGAGTAAGGCCCTTTGATTGGAAATTAAGATTGTCTAACCACTGTGATCTTTCAGTCATGATAGCAGAGTTGAAAATTTGTATTGTATGGATTAACAAATATCTAGGCTTACAATGAGTAGGTGAAAATAATGACATATCGATTAAAGTTGCGGAAAGCATGCAGCGAAACCACAACATATTCACATGTTGGAGTGGGGAAGAGTCTATTTTAAAATTTTAGTAAATATAAATAGCTAGAGAATCCGGAGCGGCACTTAATTATAAGGATCATGAAACCAAGGATCAATTATATAATAGACGTGGACTCTGTTTCTGTCACTCAGTCATTTCAATATTGCTAAAACCTTCAAACATGGAAGACATATTACAACTTCTTAAAGAAGAATTCTTCAATGCAGAACATAAATAAGTCCATGTTATCATGTATGTCAAAGTTCATCATGCTGAACATGAAATTCAAGGCCTCAAACCCATATGCTATCTAATAAAAGGAATAAAACATCAGTTGGCTAGTTCAAAGGCAATATAATGTTTGTATATGGTTTGTGGAATGATTAGGAGAAATTTCCAAAGTTACATTAAACTTAAATCAGAGAAATTTTGTAATGGCAGAAAGCAAGAGCCCATACCGTAGAAAGGCAGCAACCATCCAAAAAAAAAAAAAAAAAAACCACTTGTATTCCAATTATATCACTAGTAAGAACAATATCATACATTAACATGGACAATGTATATAGGATGGAAGATTGAATTTATCACCAGGCCATGGGATTGCAAAATTTTCATATGAACTGATTGTAATAAAACCTTTCCTCTTCCCACTACCACCCACTTTGCTTGCACATATCACATACTGAATTGATTCTTGGGCTAGGATATCAACCTACTGGTATCCTCATGATGGATGGGTTGGATCTCAGATCCATGTCTCAAACTGGCACAAGGTGGTGTGCCCATAAGGTGCCTTATGCACACATGATAATCTTGGAAAAGGTCATATTAGATAATAGAAATGAGGTTTTCATTCTAGCTTGGCTTGCTAATAAAACTTATAATACAACGACTTTGAAGTCTTCTATACTAGCTAATTGTAAGACGGCTATTGGGTGGGCCTCACATGATCATTGGTTTATATCTAACCATTATATTAGACATGGATTGGATCTATGTCTTGTGACGAGACTCTAAAAGAAGAAGAGTTCTGATGAGCTAACTTCTTCAGGCGCTTTTATATAAAATAGAGTCTTAGTCACCTCACCAACACGTATATAAACCTAATTCATTGAAGGATTTTCTTAAAAATCTAGGAACATCCAGTGCATCCACATCAAAATTTTGTATGGCTTCTCAATCTACTCATTTAAAATTATAGTTTATTTGAATGATGCATAGATCGAACTGCTATTCCACATTTAAGTTTAACAATTGGCATCAAAGCCTTCGTATGCATCAATTTGGTGAATTTTGATAAGTTTTTATACCCTTCCATTATGCAGAATTTAGATGATCGGCCCATTTGTCATCCCTGTTGCTGCAAATGCGGATTAGCTGCGACCCAAATCCAACAATGTGGGTGGGACCCTGACCGTGGGCCTCATCTCAATGTATGTGTTGTATATCCACACTGTCCATCTGTTTTGCCAACTTATTTTAATGCGTGGGCCTAAAAATGAAGCACATCCAAATCTCAGTAGAACCACCCCACAGTGAAAAGTGATCATTGACTGCCCCTATCAAAAACTTCGTAGTGCCCAACTAATTGATAAAGTTTCACTGACCTGAAAATGAAGGAAAAACACAAATATCATCTTGATCCTAAACTTCTATGGCCCACAACAAGTTCAATGACCACAGTTTTTTGTGGTGTGGTCCACCTGAGATTTGAATCTACTTCATTTTGATCAGTTCAATTGAAGATTTTAACTTGGATTTAGGAATGCAGATTCCAATTCGATTTGGGAATTAAATCCCTGATTTTTTATTTGATTCCAAAATCCCTAATTGATGTCAATTTGGGAATTAAAATTCCTAATCACTGATTTTGGGAATTCGAAATCCCTAATTGCTAATTTGAGATTGAAAATCCCAATTACTGGATTTGATCTTTCATACCTGATGCACAGTGGCTCTGATACCAACTGCTAATTTTCTTAATGCGGAGTAGCAAGGACAGTGGCTCTGATACCAACTGCTAATTTTCTTAATGCGGAGTAGCAAGGACAGTGCTGTGCATCGGATGTGGAGATCAAGAATATCGAATACATGGGTAGATAGGATGCCAAAGTCTTCCTCTCCTTACACCCTTAGAGAAGTTGTGATGGGGCTGAAACTTCTGTTGGTGTATTGGATTGGGGACCTAGCCTTATTTTATAATGCAGAGGGTAGAGGAGTTTGAAACCCATCAAAACTCCTCTCCATATGGAGACACACGAATTTGACAATCCTAGTTCCTCTAGAATACTAGAATATTGTGTGTATCACAGTTGTAGCACTCCACCCCTTACACGAATTCTAGATGTATCACAACTTAGTGGGGCCCATTGGTATACCCGATCACATTATCCGACCCTTAAGACAATCCAAATCGTTGATCAATAAGGCCCACCTTATAGAATTCTTACAAAACACAAATATCATCTTGATCCTAAACTTCAATGGCCAACAAGTTCAAAGACCACTGTTTTCTGTGGTGTGGTCTACCTGAGATTTGAATCTACTTCATTTCGATAAGCTTGCAAAACGGATGGACGACATCAATATAAAAAGCATGCATCAAGGTGGGCCCCACGGTCAGGGTCCCAAATCCCAATTGCTGGATCCAGGGTAGCAGCTAATCCGCGTTCTGTTGCAGCATGTACGCTATGGCTACCATTGCCATTTTTCTCCCATGCGGACCTCTGCCGCTGCCAGTGGCCTCAAGGCAACCCAGCCGCTGCTTCTCCAGGAATTTCGAGCATGGAGGCCAAAGTGGTTAGGGCATCAACAAACTAGTTTTTGGCACATGGCATGTAGGTGAAGGTAACTTTGTCGAATTCATCGACGAGATTGATTTTCAAGCCAAACGTGATATGGGATCAGCTTGGATTGAGCTCTTCCAGAAATAAGGGATTACAAAATCAGAAATACCAATTAGAGATTGAAATTTCAAAAAGCCCCAATTAGGGATTTGGAATTTCAAAAATCCCCAATTACAGATTTTCAATTTCGAACGCCTATTAGAAAAAGAAGAAGAAGAAGACAAAGAAGAGGAAGAGGAGAATACCACTGCTGCTGCCGAGAGCGAGAGCTGCTGGTCGTGAGGTAACGAGAGACAAGGAGATGGTGAGAGCGAGAAGGGACGAGGATTGCGATCTCTGGAGAAAAGAAAAAGAGAGTCGATCGGGCGAGCCAAATGAATTAGGGCGTCCGCCAGAAAAGGGAAACCCCAGCCGACTTTTTCTCGTAGTGTTGGGTGGTCTGTGAAATCCCCCCATCCATCAGGTCTGTCTCCCCATTTTAAGTCCAGGACTTAAAATTCAGCACTATAAATGATTGAAGTAGATCACGTACAAGATGATACTCACCCTTTGAAATTGTTTCCCTTGATGTGAGCCATTTGAATCACATATAGGTTTTATTTTTAGGCATGACAGACCCAACTTCCATTAAAACGGTACTCAAGTGATAATTAGTTACATTAATAGGGTAGTTTGTTATAAACTTTTTTGAAAAAGGTAAGGGATGTAAATAATACATCATTGAGGTAATATTAGTATTTTGTAAAATTCCCTGTATAAAAGAATGGAAGATTATGCCATGCCGACCCTTGATTTTTGATAGGGTTTACCATAAGTGTATGTGGGATACACTCCGACTATTAGATGTATAATCCCAACTTAGGCTAAGGGAAGAAAAATAAGTTGACCGGTGAATTAATCCAAAACCAAACAAAACAGACGAGAAGTGTTAATCCTAGAACAGTCAGAGGTGTTAATCCTTTTTCTAGGGTGCACCATGATAATTATATAAATCCACTCCAACCATTAGATGCCACATCGAAATCTAGAGACCCAACACTCAAAATTCGGGTCCATTCATAATTTAGCTAAACCACACCAAGGGAAATAATTTAAAGGGTAAGTGTTGCCTTGTATGGTATTTCTAATTGTGTTGTTCACTTGAATTTTTTGGATGAGGCTGAATTTTTCCACCCTGGGCCTCACATGGGTTGACCCACCTGATGGTCGGTGATGATTTTACATAAACATCACAATGGGCCCACCCAATTTTAATCATATTCTTAATTGAATGCAAGTTGAACTACATTCTGCCTAATAAACATGCTATGTTCTGAAAACAGTAAAAACGTATTCCAATCTAAGGAGATATGGAACCAATGGCATGGTAATCTAGCCTGTGAGAGTTGGCCCCTAAGTACATATAACTTTACTATTAATACTGATTAGACGGTACTGAATTTAGTTCTGGGTTTTAAATAATTAGATGTAAGACCAGAAAGGACCCAACCTTAGCACGATCTGGACCGAGTAATCGGAGTTTAGGTACGATGGAACCCAACCTGCTGACAGCCTCAGGCAATATATGAATATAAAAGGTCCATGCCAATCATTAGGCACTCTATTAATGCATATTCCCTAACCTAAAACTTAAGCGGGTTGGCCATTTAATAGGTGGATGTATTTGAATTTTGGGTCAAAGCACTACGTGTACATGTGTGACACTATATGTACGGTTTGGCCAGTTGGGTGGTCAAAATTCAACAGCTAAAATTAAATGATTAGGGCATCCTAAGTAATGGGATTTTTTACAAAGGATGTGGGCCCGTGGCTTAGTAAACCGGGCATTAAGGGCCAGTTCAGATATGGACGCATTGGGTCCTACCCCCGCCTGGATGGTAATCTGTCCAGGCAGGGCTTTGTGGGAACCACCGTGATGTAAGTGTTTTATTCATGACATTCATCATTTTTCATAGATCATTTTAAGATACGATCTAAAAAATGAGGCAGGTGCAAGGCTTAAGTGGACCACAAAGTGGGAATTGAACGTCCACCATTAAAAACTTATTGGAAGGTTTTGGGTCAAGATGATATTTGTGTTTTTAGTTCATCCACTTCTACACAACCTTATTAATAGGTTGGATGGTAAAAGAACACATTGCAGTGGCCCTTAGAAAGGTTTCAACAGTGGGTGTCATTATCACTGCATCTTCCTTTGGTGTGGTCAACCGGAGCTCTGGACCTTCCTCATTTTTAGGATCATAACTTACAATAATCTGATTAAAGCGATGAACAATAGTATGGATAAAACACTTACATCATGGTGGGCCCCACAGGGACCTGCCCGAACAGATTAATATCCGGGTGGGGGTGGGACGCAATCCGCGTCCGTTTGGATACAACCAAACAAATTACATTTTAACTTATTTTAAATCATTAAGTTACTTTTTAGCACTAGTTAGTTTGGTAAGCACTATTATAAAAGTGACTTAATGCTAAAAGTTACTTATTTCAGCATTCTTTAAAAACATTTCTACTTTTCTCGCCCAACCACGGTCCATGTCAAAGCACAGAGCTCTCTCATTGCCATAATCAAGGGTGGCCCACTGTCCCTGTCAAAGGTGAGGCCCACATGATGGACAGACCACATCAAAGGTGGGCCCCACATGATAGATGACCCTGTATTAATGTGGGCCAACATAATGAGTAGTCCAAGGTCGACCTGTAATGATAAAAAGACCACATTCAAAGCCGACTAGTATAATGGACAAACCACTTCAAAGGTGAGCCCACATGATGGATGGTCCACATCAATGGTGGGCTCTTCATAATGGGCAGTGGAGTATAATGGACAAACCCCTTCAAAGGTGAGCCCACATGATGGATGGTCCACATCAATTTTGGGCTCTTCATGATGGGTAGCAGACATTGAGGTTGGGCCCTACATGATGAATGACCCACATTGAGGTGGGCCCTAATGATGGACAGTCCATATTGAAGGTTGGTTGTTAATGATAAATGGTGGACATCCAAGGTGAGCCTTGAAGATGGACTAACCTCATTGAAGGTAGGGCCTGTATGATGGATAGTCCACATTCAAAGTGGGCCCATATGATGGATGGTCCACATCAAAGGTGGGCTTCACAAGATAGACGACCTCACATCAAGGTGGGCCCCACATGATGGACGGTCCACATCAAAATTCGCCCCCAGCGATGAGTGGCCCACATGCAACTCAGGCCCACATAATGGACAATCCACATCAAAAGCAGGGACCTCACGATGAATGGTTCACATCAAAGGTGGGCTCCACATGTAAGAGCTAAAAAATGAAGCAATCCAAGGTTCGAGTACACCGTAGGAAGTGGTAGTGATTAGAGGTATACACGAGTCGAACCAAGTTGAGCTTGGCACAACTCGACTCGGCTCAGCTACTAGTCGACCCTAGCTTGAACTCGGCTCAACTCGGTTCGATCAGTAGCTCGGGTGAGTTCGAGCCAAGATCAAGCCTTTGCGGCATTTTCTCAAACACATGGAGTGCACCTTCAATTTCTCACGGAATATAAAGTAGCAACATTGATTTACAGGTATTTCATCAAACACTCATTAAGCAATATAAAAATCAAGATACAAGGGTATTTGTTTCATATTCATACCTTCCTCGTCACTAGCCGACACTTTATTGAGTCATTTCATCAAACACTTGCTAAGCAACATCAATATCAAAATAACCGAGTCACCGAACTAGTTTGATCCGAGTTCGATTTGAGTTGGGGTTCAATCCGAGTTGAGTCGAGTCAAGCTCCAGCAAGCTCAAACTCTGGCTCGAAATTTTTTTTGAGCTCAAAAAATCAGCTCGACTCTGCTCGAACTCAGTTTCAAACCGAGTCGAATCGAGCTTTTTTGAGTCAATTCTTGTGAGGTAACAAGCTAACTCGGTTCGTGTACAGCTCTAGCGGTGATAATGACACCTACCATTGAAACCTCCCTAAGGCCCACTGTAATGGTTAATTGCCATCCAACCTATTCATATAAGCTCACATAGACTTGGATGATAGGATAGCACAAATATCAGCTTATCTAATACTTCTGTGGCCCTCCAAAAGTTTTCAACAATAGGTGTTTAATCCCCGATGCGTTGCCTGGTTCAGATGAGCATTGGAACTGCCTCATATTTTTGTGTATACCTAAAATGATATGAAGAAATAGATGAACGGTGTGGATGAAACTCACACATCAGTGTCGCCCTTAGAACACCTGATCCTTACCAGCTAAGGGACTGAGCGGGGTAGTACCCAAGCGGCCTCTATTCATAGGAGAGACACTGCATGCAATCTTCCAGGGAGAAGGGTTTCGAGTCGGACCAGTTGGATTAAAATAATTTCTAAATTTTCATGTTCATGAAGCATCCAACACATGATATGTTAGCCCTATCATACGGATCACCTTGATCAAAAGTCAGTTTATGCCCTCAAGGAAACCACATGTATTTTGTTATTTATTAATGGCTAGAAAATTTCTGCTTTTCTCTTGCCCATGTGATGAGCAAATGGGACATATTTTTACATAATGCGATCCTCATGGTGGGGCCATCCTATTTGAAGAATGGATGTCGCACTTACTTGATAGGTTGGAAGTTGTCCTCTCCGTGAATGGTAACTTGTGGTACAAATGGTGTAGCTTGAAACTTCTCATTTCTTATCCAAACCATATGAGAATCGGAAGTAGCAGCCCCAAGCTTTATGGGGCCCACTGTGATGAATGCATTATATCTATGCTGTCCATATATGTTTATTCGTCCAAATTTAGGGCATGATCCCAAGTCTAAATCTCAATGAGACTGATGATGCTCGTTGTTGAAACCTTTTTATGGCCTGGGTTATAACTCGTTCATGAGGTCGCTGTGAATTGGATGAAGGGAGGATAAAAGCAAAACAAAAACAAAAACAGAAACAGAAACAAAAACAAAAGCAAAAATTAGATTGGTCCAAAACTTCTGCTTTCCTCAAGATTTTTACTGCTGGCCTCCCAATCCTTCTTTCTTGTGTTTTGGTCTATCCGAGTGTTTAAGCTGCTGCATTTTTGAATCCATATACTAAAATTACTTGGAGAAATATAGGAAGGGAATAGATATAGAGTATACATTATGGTTAGGGCTGTCAACGGACCAGGCTTGGGGTAGGTCTCGGCCCAGATTTTAAACAGTTTTGCCTATTCAAAATTCTGATTTTTCGGCTCTGTCCGGCCCATTGACACCCCTAATCATGGCAGACTTGCTGTAAGGAAATCGGCTTCTTTTAATACTCTAGCAGAGTATGACACATAGTACGTAAGCATTAAAAAGTTACCTAGACATTATTTGACAATTGGATTGGTGGACATTTATCGGACGGTGGTAAAATGAAAACTATCCAACAGTCCTTGATCCCACAAACAAGTGTCCAAGTCCACGAATAAAAGGTCAGGATTAATGTTAAGAAAAGGAAATCTGATATTGCGGCAGTGGAAGAAAATCTATTAAGTTTTATTTGAGTTCATATATGCCAGCATCTCACGCAATCTGAACAGGTATCAAATAACCGGAGGTTAGCTTATTTACCTATGCTGGACTAGCCTCTTAAAGTCTACTACATCAAGTAGACCACGCCAGCAGCTACTACTCTAAGTTTGTATGCAGAGATACCATGATGTGCACGTTTCATCAAACCTATTAATCGAGGGTAACTAGCTAAGATGAAATAATAAGGATGGAGATGCACATCATTGAAACTTTCCTAGAGCCCACATATTGCATCTGTGTGGAAAAAAACAACCACACCATTCACAATCTAACCTGCGTATCAAGCACTGTACTAAGCTCTAAGTATCAAGCCTAATAAGTAAGCAAAAGCTAAACATTAGGAATGGATTAGTCAGGCCCAGTAACACCCATTTCCGTGCGGGTGTGAACATGAAAGGCTCATTTTGACGTATATATCATGAGTCCGGATCCTCTGTTATCGGGTCAACAGAGAATTCCTGATACCCTATTTCTCATTGGTCTATGTCACCACTCACTGAAAAAATAAAAAAAATAAACAGGGAATCCCTGTTGACCCGATAACAGAGGATCCCACTCATATATCATATATCTACGGTGTCCATCCATCTTTGTAGAAAATCTTAGAACATGGGCACAAAAATTGAGGTAGATGTAAATATCAGCTGGACCACACCACAGGAATAGTAGTGATTGAATGGCTGCCGTTAAAAAACTTCCTACGACAAAAAGTTTTGGATCAATCTGATATTTGTTTTTTTCACTTAATGCAGGTCTGTGTGATCTTATCAACTGATGGGATGGCTAGTAAACATTATGATAGGTCCTGGGATGTTTTTAATGGTTGGTGTTCAATCTGTTGGCATGAGCTATAAACAACCAATAGAGTTGTTGGAGTGAGCTAAACAACCAAGAGAGATTTTACCATTGTAAACAACCAAGAGAGTTGTTGGCGTGAGCTAAACAACCAAGAGAGATTATTTGAAATTTGTAACATCCCGTAAGTAAGGGAGGTTAGCATGAGTGCAGGAGACGGAATTTTATAGCAAAGGGATTATTTATTTATTTTTTCTTTTTAAAATGTATATAACCTACGATTGAATGAAAAAGATATGATATAGAATTTCTGACATGGTATCAGAGCTTAACGAGTTCTGACTTCTCGTACTATACCTTCGTTCATGGTGGACTCTAATGATCCGGACTCCTCTGGCGGCACATCCAATCTCTCTGACTCTATCCTTGAATTGACTACAAGGATGATTGAGGTTTTAAACAGCGCTCGGACCCCGACCATTACCACTGAAACATCCTCTGCTCCGATCGGCATTAAGTTGGATGGTTCCAACTATGCACTGTGGTCCCAGGTTGTCGAGATGTATATCTCTGGCAAGGACAAACTGGGGTACATTAATGGCAACTTTCCCCAGCCGCTACCAACTGATCCCTCCTTTCGCAAGGGGTGCACCGATAACGTCATTGTTAAAGGTTGGTTAATTTCTTCCATGGATTCATCCTTAATTGGCAATTTTATTCGGTTTCCTACGGTAAAAGCGGTTTGGGATTCCATTGTAACTACCTTCTTTGATGGTAGTGACACCTCACAAGTGTATGATCTTCGACGGCGTGTGACACGACTAAAGCAAGCTGCTGGCTCACTGGAAAAATATTACACTGAGTTGCAGGGTTTATGGCGTGAAATTGATTTTCGCTGGCCAAATCCTATGGAATGCTCTGTTGATATTCAGCACTATAATCGGATCATCCAGGAAGACCGTGTTTATGTGTTTCTGGATGGTCTTGACGATCAGCTAGACAAAATACAGGCTGATGTTCTACAGATGAAACCGTTTCCTACTGTCGAACAAGCGTATGCGCATGTTAGACGGGAAGCTATTCGAT
This sequence comes from Magnolia kwangsiensis, assembly GCA_037074715.1. NCBI lineage: Eukaryota > Viridiplantae > Streptophyta > Magnoliopsida > Magnoliales > Magnoliaceae > Magnolia > Magnolia kwangsiensis. Next base: position 34,295,415 of record CM073582.1, on the reverse strand, counting down.
AGCAGGTTATGACTTCCCATGACACCGATGGGCTCCAGGGAGCTGTCTTGGCCTCCAAACCCCTTACGTTAAACACCTCTGCCCCTGGTAAATCTTCCAAGACCCAAAATTCTACTGATACGAAAAAATGTTCTCATTGTGGAAACCAGAAACACACACGTGAAAACTGTTTTAAGTTGCATGGGTACCCTGATTGGTGGCATGATCATCAAGCCTGTAAACGTCCTGATGGAATTGGAACCAATGGAAGTTCAGGCACAGTTGTTGCTGCTGCTATAGAGCCCCATCTTTCTCTTATACAACCAGCTGCAACGTCCACGGACACTCCTCCCAACTTGAACTCAGGTATCCCTGGTCTTGCTCTTCTTACCTCCCACAGAGATGCGGACTGTAGTGCATGGCTTCTCGACTCGGGGGCCACTGACCATATGACATTTACTATCTCGGACTTCTCTCAAACATCTCTTCCGCGATGCACCAGCATAGCCAATGCAAATGGTGTTATCTCACCAGTCACTGGAGCTGGCTCTGTGACCTTATCTCCATCCTTGCATTTATCTAATACTTTACTTGTTCCGTCTCTATCCCATAAATTGTTGTCTGTAAGTCAGCTTACTACAGACCTTGGGTGTGTTGTACTTATTTATCCAAATTTCTGTCTTATTCAGGATATTCTCACCAAGGAGATAATTGGACATGGTACTAAGAGGGGGGGATTATATTATGTGGAAGACATCAGTATCGGCCAGGCCAATAACATGAACCATCCACATGCTAATAAAGAGACACTACTTTAGTTGTGGCATTGACGCTTGGGACACCCATCTTTTCCTTATTTGAAGCATGTTTTTCCTGATTTGTTTAAGCATTTACAGGCATCTGATTTGAAATGTGACACTTGTATTTTGGCTAAGAGCCATCGCGCTACTTATCCATTAAGCGTGACTAAAAATGACACTCCATTTGCCTTAATTCACTCTGATGTATGGGGGTCCTCACCTGTTACTAATATGTCTGGCTTTCGTTGGTTTGTTATTTTTGTGGATGATTGTACTCATATGATATGGCTCTACTTGATGAAACACAAAGATGAGGTTATCAGTGCCTTTAAAACATTCCATGCTATGGTTAAAACTCAGTACAGTGCCCACATGAAGGTTCCCTGCTTTGATAATGGTGGCGAATATGTCAATCAACACCTTAAAGCGTACTTTACTCAACATGGTTTAATTCATGAAACGTCATGCTCACAAACACCTCAACAGAACGGTGTCGCCGAGAGGAAAAATAGACATGTTCTTGAGACTGCTCGTGCTTTGCTTCTCGGTGCTCATATGCCCAAACAGTTCTAGACCGATGCCGTCTCAACTGTTGTTCATCTTCTCAATCGAATGCCTTCCAAGGTTTTATCCTTTAAGACACCACTCCAATGTCTTTCTACTTATGTGTCACTGCCTACCACACTGATGCTTCCTCCTCGCGTTTTTGGGTGTGTCGTCTATGTGTATCTCCACAAGAACCAGCGCACTAAACTTGATCCGTGTGCACGTCAGTGTTTGTTTTTGGGCTATGACGTCCATCAAAAAGGGTACTGGTGCTATGATCCTACCACTCACAGACTCTATGTGACTATGGATGTCCAATTCTTGGAGACTGATATGTTCTTTTCCTCTCTAGCACCTACTTCTACTCTTCAGGGAGAGATACATAATGAAGAGTTGAATTGGTTCCAACATGAGATGTCGAATGATAACTCAGGCATCGAGCCGCAGGAGCATTCTAACTCAGGTGTTGTGAACTATGAAGCCGAGCTGCAGGAGCATGGTGGGCCGAATGATAACTCAGGCGTTGTGAACTGTGAAGCCGAGATATATCCTAATGTAGAGTATGCAACATCTGAGACCGAACCTATATCCCCTCCCTCTGAAGTGTCAGTCGAATCATCTCCTGAGAATACTCCTGAGGTAAGTACTGTTATTACACCCTTACATACCGATGATATAGATGCATCTGCGGGATATGTTTTACCTCACAGGTACAATCGTGGCAAGCCACCTAACAGATACTCTCCAGATATTGAAGAACGAAGGTCGAGGTATCCAATTGCTAACTATGTATCCACCAAGGAACTCTCTGAACCTCTCAAGAAATTTGCACAGGAACTCTCCATATGTCAGATTCCTACCAGTGTTCATGAGGCATTGGCAAATCCAAGATGGACCCGAGCTATAGAGGAAGAAATGGAGGCACTACTTAAAAATGATACATGGACTCTTGTTCCATTACCTGAAGGAAAACAAACCGTGGGGTGCAAATGGGTGTTCTCCATTAAACACAAAGAAGATGGATCTATTGAACGATACAAAGCACGACTGGTAGCGAAGGGATATACGCAGACGTTTGGTGTCGATTATCAGGAGACTTTCTCACCTGTAGCCAAGTTGAATACAGTTAGGGTGTTATTGTCTCTTGCAGCAAATCTTGATTGGCCGTTGCATCAATTTGATGTAAAAAATGCTTTTCTCAACGGTGATCTCCAAGAAGAGGTTTATGTGGATGTTCCTCCAGGTTATACAACATCTTCAAAGAATGGAGTGGTGTGTAAATTACAGCGAGCGTTGTATGGACTGAAGCAATCAACATGAGCATGGTTTGGAAGGTTTAGCTTGGCAATGAAGAAATATGGCTTCCAACAAAGTAACTCTAACCATACTTTGTTCTTAAAGCATTAGTTGGGCAAGGTAACTACTTTGATAGTCTACGTAGATGACATAATTATTACAGGAGATGATGAAGAAGAAATCTCTCTGCTTCAAAAACAATTAGCAACTGAATTCGAGATGAAAAATCTAGGAGGACTCAAGTATTTCTTGGGAATTGAAGTTGCTAGGTCCAAGCAAGGTATATTTCTCTCCCAACGGAAATACATATTAGACTTGCTAACCGAAGTAGGGATGTTGGAATGTAAACCTGCAGACACCCCCATGGTTAAGAATCACAAGCTTGGAGAATACCCAGACCAAGTACCAACAGATAAAGGAAGATATCAAAGGTTAGTTGGTAAACTCATTTATCTCTCCTATACTCATCCAGATATTGCATACGCTGTAAGTGTTGTAAGTCAATTTATGCATAATCCAAGTAAGAGTCATATGGAAGCAGTGATTCAAATACTTCGATATTTGAAGTCATCCTCGAGCAAGGGGCTTATGTTCTCAAAACATAACAGTCAGTCAATGGTTTATGGATACACAAATGCGGATTGGGGAGGTAATATCACTGACAGAAAGTCCACCGCAGGATATTTTACATTTGTTGGGGGAAATCTTGTAACCTGGAGAAGTAAGAAACAAAAAGTGGTAGCTTTGTCAAGTGCTGAAGCTGAGTTTAGGGGAATGGCTAAGGGTCTTTGTGAACTCCTTTGGCTAAGAAAGCTGCTCACTGAAATCGGATTTGCCCCCACTTCCGAGATGGATCTCTTGTGTGACAATAAATCTGCAATTGCCATTTCTCACAATCCTATTCAACACGATCGTACTACATGTGGAGGTAGATCGACATTTCATCAAAGAGAATCTTGAAGCAAAAATAATTAGGTTTCCGTTTGTGAAATCCGAAGATCAGTTGGCGGACATCCTTACAAAAGCTGTATCTAGCAAGGACTTCTACAATTCACTTGACAAGTTGGGCATGCGAGGCCTCTATGCATCAACTTGAGGAGGAGTGTTGGCGTGAGCTGTAAACAACCAATAGAGTTGTTGGCGTGAGCTAAACAACCAAGAGAGATTATTTGAAATTTGTAACATCCCGTAAATAAGGGAGGTTAGCATGAGTGTAGGAGACGGAATTGTATAGCAAAGGGATTATTTATTTATTTTTTCTTTTTAAAATGTATATAACCTACGATTGAATGAAAAAGATATGATATAGAATTTCTGACACAATCACCAATGTTTCTTATGATGTGGCCCACTGGATATTTGGATCTTCTTAAATTTTGGGCTCATGTCCTAAAATGAGCTGATAAAGTAGATTGACAACCTGGATATACAACAATACATCAAGGTTTGGCCCTACAGTGACAGTGATACAGAATGCTCCCCTCATTGCCTAACACACAAGCAAGAGGAAGAAGATTGCCTATGACAGCTTGTCACACTAACTTCCTAAGTGGGGAAGCTCTGTTATATAGGGCCACTATAATGTTCGTTAGAAGCCCATCCAGTCCTCCCTTCTTTTTCTTCTTCTTCATTTGTTTTTTTTTTTTTTTGCATATCAAAATGAGGCAGATGCAAGACTAAGTGGGCAATAGGACAAGGTAATGTGGGTTGAATGCATGTCTAGCATTGGAATATTTGGGAGGCCATGGGAGTTTTGGATTAGGTTAATATTTTTGTGTTTTCAGCTCAAGCATACCAGGAAGGTTTCAACCCAGGGAGGTTTCAATGGTAGGCATTTACCCACACGTTGTTATTGTGTCGTGTGGCCTACTTGAGTTGTGAATTGCCTAATCTTTGGGTCAATGTTTTAACATGGTCGTGAACAATTTAATTTAATGATTTTCTCACCATCGTAAGCCCCACTTAGCTTCCTGTCTAGTGAGTTCGGGCAATTCCTATCCAGCCCAAAAACGCAGCAGATCCAAATCTCAGTAGACCGCGCCAGAGAAAACAGTTGTGATTGGCCATTGAAAACTTAGCTCGACTACAAAACTTTTGAATCGAGTTGGTATTTGTGTGGCCATTTCATTCACGCGTTTTTAACCATTATCAATGGTTTGAGGGCAAAGAAACATTCCAGTGGCCCTCAATATCCTTTTAAGGGTGAGTATGAAGATCCCGGAGTGTGGTTCACTTGAGATTTAGATATGTTGCATTTTTAGACTTATACCCTAAAATGTTCCCAAGAAATGAATGGATTGCAAGACACATGCATAGCCCCACAGTGAAGCTTAGCGGGTTTAGAGATTCAACGGAGCAGCGTCATTCTCTTTTCTTGAAACCAGTACAAATTATGTGCAATCCGGCATCACCCATAGTAGTTGTAGCCCTGATAATGTGGGGCTAGGGTACCCATTAGGAACCTTCAAAAGCAAATGTGTTTTATAAAATTGTTTTTCGCAAATAAATTACAATGTTTTGTTTTCTTTCAGAGATCAGTGTAGCCCAAGTGGGAGAATGTAAGACTTCATCAGGTGGGCCACACATGATCATCATTTTAGATCCGACTGTTGGATTATTCAGATTGAGCAATTCAGTGGGCCCTACTATAGTTGTGATCATTGTAAATAGGTTTAGGGCGAGACGCTTGAACCGTGGTCCCTATATACGGTTATTAAGTCGGATATGGAAACCTATGGTGTGGAGACCCTATAGGTGAGAAGTGTGATGGGTAAGCTTTTAGCCCTCTTTCCTATAATTAAATTTCTTGATCCCCTCACCACACACAAGTGAGAAAACCCTTGTCCCATTGAGAGGTTCTCCTAAAGGGTGTGAGGTGCGGAAGATCCAGATTCCTGTCGGCAATATCAAGGGATTGGGAATGTCTTCCCAGTCAGGTACGCTTTTAGGTTATGGGATTGAATCTCCATTATTGATGCATCGATGATACATCAATTCCGCAATACAGATCTAACATCTCTCTCTCTCTCTCTCTCTCTCCTCTCTCTTTCTCTCTCTCTCTCTTTGTTTTTTTTTTTGGAAATGCATGTATGCGTGGAGGTGGGGCATTTTTACGGCACCTTTGTCTGTATTTTTTTTTATAAAAAACTTTTGGTAATGTGAATTTTCGATGAATGAATGGGGTTTGGGTTTGTTTGGATGCTTGAAATTTGTTGCTCATTCCATCAATTTTAATTTTAATGGGGACAAATAATCACGTAGGGAGGATTTTCCTGACCATTGATTTCTTCAGTTGAAACGTGAGTCACTAAGGATTTTTCGGGGCTGAGGGGCATTTTTCGTGCAGGTGTTGGAACCTGAGGTTTGTTGACTTCCCACCAAGTATTTGATGCAAATCCGTAATGGTCTCTTACCATGTTGATTGAGCAGGGATATTGTGGGTTTCTTCTTTGTTGGAAATGGCCTCCTTCCAAATGTTAGATGAAAATCCTCAATGGTCTAATACCGTGTTCATGGAGCATGCAATTTTGTAATTATGTTTCTCTCTAGAAACTTAGTTGTTTATGGAAATTGATTGTTGAAATAATGTGGCTGTTTATGAAAAAAATTCTGTTAAATTGTGTTTTTGAGTTTTCTAGCTGAGTTGATCAAGTCCCAGGCATTTGCCCTTTTGGAATTATGCTGAGTCAAGTTGGCACAGGTTCAAGCGGAGTCAAATTGGCCGAGTTTCAAGTCAAGCCACCTGATTTTTGGAATTATGCATGGATAAAGCATTTGCCCTTTTATCGGAAGAAACAATTGCTAAAGGCATCCGTAGAATAACGGATGTTACAACTGAATGCGCTTTCAAGGCGTTGAAAACAGTCTGGTCTCTTGAGTGAGAAATAAATGATGCGTATAATGCAGAAGGAAGATTGTTGGCCCAGGTACCTACCAACTATTTCTTCTATGTTCCTAAAAAAAATAAATCTAGGAAATCATTCCCATCACTAGAAGAGTTATTGTTGCCTCATTACTTTGATTCTACCACAATACGTACTGTTTATATGATATATTGAGTTGAAATTGGTATTTTTCAACTTACAGGTAACTTTCTTACCGGGAATGGCTAAGTTTTCCTACTTCAGAAAGATCTAGCAAGGTGTAATCTATTCTCACTTGCCATTTCCGTCACACTGCATCGAAATGGCAAGTGGGTTGCAGGCTGTCGGCATCCTTATCTTTAGTGTATGTTGACTGTATTTATGACACAAGGGATAAATAAACTAGTGATATGGACAATAAAATGACGATACCGATATATTGGCTATACGCTCGATAATATTGCTGATATGTGGGAAAAATGTATTTTCTGGCAGTTTTGATATCGTCACCCTTGAGCTACTGATAATATTGAATAATATCACCAATATTTTGATCAATAGTTGCAACCTGATTTGGGTTTTGACTTGTTTGAGATGGACTAAAATTGAGTTCACTGAGCCAAGTTGAATGAAGTTTACTTAGGAACGAGTTGCAAATTGAAATACAGATTCGAAAGCTTGCTGAAATCTATGATATACTAGCACTTCTTGCAAGGATATTGAGTGGAATGCAACTTCTTTTGATGAAGAAGAATATTATGTAATTAGTATTGGATTCTAGTGTCATAGTCAATTTTCTTCTCATCTTTGCCATCTTTTTGTATCCACTTGTATGGACCATTGAGTTGCTTCTTGTGTGCCCTTTGAAATGATGAAGCAAGAATGTGCATTATGTTTGTTGCCACAACATATTACTGCACTGCTTGTTTCATTGTTGCCATAACATATTATATTTCAACCAGGAAATGATACTTGCCAGCCATGATATCTCATTGGGCAATGTAAGTCATTTTACCTCTTCTCATGATTTTGTGTAATATTTCTTTTTTCCTTCATGTTTTGATTTGTAATTTCTTTAGCATCTTATTCTCTTCTTCCAGCACCTTATTATATGTACTTTCAAGTTTATTACCAAATTTTATCAAACACTTGAGCCTCACTGGCATTCTTTTTTTGTTCATCAATTGAAATGAAGGACACAAAAGAGAAGTGTTTCTTGTATGATATTGTTGCAAATGGTCGAACTGGAATAGATGTTGACAAGTAAGGTGTATTTCACTATCAGATTTTGTTTCTTGCCATATGTCATTTTATAATTGGTTCCTTATCCTGAAACTTATGATATTAGTTTTGATTAAGGAAATCATTAATTTACAGGTTTGACTATATTGAACGAGATTGCCGAGCTTGTGGCCTTGGTTGCAATTTTGAATTTCAGAGGTATGTCTTGAGAACTTTCAAATTTCAAATCACCTCTTTGTTTCTATGGATTGGTTATGCAAAATGTATGTCCATTATAATTTTCAATTTCATTTTGTTGCTTGCAGGTTAATGGAATGCATGCAGGTGATAGATGATGAAACATGCTCTCGTGCCAAGTAGTGTGAGTATTTTATTGATATGTTAAGTTTTGCATGGTTACTTCTTATTTGTGTTTTTTATTCTGCTTATGTCTGAATAAATTGCCCAGATCTTACGGTCCACAAACTGTTTACCACCTGGGATGATCTCTATCGAACAGTATATATGCATGCAAAAGTTAAGGTACATAGAATTCCTACATTATTGTTCCCACAGTATTTATTTTCTAATTGAAAATATTCATATTAGTACAACTTTGTCAAACTGTGCTGCTGTAATCTGTTGTTGAATCTATTTAAAGTTTTAAACCTACTAACTGATGATATTCATCTTCAGGCAATGGAGGTCATGTTTGTAGACGCACTTCTAAAAGCCAACAGTTTTCTGAAAAGAAGAGTTTTAGAGATTGAGGTTGAAAGAATTCATACTCCTACCTCTTCAACCCAAGTAATATGCATGGCCCACCATTAGGCCCAATCATCTTCGTCACAATTCAGTTAGATCTTTGTAAATATATTGTGTAATTACTATATTCCTTAATTTATCTAATGTTCTTCATGAAAATGTGTTGGTTATGTTAATGTACATAAGCCATTTACTGTATTGAGAATCTTTTTTTCTTCTTTTTTTCTTTCCCTTTTTTGCCTTTTAATATAAAAAAAATAAGAAAAAAGAGAGAAAAACATGACAATGATTGCCCTTTGACAAAGAGTGTATTGTCAAAAGCTATGGATGAAGGCTTTTAGTCATTCATCTTGAATGACATACAAACATTCAGCAAGCAATTGGGAGTGCAGAGATCCCATATCATTTTCTATCAAACAAGCATGAAGATTAGTTTAGGTTTAATAGCAAACAATTGGGATCCGTTTTAGAAAAATCTTATTAGCCTAATCACATTCTCTAATTCCTCTTAATTCTAATGCTAATTGCGACTTGGGTTTAATACAAATTGCAGGCCCAAATCCCCTCTTTGGATCTTTAAAATCATCACAATCTTGGGAAGATCAAGTGATACATGGATTGGTGGAGAAGGAATGCTCCATGCCGTATACTTTAACTTTTAAGAAAGACAATCAAGGAAAGTGGACCTTGTCCTACAAGAACAGATACGTTGAATCAGAGATGTACAAGCTTGAGAAAGAGAGGAAGCGGCCCTCTTTTCTTCCTGCAATTGAAGGGGACTCTCCAGCAATCCTAGTTGCTTATTTACTAAATCAGGTAAGGCAATAATTTCTTCTAAATTAGGCCATAGATCTGTTTGAAAATGTGGAAATAAATCATGTAAGGTTGTTAAACTTCATGTTCGTGATTAATTAAATCAAGTCCCAGTTAATAATATTGTATTCATTATTTTTTTCTGGAGGCAAATCATCTTTCCAACCTGAGTTAGATATAGACTCATTGACTTGAAGCTGATTTTTTTCTCTCTGCTTTAGGTAAAAGATACAGTAGAAGTGGAATTTTTTTCTCCTTCTCATGATTCCAGGTATTTTCGTCATCTCTCTATAGCTGAATCGATTTTAGAATTTTCTTCTTTTCATTTTTCCTGTAATTTTATATGATGAACTGTCATTGTGTTTCATCTTTTCCATTTTGATCGATTTTCTGCTGTTTCTCTACTTGGAATTTGAGAATCAAGGAATATCTGCTCTTCTTGAGGTGAATGTGTATCATGTTTGGAGCTAAAATGCAAACCACATGTTTGGAGGCAAGTGGCTATCTATAAAATATAGAGCATGGCTGATGGTATGTTTATATTTCGGGATGCTTCGCTTATCACGCGACTTCAATTCTAATTAGGTGCTTATGGATTGTGTATTTTACAAACTGTTTGTTGTTTTGATCAATCTGCACTTTTTTCTTGTTTTCTATTCTCTTCCTTTGTATATTTTGTATATTTTACAAACTGTCAGTGGCTGTTATTCCTTTGGTGTATGTCTTTGGGTCCATCGAGGCAGCGAGCTGACTCAGTTGACCCGATGAGATTTTGAGTTGAGTCATCAGGTTTAGGAATGCAGGCCTCAGTTTGGTATAGGTTTTATGCTGCTCTGTTTTCAGATATTGAGTCAATCAGATTTTTATTTTTTTTCCTTCACCGAAATTTCAAGTTTTATGCAGAGTTAGATGCTTACTTGCTATTGATTGCGCTTTATGTCTTGAGATAACTTTTGATAGCATTCTCCATGTCATTATTCTTTGTTTCCTCTGTTATGCAGGGGCTATGTTGGAATTCACAGCTCAGGATTCAGAAATTTCCTTCTAAAGCCGGAGCTTCTTCGAGCCATTATAGATTCAGGATTTGAGCATCCTTCAGAAGGCAAATTCTTGTCAAGTTCTTCTCATTTTTTGTTTGACTTCATGAAAAACACAAATTTTGTTATAATAAGAAGCTAATTGTGATGAATTAACTGATATTAAAATTTTGATGTGCTAAACAACTTTGAGCAAATATTCTTCAAAAAAAAAGAAGGAAAAAAGAAAAAAGAAAACTCTAAGCACAAAAATTGGTGTGTTTGTAGATGTTATTGCAAATTGTTAACACAATGCATACATTTATATATGCGCTCAATTTGGAAGGCTTGCTTGTTCTATACTTCTATTGCATTTCCTTATGTTAGTAGGAGGAATCCCAAATTGATGGTGTTTTCATTCGAACTAGCATTGTACAGGTGTGCCTTACCTTTCATTGATCCAGACCATGCATCTAGTAAGCATAACCATGGATGCACAGTTCTACACGAATTTCCCTTTGGATAATACTATCTTTTCGATAAATGGTTTGCAAATGAATGGTTAAAGAGAAAATATGTACAGCCATCTCCATGTGACAGAAAGAAGTCGACAGATCTCATTGTTCGGACGAGGATATCTACTTTAAATTGTCTGTTTTCCATCCAATGTGGGTGCCACCTGATGAACTATCTAAATTGTTGAAAAGGGGAAATACCTGTAAAGAATGCTTGGTCCTCGATGCTGCAGCAAAAACACCAGCAATTTGGGCTGAGTATTATATAATAACCATGTTAATATGCACATTTCTCTGAGCAATTTAATCTGACCATTTCAGGTAACGCACCACTTCCACACACCTGAATTTGGAGGAGTCAATTGGTTTGCTAAACCTTTTCTTTTAAAAGGATCTGGAAGGTCAAATTTTGCTTACTAAGGGTTCCTTCACTCCAATTTTATTTGGTTCTACATCAGTGCAACATGAGTGCATACCTCAGGCCATCTTGGGGATGGACGTCATCTGTCAAGCAAAGTCTGGAATGGGAAAAACTGTTGTTTTTGTTCTCTCTACCCTGCAGAGAATAAGTGCTGGCATATTGTTGTTGGGACACCTGGGAGGATTCTGGCTCTAGCAAGAGATAAGGATCTCTCATTGAAGAACGTGAGGCATTTTATCCTTGATGAATGTGACAAAATGCTCAAAGCGCTTGGTATCCTTTTAGCTTTTGCACTTGTTTTCGAACTTTGACATGCATTTCTGAATTCCACATTTCTGCATTATATTTGAACTTAAATGTGTATTACTTAATCCCAGTTGTTTAGTACATAAAGCTGTGATTTGGAGTCGAGTATCAGTTGTTTAGTAATGGGATCTATTTTGGGTAGGATATGGATTGATAAGTTGTGAATTAAAAAAGTTTCTGTTAGGAGGCATGATGCTAGTATTTCAAGTCAGATATGGAAGCATAAAAACTGAGTTCTCTTTCAAATAGTTCTTAAAAATCACACCATACGTGCGGTATATGTATCTATAGAGTGTTGCTAATAGCTTTCCAAACTCTAATTCCTAATACAAGCTTCTTATTGAATAAGTGTCGGTAAACAAATCCAAACCTAACTACTTGCTTGGATAAAAATAAGAAACTATCTTTGCCCATATGCATGAAGGAATCTATAAATGGGGAAAAATTCATGGTCAAGGTTAGACCACCATACCTTCAAACAAAAGGCTTGCATGAGAACTGAAGGCTGACAGGAAGGCCACAAAGTCTTTGAAGTTCAAGCCATCAACCATTCTAAGCAGCCTCTGTAAAGAAATATACTGGCCATTAAATAAGAGTACATATGAGATGAAGCCAGAAACTAGAAGAGAGCGCAGTGAACATATGGAATCTGTCCTTCAGAGAAGTGAAGAATCAGCTGTCGAAGATGTGTGTGTGTGTGTGTAGCTAAAGTTTAGAGGAAACATGAAGTTAATGGAGTAATTTCTTGTCCAAATTAATAGTATATGTGGGATCCACTTTTTAATGATCCCAATTGTTCATATAGTTTCACCATATTTTATGTATGATCCCAGAAATCACCCATCAAATGATCCAAATCCAATTTGGCCCTTTTTAGCCGTGGACAACTGGTTGTAATTTGCCCATTTCATCAGATGGATAAGATTATCTGGCATGGACATACTAGGCATGGTCTATCCCATTTCTATCAGAGGCTTAGGTTGCAGAAAGGTGGGCTACTGTACCGATTTTTGGTTAAAGAAAATAAATATTGTTTCCTTTGATTGAGCATCGGCTACACTACAACAAAGGTAGCCTTTCCTGGCGGTCAAAACTGCTGGTGAAGGTCCAAAAAACCGCTGGTAAACGTTTTATCGGCGGTCATGCAAGAGCTAGTAAAGGTTCTGTCGGTAAAAGTTTTACCAGCGGTTTTGCGGGATACCCTAAATCGCAAGTTTTTACTACACTAGTGGAAAACGGGAAAAGGCTACAAATAAAATCCGTAGCTAACTGATATAGCTACGGTTATAATCTGTGGTACTTCCGTGACTTAGTACCATACAATAGCTTGTAAAGCTATAGCTACGGATTTTATCCCTAGCAATAAAACACGCAGCGTTTTGGATAATGTTGTACCTGATACTCTATAGCTTTTACAGCAAGGTTTTCTTGTAGTTATTTTTTAAGAGTAAGCATGGTGAAATAAATGACCACCTGCTTTGCATATAAACTCCATAATGCACAAAATTCAAACTCATCTGTACCATATCTACATTTACAAAGTGTTACAATGACCGAAAAGTAGGAAAAAAATAGCCCTCTCCAAAAGATTTTTGGCCTATGGCGCATAAAAAAGGTGGCCTATCTAATAAATAGTCTGGACTGCCAAGCACATTAACCAACCTTGTCTGATGACTGTAAAGATGGATCACTTAATTGAGGACAATAATAATAATAATAAAAAAAAAAAAAACTGTTACCCATCAAACCACTATCATCTTAAAGAAAGAAAAAAAACACACCATATATATCCAAAATACAAAGGCCCATCACCTCATTGCAGCTACATCCAGGAAACATAAACCGTTAAACTAAATGAAGTTGCCATTCTAGACATTGAATCACATATATTATCAATAGAAAAAATGCCAAAAGAATAAGAAGAAGAAGAGAATTGAGTGAAAGATATTGATGGTTGGGATTTTTTAATAAAGAAAGAAAGAAAAAAAAAATGATGAGGGGTGAAGAGCCCGGCCCTTGATGATATTAATGCTCATCTTGATGGGGTCTGTAGCTTTCAATTCCACTTGAATTCCATTTACCTTTCTCTTTAACCTGTCCTTGAAGCTTGCATATAGCATCTTACTCGTCACTTTGATGCATCTGGGGACCTGACATGCCAGACCAGAAAAAAAAAACATCAATTTCTTTAAAACATAGGCAGGACCGGATGGTCCAACCGGTTCAAGTAGGTCCGCTCATTACACTACATGGTCACTTGAGTTGGTGATTTTTTATTTTTTATTTTTTTCCTTCTTTGCTGTAGAAGATTCCTTGCAATTTATTTATTTAGTTTGGACTGAAATGGACCAGACCATTTTGACCGCTCTTGCACTGGCCATTCAACCAAAACCATAAAAAAATAAAAAAATAAAAATAAAAATAAATAAATAAATAAAACCTTCAAATCATCAAATATATGCCAGACCTATTGGTCAACTGAGATTGGTCGATTGAATTACCAAATATCCATATAATGTTTTTTTTAAATGAATTTTATCAGAAGTCTGCTCCATACAACAATGGTGGTAAATTGGAGCTTTACCCTTTAAAACTGGGTCATCTTCCAAGATCCAAACTGCCTATATGACAAGTGTCAATTTGTATGGTGGATAGATATTCATTTGTTTTATACAATGGTCTATCAAGGACGTAAAACAACCTCTTATTGTCAGGCTAGAAGATCAAAAGTGTGGCCTATTAAGACTTAATGGAAAGTTCAGATCTCCATACAAGTAACATGTTAATTAAAGTGGACAGGTGAAATGTACATATGTGCTCCAAGCTTCCAAGCGCCTAAAGTCCTATTTATTAATCAAGTTCTTTTTGTGCCCATATATAAGAATCATAACATCCAAATGATGGTAACTTGGGAAAATTAAAATGAAGGTGAAATGATGAAATATGGTTGTGACATTCTTATCAATGAGTGTCAAATGTCCCATTCAAAATCATATATGGTGTTTATGGAAAATTACTTCTCTTTAGTAACATCTTATGTTGGTTGCCCACAAGTGTTTATGTTGTTTTAACTATATTTTCTGTAGATCTAATTAAGAGTTTGGATGCAGGAACGCTAAGGAGGTAAAGCAGTGGTGTGGATAAAACGTCAAGGTACAGAACAATTGAGGTTTATGTTTGGGGTTTGCAAGACTAAGTCTTAAGTTACCTATAGCTTCCTGCTTTTGATTTGTTTCTTTTCCATGTTGTTGCAGGAGAACTGAATATCCTAATAATGCTCCAAAGCTTTGTAGAAATGCTTCTGCTGCAGTTGACATCAGTAGCCTAGCTTCACAATGCTCACCTGTCAATCCAGGTAAGTTGTAACAACTAACAATCATAATGCATACTTGGTACATCAGGGCCAAACAGTCCCTTCCACTGATTGTGCCTATTGGCTGTGTTTGGCAAGCACCGAGGTATCAAATCCACCATTTGACCAGTAGACAGTTTAACCTGCATTTTGTAGACATTGTAAGACAATACACCTGGGCGCTTTGGCAAGCACCTGGGATCAAATCCAACATGTACTGTCAATGAGTAAATCCATCATTGTTAGTAGCACTAGAATCAGTGATGTAAGTACCTTTTCTTCTGGTAGGTCATGCCAATCAGCACCTGGGCACTTTGGAATTCTTTGGCATTGGATGTAGTTCAACTTATTCTTTTCTTTTGATATGTGATCACTCAAGACAAACATGTTCCCTCAGATTTTCTTTTGGAACCATAACACAGGATCATTTCCATACTGCAAACAAAAAACAAGGAGCAATTGTAAGAGCAATGAAAATAGACCATCGGTAAAATGAAGGTCAAAAGGATATCTCGAAGTGTATTCCATCACTAGAAGTATTAACTAAATTTGTTTTGTGCAGACAACTGAAGACAAGGTTTCATCAGAAAACTCACATCCATCTCTGTTTTAGATGCTCCATTTCCAACAGGTGGGAGATCTCCAATTGTATCTCTCACAGTTATTACATGGAAGGGTGCCCCTCCAGCTGTACTCCTGACAGCAGCATACTGTACATCCCTTGGTAATGTGATTTTCAGTTCTGGGCCTACAAAGACTTGCATTGGCTCTGGCCACTCTGGGAGTGTCTCTTCTGGAGAAGTTGCCCATATGAATGCTCGTTTCCCAGACTGAGAAACACTAAAGGCTCCAGCCTCTAGAACACTAAATCTCACCTAAAAAGGCACACACAGAAATTTTATAGCTGCTTTACAAGAGAAAAAAAAAAAAGGAAAAAGAAGAAGAAGAAGAAGAAGAAGATCCCAAGTACATGCAAGGGGACAATACCTGATAACCCATTTCAAGAAGTGAAGCAAGCATTAATCAGAATGTCTGCCCTTTGTTAAAAGAAACAAAATTCCTCACGTTTTCTAAAAGAAACAAAATGGCCATCAGTTGGATGGGTGGCTATAAACTGAACATCATAGTAATTGACAACTCTAACCATTTGATTGTTATGAGTTTTCCCCTGTTGATATAGCCATTGCTTGTTCTTTCATGGCCCCAATTGGAATGGTTACCATAGTCAGATGGCCATGCTTTTTGGGATATGACCCATTGATGTGGTAGCCCACGAAATCGAGGGTCCAGATCATCATATGCAAATGCCATGTGTACAGTAGAGATGTTTAGGGGAAGTAGCATTATTCAATAGCTTAAAGAATAAAGAGACCAGTGAGGAAAGGTAAAAAAAAAAACACTAAAGAATGCCATCAAACTACCTAGAAATCAAAGGCAGTGAAATTGTGTGACAGTCGAGAATGTGAATTTTGACTAGAAGACCAATCACCAATACACTCAATGAAGATCATGATATGATATTTTTCATTCCTCACCACACATAACCTGCCCAATGGTTTGTAGTTTCTAAATAAAAAGATGCCACCACCCATACCAATGTAAAAATATCAGATTTGACAGAAAAGCACACATGAAATTTATAAATATTCAATCAAATGGCATGTCAAATAGTATGCATTGAAGGAAAATAAGGGCAATGTCATCATTTCTAAGAGAATAAACTCGGACTATCCTTAAAAAGAGTTCCACACTTAAGTTGCTAAAAGCAAAGGAAGATTATACTAGAAATACAACTGAGAAAACTTTTTGATGCCTTCCTAATCCAAAAGTTGAAGCCAATAACCTGAGTCAACATTAGGAATATCTTTGCCAGGTGAAATCTTCACTTCCCTCCTTCGCAATCCATATAAAGACTTAGAAAAAGAAGCATCTGGAAATAAATGAAATGTGAAAAAATATTATTGAATACAATTACCATTGCATTTAATCAACATAAATGAGATGCTTATTTGCAATTTAAATGCATTCCAGCAAGGCGAACACCCATGGACTTGATTCAAGAATAGAACAACAAAACGAAAAGACACAACAAGTTTTGCATCTTAAACCAAATGAAACACACAAAAGATGCATGTTAAACTCCTGGATAATCCATGACATGAATTTAGAATGAATGGATCTTGGTAAAAAAAAAAAAGTGCATCAAGTGGCATGGTTCTTACACTTCTTATTTTGCTTATGCATGTGGAAGAAGCAGGTCAAGCTATTAGATGCAACAACGATTTCCATGAGAATTATTTAAACATGAATTCCAATTTTCATTTTTTATTTCAATAGGTAGTGAAAATCTCATATTTATCTCAAAATACTCACTTAATTTTTTATGCTAAGAATCCAAATTCAATACTCGCATAAAAGATCACTTTTGAATAATGGACACTCCACACAACTTCTTGTTGAAGTCTACTCTAGTGTACATGGACCATGGATAGAGATAAAGGAAGACAAAACATGGACCATGAAATCAACTTCATAAGGTCGAATAGTTCCAAAATAAATAAATAAATAAAAATAAAAATGAATGTGTACATTGCCAAAATTGAGGTGATTCTAATGTTGTTTGAATAAGCTGAATAAACTTATAATGATAGCATTAAAAACCAAAGGCATCTTAAAGTGGTAGCATTCAACACCAACACCAACACCAACACCAGCATTCAAAACCTCAGTCATTCCCATGGATTGACAATTCATCCGACATGTGGCTCGGAGTCAGCTAAGTGTAGTCCTGCGGATATATAGATTAGTTGAAGGAAAGTTGGATATATAGAGAAAGGAAAGAGATTCTTTGGAAATCATGGAAGAGAGGAAATCCAAATTGAAGAGGATTTGTGACTTCTCTGGAAGCAGCCCAGGCAAGAAAATCAGTTACCAAGAAGCTACTATTTAGTTGGGAAATGAATTGGTGGAAAGGAGGATTCATTTGGTGTACGGAGGTGGTAGCGTGGGGTTGATGGGGCTATAACTGGTGACACTGTTGGTGAAGTGAGAGCTGTATCTGACATGCACCTATGAAAGGCTGAGATGGAAGTCATTACTCTGATGCTTGTATTGCTTTGCCCGGTGGATACGGGACACTTGAAGAACTACTAGTAGTCATTACTTGGGCGTAGCTCAGAATCCATCAGAAACCGGTGGGTCCCTTGAACGTGGATGGATATTATAATTCCTTGTTATCAGTTATCGATCAAGCTGTTGACAAAGGTTTCATCATGCCAGCTGCCCTTCGAATTATCATATCTGCCCCAACAGCCAAGGAATTAGTCAGGCAACTTGAGGAAGATGTTCCAGAGCAGGATGAAGTCACAGCCAAGCTGATCTGGGAGGCGGAACAACTAAGCTATGTGCCTGAAACACGAGTCACCATGTGATTGGCTTGGGAGATGGACCCCACATTTTGGCCTAACATATAAATATTTATATAAAATACATACTGTGATCCAACCGTTCAACAACACATACACGAAAACTAGAAAGTGTCATACATAGTCACGCTCAGCAGCTTTGTTTTGGGGGTTTTGTTGGTTTTATCTTTTGATGAATCAAGAGCAAAATTATTGAAAAAAACAAAAAAACAAAAAGAGTGTAGTCATGTTCAGCACTAGAAGTTAGCATTGAAAAATGAATCTGGATCCTCTGCTTGCCACTAGCAGAAAAATTCATTTTTTCTGCATCGTGATTGGTCCACGTGATGGCCCACCATAGGCTTGGAATTACCTAAATTTTATCCAAGTTGTGCTTTCATGGGCTTATTATAATGACCAATATCTATAAGGCATTCTAGTCGCAGGATGTAAAACACAATTAGGGCCTATTTGGTTTTCCGGAATAACAGTATTTGGAAGTAAAGTAAGTAATGATTAGTGTTTTACTTGTATTTCTAATGATTGCTGATATTACGGTTGACTATAGTCACATGTTTGTTTTGTACAATCTTCTAGGTGGACCCTATGGCGTGTCAGCAACCTCGTGTTTGATTTATAAGTGTATTACGTGCATCACACCGGCTGCAGTGTTATGGTGTCCATCACCTCATTTTCGGATTTCACTTCATTGGCTGTTTGATTTTGGGAGTGATTTTGCATTGTAACACTATATGAACTTAGCAATTTTGGGAGTGATTTTGCATTGTTTCCATTGGTGTGGCCCATGTGAGTTTTAGATTGAGCTTATATTATGGATGTACGGTCTATATGATGGTTACAACCTGATGGACGGAGTCGATTTTACATATATAATATGGTGGAACCCACGGAGCTTGTGTGTTAAAACTGATTTTTGTAGACAATTGGGAGTAGATTAAATGGTGGAACCAACTGTGTCTGAGTTATAGTGCAAAGATCAGATTGGCTGAACGGTCCTGACCACTGATTTGTGGACAGGTATTTGTTGAAGGATAACCGTTGGATATTTTAACGGATGTCCACCAACCCGATGTATAAGAACAAGGTGCCTAGCTTGAACTACTATTCCTCATACGATTTATAAGCGATCTATAAGTGCCTGCTTATCATCCATCACACGCAGCCAGAGTATCAAAGTTCCTCCCTGTCTTAGTATATGGGCCCCACTTTTTTCTCCTGTTTCTATGACGTTGTGCCTCAATGCGTCTATGGCACAGCATTTTTATACATCCACGCCGTTCATCCCTACTTCCTATAGTTATTTTATCCACCCCGTTCAACTGTGGGCCCCACTGGCCACAAATATCACCACTGCTTTAAAAATAGCATATGGGTAACTGATTACTCTACAAAAAAATAAACAGATGGATTGTAAACATACACTGCACTCCAAAACTACATGAACCAAAAATTCCAGCCCAAACAATGATTATCAAAATCCATAATATAGTCCATCAACAAAGGTAAACAAAAAGTTCTCCAAAACATCCCCACTAATGTCCATACAAACAAAATTATACATCACTACTTCAACTTTGATATAAGCTGAATAACAGTAACCATTACCAAGATTCCAAAAATGAATCTTAGCAGTGCCCCACAGTCTGAGGCACCTCCCTATCTGTTTGTGATAAATTCATACGAGGCACAACAGGTCATTGCCAAGACACCTTCTCCTTGTCTGGTCCGTCCATAAGTACGACTCAGGCAGATGGCACTGCGGCGCTCTCTAGGCTGCGACCTAACACTCTCATGGTCATCGATAATCTCGTCTCGTGAGACAGCTGGAAGCCCCATTTTCTCAAACCACTCAGACCATTCAAGAAATGCCTCAACTGCAGAGTTGTATCCATGGAAACATGCTCGTGAAAATCCCTCCACTTCCACTCGACACTCCTCCCAGTCATAATATAGTCCAGGGCGTCGGCCGTTGAAGACAATGTAAGCCTTTTTGGCCATCTGCACATTGTCAAATAATGTAACAATATCTGAGTGGAATATACCAAAAAATAATTGATCAATTTCAAATATCATTACTTGCTCATAAACCGAAAGAAATAGCATAAAATATTGCTGTAACAATCATTATATTACAAGGTATTGAAGTATTTCATCTCACGTACCTGAGCCGGCCTTATCAGGATCACTGACACAGTAAACCGAAAATAAAAACATGTGATGCAGTGTATAAGAAAAATGTCCAAACAAACTATAGTCAGTAAGTTCAGAAAATGCAAACAGTCATGAAAATATCATATAGTTAACAGGTTGTCCAACACGGCCAATCATGTAGTAGCAAGCACAACCAACAGAGCCTGTTTTATACAGGCATATCCATATCCACTGCCTGTTCTAAATAGACACATTCATCAACATATTGTCACCAACAGTTACCCCGAAAAAAAAATCATCAGTCAACACCAAATGTCCAAAAAAATCATCCATCCAAAATATCAAAGTCTATACGTCCAACTGTGCTCAGTCAGATGAGTGGTCTGGTGCAAGCAACATCAACACAAAGTCCAACCTCCTGTGTTCGGGGAGTGAAAGGAAGGAGGCAGACTGTTGCTCATCTTTCGATAGAATCTTTATAACACGAAGGATCTCATGTCCTGTCAGCCCTTCAATCTGCTTCAGGGCGGGAACAATGTGCGACATGTGTACCATGTCCTTCCTTGGTGAATGGTTATAGCCAGTGACTTCACTGCTTTGACAACCTCACTCATTCCTTGCCCAATTACATCACAAGGACGACTCAGTTTTGCTCTCTTCCTTGACGTCGAAGTGCTGCCAGTGTTCACGGAACTGTTCCCGTTTCCATCCGGACTTCGGTGGGCCCTGTGGCTGCCCCCACGACTATGATACGACCAATGGATGTCACCCGCAGTATCCCCTACATCGTCACTTGAAAGCATGAGCGTATCGTCATTCAAATCAACAAACGTTCTTGGAGAAATATCAGTATCCATAGACCATCTAGAAGCCATAGAATCTGAAATGTTGCCTATACTTGAACGACGTCCACTAGCAAAGTCATTCCCAAACAGGAAGGTCAAGTCGTCATACCTCTGCACTACTTTACCCCATACATGTTGTGCATATGGATGAGACCATTTACAATAGAATGTGTCAATACTATGTTAGATAATATAAACAAAAACAACAACACTAAATGTATTAAGACTTGGATATTTTTCCATTCTCACTCGTATGTAATCTTTCCATACGTCATCTGGAGTAGTGACTACCTTCAAATCGTCATCCCATCCAAAACCAGACACACTCAAAGTCTCACGCACTTGAAAATACAACCTCTTCAGCGTATGAAGGCGATTCCCAACATGTTTCTCCTATAGCGATATCCCTACGGCACCCTTCACAACATCGACAACCGTCTTGTATGTCTCCTTCTTAAACCCACCATTTGTGACAACTTCCATAAGAGTGTCAATAAGACTGTCATCCATCTCATCAGTCCATCGCATTACACCATTAGAAGACACATTTTCAGCAATGGATTTATGTTTAATTTTCCTCAGGGTCCTCCTTAGTGTAACACATGGCTCCTGACTGGATGGTTTCGTAGCGTCGATTGTTGGCTACTCTTGTTAGGTGACATATCTCTGTCTGAATCTTCGGATATCTACATAGATTGAAATGAGAATTTTAAAATAAGCAGTAAAATCCAAGATTATCATGCACATGAATAATATTCTGGAACATACAGGCTA
Source organism: Magnolia kwangsiensis (assembly GCA_037074715.1). Taxonomy (NCBI): domain Eukaryota; kingdom Viridiplantae; phylum Streptophyta; class Magnoliopsida; order Magnoliales; family Magnoliaceae; genus Magnolia; species Magnolia kwangsiensis. The sequence continues at coordinate 34,273,327 of CM073582.1, read as the reverse complement.
ATAGATCCATATTTCTGAATATTAGTTGACATGGAGTACAAAAAGGGTGTTTTCCCATATTTTGGAAACGAGGACATACATCCCTTATACAAAAAAAAAGAAGACATTTTCATAAACTCCGACGCACAGGATGGTAATCATTCCACATCCTAGTTGCAATATTGTCTCGAAACTTGTTCCATTCGTCTCTCTCACGTTGTGTGGCATTTGTAACCATTTGGCCATCTTCTTGAGAACCTATCTCAACTGGAGATAGGTTTATACCATCCGTTACAACCATTGACGAGTCCTCATTCGCATCAATACCATCTCTCCCAAATTCTTGGATAAAGTTGTGTAAAATACAACATGTGATAACTATCTTTAGTTGTGTTAAAAAGTTATATGGTGGAGCTGACTTGAGGATTGGAAACTGAGCTTTTAGTACTCCAAAAATCTGCTCTATAACATTTTATAGCTAAGCATGTCTGTAGTTGAATAATTCTTTCTTGTTGCAAGGCTTGTGACCCGCGTAGTATTCATTGAGGTAGTACCGTACGCCTCGGTACGGAGCCATGAACCCTGGTGAATGCGCATAACCAGCATCAACTACATAGTACTTACCTACAATTAATTATGAGTAATTATCAATATGTAATTTAACATTCATTCATTTTAAAAATAACTTCCATTCCATAGTTAAATACCCTCTAGGATTGTAAAACGATCATGTGAATGTGTCAACACACTCTGTAACACGCGTGCGTCGGAGGCCGAACCTTCCCATCCGGTCAGCACATATACGAACTTCATATCAAATGTACAAGCAGCCATTACATTTTGCAAGAGAAACCCTTTTCGGTTACGATAGGTGACACTGTCCATCATAGGAACATAAGCGGGTACATGAGTTCCATCAATTGCACCAATACAATCCTAATTTGAAAGTGGTTTATCAGGAAAAGAAATAGTAAGCGATATAATCTTATAACAATGATGTTCTTGAATAGCAGTGATTAGCATGATCCATACTTGAAAATACGTCCTCCAATTGGGAATGGATGAAATCTCCATAGGTATTTCTGCACTGGGGAGTTTTACAAACTCAGGATATAGTCCTACAATTGCATCCAATGCTTTAGAAAAATAATGGCTTACGATTTGTCTAGACCGTATAAAGCGATGCCCAATGACACAGTTTCGCACATTATGTCCCACAGTATGGAGGAACATGACAAGTTGTTCCTCAATAGTTACATGTTGCCTATCTGGTAGCAGATTTCTATCCCTGAGAAACGAGCATAGGTGAAAGAAAATATCCTTTTTCATTCGAAGTTGTGTCAGGCACTCATTATCTTCGACTCTAATTATCTTGTTAATTATCTTGCTTCTTTCATAGTCACCAACTCTCCAGGGTGTCCTAAGAAAAAGACTATTGTAAAATTCCCCAATCTTAATCACTGTAGTTGCCGCTGCAACTGAAGCTGCAAAGGCAGCCAGCTCCTCTTCCGTCCATCCATGTCCTTCCATATTATTATATGCACTTGTACAACAAACGTATAAAATTGAGTCAGCATCCACTAGTAGGTGTAATACCGCACCAGTTCCATTTGTAACTCTGTTTGTTTAAATTTAAAAATGATTTGGTATTAAAAAAATATGTCCCATAACGTTCATAAAAGGACAGTACAACATACAGAGTATTTACTCAAAATCCCTCGCATAATAGCAGTTATGCCATATTCCTTATAGGAACAAACCCAAATTATTAAAACAAGACAATATGGAGTATGCATTGGTCATTACTGATGATACCTTCACAATAGACAAATAAGAACACACTACACAACAAAAATAAAGATTAAAATATTGTCTTTGAATTGCGACAACATCATCATGTAATACCGCACTATCAGTTCACACTTCACTTCTAGCTTCATCTTCCTCTTTACCAGGTAATATGGATTCAAATTTCTGTTAGTTTTGTTTTTTTATTTTTATTTTTTCTGTTAATTGATAAAGCCAGTATGTTCATGCTGTTGACTGCTCCTATCTGCTTCAGCTTTAACTGGTTTTACAACCTTGTTAGTTTATTTCGTAACTGAATAAGTTACATGACTAATTACAATTTAATGCAATCCGACTTCAGGCCCTATCCTTTGTTGGATACGGTTTAAATATGATATGAATTTTCAGTCTTCTGCATGATTGGGATACTCAAACCAGAAATTGAATTTTACATACGAGCATTACACATGCACCATTGTATTCATGTGTACTGCTCATCTTGGCTTGCAGTTACTGCATTATCACCACTCGTACAACAGGACTGGCCAATGGTGAACATTTTTTCTAATCATACAATCACAATAGGTAAACATAAATACTTCCGTAGAACAAATATTCTATTCACAGTATGTAAAGTAATATACATATGATACTAGAAATTCATATGGGATGATGTGGATATAGCATATATTGAACAAGTAGATTCCCACATAGTTGAAATCAACATGAGTCTCTTCGACTGTAGAATTATTAATTTTTAAAGCTGTTAGAATATAAAAACATTGTGCTATTCTTCAAACCACTTTGGTATAGAAAATCACCACCAACATTCACTGGCCATAATGCATGTATATAATATTGCAGGTGTAATAACATCTCACACACAGGATGATTAGATTTTCAATTTCACTGATATAACGCAGTTATCAGAAATGAAATTAAGTTGATATAAAAGATAAACAGTATTTAATAAACAGTAAAATCACACATACCTCAATCACGGACGTGTATGCCAGGATTATTTGGAAGAGAGTCTCTACGTATATACAATGACCAAAGAATTTTTCAAATGGAAGCTGGGAACATAATTATCTCTATAATAACAGATCCTGCTACCTTTTGATAGCACCACCAAGCCTATAAGAAAAGAAGTAGCCAGAAAACTGTATACAAGCTCCAAAAGGCATGAGCCATAGACGACTGATTCTCATAAATATGCAATGAAAGGCAAACTAATCAGATGAGATGAAGACTGATAGTATGCATGCATGCCAGTTTAGAGCTGAAGATCCTCTCAGATTGAACATTTGAAAAAGCAGATGGCTATGAAAATAGAAAAATAAAAAAGTGAGATGTCCAACTTATGAGTTTTCATTTGCTGGGCCCCACTGTATAAATGACCTGGTTGAAAAATCAGATCGATAAGATGATGTGGTTGCACAGAAGTGCAATGAATGTGCATGGTAGGAATTTTACATTACGTACACATAAATCAATAAACTCCCAGTGAGTTAGGTAGCCTAATTTCTATGCCAGCTCATCATAACAAATGAAGGAATGACTGGAAATCTCTCATGTATTTCCAACATTCTATTAAATAAGAAATGACCAAACTGCTATCCAGGTGCTTGAAAATTTTTAGGATTTCATGTCAATGGTACAATGTTACACACCTTCAACCCCTGGATATATCTCCCATCATCAATGTCAAGTGTCAACCATCCACACAATATACAGATATCCAACCTAACTCTGCTTTGCATGCTGAAAGTAGGGTAGAAGTTTATACGGCAACCATCAGCAAACCTCAGTAAAACTGAAACACAGCCAGAAGGAACTGATTTTCCTATTATATATTATTCAAATGAACTCTGTCAAATAGCTGCCTTCAGGCCAACCCATATATAACCTAATTCTTTCAATTTATTAGAAAAGTTAACACATGCACGTATACAAAAGGTAAAGTGAGGATTTAGATTACTGTGAAGAAGGTAAAGTGAGGGTTTAGATTACTGTGAAGAAGATAATGTAAGAAAGAAGGTAGACAGAGAGTACACATGCGGGATATCCCAACAATCCAACAAAACAGTGGGTAGCATGTTATGGAGTGGGACCCCTTCATTTTTAAATCCAAAATAAAATAGTCCATGCACTGCAAAACTGGACGGGACGAAGACAGTAGATCGGACCACCCCATTCTGCCACATTCACCAAAGGCAGGATATCCAAACGGCCGTAAAAAGGCATATTACTTTGTAGAAACTTCTTTCCAGGGGGCCCGCACTGCTATCCTCTTACATGCACATGTTGTTGAACCCTCATTTACGGCTCCAGGCTAGGAGATTCCAACATACTCAAAGTAAACCCCTCGTCAGTGATAATACAATTGCCAGTAAACAGCAGGTTTGTCTGAAAAAACTTAAAAAGGAAAAAACCTCTGGAAATCCGTAGAAGATAACAGGAATCAGAGCATTACCTCTGCTCTCTGTTTCAGTCACCCAACACAGCCGTGAAGGCAGTTGATAGGGTTCCAATAAGATCTAATCTCCCCAAACCAGAAACAAGAATCTCCTCAAATTGAAAATGAGAGAGGGAAGAATGGTTACTATGGACGACGTCCATACAGGATCCATGCAAAGGGAACACGGAAGGACGTTATCTTACCTTGCATGTGGGTCACTGTCAATTAGTCCTCTCTCACTGCAAATGGAGGGAAGGGAGACCGCCTCTGTGCGAAAATGAAATACCGAAGAGAAAATATTTGTTTTGTATTTTGAACGGTTTAAATGGTACGGTGTCCTGCGGACCACCATACCCGTTTCAGTCTGATAGACGGTCGTCAGACGATTACATTCAAGTACCTGCATTTCAGCAGGATATGGCGTCTGATCTATCGCTGTTTCTCACCAACTGTAGCATTTTGTAATTTACTTTCGAATACCATTAAAAATCAAACACATGTGAAATGTCATAATTACCCATTGCAGGCCGAATAATGTTATTCGGGAAAACCAAACAGGCCCTTAATAATTTTAATATATTTAAGATTTGGAATTTATCACATTCCAAATACAAACAACCAAATGAGTGATCAAACACCTTTTTTTTTTATATTATTATTATTAACAGAAAGTATACTGTAAGACCCTACCCGAGTGTGTGCATTTCGTTCCTTTAGGTCTCGCGGTCCTACCGGTCGAATTCCGGTGACCCGCGACCTTCGGTTAGTATTTGTGATCATCCTCAAGTCCGGTCATGTAGACTTGACCCGAATTTAGTGCCATAGCGACTGCATTGTCGCCGTGGTTCCAACGCCGTGTCTCGTGTGTTCATCCGAGTTCTAGATCATGAGATATGGGGCATACACCATGATGGATCATTTAGTATGATTGTGGGGCCCACCTAGGGTAGTGCACACATTCTCCAAGGTGGCCCACTCTATTGCACATTTTCCCTAACCATCATAGGGTAGGTGGAGTAGACTAGGTCCCTAACCTACCTAGCTAGCAAGCAATCATGAGTTCTTTATCCAAGGGAGCTCCTTTTTCACTATCCCATGCAAAAGCCACTTTCCCTCTTCCTTATATCTAAAAATTCTAGAATTTCTCTTCTTTAGGGGGAGAGAGAGAGAGCCCCTTTTCTATAAAATCAATCATTACTTTGGCTAAAACCCTCCCTTGTTAGCCTTTTCACTTCATTTCTCTCCTTTCTTTTCTTCTACTCATCTCTCCCTCTCCTCTCTACCCTTGGAACGTTTCACCCTTCTCCCCATATCCAGCCCCTTACACCCTCTAAAACCCTCTCATCTAACCCTCCATCTCCAATCTTAGCCTTTGATCCTTGGAGCTTGAAGCCTAGAGAGCCTATTGGAAGAAGTTTGGTGTAGAACTATTGAGGTGGGTGTTTTTAGTTAGAAATTTATTTTATACCTTCTTAAATCTTTCATTGCACCTTGAGGAGCTTGTAAGGCCCACCAAATGATGGTGGAGGTCCCCAAGTGTCCATGGATGAGGCCTATGGCCAACCATCTTGCATGCATGTTCCATTGATGAGGCCATTCTCCATAGAACCCATCATGGCCTATTTCCCTTTGATCCATGATCTTGAGGGGTCATTTAGACCCTAAACCTTTGTGGGGATGACATTCCCACCTTAGATCTAAAATCTTATTGCATGTATGACTATGATGTAACTTGTACATGAACATAGTAGAAGGTGTAATGTTTGTGATAAAGGGAAGGCCTTAATGGTGGCGGAGACCCTCTTGTGGCCCAATCTTGCTTTCTTTCTTCCTTTTCTTTATTTTTCCTTATCTCACTATTTGATCTCTGAGTGTGTGGTCCACTTAGAGGCCTTACAACATCCAGCCCATCCAAACATTGTGTATGCCCCTTGCTATCCATACTTGGGACATTGGTGCCCCATTTCCCCCATATATGATGCATGCAATGTATTTTTGGGAGGGGATATGGCCTGGATATTTGTGGAGCCTAGTAAGGTGGACCATAGCACCAAGTTTGTTAGGTAATCTCCTTTTTATTTGACTCATATACTCAGATCATTCCATGTATATGTTGTTGTTCATAAATTTTCTGAACAGTTTCTAGTTATTTTTGGACCAGATTTTGGGACTGATTGGGGGACCTTTCTTATCCATAAAATATACTTTTCTGGAATGTGAGTATCCCATCGAAATGTCCCCCAAATTTTAGCCCCATTTGACCTTAATTGAGGTCCCAAAGGTGTGGCCCAAGTGGGGTGGACAGTTTAGATTTTCTGGACTGTCCAGCAATATTATAGTCTGGAAAACTTAAAATATAAAATTTCTTTTGAATAGGTGGGCCACTTTGGTGGACCCTACCTTGTACTATACATATATGGGGATGTTAAAATTAATTTTTCTCAATTTTTTGGAGCCTTGGGCCCACCCCATTGGGTGATAAAAACAGGATCAACCATAATTCTGTACTAACCAGATTTTAGGACAACTTGTTTTCTTTTAATTCATAAAAATACTTTCCTAGCTCAGAAAAATCTAAAATTTTTCCAGAAGGTGGCCCACCCCATGATAGGAGCCACCTACAAATTTTCAGGCCCAACAGACCTCTGTGTGATTTATGGCGAGGGATGGACTAGCCCACCAGGCTGGACGCCCAAGGCTGGGACGTCCAGCATGGGCTGGCCGTCCACCCCTTTTTGTGGCCCACCATGATGCATGTTTTCTCCCTCTTGGCCTTCCTTTGGGTGGCCCACTTATGTATGGTTCATCTAAGTGTGGAGTACATGTGGTGAGGCCCACCTTTTACTAGCACATGGGCTGGGAGTCCAGCCCATTGGGACACCCAGGCCCATGTGGGACGCCCCTTGTGGACTACCTTCTGGACTTTGGTCAAGCAGTGTGGCCCACCTAATTCCTGGTATAATGTAATATAATCCTATGTGGTGGAGCCCTCTGACTTGATGAATAGACAACTTGTATTAATGTCCTAACCAAATGGATCATCTTCTGGATTCCAATAGGCCCATAAACCTATTGGGTTAAAAATCCAGCAATATATTATTAAAATGCTTAGCCTTTGGGTGGATATTTTGAGGAATGGGGCCCACCACTTTGTGTCTACTTAAAAGGAATAAATCATACTTTAAATCACCTAATTCTTGGGCTTAATTAATGCATTTCTCAAGCCCACCATAGTTAGATGTTAATGGGCCCATGTATGTAGCTAGTGGTTGGACTTTTTAGGCCTAAAGGGGTCGGAACTTTCTAGATAGGCCCATTGGACCCTTGGGCCATTTTTTAATATTATTGTGTTGGGTTTATGGGCCAGATTACACAAGTGGTTGGGTCCTTGGTTGCCCACCAAATCAACTTTATGCTTGGGCCGGGTTGTAGGCCCAACTCACTTGACTTATACATGTGAATTGCATATGGGTTAGGTTATGTGTATTGCCCATTAGGCCCATGTATTGGTATAGGCCTTGGGCCTTAATCCGTGATTGATTAGAGATGGGCTACCTCTTGGAGATCAGTTGTGGTTAGATGTCCACATTGGCAGCCCTAAGGTAGGCCCATGGGTTTCTATGGGTGGTTAAAAGCCCACCATGGACCCTTGCTAGGGCTGTTTATCTATTTAGGCCCATGTTATTGTTCTTCTTAGCCTTGTAGGCTACCCCCAACTATTGGGCCCTCACTAGAGGATGACTCCTTAGAGAATTGTCTAAGTACTTAGACTTAGTCCCTCCTTGTAAAGGAGGTGTATGCTATGACATCATCGCCCTATGGCGCACCTAGTTCATCCTCATGACTCATATACATCATTGTGTGATTGGATTTACATTGTTTGTGGTCATTGGGCAGATATGGTAGAGGGATGGAGTTTCCCCTCCTGTGCATGTTGAGTGCTTAGAGCTGGTGCATGATTGGTGTGCGTGATTCGTGCTTCTGGCATCGCATCTTATGGATATTATTACCCTTACTTCATCAGGGCCGATGCCTCCATTGGTATATCGTGGATGGCCATTTGTAGATACCGAAAATACTATTGGAGCATTTGGAGTGCATAAGATGCCCCTGGGTGAAAACCCCTAAACCTTCAAGATACCTAGAAGACGCCTCAACATCGTGACCAAGTGGAAATCATGAGCGCCTGAGTGCCTTCAACCGTTAGGTCGCGTCTCCCACTATCGTGTAGTCGGTTGAGATAGGATGTGGCCTTATCCACCTCAGTGAGAAGACATTGTTCGGCTGAGTCTGACTAGCTCGTGATTGGGTTCGCTACCGTTGAGCCTTGTTGGTGATTGGTTGTCCACAGACGGGTAGTGTGGTCTCTTACGCTCGTTTGACCGTGTAGTCTTGAGAGTGGCAGTCATACTGCGGTGCATTAGACCCCGGTGATATTCCTTGTAATAGAACTGTATTGGATATGTGGACTGGACATGAGCATTGACATTACTTCGCATTGCACTGGCATCGGCTGTATGGGCCTTACTGCATTGCATAGCCTTGGTACGGCTCCTTACATTCATAACTTAGCCTCGAAAAGGCTAGCGACAATAGTATTGATCATGTTTCCCTTCTGCATTCCTTATAATCTCCTGTGCACTACTGTCATACACCTTCACCACCCTCTAAGCTTGTATGAGCTTATGCACGATTGATGCGTGCAAGAGATCCTAGTTTGGCGTCTTAGTGGAGGAGCTATGGATTGGATTGGCACAAGTTGAGGACCTATTGCAGATCTTTCTTTCCCTTCCTCCTATATTATGTATTTCCTTTTGAGCTTTATACCTGTAAAGTTTAAATTCTTAGTGGATTTTACAGTGCGTTTCTTGTTTTTTTTTTTGAGATTTACTTGCTATGATCTTGGGTATGCTCAACTTGGTTTGGAATTGTGATATGAAAACCCTCCTTGTAAGATCCCAGGATCGGAACCTATGCTAGGAGATGGGAATGGGGTGCTACAGAGGCTGTTGCAGTGGGAACCGACTATCGGATTCTTTGCAAGTCCGGTCATTGTGTTCGGGGCGTGATAGGAGTTGGAATCAAAGCATAGCAAATAATTTTGGAATAACTTGGGATAACATTGCATATCTGCTGCAAGCTCAGGACAAGTAGTGTCCCCAGAGCCTTCCTTTCGTTTGAGCCTGCAATATTCTGTTCCTATGCATCGTCGTCCTTATTCTTGTTTAGACGATGACGCCTGAGTGAGGCACCCGTGGTTCTCATTCTGCTTCAGCGACCCGATCGACCTGAGCACATCCTATACCTGAGGTTGTGATTCCACCCCCTGTGGCGCTTGTCCCCCCCCCCCCCTCCCCCGAGCCTCTTGTTCCAGTTTCAGAGGCTCCAGCTCCTTCTGCTGCACCCATGTCTCCGCCTGAGGCGAGTGCCACCCCTGTTTTTCTGATAGTTCCAATCGGTGTTGACCATTTCCAATAGTTGATGTAGGCCATCACTGCTGTGTTGCAAACCCGTCATCCTGCTGCCGCCGAGGTTCCTGAGTAGACTGACTTGTTGCGTGCGAGCGCGATTTCCCAAGAGTTCATGTAGCATGATCCCCTGAGATTCAGGGGTGTGCCTGACCCTTCTGCCGTCGAGTTGTGGCGCACTAAGATTGAGAGGATATTCGACACTATGCAGTATGCAGCCGATCAGAGAGTTTCCCTAGCTACCTTTCTTCTTTAGGGCGAGGCCCGGCATTGGTGGTCATCTGTATCGAGGGTGGCCGGGCCTCAGTTTGTTTGGACCTGAGAGGAGTTCGTGGTCTGTTTCGACTAGAAATTCTTCCCCGAGCATGTGCGTGATCAAAGGGCTATGGAGTTCGAGACTCTAGTACAGGGAGATATGACGGTGTCCTAGTATGAGGCCCGTTTCTTGGCTTTATCTAGATTTGCTCCTTATCTCGCCGATGATGAGAAGAGGAGGGCTTACCATTTTCAGAACGACTTGCGTCCCACTCTCCGCAGTCGAGTAGTGGGCCATTTTTTGGAGATGTTTGATTAGGTCGTCCAACAAGCGTTGGTATATGAGGAGGACTGGGCTATGACCCAGAGATCGCTAGAGCAGAGCTTCGGTGGAAATCGGAAGAGGAGAGCACCAGCCAACAGTTCTCGACAACACTGTCAACAGAGACGGAGAGGCAGATCTGAGTCCAGGCAGCCTATGGCATAGATAGCGGCTTCATTATCTTCAGCGCAGCCAGCCACTCCTTCCGAGTCTTTTTCGGGTGTTTACTATGGTTGTGGGTAGATTCGGCATCGAAGCCGTGATTGCCCTCTCCCCTTGCAGCAGCAGAGGCCACCGCAGTTGCCTCCCCCTCATCCTTCTCAGCGGCAGTAACAACAACATCAACAGTGAGCGTAGGATCAGGCCCCCGCTCCTAGGGCTCCTCCTCAGCAGTAGAGGCAACCGGGCAGGCCTCCACAGCGGCCACAACAACAGCAGAGACAGCGGTAGCCAAGGGGACATGCACCTCCCCAGTCCCTGGGCCAAGTATATATCGCTACACAACAGGTACAGAGTCAAGACCCGCAGTCTTCTGACTTGCTTCCTTCGCTAGCGCAGGGCAGATTTTATGCAGCCCCCAACAGGATTTGTAGTCTTGGAGTGGTGGTGTCTTCAAGGGTATTCTTCTTATTTCTGCTTGCATTGCATATGTCTTGTTTGATTCTGGTGCTTCCCATTCCTTCGTGGCTGAGTAGTTTGGCCATTCGACCGGTATTCCATTGGAGTCCGCATCTGAGGCCTTGGTCATTTCAACTCCCTTGGGGAAGTCAGTTGATTTGAGCCGTCGTTGCCCTTCTTGCCCGATGCTAGTGAGCGAGATGTTCCTCCTCGCCGATCTATTCGTTTTGCCAATGGCAGAATTTGATGTTATCCTGGGTATGGACTGCCTTGTGAAATATTATGCCATCTTGGACTGTGCCGCGAGGACAGTCACGTTTCATATCACCGGCTTGCCTGTGTTCCAGTTCATCGCCGAGCATAGAGGAGAGCCGTTATCTAGTTTATTGGCTTTTATTGTTAAGGATTCCATGGCAAGGTGTATTGAGCAGTTGCCAGTTGTTTGTAAATACTTGTATATGTTCCAAGAGATCCCGGGTTTATCGCCGTGTCGGCAGGTTGAGTTCCAAATTGATTTGGTGCCCAGTATCGTGCCTATCTCAAAGGCCCCCTACTAGATGATACCAATGGAGTTGAGAGAACTACAAGAGCAGTTGGATGAGCTCCAGGAGTTAGGTTTTATTCGTCCCAACAGTTCACCTTAAGGAGCCCCGATATTATTTGTGAAGAAGAAGGATGACTCATTGAGGCTTTATGTGGATTATCGCGAGCTCAACAGAGTCACTATCAAGAACCGATACCCGCTTTCCTGTATTGATGATTTATTCAACCAGCTGCACGGTGCACAGTTCTTTTTCAAGATAGACTTGCACTCCGGTTACCATTAGATTCGGGTCTGAGAGGAGGACATTCCGAAGACAGCATTTCGGATGCGCTACGGTCACTTTGAGTTCCTAGTCATGTCATTCGGACTGACCAATGCACCTACCGTATTTATACAGCTGATGAATGAGGTCATCCGACTCTTCCTCGATCAGTTTGTAGTGGTGTTTATTGATGATATTCTTGTGTATTTGAGGACCCGAGAGGACCATATAGAGCACTTGCAGATTGTGCTTGAGACCCTCCGTCCCCACCAGCGCTGTATGCGAAGCTAGAAAAGTGCGAGTTCTGGCAGGAGGAGGTGAAGCTTCTCGGTCAAGTAGTGATTAGGGAGGGTGTCGTTGTGGATTGCTCGAAGGTTGATGCAGTGGGTTAGTGGGGCCAGCTCATGAACATGTCCGAGAACCATAGCTTCCTTAGTCTGGCGGGATATTATCAACGGTTTATTAAGGGTTTCTCCCACATTGCAACACCGCTGACTCGGTTGATGCGGAAGGGCATCAAGTTTGTTTGGAGTGACACCTGCGAGGAGGTATTTATGGAGTTGAAGGACCGCCTCACGTCCGCTCCTGTTCTCACTCTTCCTGATGGGAGTGAGGGTTTTGTTGTATTTACCGATGCCTCCAGAGTTAGCTTGGATGTTGTCCTGATGCAGCATAGGAAGCCAGTGGCGCATGCCTCGCGCCAGCTCAAGGTCCATGAGCTGAACTATCCCACCCATGATTTGGAGTTAGCAGCATTTGTCTTCGCACTGAAGGTGTGTAGGCATTATCTTTATGGGGTTAAGTTTGAGCTCTTCTCGGATCATAAGAGCTTAAAGTATATATTTTTACAGTATGAGTTGAACATGCGACAGAGGTGATGGATGGAGCTGTTGAAAGATTATGATTTTGACCTTCAGTACCACCCGGGTAAGGCGAACGTGGTGGCAGGCGCGCTTAGCCATCAGCCACGAGGCTTGGTGGCACAGATGATGGTTCGAGAGTGGCAGATGCTCGAGGATGTTTTAGAGTCTGACTTTGAGTTTGGTCTACATTCTTCCATTGTTCAGCTTTCGAGCTTGTCGATTCAACCATTTTTGGTTGCTAGGGTGATCGAGGCTCAGTAGATGAACGAGTCACTTCAGGAATACCTAGCAGAGGCAACATCCATGGAGCAGTCAGATTGGCAGATTGGTTCTGACGGTGGATTATGCTTCAGAGGCCGATTGTGTGTCTCAGATGTGCTAGAGTTGCGTCATGATCTGATGACCAAGGCACACTGACCGAGACTTACCATCCACCCGGGCTCTAGAACGATGTATAAAGATATGAGGAGGCAATACTTTTGGTTAGGGATGAAACACCAGATTGCTAGCTTCATGGCCGATTGTGACACTTACCAACTTGTCAAGGCCGACCACCAGAGACCCCTGGTTCCTTGTAGCCGTTGAACGTTCCAGTGTGGAAGTGGGAGCGTGTGTCGATGGATTTTATCACACGTTTGTCGAGGACTCAGCGCAATCATGATACCATTTGGGTTGTTGTTGATCGTCTGATGAAGTCGGCACATTTTATTCCGATTCGTGCTTCTTGGACTATGGACTAGTTGGCGAGGATCTTCATTAAGGAGATAGTGGGAGATAGTGAGACTACATGATATTCCGATCACGATCGTATCTAACCGAGACTCCAGGTTTACGTCTCAGTTTTGGAGGAGTTTTCAGCAGGTGATGGGGTCTACTTTGCATCTCAGCACCGCTTATCATTCGTAGACGGATAGGAAAACTGAAAGAGTCAACCAGATCCTTGAGGATATGCTCAGAGCCTATGTGATTGACTTTGCAGGCAGTTGGAATGAGCATTTGTGCCTCACCAAGTTCGTATACAACAATAGCTATGAGACGACTATTGACATAGCTCCTTTTGAGGCACTCTATGGTAGACTGTGCAGATCTCCTAGTTGTTGGACCAAGGTCGGAGAGCATTGTCTCCTAGGTCTCGAGCTTGTGCAGTAGATGTCAGAGATTATTGATATTAACAAGCAGACGATGTGTATAGCTCAGAACCAACAGAAGAGTTATTTTGCAGTTGGGGACATGGTATATCTCAAAATCTCGCCTATGAAGGGCGGGGTTCGATTTAGAGTGTAGGGCAAGCTTTCCCTAAGATTTATTGGACCTTTTGAGATTACCGAGCACGTGAGCATTGTGGCCTATAGGCTTACCTTATCTTCAAAGTTGTCCGCGATCCACGATGTGTTTCATGTTTCTATGTTGCGGAAGTGTGAGTCGGACATCATACCTGTGATTGATTGGTAGCCCCTTGAGGTCTTGGAAGATGCTTCTTACATTAAGCAGCCGATTCGTATTCTTGATCAGAAGAAGCACGTTCTCAGGACTAAGGTCATTCCCCTGGTGAAGGTGCAGTGGGGTCATCATTCGGAGGCCGAGGCGTCTTAGGAACTCGAGGTCGAGATTTGAATGCGTTATCCCCATTTGTTTGATGCTTGATTATTTTGTTATTCTATGCATTGCCTTCCCTTGTGCTTATTGATATATATCATGATGTTTATGCATGTTTGTTACTCTAATTTTGGCAATTTCTAAGAATAAATTTCTTTATTAGTGGGAAGAGCTATAAGACCCTACCTGAGTGTGTGCATTTCGTTCCTCTAGGTCTCGCGGTCCTACTGGTAGAATTCTGGCGACCCGCGACCTTCAGTTAGTGTTTGCAGTCATCCTCAAGTCCGGTCACATAGACCTGACCTGGATTGACCCGAATTTAGTGTCATAGCGACTGCATTGTCGCCGCGTCTCTTGCGTTCATCTGAGTTATAGATCATGAGATATGGGGCATACACCATGATGGACCATTTAATATGATTGTGGGGCTAACCTAGGGTAGTGCATATGCTCCCAAAGGTGGCCCACTCTATTGCACGTTTTCCCTAGCCATCATAGGGTAAGTGGAGTAGACTAGGTCCCTAACCCACCTAGCTAGCAAGCAATCATGAGTTCTCTATCCAAGGGAGCTCCTTTTTCACAATCCCATGCAAAAGCCACTTTTCCCTCTTTTTTATATCTGAAAATTTCAGAATTTCTCTTCTTTAAGGAGAGAGAGAGAGAGAGAGAGAGAGAGAGAGAGAGAGAGAGAGAGAGCCCCTTTTCTAGAAAATCAATCATTACTTTGGATAAAACCCTCCCTTGCTAGCTTTTTCACTTCCTTTCTCTCCTTTCTTCTCTTCTCCTCATCTCTCCCTCTCCTCTCTACCCTTAGAACGTTCCACCCTTCTCCCCATCTCCAGCCCCTTACACCCTCTAAAACCCTCTCATCTAAACCTCCATCTCCAATCTTTTGGACAGTTTCTGATTATTTTTGGACCAAATTTTTGGACTGATTGGGGGACCTTTCTTATCCATCAAATATACTTTTCTGGAAGGTGGGGATCCCACCTAGATGTCCCCCAAATTTCAGCCCCATCTGACCTTGATTGAGGTCCCAAAGGTATGGCCCAAGTGGGGTGGACAGTCCAAATTTTCTGGATCGTCCAACAACATTACAGTCTGAAAAACTTAAAATATAAAATAGCTTTTGAATAGGTGGGCCACTTTAGTGGACCCTACCTTATACTATACATATGCAGAGATGTTAAAATCAATTTTTTCCAATTTTTTGGAGACCTTGGGCCCACCTCATTGGGTGCTCAAAACAAGGTCAACCATAATTCTGCACTAACTAGATTTTTGGATAACCTGTTTTCTTTTAATTCAGAAAAATACTTTCGTAACTCAGAAAAATCTAAAATGTTTCTAGAAGGTGGCCCACCCATGATAGGACCCACCTATAAATTTTTGAGCCCAACGGTCCTCTGTGTGATCTATGGTGAGTGCTGAACCAGCCCACTAGGCTAGACGCCCAAGGCTGGGATGTCCAGCATGGGCTAGCCGTCCACCCTGTTTTGTGGCCCACTATGATGTTTATTTTCTCCCCCCTGGCCTTCCTTTGTGTGGCCCACTTGTGTATGGTTCATCTAAGTGTGGAGTACATGTGGTGGGGCCTGCCTTTTGCTAGCACATGGGCTGGGAGTCCAGCCCATTGGGACGCCCAAGCCCATGTGGGACACCCCTTATGGACTACCTGCTGGACTTTGGTCGAGCAGTGTGACCCACCTAATTCCTGGTTTAATGTAATAATCCTATGTGGTGGGGCCCTTTAACTTGATGACTGGATTACTTGGATTAATGTCCTAACCAAATGGATCATCTTCTAGGCTCTAACAAGCCCATAAACCTGTTGGGTTAAAAATTCAGCAATATATTATTATAATGCTTGGCCTTTGGGCTGATATTTTGAGGAATGGGGCCCACCATATTGTGGCTACTTAAAAGGACCTAATTGTATTTTCAATCACCTAATTCTTAGGCTTAATTAATGCATTTCTCAGGCCCACCATAGTTAGATGTTAATGGGCCCATGTATGTAGCTAGTTGTTAGACTCTTTAGGCCTAAAGGGGCTGGAACTTTCTAGATAGGCTCATTGGACCCTCGGGCCATTTTTCCATATTATTGTGTTGGGTTTGTGCGCCAGGTTACACAAGTGGTTGGGCCCTTGGTTTCCCACCAAATCAACTATATACTTAGGCCTGGTAGTAGGCCCAACTCACTTGACTTTTGATGTGAATTGCCCATGTGGTTTGAGTAATGGGCTGCCCACTAGGCCCACCACAATATGTGGACTAATGACCTTCATGATTGGGCCTAAACCTCACTTATGGGCCCATGATATTACATATGGGTTGGGCTATGTGTATTGCCCACTAGGCTCATGTATTGATATAGGCCTTGGGCCTTAATCCGCGATTGATCAGAGATGGGATGCCTCTTGGAGACCAGTTGTGGTTAGATGTCGACATTGGCGGCCTTAAGGTAGTCCCATGGGTTTCTATAGGTGGTTAAAGGCCTACCATAGACCCTTGCTAGGATCGTTCATCTATTTAGGCCCATGTTATTGTTCTCTTTAGCCTTGTGGGCCACCCCAAATATTGGGCCCTCACTAGAGGATGACTCATTAGAGAATTGTCTAAGTACTTAGACTTAGTCCCTCCTTGTAAAGGAGGTGTATGCTGTGGCATCATCGTCGTATGGCGCACCTAGTTCATCCTCATGACCCATATACATCATTGTGTGATTGGATTTACATTGTGTGTGGTCATTGGGCAGACTTGGTAGAGGAATGAAGTTTTTCCTCCTGTGCACGTTGAGTGCTTGAAGCTGGTGCATGATTTATGCATCTGGCATCGCATCTCATGGATATTATTTCCCTTTCTTCATCAGGGCCGATGCCTCCACTGGAATATCGTGGATGGCCATTTGTAGATACCAAAAATACTATTCAAGCATTTGGGGTGCATAGGATGCCCCTGGGTGAAAGACCCTAAACCTTCAAGGTACTTAGAAGACGCCTCAATGCTGTGACCGAGTGAAAATCATGAGCATCTGAGTCCCTTACACCATTAGGCTGCGTCTCTCACTGTCGTGTAGTCAGTTTATATGGGATGTGGCCTTATCGGCCTGAGTGAGAGGGCATTACTAGGCTGAGTCCGACCAGCTCGTGAATGGGTCTGCTACCGTCTAGCCTTGCTGGTGATTAGTTGTCCACAGTTGGGTAGTGTGGTCTCTTACGCTCATTTGACTGTGCGGTCTTGAGAGTGGCAGTCATCCTGCAGTGCATTAGACCCTAGTGATATTCCTCGTGATAGAGCTGTATTGGATATGTGGACTGGACATGAGCATTAGCATTACTTTGCATTACATTGGCATCGGCTGTATGGGCCTTATTGCATTGAATAGCCATGGTACGGCTCCTTGCATTCATAACTTAGCATAGGAAAGGCTAGCGGCATTAGTATTGATCATGTTTCCCTTCTGCATTCCCTATAATCTCCTTTGCACTACTGTCACACACCTTCACCGCCCTCTAAGCTTTCTATAAGTTTATGCACGATTGATGCGTATAGGAGATCCTAGGTCAGCATCGTAGTGGAGGAGTTGTGGATTGGATTGGCGCAATCTGAGGACTGTTGCAGATCTTTCTTTCCCTTCCTCCTATATTATGTATTTCCTTTTGAGCTTTGTACCTGTAAAGTTTAAATTCTTAGTGAATTTTGCAGTGTGTTCCTTATTTATTTTTTGAGATTTACTTGCTATGATCATGGGTATGCACGACTTGGTTTGGAATTGTGATATGGAAATCCTCCTTGTAGGATCCTAGGATTGGAACCTGTGTTAGGAGCCAAGAATGGGTGCTACAGAGGCTATTACAGTCGGAACCGGCTATCAGATTCCTTGCGAGTCTGGTCACCGTGTTCGGGGCGTGACATATAAAAATAACAGAATTCACCTGCAGAGATATGATTATTTGAAGCAAACAGGACCCACCTAAATATTGTTGGTTCCGCAAATGGAAACGGGTGGGCCTATGTTAAGCAATGAAATATTGTACCTTGGTAGGCTGCGAACCACAAATAAGCCGAATGGAGAAATTTTTGTTGTTGATGAAAGGTGGGCTCGTGAGTCATGTCAATTTGCAAATGAAAAAGAAGAATACAAGTGAATATCCTTTTCTCCGTCGAATTGATAACATCTCACTCTTCAAGGCATGAAACATGTAGATAATAATCACAATATCTTTACTGTTACAAAGGATGATATATAAAACCATGCCATATACTCTCTTTTTTCTATACCTCCACCCTATCTGAACCATCATCTGACTGTAAACCACAACATCCACTAACCTATCTCTATAGGCTAGTGTGGGTGGACTTTGGACAATTGTTCCCTGATTGTTTATAGAATGCTACACAGACTAGAAATCAAATGCACGGTTATGAAAGCTTGAGCAACTCTATATACCTACCTCGTTTGGCTTATTTCAACATGGACCACCTAGAGCTGATCAATATCATTTTAGAGATATGCTTGATCGATGTAAGTTTAGAGATATCCTACATCTACAAATCACTAAAAAGGGATTCGACAATGCAAATCCCCATCTAGGGATTCGACAATACACATCCCTAATTAGGGATTTGTTATACAAATCCAAATCCCTAATTCGACAATGCATATCCCTAATCAGGTATTCTAAATTGCAGAAAGCAATAGTGAGAAGTGAAAAACCTTACATTAAACTTGAGAATCTGAGATTTACGAGCAGCGGAAGGCCAAACTGTAGTAGAGGGCCGATGAGATAGAGAGATAGAGGACTAGAGTTTTGAGAGAGAGATAGAGAGAGTGAGAGGGAAAGCGAGTGAAAGTGTGCGATACAGAGCTAGGGTTTAGAGAGAGAGAGAGTGCGGAGAGGGAGAGGGATAGGCAAAGATAGAGAGAGAGAGAGAGAAAGAGAGAGAGAGTCGGGGCGGGTTGAGAGAGTAGGAGGCGTTTAGGTTTTTGGTTATATATATATATATATATATATAGAGAGAGAGAGAGAGAGAGAGACACTCAGCTACACATCGGTTTGTACGACATTACGTGTGAACCTTGCTATCGACCGTCAGATAAGCCAAATGGTCTAGATGAAGGCGCTCTTATGCGTGAGTTTGAGAGAGCGAGTTTCCATCTCTAGCATGCCTCTTCTACCTATTCTCTAACTCTCCGAAGGACGCGGTGGAAGCTATTTACAGGTAGTTCTTCCACTGGGATGCAAGGTGGGTCCCACCAAGATGTCAGTGATAAATCCACATTATTCATCCGTTTTGAGAGGTCATTTTAGGACAAGACCAAAAATGAGGTGTATCCAAAATTGAAGTGGTCTGTATGAGAGGAAACATTGTATATTTAGTGACCATCGTTTAAATATTCATGGTGCAAAAGAAGTTTTAAATTAGGCTAATATTTGTGTTCTTAGTTCATCCCAGTACGAATGATGTTATGAACGATATGGATGGCGTGTTAATGCAGGGGCATTTTCACACCCGGCTCGACTGGGGTCACCTGTGAGATGTAAGGACACACTCGAGGTGGGCGAGGCCTACGGGGGAGGTCTCGTGTTTGAGACTTCTCATCGGGGGTAATTAATGATCATTTCACACCGGGTAAGAGTGGGGCAACCTGTGGGATGTGGGGACACACTCGGGGTGGGCGGCTCGTGTGAGGCGGTACCCATGTGATTTGGAGCCCACGAGGGGGGTTCGACTGAGCTCCTAACCCATGAGATGTGGGGCATAGGCTATGAGATAAAGGGATTAATTCACCATGCTCTAATAGTTCAAGCTATTAGAGAAAATGGTTAATTGTTCTGCATCAAATTGTTATCAGAGTGGGAGGTCTCGTGTTCGAGACTCCTCACTGGGGGTCGTTACCCATGTGATTTGGGGCCCATGAGGGGGGTTCGCGCCTTGGTCCAATTTTTACTTTGATTCAAAATTTTGGTGTGCCATGAAAAATGAAAACAACATCCTCCCTTCATTTGCATTTCTCTTTGCTATGGCCCACTAGATTTTTTTATCAAGGTGAAAATAATACTAAAAAATGCATAGACAGTGTGGATATAACCCATACATCACAGTGTCCACTCAAAGCTCCTGCACGTTCCCAGCTGCAAACGAGCGGATTTCTTGCAAAAGCCTTTTTGCATGGGGATGCGGATTGCATCCTACCCCTGCTCGGACGGTAATCCTTATGGGCAGAGCTTTCTGGGGCCTAACATGATTTAAGTGTTTTATCCACACTGTTCATCATTTATCTCAGATCATTTTAAGTTATGAGACAAGAAATGAGGCAGGTAAAGGACTTAAGTGGTCCACAAAGTTGGGATTTAACGTCCACCATTAAAAACTTCTTCGGATCTAGAAAAGTTTCGGATCAAACTGATATATATATTTTTATCTTCATCCACATCTACATGACCTTATGAATAGGTTGGATGGTAAAAAAACATCACGGTAGCCCTTAGAAAGGTTTCAACGGTGGGTGTCATTGTCATTGTAGGTTCCTTTGGTGTGGTCCACTGGAGATGTGGACCTACTTAATTTTTAGTATCATACCTTAAAATGATATGGGAAAAGCAATGAAGTGCGTGGATAAAACAATTACATTATGGTGGCCCCAACCAAGCCCTGCTCAGACGGATTACGGTCCGGACGGGGGTAGGATGCAATCCGCGTCCTTTACATGGAAGGGGATTGCTTGCGTAGTGAGTAACTTACTAGGCTTAGCGTATCGAGTAAATTCTGTGAGGTATACTATGATTTATATATTTTATCTGCTTTGTCCATCCATTTTATCATATAAGTTTAGAGCTTGAGGCAAGAAATGAAGCATATACAAGGTTCAATTGGACCACACCATAGGAAACATTTGAATAAACGTCTATCGTTGAAAATTCCTTAGGGGCCATAGAAATTTTGGGTTAAGCTTATATTTTTGTTGTCCCTTCATCCATGTCTGTATGATCTTATGATCAGGTTGGATGGAAAATAAACATCACCGTGAGGCCTAACAAGGTTTCAATGGTGGAAATCATTATCCCCACTGTTTCGTGTGGTATGATCCAATTGATCTTTGGATATGATTCCATTTTGAGCTCAAACCCTTAAATTAGATGAAGAAATGAATGGACGATGTGGATAGACCAAATACATTTAAGGTGGGCCCAACTAGGTTTACTGAGTATGATAAGAGAGTTACTCACTGATTTCTTATCACATGAAGTTCCATACGCGGATTACGTCGTACCCCGCTTGACTCTAGCCACGAATGGGCAGTTCTATGGGCGGGCCCACCTTGATGTATCTTTTTATCTAAACCATTCATCCCTTATGTCAAATCATTTTAAGGTATGTGTATAAAAACGTGGCAGATCCAATGCTCAAGTGGACCACACCACGGGAAGCAGCTGTGATAATGATTCTCACCGTTAAATATTTTTTTAGGACCCACCGTGATGTTGATTTGACATCTAACCTGTAGATTAGGTCATAAAGACCTGGATGATGGAAAAAAAAAAACAAATATTAGCTTGATCCAAAAATTTGGTAGCCCTAGAAAGTTTCTAATGGTGAGAGTTCAATCAACACCGTGTGGCCAACTTGAGATTTTAATATACCTTGGTTTTGGGTTCATATCATAAAATTATTTTTAAAAATATATGGATAGTGTGGATTTATCACTAACATCTTAGTGAGACTCACCTAGCATCCCAACGAAAGAACTTCATGTGAAAGGCTTACACTGCACCTATGGGAGGGTTAGAGAATAGGGTGAAGAGTCATGCCAGAAAAGGAAACTCGCTCTTTCAAACTCGCGTATAAGAGCACCTTTATTGAGACCGTCTACCTTATCCGACGTTTGATAGCAAGGTTCGCATGTAATGTCGTGTGAACTGGTGAGCAGCTGTGCGTTCCTCTCTCTCTCTCTCTCTCTCTATATATATATATATATATATATATATATACACGGAAATGCTCACCTGCGAATCAGTTCGTACGTACTACATACGAACTTTTTGGAGAACTCATCATATTTGATGAGTCTCAAAAATCTGAACGGTCAACATGAAGCAGAACCTCATGAAACCCCCTAGTACGAATTTTTACTTTGATCCAAAACTTCGGTGGGCCATGAAAAATGCAAACAGTTTTTTCCCTTGATTTGAATTTCTCTTTGCTATGGCCCACCAGAATCTTAGATCAGGGTGAAAATTCACCCCCTAAGGTTTCATGGGATTCCACATCTTATGGATCGTTCGGATTTGACACCCATGACACATGTGCAAAGGTGCGCACGTGCGTAGGTGAGCATGCCTCTCTCTCTCTCTCTCTATATATATATATATATATAGCAAAATGCTCAACTGCGAACCAGTTCGCATGGAAGTCATACAAACTTTTTTGAGAACTCATCATACGTGATGAGTCTCAAAAATCTAAATGGTCCACCTGAAGCATAACCTCATTAAACCCCCTGGTACCAATTTTTACTTTGAACCAAAACTTTGGTGGGCCATGAAAAATGCAAACAGTTTCTTCCCTTGATTTACATTTCTCTTTGCTATGGCCCACTAGGATCTTAGATCAAGGTGAAAATTTGTCCCCTGGGGTTTCATGGGATTCTGCATCGGATTAGATGCACATGACACGTGTGCAAAGGTGTGCACGTACGTAGGTGCGTAGGTGAGCATGCCTCTCTCTCTCTCTCTCTCTATATATATATATATATATATATATATATATATATATATATATATATATATATATATATATATATATATATATATATATATATAGGGCCCGGGTGTCGGCAAAGGTTAACCACATTCGCGGTTTTGCCCGATCTTCTTGTAGTAAGCTACGATATGATAAAACTAAAAGAAAGATTCTATTATCTATGTTGTGAAACACGGTAGCCCCCGAGTAGCATCTCATGGATGGGTCTATCCAAGTGTCATGTCAATCAGGCCAGCTGCATCTCCTCACATGTTTCGTTTCTTTAAATACGATTACCTACAACAGGTTACTAAGTTAAATATGAGGCAAGGCAGAAAACTGCTCCTGCCAAAATTTTTTTGATAAGCATCATCATGGTCCAATGAAAGATTAAGAGAAAAGCGACAAAAATGGCAAACCTCTGTGACATGCTGAACAATTAAGTTAAAAATATATATTATATTACGATGTTAAGGCAAGCTAGCTGGTGCTTTTTATTTTTCTGAGCCCACCATCTGGTAATGTAAACCATTCATCTAATAGAACCCATCATGGATGAGCCACGACCAAAATTCCCTCCATTAGACAACCCTTTCCATCTGATTTGTGGCTCACAAAATGGATGCTTACATTCAACAACTCACACTAAAAGAGAAAAACATGGGCCCAATTGATCTGTGAGGAGTTAGAATCATCAAACATTGGATATTTTCATAGCATGCCCCATCCACATGAGGCGCCCACCAGACTGTTCTGCATAGCTAAACATTATATATTGTTTTCTTCAAAATGCGTCATGTTTCATTAATTAAAGTTGGGAAATTGATAACCATTTACAAAATCTTTTCGAATTTCAGCTGAAAATTTTATATTATATTTCAAAGTCACTACTGACCATAAGTACATGCTATATGTAAAGCTGTGTGGATGCAAAACCATACTGAATTGTGAAAATTCAATTCTATGAAGAGGAAATGACCAAATTGAAATGATTTTTCCAAGTATTTAAAATTAGGAAGTAGCCCTTTGATGGAAATTTACTTCTCATGCAAGCCCAATCATCACACCTTTCAGATGATTCTAGGCATTTGATAGGAAGTGAGACTTGTGGGAAAACCACAAAGGTTTAAACAATCTTAGGAAACTGTTCACTTTCAATTAAGAGAGTTCATCCAAGCACTTGGTATTGTCAGACTGGTCTGATTTTTGGGCTTTGGGACATCATCCATGGTGGGGCCTAGTGAATGAGAGACCCGAGATTCTTATTTATGCCATGTGCACACATGTAGGTACGCGCGGTGTTAACAGTGAAAGTAAAACAAGAATGGTTAAAACTGTAAGACCCGTATCTTAGTCTGTACTGTTCCGTAGACTTCCGCGGTCTTATCGGTCGAATTTCGGCAACCTTCGACCCTTAACCGATATTTGCGCGTGACCCTGATTCGTATGCTGTCAACCCGAGTCAACTCAACCCAAGATCATTACCCTAGCGACCACGCCGTCGCTGCGGTTTCGATGCCGCGACTCGCATGCCGAGGCGATACCCTGGTCAGGAGATATGGGTCAGCGTTCGGTGCGAGGAAAACGCCACGCGTTGCGAAACCCAAGAGAATCTCTACGAGGTGTCACATCAATCCCATCAATCAATCCCATCACATCACATGTCAAGCACATGTCAAGTACAACATCACCTCACACCCCATCCCCAAGCAACCCATAAGTCAAAAGTTTCTTCCACACCCCATACCTTTCTTACATCACCCCCTCCCTAAAGTCAACAAAGCCTTACACACCCATCTCTCTCCCATCCATCACTCCATCACCCCATCACCTCACATCTCCTTACAACTCTCTCTCATTTTCAAACCCATTCCAAGTAACAAAAAAATCCCATACGTATGAGCCTCTCCCTCTCTTCCAAAACTCCAAGTGTGGCCCACCTCTGCATCCCAAGATCTCCCATCCTAGCCATTCATTCTCATCTCCTCCATTGAAATCAAAGCTAAGAAGCTAAGGAACCCATTGAAGCAAGAAGATCGAATGGTGGATGCTTGATAATAGTAGTTTTCCATGTTTTTAAGATGGGCCAAGTGAGGCCAATCGATCAATGTTTTGGATCTCACTTGGGACCTCAAGATGTGGCCGATGACCCACTTTGATCATCATGATCATTCCATGATGGGGCCATTCTCCATGTACCCCATCATAATGTTTACCTTTCTTAGCTTGTAAATAAGGTCATCTAGACCGTTTATTTTCGTGGAGAATGGATCTCCACCCTTGATTCTTGATTAGGTGGGCCCATATGCAATGATTTATGTTGTGAATCATGGAAGGGAGGGCCCATAGTGCCGGGGACCCTTCATCACAAGCGTGTCCCACTCTCTATCTCTCTCTCTCTCTCTCTTCTTTTCTTTATATATATATATATATTTGTTTGATGATTTGGCCATGTGGCCCACTTGAATGGACCCCACTATGAAGTATTTACTTTATCCAAGCTATCCTCAAGTGGGGCCCACCTTAAATGTATTGTACCTGCATTATCCCCCATGAGGTGGCCCACCATAAGCAGGGCCCACCTCCAATGTAGTTATGTGAAACGTCCATCGTCCAGGGACGCTGGACGTGGGCTGGATAAAACACAAATACTAGCTTGATTCCAAGCCTTTGGGGTGGTCCACTCTAATAGGCCCCACCTTGATATATGTGTGCAATCCATGCCGTCCACCTCTTTCCCTGGATCATTTTAGGCGTTGAGCCAAGAGATGGAGTTGATTGGAAGATCTGGTGGGCCATAGTGTTGAAAATTGCGTCCTTACCATTCAAAAATCATTTTTATTTTCTAAACATAAAAAAAATACTCTATATTTGGCTCGTTGGATTTGTTACGAGCTATGGAATCCTATGGCTAGAGTGGATTCGCTTGGAGCGGGCCCCGCAATAAAAAAACCTCACAAAAACTAGCTTTTCAAAAAAAAAAAAACTTTGAAGCAGCGGCTGCTGCTGCTGCCAGCACAGGCAGCGCGCCTGCGGTTTTGATGCACGGGCGGATGACCAGCGTCCCACGGCTGCTGCCGTGAGCCCCACCATGATGTATATGTGAAATCCATGTCGTTTATGTGGTGGGCCCCCTCCTCAGGTGGGCCCCCTCCGAGTTTCAATCGAATCCAAAACTCAGGTGGCCCACACCACACGAAACAGTGGTGATTGAACTCTACTAATGAAACCCTTTTTTGGGCCCACGGAAGTTTCGAATCAATCTGAAATTTGTGCTTTCTCTTCATCCAGGTCTGAGTGACCTTATGAACGGATTGGATGATATATAAACATTGTGGTGGGCCCCACATGAGACCCATAGTGATGCATGGGTTTTATTCCCACCGTCAGCGTGACGGTGGGGCCCTTAGCGTGTGCAGTGTGCGTGCGTGCAGCGTGTGTGTGTGCAGTGTGTGTGCATGCAGCGTGTGTGTGTGTGTGCAGTGCGTGTGCGTGCAGCGTGTGTGTGTATATATATATATACATATATATATATATATATATATATATTATATTGTATTATATATATAAGATTGTATATATTATATATATATATTATGTAGTTTATATATATTATATAATATATAGTATACTCGATGGCGGGCCTTCATGTGGGCCCCCACCATTGATGCAGGTGCTGCATCCAATCTGTCCATCCATTTTAAAAGCTCATTTTATGAAATGAGTTAAAGAATGGGCCAGATCCATAGTCCGAGTGGACCCCATCTTAGCATGTTATAAGGTCTATGGGATTAAGCCCATTTGATATATTCCAAGGCCCATGGGATTAGGCCCATTTGGTGTATTATAAGGCCTATGGGATTGGACATTTGGTATATTCCAAGGCCCATGGGATTAGGCCCATTTGGTGTATTATAAGGCCCATGGGATTGGACATTTGATATATTCCAAGGCCTATGGGATGAGGCCCATTTGATGTATATAAGACCCATTCGGTGTGGCCCATTTGATATATATAAGGCCCATGGGTCGAGAACCATTTGATGTAATCTAAGGATCACGGGTTATGACCCATTGCAATGCACATAAGGCCCATTGGTGCAGCCTATTGATGTGGCCCATTTGATGAATAAAAGGCCCATATGATATGGCCCAATGGGATATACCTAAGGTCCATTGCAATGTGTGAGCCCAACACGAATTATGTAACGATGTTTATGACGATCGTACCTTGGGATCAATGTTGGTTTGACGTCCACATTGCGAGTGTAATGTTGGTTAGATGTCCACATTACGACTCTCCCTAAGGCCCATTAATAGGTCGTACTTGTTGCGTATAGGCCGTCTAGGCCCATCTGCGTTGTAAGGATAGTTCATTACTTTATCACAAGTTTAGTATAGTTTCATGACTCATGATCATACGCATCATATGTATGCTTGATATGAGAATTGACTGATCATAGCATATGCCTTCAGGCAGATTATTTATGGGACCTCGATTAGGCAGTGTTACCCTACATGAGTGCACGATACGCGCAGGATTTGTTACATGATTGGATAGTGTGATTCATGCATTTTGTATTGTGTGATATGGTTACTGTATGCCCTAGCGACATCGGGGCCATAGCCTCCACAGACGTATCGTGGTTGGCAGGATTAGATATCAAAATTTTTATTCTACATGGGGTGCTATAGATATCCCTGGGTAAAAGTTCCTAAACCCTTATGGTACCAAGAGGTTGCTCCAACGTCTAGACCAAGTGGGTAGATTCGTTGAGTGCCGATTACTAGATGGCTACGCTCTCCACTGTGTCATGGTTGGTTGGAAGGGGGTGCGGCCTTTGTCATGCCCTAAACCCAAAAATCGGATTCACAGGAATCTCGATCGCCAAATTCAATGCCGACAGCCTCCATAGTACCCCATTCTCAGCTCCTAGCATTCATATGCCAGATTTCTGATCCTGGGATCCTACAAGGAGGATTATTATTTATATATATATATACATTTAACTAGTAATAAGCATAACCACAAGTTTACCCAAATCATAAAGGTAACATCATCATCACATATCCACTAATATAATCATTTGAATACAATGTTGAAAGGGAAATATATATGTCAAAATCAAAGCTCCAGAAAATAGCTGCACGCTCCAAGCTCAATGCTGCTGCAACCTAATATCACCTGCATGCATCTATCGTGCATAAGCTTATAGAAAGCTTAGAGTGTGGTGTAAGTGTGTACACGAGATAAGTGCCAAGTATTTAATACAATATCATAATCATACAATACCGGAAAGTTATTAATCTATAAACCATACAATGACTGAATAAGAAGAAACACTAATAAGAGCAGGAATTATCAGCGTAAACAGAAATACTGACAAGATTATAATCATGCGATAACAGAATAAGCGGAAGTATGAACAAGTTCATAAGTTAATCAATATCAGAATACGCAATATAGGACAGCTATGCAAATGATGAGTCATAGATAATCAAATGTCAAATGACAAGGATATAATGTAATACACAATTCGAAAGAGCTAACAAATATCATCACTCTCATCTAAGTCACATGAATACAGAAACGTAACAACCCACAATGCCACACGTCGAAGATGTAATAGAATATTCAGTATATGGTGTTAATGGAATGACCATACTGGAGTGTGATGTCGGGATGATAGTACGTAGTATCGCATGCTACGGGGTCCACCACAAAGAACCTCTATCCAAACCAGTCCCATACCTAAATTTGGATAGTCTGACTCAACGTGGTAAACTCCTGATCACAGGTTAGTCGCGCGTCCAACCAAAATCCTTGCCATAACGAAGATACACAACAATTAGTTACGTACCACCAGCCCAAGTGGATAGTGAATGGATGAATGAATGAGTATGCAACTCCTACTCAGTAGCCTGTCAGCACAGTAGCCTGCCAACCGCTGGTAGCTCACCCAGTGTGGTAGCTTACCCAGGCCTCAGCCCCGCCCACATCACACCCGCCCACATCAGCGTCCGCCCACGTGCGCCTGGCCACATGTACAACATGACGGGGTGTCATAATATCATGTCAGTCCTCATATCAGTACGGTTCCTCTCTGGGAAATCACCGGGGTCTATTATACTTCACACCACCTGCCACCCCAATCAAGCGCACAACTGGGTAAGTGAAAAAGACCTTATTATCCGCCTGTCAGTATTCTGCTAATACCTACCCGGCTCACCAATAGCGGACTCATTCCTCGAGCAGGTCAAAATTAGCCTAGCCATGCCTACTCCCTCGGGCGGGTAAGGCCGCACCCTCTTCCAACCGACCATGACACAGTGGAGAGCGTAACCATCTGGTAATCGGCACTCAACGCTCATCTACCCACTCGGTCTAGACGTTGGAGCATCCTCTGGAACCAAGAGGGTGTTTAGAGATTTTCACCCTGGGCCATCTATGGCGGCCCGATGCTCGAACAGATTTTTGGTGTCCCATCTGGCCATCCACGATATGCCTGTGGAGGCTACGGCCCTGATGTCACTAGGGCGTACAGTAATCACAACACAATACAAGATGCATAAGTCATACAATCCAATCATGCATCAATCCTGCGTATGTCATGCGCTCATGTGAGATAATCTTCACCTATCAGGGAGTCTCACGTCATCCTGCTCAATAACATATGCAATGGTCAATCACGTCTCATAACAAACATGTAGATGATGCGAATGGGCATGTATCATGATATTATGATATCACATACTCATAAACGGTATCAATAACCGGCGTCGACATTGTGGACTTTTAACCAACATTGCCCCCAAGGAATGGCCCACATAGAATGAAATATATAATGGGCACATGGCCTCACACAAGGGCCAAATATACAAAACAGGTGAGCCCTGGTCATGGGCCTAACACATATCACAATGGGCCTTGCCCATAGGCCTCAAATACATCTGGATGGGTCGCACCCATGGGCCTCAGATATATCACAATGGGCCTCAAATATACTTCGCAGGTGATTCACATACCTGGGTCTAATACACATCAGTATGGGCTACATCACATAGGCCTAATATACATCACTATGGCCATAACCCATGGGCTTTAAATACACAATAGGTGGGCCCTACACATGGGCCTCAAATATATACCACGGGTGAGCCTCAATGGACGGGTCACCAATACAACAGGATGGGCCTAATGACATGGACCCCATAAATATATCGAATAGGCCACACCAATTGGGCCTTACATACATTGCAATGGGCCATGACCCATGGATCTTGCATACATCACAATGGGCCTTGCAACATTGGCCTCATATATATTTAAGGTGGGCCTCAACAACAGGCTTTATACACATCAAGGTGGGCCTCAACAACGGGCCTCATACACATCAAGGTGGGCCTCAACAACGGGCCTCATACACATCAAGGTGGGCCTCAACAACAGGCCTCATACACATCAAGGTGGGCCTCAACAACGGGCCTCATACACATCAAGGTGAGCCTCAACAACGGGCCTCATACACATCAAGGTGAGCCTCAATAACTGGCCTCATACACATCAAGGTGGGCCTCAATAATAGTCCTCATACAAATCAAGGTGGGCCTCAACAATGGGCCTCATACACATCAAGGTGGGCCTCAACAACAGGCCTCATACACATCAAGGTGGGCCTTAACAACGGGCCTCATACACATCAAGGTGGGCCTCATATATGGCCTTAGCAACAGGTCACAAATATATCAAGATGGGCCTAATCAATCATATGGGATAAATCAACCAAATGACCGATACTAGCAGGCCGATCAAATGGACCGATACAAATGGGTTGTGCGTCATGGAGTTATACTAAGCATGTTATAAAGTAATGCTCTATCCTTACAACGCAGCTGGCCTAGACGGCTTGCATACAACAAGTACGGGCCTACCAATGGGCCCTAGGAGAGTCGCAATGCGGACATTTAACCAATATTATACTCGCAATGTGGACGTCAAACCAACATTACTCCCAAGGTGTAGCCCGTAGTGAATAACATTACGTAAACCAGGTTGAGATCACACATTGCAATGGACCTTAGGTACACCCCATTGGGCCTTAAATACATCAAATGGGCCATGTCATATGGGCCTTATACTCATCAAATGGGCCACATCAATGGGCCGCACCAATGGGCCTTATGTGCATTGCAATGGGTCATAACCCGTGGGCCTTAGATTGCATCAAATGGTTCTCGACCCATGGGCCTTATACATATCAAATGGGCCTAATCCCATGGGCTTTAAAATA
This sequence comes from Magnolia kwangsiensis, assembly GCA_037074715.1. Lineage (NCBI taxonomy): Eukaryota > Viridiplantae > Streptophyta > Magnoliopsida > Magnoliales > Magnoliaceae > Magnolia > Magnolia kwangsiensis. The sequence continues at coordinate 34,242,132 of CM073582.1, read as the reverse complement.
CATCAAATGAGTCCAATCCCATGGACCTTGGAACACATCAATTGGGTCCACTCTATGGGCCTTAAATTACATCAAATGGGCCTAATCCCATGGGCCTTGGAACACATCAAATGGGTCCACTCTATGGGCCTTAAATAGTTCAACAACTAGCTACATTCATGGATCCAATTAAATTCAACTGTAGTGGGCCTCTAAAGTGCATTCATTGAGCCCAAAATTTAAGGAACTAAAGTTATAAATCATTTCCTCTAAGATCTTTATAATATGGTGGGCCCCACTCCTCAAAATCTCAGCCCAAGGCCAGCATAATTATAATATGTTGCTGTCCTAAATTTGGACACTCCATTGGAGTGGGTCCAAGGCCTCTAAAACTCTAAAAATTGAGGGCCAAGGTCCCTCATCATGCATACAATGAGAGAAAATCCAAAAAGGTGGCCCACCATCAGAAGAAATATTTTTGAATTATGGTTTTTTTATCAAGGCATATTACTGGACTGCACAGCAGAAAAAATCTGGGAGTCCAACCATCTTGGCCCATTCTTTTGGATACCCAAATAGGGTCACTTGAGGCTAAAATTTCACAGAGTGATACTTTCATAGGTGGGCGACACCCCCAAAAAATTTCATAATTTTTAGATATCTCTAAGTATTTTAATTAATTTAAACCAAACAGACTGTCTAGAAAAATCGGACAGACCTGGACGTCCCAACGTGGTGGGCCAGTCCGGCCCTCACCACGGTGTGTACAGGGGTCCATTGGTCCTGAAATTTAGTAGGTGGGTTCTAACATAAGTGGACCATACTCTTAAAAAATTTCATAATTTTTGAACATCTATAAATATTTTAATTCATTTACATAAATCAATCTATCCTGAAAATCGGACTGATCTGGACACCATATTATAATGGGCCAGTCCCGCCATCACCATGGTGTGTACAGGCATCCATTGGCCCCAAAATTTTGTAGGTGGGTCCTACTATAAGTATCCCACCCCCCTGAAAATTTTTATAATTTTTAAACACCTATAGGTATTTTAATAAATTTTAAAAATCCAACTATCCATGGTGGAATGTTGCTGGAACAGTGCATAAAATCCAGACTGTCCACCTCACTTGGACCACACCTTTGGGACCCCAATGAAGGTCAGTTGGGGCTGAAATTTGGGGGACATCAAGATGAGATCCTCACCTTTCAAAAAAGTATATTTAATAGGTATGAATAGTCCCCCAAACAGTCCCAAAATCTGGTCCAAAAACAACCAGAAACTGTCTAGAAAATTCTGGACAGCAACATGTACTTAGATAAAATTTATTATATAAGTTAAATAAAAAAAGAAATACATTAATGGGCCACACACATCAGGAAATAAAATGAGGAAAAAGAGAGATAGAAGGACAATCCGGCCATAGGGAAAGGGGCTCCGCCACTATTAAGCCCTTCCAAGATTAATCACACCCGCACATCATACCTAGATCTACATTTACAATATGGATCTTGCACTTGCATGGCCTATAATTAAAATTCATGGTGAGGATGCCATCCCCACCATGGTTATAAGGTCTAGATGACCCAAAAATAATATGATATGAAATAAAACTACCATGATGGGGCCCATAGAGAAAGACCCCATGCATGGATCATGCATGCATAAGGTAGGCCATTAGGCCACAACCATGGGATTGTGTGGGATCTCCACCATTGATTGGTGGGTCCTACACTTCTCTCATGAAAGAAAAAAAATATCTAGGCTATAGAAATTATATTTTTTACATCTAGAGGAGCACCCACCGTTCGATCTTCTTGCTCCTATGAGTTCCTTAGCACCTTAGCTTTGATTTCAATGGAGGAGATGGGGAATGGATGGTTAGGATGGGAGATCATGGGGTAAGAAAGTGGGCCATACTTAAAGTTTTGAAAGAGAGGGAGAGGCTTGGAGAATTCTCATACGTATGAGATTTCTCTCCTTAGATTTTTTTGAGTTTGGAAATGAGAAAGAGAGAGAGAGAGAGTTGTAAAGGGAGAGAGAGATGGGTGATGGATGTGGTGAGTGATGGGTGTAAGAAAAACTTGACTTTTGTGGCCATTTGTATAAGAAAAGCATGGGTGGTGTAAGAACTTTTTGACTTTGAGGGCTTTTGGTGTAAGAGAGGTATGGGCTTGTAAGAGATTCTTGACTTTTGTAGTTGCTTGGAAATGTGTGAAAGGTGATGTGTACTTGACATACGATGGATTGATGGATTGATGGGATTGATGTGACACCTCATAGAGATTCTCTTGGGTTTCGAAACGCACGGTGTTTTCTTCGCACTGAACGTTGGCCCACATCTCTTGACCAGGGTATCGCGTCGGCGCGCAAGTCGCGGCATCGGAACCGTAGCGACGGCGCGGTCGCTATGGTAAAGGTCTTGGGTTGAGTCGATATGGGTTGACAGCATACGAATCAGGGTCGCACGGAAATATTGGTTAAGGGTCGAAGGTTGCCGAAATTCAACCAGTAAGACTGTGAAAGTCTATGTAACGGTACGGTCTAAGATACGGGGCTTAAAGCCTTATCTGCCCGAGAGTAGAGGCAAAGCTAGGCTGAGTTTGACCAGCTCGAGGAATGGGTCCGCTATTGACGAGTCGAGCCCGATATTGGCAGACGGATAGTGAGTTCTCTTCCACTTACCTTATTACGCACGATGTGGCGGCGATCGGGTTTAGAGTGTATTAGACCCCGGTGATATCCCAGAGTTGAGCTGTATTGATGTGTGGACATAAATGAAGATTTGTATGCTTGAGTTACATTTCACATCGCATGGCCTTGGGATGACCGATATCATTCATGTCTTGCATCGCATAGCTTTAGTATGGCTCATGGTTTTTCATGGATCCATCTGCATATTCTGCATTACTCTGATATTGTATGTTCATATTACTACCTTGCGCACACACTTTCACCACCCTCTAAACTTTCTATAATTCTATAAGCTTATGCACGACTATTGCGTGCAGGTGACGTTCGATTGCAGCAGCGCTGAGGCAGGAGTACTTTGCAGATTATTTTGGAGTTCTTGTTCTTTATCATTATATTTCCCTTTATGCTCGTTGTACTTGTAAAGTTTTTAATCATAGTGAAAATGCAATGGAGTTTTTGGTTGTTGTTTGTGGGTTATGCCTTTAGTTATGCTTATTACGAATTAAACTGACGTTAAAAATCCTCCTCGTAGCATCCTAGGATCAGAACCTGGCGAATGGGCGCTGAGATCCTAGAATGAGGTTCTACGGAGGCTGTCGGTGCCGGATTCGAGGATCGAAAATTTTGTGAGCCCGGTTTTCAAGTTTGGGGCATGACAGAAACTCTCGTGTCCCATACAGCGAGAGATGATGTATATTTATATCATTAACTATACGATTGTTGAGGATTTGTTTACAGCTGTCTAATGTCTATAGAATCATATTTACAAGAATCTACAAATAAGGAAAGGTATTAAGGAGATATACATGGAAAAGAGATAAGGTTATGGCGGTGAATCAAGGTGTGTGAATCAAGGTGCAGTTACACTTGATTTGCTGTCGTGATCTTTTGTAGTGATTTTCTCCGTAATATGCCCCTTCAAGTTCAGCGGGGATGAATGCACGTTAAGCTTGTTGTGTAGGAAGGCAAATCTTGCGGACACTTTCGGTTTAGTGAGACCATCAGTGAGCTAGTCTTTACTGGAGATGAAGTAAATTTCCAGAGTTTTTTGTTGAACTTTTTCCCGGACAAAATGGTAGTCAATCTCCACGTGTTTAGTCCGTGCATGGAACACTAGATTTGCCGTGAGATATGTAGCGCCGATGTTGTCACACCATAGGATTGGATGTTAGGCTAAAACAATACCAATTTCACGTATCAAGGATTGTATCCAAAGTGACTAGGCTGTGGCATGAGCAATTGCATGGTACTCGGATTCAATGCTTGAACGTGCCACAATTGGTTGTTTCTTAGAGCTCCATGAGACTAAGTTGGTACCAAGATAAATGCAGAAACTCGAACTGGACTTTCGATCATCCGGGCAACCTGCCCAGTCGGCATCGAAATAGATAGATAGTTGGGTGGACTTGCTTGGCCGAATAAGAAGTCCAAAATTGATTGAAAACTTTAGATACTGAAGGATCCTTTTGACTGTTGTCCAGCGTTCTTCGATGGGTATGTGCATGAATTGGAAGACTTTATTGACTACAAAAGAGATATTTAGCCGAGTCAGTGACAGATATTGTAATGCCCCCACTACACTGCGATATTGTGAAAGATCTGAATAAGTGGCACCCGAGAACAATGATAATTACTGAGAAGAGGACATTGGAGAGGAAACGGGGTTGGCATCTTGCATATTTGTCCATTGAAGAAGAGTGTAGATGTACTGGCTTTGCGAAAGGAGAAGACTGTCGGCTATTTGATGTGCTTCAACGCCCAGAAAATATTTTAGGTGCTCGAGGTCTTTTACGACAAATTCGTGACTTAGGTCTGTGATCAATTGTGAGATGGCTAGTGGACTTGACCCAGTGATCAGGATATCGTCAACATAGACAAGGAGAAATAATGAAGTCGACCCCCGTCTACAAATGAAAAGAGATGTATCAGAGCATGAGTTCACGAAGCGGAGAGAGAGTAAATGCTCTTGTAGGTGATGGTACCAGGCTCATGGAGCCTGTTTCAGTCCATATAAGGCCTTGTGTAGTCAACAAATATGATTTGGGAAGCTGGGATGCACATAGCCAAGAGGTTGTTGCATGTAAACCTCTTCAGTCAAGTTGCCGTGAAGGAATGCGTTTTTGATATCAATTTGATTGATCGGCCCTAGTTTGAGACATCATAGCTTAGCATGATCCGAATGGTGGTGGGTTTTACCATGGGACTGAACGTTTCATCGAAGTCAATTCCTTGTTGTTGGTGATAGCCTTTGGCAACCAATCTCGCCTTTCTCCATTTAACAGAACCATCAAACTTGCGCTTGGATTTGAAAATCCACATGGACCCAACGACATTGAGACCAGGTTTGGCAGGAACTAAGGACCACATTCCATTCCTCATTAGCACAGTGAATTCTTTATCCATGACTGCATGCCATTCACTGTGTTTGGAAGCTTCTGTATAACAGGTCGACAATTCTGGAACTTTACCGAAAATAAGAAATGTTTGTGGCAGTGGATACCGAATTGTTCCATCCGTGAGTATCTTTGGTTTCATGATATTGTTCTGAGATCGTGTGACCATTCAATGAGGACGGTGTGTAGGGAGTTCTTCAGTAGCAGAAGGTGGTTGGGCTGGTTGGATGGTGAGAGTAGAGTCATTGGGTGGATTAGAGGAATTTATTTTGGGTGGTGAAATGTTTGAAGGAGAAGGAGGTAATGAAGAAGATGATGATGATATAGGGTGAGTATTAGGAAATGGTGTCGTTGGGGTAAATGAGTTTGTGGCATGGGATAGGTCGGTTTGTGGTGACAACGATAGAGGTGGGCTTTGAGGAATGGCGTGTCTGAAGAGAGAAAATGGGAGGGATGTATGTGGGTTAGATTGAGGCCGAGCTGGGTTTGCGTCGGGGCTAGCAAAAGGGAATGACCCTTCATGGAAGATCACATGCCGGGAAGCAAATACCTTGCCAGTGGAAGTATCAAGGCACTTGAACCCACAGTGTGAGTTGTTATAGCCAATGAAAACGCAGCGTTTTGATCTGAAGTCAAGTTTGTGGCGATTGAACGGGGGAAGAAAAGGAAAACAAGCACACCCAAATATTTTTAGTGATGAAAAATCTGAAGCATGTTTGTAAAGTTTTTCAAATGGTAAAATGCCAAGAGGAGTGGATGGAAGCCGATTAATGAGATATGTGGCCATGAGAAAAGCATCATCCCAATAGGTGTGAGGAACACGACCATGGGATAAGAGTGAGAGGCCCATTTCAACGATGTGACGGTGTTTCCGTTCAATGGACCCATTTTATTGGGATGTATGGGGGCATGTGATTCGGTGTTGAATGCCAATATTTGCAAAATAGGTGTGAAGAGAGCGATACTCTCCACCCCAATCAGTTTGCACAGATTTAATCTTACAATTAAATTGGCGTTCAACAAGTCTTTGAAATGAGCAAAAAATTTGCATGACATTACATTTGTTTGGAAGTGGAAATAGCCATGTAAATTTGCTAAAATGATCAACAAACGAAACATAGTATTTATTTCCATTGGTTGACATAATAGGAGAAGGACCCCAAACATCTGAGAAAATTAATTTAAGAGGATGATTAAAAATGGATTGAGAACTAGAAAACGGAAGGCAATAGCTCTTTCCTTGTTGACAAGCCGTACACACATCCGAAATTTTATTAGGCGAAGTAGGTAAAGAGAACTTGGAAACAAGATGGCGGACAGTTTGATAGGAAAGGATGTCCCATCCGACAGTGCCAGACATCAAGAGGCGCCCGTTGAGATAGGTATGTTTGAGGATGGTTTGTTGGTGACATGGAGGTCGGAAAAATGTAGAGCCCGTCTTTAGGTTTACCGTGCAGAAGAACTCTCCCCATTGCCTTGTCCTTCACCAAGAAGGAAGAAGAGTGAAATTCAAGATAAACATTATTATCACTCGTAAACTGGCTCATAGAAATCAAAATTTTCTTAATCTGAGGTACATGCAGTAACTTATTTAAAATAAAGGAATTTGTGGGGGTTGAAAGGGTAGTGGAAACAATGTTTTTTATAGGTAAACCTACCCCATCGCCGACATGAATCTGGTCATTGCCAAGATAAGGTTCTGATTACACAGTCAAGTTAAGATGGTTTGTGGAGCCAGCATCTGGATACCAGTTGGTATCATGTTGTAGTGAGGGAAATACCACATAAGCTGCCATATTAGGAGGAATGCCTTGGTAGGCATGATCGAACCTATAATAACATTGGATGGCTGTGTGGCCATTTCTTCCACAGACTTGGCATTGTGGTCTCAGGATGGAGGAGTAGTTTTGAGGCAGACCACCTCGTCCTCTATTTCCGCGTCCCCTTCCTTTGTTGATGGAGTTAGAACCACAGGACTGGTGCGGAGAAGAGCGTTGCTGTTGTGGATGTTTTCCACCGCGCGACTTGGAGTCATTCCGGGTGGCCATGTTTACCGAGCCAATAGAGGTGTCAACGACAGTTTGTTGCTTCTTACGGCGTAATTCAAACGCAAGAAGATGGTTAAACATATCTTCTGAAGTCATTTTGTCAATTTGAGTGGAAATGGATGTGACAATAGCATCATAAGAAGTATCGAGACCACCAAGAAGGTAAGCTGTAAATTCATGGTGTCGAAGGGGCTGTCTGATAGTAGCCAAGTTGTCCAAGAATGATTTCATTTTTTAAAAGTAATCGAAAATTGACAAGTTTCCTTTCTTGGTGAAGGCCAAAAATTGTCGAGTCTGTATGGTACGAGTGGAAGAGTGAGAGGCGAACATTCTCTCAAGGGCTATCCAGACTTCTCTAGAAGTTGAGAGGTCGACCATTTGGGCCAGGATATTCTCGGATAAGGAGGAAACCAAGGCACTTAGAACAACCTAATCTTGATCATACCAGGTAATGTATTTGGGATTTGGTATTTCAGTGGGTGTAGTTTGGGAGGTTACTGCTTCAGGATTGGGAATGGTGGGGCTAGGATTAGAGATGGTTCCATCAACGAACCCAAACAGGCACCGACCATGTAGGTAGGGGACGATCTGAGTTTTTCAGAGAAAGTAATTGTCCTTGGTGAGCTTAACCGTGATGAGGCTATGGATGTTTATGGGAGTAACCGAGTTCGAAGGAGATGAGGCCATATTGGTGGAGCGGAAACGGAGGTTATGTTATGGTTCTGATACCATGAAAGTAAAACAAGAATGGTGGAAACTCTTGTGCCCCATACAGCGAGAGATGATGTATATTTATATCATTGATTGTACAATTGTTGAGGATTTGTTTACAGCTGTCTAATGTCTATAGAATTGGATTTACAGGAATCTACAAACAAGGAAATGTATTAAGGAGATATACATGGAAAAGAGATAAGGTTGTGGCCGTGAATCAAGGTGCAGTTATACTTGATTTGCAGCCGTGATCTTCTGTAGTGATTTTCTCCCTAATAAGCAGTTAGCACTTCTATACAAATGTCTAATTGAAAGAAATATGAAAACATATCAGAGGATTGTCTAGTACCTGAGACAGACAGGGGATTGAAAGCAAATTCAGGAACAGGCAAGAACTCATCTGTAGATATAAAACCTTTCGCACTTCGATCGAGTTGACAGAATCTCTGATACAATGACACAATTTCTTGCTGCGAAACTGAATTTACCATGTAGAAGAACTGAATTAACTATGTATTTACAAAACAAGAGAGAGACCATGATAGAAGAGAAATGCTAAGCCAGTTTGCTCCTTCTGCCCCACCACGTGATGATCAAGACCGTTCATCTAGGTCCCACCATAAATCAAGCACATGGCAAAACTCTTTTCGTAGTAGATCTTCGACTCCATAGAAAGGCAAGCTAGTAGCAAGCATCTAGAAAAGCAGTTTCCAACGTTGTATGGACGGTAACAATCTCCAATTCATAAGATTTTTGACATTGGACCCATCTACGGTGGGATATTCAAGATGAACGGTCCAGATCATCACCTAGTAGGGCAGAAGTGAGGAACTTCCTTAGCAGTCCCTATAACAGAAAGAAGAGCTTTCCAGGTCGTTGCGCAATGAGCCGTTGCAATACATCGCCCCTTTACAGTTCAACTCGCCGTACAATAAATGAATCGGGTCCGTACTCTAAATCTCGACGATTGACAATTTTCTATTTCAGCCATCCGATTGAAGGCCACAAATAGACAGCCGTAATTGTAATTGGGAAATTGACGGTACTTGCCTCGAAGTTTGGGCAAATTACCTCGAATGCTAGGACACTTCATATATTCTCTAAAGCGCCTTCCGACAGCTTTTGGAGTTTGTTTTGGACGAAAATGCCCCTGACCTTGGTTAAGTAGTTGCACAGTTTTTTAGGGACAAAGAGTTACATAGTATTTAATGCTAGTAAAGTAATGTGTACGGAACCCTTTTTGTGCGTGGGCAAGGACTAAACTCGTAGGGCCCATATTGATGTATGTGTATAATCCATGCCATCAATCCTTTTTACCGTGTCATTTCAGGGCTAGGGCCCAAATATCAGCTTGATCCCGAGCTCGAGTGGGTCACATAATAGAAAATGATGGTGACAATAGAACCCACTATTGAAACTTTCCAGGCTCATCGTGATGTTTGTTAGAAGTGGACATTGCCCAAGTAAGGACTTTTTGGGCCAACGCCGAGCTGACCAATAGGGTGGACAAAACAAATCTCCCCATTGTTGGCCTGAGGCTATTGTACCAATGGTTATCCTTTCATTTGGCAGTAAAGTGAACATGTAACAACCGCGACCCATATAACATGGGAACCACGACTCATATAACATTATAACTACGACCCATGACAACCACGACTCATATAACATGAAAACTAAGACCCTTACTACATTACAATCATGACCTTTGCCACATTACAACCATGACCCAGGTATGAGTCGTGGTTGGCATGTTATATGGTCGTGGTTTTCATTAGGAAAGGGATGTGGTTGTCATAAGGTAAGGGTGTACTTGTCATGCTATGCGGGTTGTAGTCTTCTTTTTATAGGCCTTGGCAAGGACCAACTAGTGAGGCCTACATTGATGTATGTGAATAATCTATGCCGCCCATCCTTTTTGTCATGTCAACCACGACTGTTACCTCATGACAACCACGACCCATTTAAGATGACAACCACGACCCATATATAATGACAACCATGACCCACGGAAACGACGACCCATTACAACCACGACCCATATAACATGATAGCTACGACCTTTATGTCATGAAAATCACGACCCATATAGCCTGCATTTCCTGCTCCTATAGTTTATCAATAGTCATGTCATATTTGAAAAACGCCAGACTAGCTTTGGTACAGAAGGGCACGTTACTTTTCTAACTTTGATGGACGCTCAAAATCTTATGTGCATGTAAGGGTTGTGGTTTTCATGCAATCTGGGACCAGGAAATGAGAACCATGACTCATACAACATGACAACTGCAATGGTCGTGGTTTCCATGAGGTAAGGGTCGTGGATAAAAATCTAAGGTGGAACACACCACTGGATATCTTTGGCTCTCATATCATATGGGTCAAGGTTCTCGTGTTATATGGGTCGTGGTTCTCATATTAAATGGATCGTGGTTTCGTGTGATATGGATCGTGGTTCTCATTTTCTGCTCCCAAATTGCATGACAACCACGACGCATACCTTGTGACAACCACGACCCATATAACGTGATAACCACGACCCATATAACATAACAACTACGACCCACCACCATGTATGTGTTTCATCCATGCTACCCATCCTTCTTGCTATGTCATTTTAGGGCTAGGGCCTAAGTATCAGTTCGATCCAGTGCTCGTGTGGCCCACATAATAAAAAATAATGGTGATTGTTGAAAGTTTGTAGGCTCACTGTGATGTTTGTTAGAAGTGGACATTGTCCAAGTTAGGACTTTTTGATCCCACGCTGAGCTAGCCGACAAGGTGGATGGATTAGATCACCCCATTGTGGGCCTTAAGCTATAGTACCAATGGTTTGGTAGAAAAGGAAGTGAACACGTTGCAAACTGCAACATGGCAACCACGACTCATATAACATGGCAACTACAACCCATGCAAACCACCACCCAAATGGGCCGTAGTTGTATGGATCGTAGTTTTCATATTATATGGGTCTTAGTTGTCCTATTATGTAGGTCTCAGTTGTATGGATCGCAGTTGTCCTGTTATATAGGTTGTGGAAATCCTGTTATATGGGTCGTGGTGGCAGTTGTCTTGTTATATGAGTTGCAGTTGTCCTGTTATATGGGTCGTAATTATATCGATCGCACTTGTCATGTTATATGGGTCACAGTTATCCTGTTATATGGGTCGCGGTCGCAGTTGTCCTGTTATATAGGTCGCAGTTGTCTTGTTATATGGGTCGTAGTTGTATGAATCGCAGTTGTCATGTTATATAGGTCGCAATTATCCTGTTATATGGGTCGTGGTCGCAGTTGTCCTGCTATGTAGGTCGGTGAACACCATTATCTATGTTGTTATTTATGGTGTGGTACAGATGATCTTTTGATATTATTATTTTTTGGATAATGGTTTAAAATGATCTCTAAAATTAGATGAACGGTGTAGATGTAACAAATAAATTATCGTGAGGCCATGTAACTTTGGTCTACTTTGAATCGTTTGTAGAACTCGGGGCTCTAAGGAGCATCATTGCTCATCCTCCCACGGCACGTAACTGTAGCAGCCTTGCACGACACGTACCTACTGCAGCTAAGAAGCGGATCGTGTACTGAGTAAGGGCTGGTTTGGGCGGTGGGATTAGAAGGGATTAGGTGGGATGGGATTCCATGTCGGGGAAGAATGGAAAAGCTTGGAATTGCATTGGTCCCGTGCCAATTTCACTTAATGTTAGTAAGTTGTGTAGGTCCTACCATGATGTGTGGGCTATATCCACACCGTTCACCCATTTATCGATATTATTTTAGAGCATGGGCTAAAAAATCAGGTAAATCTAAAGCTCAAGTGGACCCCACCATAGAAAGTAATAGGGATTGAATACTTACCATTGAAAACTTCTTTGGGGCCGCATAAGTTTCGGATCTACTTCATTTTTAGGCTCATTCCATAAAATGAGGTTACAAAACAAATGAAATGTTTAGATATACCACATGTGTGTTATTCTTAGTAGTTTCAAATGATGGTGGGTATATCCATTTAATGTACCACCGTATTATCAACAATGCATGGCATTAATCTTATCCCATGGCAACAGGGGACAATCCCTGCCATGGTAATAATTATGTTTTTTTTAATCTAATCCCACCTAATCCCTTCTAATCCCACCGCCCAAACAAGCCCTCCTAAGCGTACTGAGTAAACTATGTGGCGCCCAACATGATGTATTTATTTTATCCATTTCATAGATACATTTTATAATTTAATTTTAATAAATGGGACAAAAAATAAAGCATATACAAAGCTCAAGTGTAAGACCTGTATCCTAACCCATACTGTTCCGTAGGCTTCCGCGGTCCCCCCAGTCGAATTTCGGCAACTCACGATCTGTATCTGGCGTTTGTGCGTAATCATAAGTCATATACTGTTTTTCAGAGTCGGCTAAACTCGAGACTTATACCCTAGCGACCGCGCCATCATCGTGGTTCCGATGCCGTGTCTCTCGCGCTGAGACGATACCCGGGCCAGGAGATGTGGGTCCGCGTTCAATTCGATAAAACGCCGTGCATTTACAATCCCAAGAGAATCTTTACAACATGTCTTATCAATCAAGTACACATCAATCACTTCATATGTCAAGTATATATTCTATCACTCCCTTACCAAAGCAACCTTAAAGTCAAAGCAACCCATCCCTTAAATGTCAAGTACACCTCACCCATCACTCACATCCCATCCTCTCTCTCTCTCTCTCTCTCTCTCTCTCTCTCTCTCTCTCTCTCTCATTTCTCCATTTTCAAGCAAGCTCCCAAGAGCAACCGTCCATAGTTTTCTAAGGTGAGGAAGAAGTCATGTATGGCCCACCTCTCTAGCACCCAATCCAACCGTCCAATCTCTATCATTATCCATCAAAGTTGAAGCCGAGGAGTTTAGCTTGCCATTGATCCAAGAAAAAGCGGAAAAGGTGGGTGCTTCTCTCTCTCTCTCTCTCTCTCTCTCTCTCTCTTTTTTAACCTTTGTGTGATGTGTGGCCCACTTGGATGGACCCCACACCCCCTATGGCTAACGTGAAGTGCGTTCCTGACATGGGTGTGTATTAACAAGCTAAAAAAGAAATATAATAATAATAATAAAATAAATATATAATGTATATTTAACGTCAGTGGGTTTTTAGACTTTGAGTGGGCCATTTATATTGGCCCCAACTTGATGCATTAATTTAATCCAAACCGTCCATTCCACTTCTCAGCTCATTTTAGGCGTTGAGACATAAAATGAAGTGAATCTAATTATCTAATGGGCCATACCAAAGAAAATAGTCTTTTTACTGTTAAAACTCACCCTGATGTTTCGGTACACCGAAATATTACTGCATATTGGGCTCATTTGGTTGGTCTTGAGCCATGAAGTGCAATAGATGGGTTGGATTCAGCTGTTGCGGGCCCCACATATGGAAAAACCTAAAATCTCAGTTTTTTTCAAAAAAAAACTAAGAACAACACCAGCACTGCTGCTGCTGTTGTCAGAGAGAGGACGCGCACACGTCTGCGCTGTGGGCGGACGACCAGGGACCCACGGTCCCAGCCGTGGGCCCCACCATAATATGTACTTTTCATCCATGCCGTTCAGTTAGCGGGCCCCGTTTTGAAATGAGTCCCTGCCAAAAATTAGCTTGATCTGGGACTCAGGTGGCCCACATCACAGGAAACAGTGTTGAGTTAAACGCCTACCATTGAGACTCTTTGAGCGTCCAGCAGCTTTGGATCAACATGAAATTTGTTTTCCCTCTTCATCTGGGTCTACGTGACCTTATTAACGGGTCGGATGGCCTATAAACATTATAGTGGCCCCACGTGGCACCCACTGTGATGCATGTGTTTTATTCATACCGTCAAGGCGGACGGTGCTGTCCACACGTGGATGTATGTGTTTTATTAATGTCGTCCAGCTGCTGCTGGATGGCTAGTGGACCCCACCAACGACACGTGTTTGTTCACACTACCGTCCACACCTGGACGGTGGGACCACCCCATGTGTGGGGCTGATGTGTGTGCGTGTGTGTATGTGTGTATATATATATACATACTGTATATATTATATATATTATATATAGATATTATATTATATTATATAATATATACATGATGGTGGGCCTTCATAGGACCCACCATAATGCATGTGTTGCATCCAAGCTGTTCATCCATTTTGAAAGCTCATTTCATGGCGTGAGCTAAAGAATGAGTCAAATCCATAGCTCATGTGGACCCCGCCCTTGATGCATGTGTTGCATCTAAACCGTCCAACCATTTGGCAAGCTCATCTTCACAGGCTTGAGACAAAAATAATTAAAAATAAATAAATAAAATAAGTCAGATCTAAAGTTCAAGTGGACCCTACCATTTAAGGTAGTGGACAATGACGTCCACCGTTCAAAATTTCTAAAGGCCATGGGAGTTTCCTATTAAGCTGATATTTGTTCCACTTCATCTATCATTAAGTTAATTTATGAATATGTTGGATGGAAAACATATGTTATGATGGGTCTTAGGAACTTAAATGGTGGAAGTCATTATCACCACTTTTATTTGGGTGTGGCCCATTTGATACACATGGGGCCCATTGGTGTGGCCCATTTGATACACATGGGGCCCATTGGTGTGGCCCATTTGATGTATGTATGGCCCATGTGAGGAGGCCCATCTTGATGTATTGTAGCCTATTGTTGGGGCCCACCTGAGTATATATGAGGCCCATGTGACCAGGCCCATCGTGGTGTATTTGTGGCCCGTCTAGTGAGGCCCACCTTAATATATAGGAGGCCCATGTTATGAGGCCCACTTTGATGTATTTTATGGCCCATTTTTCGGGCCCACTTTGATGTACCTTGTGGCCCATTCGTCAGGCCCACTTTGATGTATTTTGTGGCCCATTTTTCAGGCCCACTTTTATGTACCTTGTGGCCCATTCGTCAGGCCCACTTTGATGTATTTTGTGGTCCATTCGAGGTGCCCACCTTGATGCATACATTCTATATGCACATCATCCAGCAGCTACTAGGTGGTGGGGCTCTCCTTATTATATGTTATTATACGTGTTAAATAAGTATACCGTCCATATGCAGTGTGGGCCAGCATGACGTATTTATCCACACCACCCAAATCTCTGGCCGTGGGATGTGGAACCCGTGTGACATATGCATTTTATTCCATGCAGTCCATCTATGTGAGGCCCACCTTGATGCATCCGTTGTACACATGGATCCCACATAATATATATGTTTTTATATCCATACTGTCCAACTATTTGGATGGGATGCACCATGATGTATTTTTATCCACGCCATCTAGGGCAGGCACCCCATTATGATATATATATATATATATATATATATATATATATATATATATATATATATATATATATATATATATATATATATATGTATATATCAGGGCCCATGGGTTGAGGCCTATTGAGATGTGTTCAAAGCCCATTTGGTAAGGCTCATTGCAATGTATTTGGAACCCGTGAGCAGAGCCCACCTCTTATGTTCCACCCTAACCGTCCAGGTCATATAGGGCCAACCTCGATGAATGTCTTATTCACACCATCCGTGGGATGTGTGACCCATTAGATGTATGCATCCTATATCCACACTAACCATCTGGTGGGGCCCATCTGCTGCATGTGCAGGGCCTACCTATTGTGCATTTGTGTGGCCCATTGATCCAACCCACTTGATTGTATGAGTCCCATTAGTGCAGCTCATTGATGCAAGGCCCGTTATGATATGTTAGAGGCCCATGGTTGAGGCCCATTAGGATGTGTTTATGGCCCATTTCGTAAGGCCCACTGAGATATATTTTCGACCTATGGGTCGAGGCCCATTGTAAAGTATTCCCAGCACATATGTCGTAGCCCATTGTGATATGTTTCCTGCCTAGTTATCGAGGCCCAACTTGATGTGTATGAGACCCATTAGTGCGGCCCAATGTCTCGACCTGCCGTGATGTATAGGCCCACGTGCTACATGTGTAAGGCTCACCTGTGATGACTATTTGAGGCTACTTGCTGGATATGTGGGCCCACCTTATGTTTGACTCTATGTGGACCACTGTTTGGGAGTAGTGTTGGTTGAATATCCACATTTTTGGGTAATGGTGGTTAAACGTCGTGACCTTCCCTTAGGCTTAGTTAGGCCCATTCTCATTGATACCGATTGTATAGGCCGATTCGTTGAGGCCGATTCTAATTGTCGAGGCCGAGTATCGAGGTCGGTTCCGAGTGTTGAATCGGATTGTTAAGCCCGATTTTGATTGCTAAGGCCTATTGTTGAGACCTATATGATGTATATGCGACCTGTAGTTGAGGCCCATTGAGATGTGTACTCGGCCTGTGTAATGTATGTGCAGCCCGTGTTTAAGACCTAATGTGATGAGTAGGAGGTCTATGTGATGGGGTCCATTGTGATGTACTCGAGGTCCATGGACAAGGCCCATTGTGATGTATTCGTGGCCTATGGGCAAGGCCCATTGTGATATGTAATAGGCCCATGAGGTATGACCCATTTAATGTATTTAAGGCCCATGAGCAAGGCCCACCTGCTGTGTATATGTGGCCTTGAGAAAGGCCCATTGTGTTGTATATTAGGTCCTTGTGTGAGGTCATGGGTCCACTATATGCTAGGATCTATGAGGGTCATTCCTTGAGGCAATGTTGGTTAAATGTCTACATTGTCGAGGCCGATTGTTGATGCCGGTTATAGATACCGATTATGAGTATGTGACAGCATAGCATCATGATACATGCCCATACGCATAATCTGCATGTTTGTTATGAGATGTGGTTGAATATTGCATTCGTCATTGGGCATGTTGTTATGAGAGTCCCTGATAAGCGGGATTGTCTCACATAAGTACCACGGTATGCGCTGGATAGATGCATGACTGGATTACATGACTCATGCATCTTGCATTGTATTGTGTTGTATTGTACGCCCTAGCGACATCAGGGTCGTAGCCTCCACAGGCATTTCGTGGATGGCTAAATGGGATACCGAAAATCTATTTTACATGGGGTGTTATAGATATCCCTGGGTGAAAGTTCCTAAACCCTTTTGGTTCTAGAGGTTGCTCCAACGTCTAGACCGAGTGGATGTATGAGCGCATAAGGGCCGTATACCGTTAGGCCGCATCTCCCACTGTGTCGTGGTCGGTTGGAAGGGGGTGGGGCCTTACCTACCCGAGAGGAGGGGGCAATGCTAGGCTGAGTCTGACCAGCTCGAGGAATGGGTCCGCTATCGACGAGCTGGGCCCGATATTGGCAGGAAGATAGTGAGGTCTCTTCCACTCACCTTGTTGCGCGCGATGGGGCTGCAATCTGGTTTGAGAGTGTAATAAACCCCGGTGATTCTCAGAGAGGAACCATACTGATATGTGGACTTATTGAGTAGGAGTTGCATGTTCATTCATTCATTCATTCACTATCCACTCGGGCTGGTGGTGCGCAACTAATTGTTGTGTACCTTCGTTCTAGCAAGGATTTCGGTTGGGCGCGCGACTAACCTGAGATCAGGAGTTTGCCACGTTGAGTTTGACTATCCAAATTTAGGTATGAGATTGGTTTGGATAGAAGTCCCTTGTGGTGGACCCCATAGCCTACGATATTATGTACTATCATCCCAACTTCATACTCCAGCATGGTCATTTCATTCGCATCGCATATTGCATTACATCCTCGGCATCTGATATTTGGCTCTTTCTGACTCCTTAGTGCATAGCTGTTCTATATTGTGTATTTGAATATTGATTGACTTATGAACTTGTCCATACTTCTGCTTACTCTGTTACCCTATGATTTATGATCTTGTCAGTATTTCTACTTACTCTGATAATTCATGATTTTATCAGTGTTTCTGCTTATTCAGACATTGTATGGTTTATAGATTACTAGTGTTTTGGTATTGTATGATTATGACATTGTATTAAATACTTGACAATTACCTTATGCATACACTTACACCTCCCTCTAAGCTTTCTATAAGCTTATGCACGATAGATGCGTGCAGGTGATGTTAGGTTGCAGCAGTGTTGAGCTTGGAGCGTGCAGCGGTCTTCTGGAGCTTGATTTTTAATTTATGTATTTTCCTTTCAGCATTGTACTCAAATGATTATATTAGTGGATATGTGACGATGATGTTGCCTTTGTGAATTGGGTAATCTTGTGGTTATGCTTATTACGAGTTAAATGTACTAAAAAAAAAAAATCCTCCTTGTAGGATCCCAGGATCGAAATCTAGCGTATGGATGCTAGGAGCCGAGAATGGGGCATTACGGAGGCTGTCAGTACCGAATTCGGCAATCGGGATTCCTGTGAATCCGATTTCTGGGTTTAGGGTGTGACATCAAGTGGAGCACACCACAGGGAACATTACGTGTGAATTGAACATTTACCATTAAAAGATACTTTGGGTGGACAAACGTTCTGGATCGAGCTGATATTTATTTTTTTCCTTCATCCATGTTCTTGTGATCTTATGAATAGTTTGGATGACAAATAAACGTTACCGTGGTCCCTAGGAAGGTTTCAACGGTGGAAATCATTATTCCCACTGTTTCCTGTGGTATGGCCCACTTGAGTTTTAGATATGTTTCATTTTTTGGCTCAACCTCTAAGATGAGATTAAAAAATGGATGGACGGCGTGGATAAATCACATGAATTCACGGTGGGCTCACCATATAACTACAACCCATATAACAGGACAATTGCAACCCATATAACAAGACAACTGCGATCCATACAACTCAGACATATATAACAGGATAACTAAGACCCATATAACATAAAAACTACGATCTATACAACTGCGGCCCATTTGGATTGTGGTTTGCATGGGTTTTAGTTGCCATGTTATATGGGTCATGGTTGTCATGTTGCATGGTTGGCAGTTTGCAACGTGTTCACTTCCTTTTCTACCAAACCATTGGTACTATAGCTTAAGGCCCACAATGGGGTGATCCGATCCATCCACCTTGTCGGCCAGCTCGGCGTGAAACCACAAAGTTCTAACTTGGGCAATGTCCACTTCTAACAAACATCACAGTGAAACTAAAAACTTTTAACAATCACCATTATTTTTTATTATGTGGGCCACACGAGCACTGGATCGAGCTGATATTTAGGCCCTAGCCCTAAAATGACATAGTAAGAAGGATGGGCAGCATGGATGAAACACATACATGGTGGTGGGTCATAGTTGTTATGTTATATGGGTCGTGGTTGTCATGTTATATGGGTCGTGGTTGTCACGAGGTATGCGTCGCAGTTGTCATGAGGCACGGGTCGTGGTTATCATGTAATTTGGGAGCTGAAAATGAGAACCACGATCCATATCACATGAAACCACGATCCTTTTAACATGAGAACCATGACCCATATAACATGAGAACCTTGACCTATATGATATGAGAGCCAAAGATATCCTGTGGTGTGTTCCACCTTAGATTTTTATCCATGACTCTTACCTTATGGAAACCACGACTCATACCACATTACAAACACAACCATCATGACCATCACGGTTGTCATGTGGATTATACCTATACTCGGGTCGTGGTTGTAATGCGGTAAGGGTGAGGCTATAATGTGGTAAGGGTCGTAGTTGTCATGGGTCGTGGTTCTCATGTTATATGAGTCGTGGTTCTCATGAGTCGTAGTTGTCATGAGTCGTAGTTATCATGTTATATGGGTCGTGGTTCGCATGTTATATGGGTCGTAGTTGTTACATGTTCACGTCCTTTACTACCAAATGAAAGGATAGCCATTGATACAATAGCTTAAGGCCCAAAATGGGGTGATTCATTCCGTCCACCTTGTCGGCCAGCTCGGCGTGGGCTAAAAAAGTCCTAACTTGGGCAATGTCTACTTCTAACAAACATCACAGTGAGCCTGAAAAGTTTCAACAGCGGGTTCCATTGTCACTAGTATTTTCTATTATGTAACCCACACGAGCTCTGGGTTAGGTTGATATTTGTGTCATAGCCCTAAAATGACACGGTAAAAAGGATGGACAGCATGGATTATACACATACATCAATATGGGCCCCACGAATTTAGTCCTTGCCTACGGGCAAAAAGAGTTATGTACACATCACTTTATTAGCATTAAATAGCATGGATTATACACATACATCAATATGGGCCGTACGAATTTAGTCCTTGCCCACGGGCAAAAAGGGTTATGTACACATCACTTTACTAGCATTAAATACTACGTAACTTCTTAGTCCTTAGAAAATCGTGCAATTACTGAACTAAGGTTAGAGGCATTTTCGTCTGAAACAGACTCCAAAAGCTATCAGAAGGCCCTTCAGGGAATATATGGAGTGTCGTAGCGATCGAGGTAATTGACCCAAACTTCGAGGCGAGCACGAGGAATTTCCCATAGCAGTTATCATATGCTTTTTTTTATCTACACTGGCCCATCAGATGGACGGATGTAGTAATCATCCGTACAACCAATGGATCAGACAAAGAGTGAGAGAGATTAAACATACAGAGATTGTCGCAGTGTTCTTGAACTTCATCGATATCGTACCAAGTCAGCATCGACGACGCGTTCCCCATTTCTCTGTATTATCTAATACTGAAAGAGTGATTTCTCTCTGTTATGTAATAATGAGAGAGTGAGAGACGAAGGAAGAAGGGAGGATCAGTTGTTCATTTAATAGGGTGGGGAGCTATATGATACTCTGGCAGGGTATGAGGCTTGATACGCAGGTACTTCGAACTTGGACGCGTGACTCACAATCAATTAAATTAAACTGTCTAAATTATGAAACTTACTGTATCAAGTATCATGCAGAAAATCATGTTACTGGACACTTCCTATCCTCTGATTAGAAGATACGTTTAAACAGGACCGTTGGATGCCTTTTCATTTTAACAGTCCAATAGATGTCCACTAATTTTTGGTTAATGAGACATTTAAACTTGAGTTCATAATTTGGACTGTGTAATTTTAATTATGTATGATTTTTATATAAATTTCCAAGTGCATGTGTATCATCTATCATAGCCTGTCAGAGTATCAAAGTTCTTATGGAAAAGAAATATTTCCGACTGTACGACCCATTTATGGGCCATTTTTGAGAGGGGGCCCACCTCATTCCATCTTCCAAGAATAAGCCCCAGCTGTACGGACGCCTTCCCAAAGGTCAAAAATGCCCCTGCTTTTCCTTCCGTAAGAGGATCGGCCGCTGACGCTCCTTGAACTTCGAGTTGTACGAACGGTTCAAAAGATATCAAAGTTACATGGGCCTACAGTTACACAGTTATGTATTTATTATATCCACAACGTTCATCCATATTTCGAGATCATTTCAGCGCATTATCCAAAAAAAAATTCATACCCAAAGATCAACTGGACAGCGGAAAAATTAATTTTCACCGTTAAAAATTTTGTAAGGCCTACCACAACATTTATTTTCCATCCATTCCATTCATAAGGTCACAAAGACTTGGATGAAGAGGAAAAACAAATTTCATAATCATCCAAAACTTCTGCGACCCTTCTAAAAGGGTTTCAATGGTAGACGTTCAATCCTCCACTACCTTTTACAGTGTGGTCCACTTGATAGCTAAATCTGTCTTATTTCTCGTCTCAAGACTTAATACGAGTTCGCCAAATAGATGGACAGTTTAGATTAACACATACCTCATAAAAAGACCCACAAAGGCGGTGGGGATTACAAAAATAAAAAACCTGGAATCTATGGCTACGGATTATAACCGTAGCCATAATCGCAGCCCATGCTTTTTCAATATGTCCTTTGCTATATATCGAAGGCCTTTCAATATGTACTTCGATGTATTGAAGGTATTTCAATATGATCGAAAAAGGTCCAAAATAGTCCAGCGAGTTTGTATAAAAAATCCAACAATTTTCGATACATATAATTATGGATTATAGCCGTAGCCATATGTAAATTTTTATTTTTATTTTTTTTATTTTTTACATAGAGAACTTTATTCTACCTACAATTTTCTCATATATATATATATATATATATAAGCATATAAAATTTTTTTCCCTCTTTTTTTTTTTACATTTCTTTCTTTACTCATTTAATAAGAATATCTTCTAAACCAAAATTAGTTACTTGACGTACCATATGTGATTATGGGGTAGGAGAAGCTACTTTAGCCAACTAACCTTGTTATTTTCCAAGATTCCATCAGGTCGATGGTCGAAAATCTATTTCATTCACTTTGCGGACAATTTCAATCAGTTTGCGGTCAATTTCATTTATTTCATTTACTTCGCGATCAATTCCATGCATTTCATGGTCAATCCCGGTGATTCCCCTTTACTTCATTGTCAATTCCATGCATTTCACGGTCAATTCCCTTCACTTCACGGTCATTTCCATGCATTTCATGGTCAATTCGCTTCACTTCAGTGTCATTTCTATGCATTTCATGGTCATTTTCGGCACTTCCATTTAGATTCACGGTCATTTCCATGCACTTCACGGCCAATTGCCTTCACTTCACAGTCATTTCCACACATTTCACAGCCAATTTACTTCCCTTTAGCGTCATTTTCATGCATTTCATGGTCATTTCCAGCCATTCCGTTTAGATTCACAGTCATTTCTATGCACTTCACGGTCAATTCGCTTCTCTTCACGGTCATTTCCATGCATTTCACGATCATTCCTGGCAATTCTATGTTGATTCACTGTTAATTCCATGCATTTCACGGTCAATTCCCTTCACTTCAGGGTCATTTCCACGTATTTCACGGTCAATTCACTTTCACTTCACGGTCATTTCCATGCATTTCAAGGTCAGTCCCGACGATTCTGTGTTGATTCACGATCATTTCCACACATTTCACGATCAATTTGCTTCACTTCACGGACAAATTCAATTGACTGTGAAATGCGTGGAAATGACCGTGAAGTGAAAGGAATTGACCGTGAAATGCGTGGAAATGATCGTGAATTAACACGGAATCGCCGGGAATGACCATGAAATGCATGAAAATGAACATGATGTGAAGCGAATTGACCGTGAAATGTGTGGAAATGATCGTGAAGTGAAGGGAATTGACCATGAAATGCGTGGAAATGACTGTGAATCAACACGAAATTGCAGGGAATGATCGTGAAATGCATGGAAATGACCGTGAAGTGAAGCGCATTGACCGAGAAATGCGTGGAAATGACCGTGAAGTGAAAGGAATTGACCGTGAAATGCGTGGAAATGACCGTAAATCAACACGGAATTGCCGGGAATGACCATGAAATGCATGGAAATGACCGTGAAGTGAAGCGAATTGACCGTGAAATGCATGGAAATGACCGTGAAATGCGTGAAAATGATCGTGAATCAACACGGAATTGCCGGGAATGACCGTGAAATGCACGGAAATGACTGTGAAGTGAAGCGAATTGACCGTGAAATGCGTGGAAATGACCATGAAGTGAAAGGAATTGACCGTGAAATTTGTGGAAATGACTGTGAATCAACACGGAATCACCGGGAATGACCATGAAAAGCATGGAAATGACCCTGAAGTGAAGCGAATTGACCCTGAAATGCGTGGAAATGACTGTGAAGTGAAGGGAATTGACCGTGAAATGCATGAAAATGACCGTGAATCAACACGAAATTGCCGGGAATGACCATGAAATGCATGGAAATGACCGTGAAGTGAAGCGAATTGACCGTGAAATGCATGGAAATGATCGTGAATCAACACGGAATCACCGGGAATGACCATGAAATGCATAGAAATGACCTTGAAGTGAAGTGAATTGACCATGAAATGTGTGAAAATGACCATGAAGTAAAGGGAATGGACCATGAAATGTGTGGAAATGACCGTGAATCAACACGAAATTGCCAGGAATGACCATGAAATGCATAGAAATGACCTTGAAGTGAAGCGAATTGACCATGAAATGCATGGAAATTACCGTGAAGTGAAAGGAATGAACTGTGAAATGTGTGGAAATGACCGTGAATCAACACGAAATTGCCGGGAATGACTGTGAAATACATGGAAATGATCGTGAATCAACACGGAATTGCTGGGAATGACAGTGAAATGCATGGAAATGACCCTAAAGTGAAGCGAATTGACTGTGAAATGTGTGTAAATGACCGTGAATCAACACGAAATTACCAGGAATGATCGTGAAATGCATGGAAATGACCGTAAAGTGAAGCGAATTGACTGTGAAGTGCATAGAAATGACCGTGAATCTAAATGGAATCGCCGGAAATGACCATGAAATGCATGAAAATGACCCTAAAGTGAAGTGAATTGGCCGTGAAATGCGTGGAAATGACCGTAAAGTGAAGAAAATTGGCCGTGAAGTGCATAGAAATGACCGTGAATCTAAACGGAATCACCGAAAATGACCATGAAATGTATAGAAATGACACTGAAGTGAAGCGAATTGACCGTGAAATGCATGGAAATGACCGTGAAGTGAAGGGAGTTGACTGTGAAATGCATGGAATTGACCGTGAAGTGAAGTGGAATCACTGGGATTGACCGTGAAATGCATAGAATTGATTGCGAAGTAAATGAAATTGACTGCAAACTAATTGAAATTGTCCGCGAAGTAAATGAAATGGATTTTCGACCATCGACCTGATGGAATCTTGAAAAATAACAAGGTTAGTTGGCTAAAGTAGCTTCTTCTACTCCAAAATCATATATGGTATGTCAAGTAACTAATTTTGGTTTAGAAGATATTCTTGTTAAATGAATAAAGAAAGAAATGAAAAAAAAGGAAAATTTTTTTTATATGCTTATATATACATATTTATATAAATATGTATTAGAGAAAATTGTAGGTAGAATAAATTTCTCCATGTAAAAAATAAAAATAAAAATAAAAAATAAAAAATAAAAGAAATTTGCATAGACTTTTATGAACTACAGTTATGGCTATGGTTGTAATCCGTAGCTATAGCTTCAATACATATTGAATACACTTCGATATGTATAAAAAATTGTTAAATTTTTTTACGTAAACTCGCTGGACAGTTCTAAACCTTTTTCGATCATATCGAAAGACCTTCGATACATTGAAGTACATATCGAAAGACCTTCGATACATAGCAAAGGACATATCGAAAAAACATGGGCTGCGGTTATGGCTACGGTTAAAATCCGTAGACATAGGTTCCAGACTTTTTTTTTTCTCCTGTTGTAATCCCCACCGCCTTTGTGGGTCGTTTTATGAGGTACGCGTTATATCCAAACCGTCCATCTATTTGGTGAACCCGTATTAAGTCTTGAGCCGAAAAATAAGATACATTTAACTATCAAGTGGACCACACTGTAAAAGGCAGTGGAGGATTGAATGGATACCATTGAAACCCTTTTAGAGGTTGCAGAAGTTTTGGATGATTATGAAATTTGTTTTTCCTCTTCATCCAGGTCTTTGTGACCTTATGAATAGATTGAATGAAAAATAAATGTTGTGGTGGGGCCTACAAAATTTTTAACAGTAGAAATCAATTTTCCCGCTGCTCTTTTTGGTGGGGTCCAGTTGATCTTTGGGTATGATTTTTTTTCTCGATAATGCTCCGAAATGATCTCGAAACATAGTTGAGCGTTGTGGATATAATAAATAAGTAACTGTGGGGCCATGTGACTTTGATATCTTTTGAACCGTTCGTACAGCTTGGAGTTCGATGAGCGTCAGCGGCCGATCCTCTTGCGGAAGGAAAAGCAGGAGTATTTTCGACCTTGGGAAAGCGTCCGTACAGCTGGGGCTGGAAGGTAAAATGAGGTGGGCTTCGTCTCGGGAATGGGCCATAAATGGGTCGTACAGCCGGAAATTTCTCTATGGAAAACGTAGGAATGGGGCTTCTTTGCGGCCTTGGCATTATCGACGAATCACGCGAGCAAACGACAAGAGGGCCTCGCATGGTATAGTCCTAGAAAAGGACGGTGCGGGATCTTTCTCGATTTTCTAGCCCTGTTCCTCTTTTGAGTAGTGCTCTCACATGCACGTCTATACGGATGATCCAAGCCGTTAATCAGGTAGGACGCACCTTTTGGATGCCTGAGCATGAAAGATCGAGCTGATCCTCTGTTAATGTGGGCCGCAGGTCTACAGAAGGATTGGATGCTTGGAAGGAATTGATTGGCTGTCCATAGTGATTTGGATGTGTAGTTCGTAAGATAACTATCCTGGTTCTCTGATCTGGATAGCCTACACGGTGGGTCCTTGCTGATGGTCAATTTTTCTTATCTCCTGTGGGCCGGACTCATGTGTTGGTTTCCCACCATTTAGATAAGAGTATTCACTATTAATTACACCTGAAATATTATTTTCCTTTTTGAATTTGGCCCATTTCATTTTCTAGTTTAATCATACATTGTGTTGCATTTGATGAGGGAAATGAGACCATTGATTTAATAAATTCATGATGTAGTTGAATTCATGAATTTGCATTGGATTTGGACACAGTAAATTTCAAAGTCTAATGAAGATTTAAAGTCCTTGAATTTAAAAGCATTTATACCAATGTTAGAGCATTTATTATAATGAAATAACTTTGAGGCCCGTTTGAAAAATGAAAGGAAACTTAGTTTTTCATTAAATCCAATGAAAGAAACATCATTTTCCAACTTTGAGGGTCTGTTAGAAAATGTTAGAGCACTTATTATAATGGATTAACTTGGAGGGCCTGTTTGAAAATGAAAGGAAATTAACTTCTCATTCCTTGTTAAACCTTTATTTTGTATAGGAATTTTTGGGAAACTCAATTTCTAACTTCTTTTTATTAGGAAATTAATAAATTTAGTTTTCCACTTCCATATCTAAGAAATATATTTTTTCAAATGAAGATGAGTTTTTCAAGAGTTAAAATCCAAACATGCCACCACTTACCTTAAATAAGGTCACATGTGTCATATTTGCCAATGTACCCCATCGTATTTTGGTCCCCATAATTTAGATAATGCCATTACAATGTCATGTGTGCCAATCATGCCATTTGGTTCTTATAACCTTGCGTTTGTCACATTTAGTCCTTGAAACTCATGTATTTGATCCCTATAACTTGTCATCCACCTGTTTGGACAAGATCTAACAAATCTAGATTGAATTATATAAATGCAGCCACATGGTAGGCATGAAATCTTCATGACGTATGTTAAATATATGAAGGACAACTTATTAATGATCAGGTCTTTGAAGAGTCATGTTACTCAGGTAACTCGTAGATAAGAAATATGAGTTGTTAGATCTATGTTAGCATCGAAGCATGATCGATAATCGATTATCCTGATAAAGATGTGTTTGATGAAGGCAAAATACGAACGATCAAAGGCAACGACCACTTTACAAGTGGCAATATACGGTGTTGCCATATAAGCAGTAGTTATTCTCATGCCCCCACTAAAGAGTCTATAAATAATGAGTGGGAACGCAAAGCAAAATGGGAGAATCAATCAATCAATTAAAACAAACCCAAATAAATCAACTCCAGTACAACATTGCTTATTTAGTCCTTCAGGACACTTATCATCTCCACCACTCATTAGCGTGGAACCAGTTCGTCCTCACTCTATGTCGAACTGACTTAGTCGTAATCAGTAGCCATAATTCTGAAAGGGCCTAGCTATATGCCCTGAAGGGGGGTGAATAGGGTAATGCCAAATAAAACTAATAACAGCGGAATAATAAAAGATTTAAAGCACAATGCTGAATATAAAACAATCACAATAGCCTAAAATAAAGAGATTGATACTTTATCAGTTCTAAGGACAACCTTACACCAAAAACTAGAGGTTTAAGGTAGGACAACCTTATTTCTAGAACGTCCTTTGTATCACAAATCAATGAGGAATAATAAGTAATGAAATCAAAATAACTTGCGGAAAATAAATCCTAAGTTATTACAACATTCATCCACACTTGCTTGAAGTGATTACAACATTCATCCACAAACACAAACCATAAAACTGAATGAATAAAGGAATGAAAGAATGAAGCACATCCACAACACAATGATATATAGTGGTTCGCCTGTGTGTACACCAACTGTTATCCAACAGCCACACAGATTGCTACTCCACTCATAAAATCCTCACACAGGGGATATTAGTATGCACTATCAAAATAGGTTTCATAGGTTCACCTAAAACCTTCACAATTGTGTCTTTGATTTCGGGCTTACACAATCCAAAAAACCCCACAATTTGAGTTTTCTGGCTCTCCTCAGATAACCACTACAATGAGATTTTTCTGACGAATCTCAAAAAAAAAACTAAAGAAAGTAAATTACAAAACATGTAAAATACCTGAATCACCTTTTGAAGAAGTCCGGTAGAACCAATCGGAGTAGAAGTTCGATTCGACGTTCAAAGTCCAATACTCACTTTAAGAATGGTTCTAAGTCTAATTGATTTTAGATCAAACGGCCTAGATCTATTTGATTTTGAATCCAAGAAGAAGGAATATCAGAAATTCCCCTTTTCTAATAAGATTGGAATGTAGATCAAAATCAAATAAGAATAAGCTAGCAAAAGGAATATTAAATAAGTACAATGTAGCTTAAAATAAACACAAACTTATCTCAGAGAATAGCCTAAAGAATGCTTGAATAGAATTGATTTGAGTACTAAAACTCTGAAGTTCATGCTCTATTTATAGCCTGAAAAATCCCGTTTACGACTGGTCTTAGGATCCTAGGAGTAGTCGTAGCACTAAAGATTTTTGAAAGATTTCCACGGAATAAGATTTTCAGTTCCACGACCGGTCCTGGGTGGTCTACGACCGGTCGTGGGCCATCTACGACTGGTCGTGAGACACCTACGACCGGTCGTAGGACCCCAAAAATGGTTGCTGGAGTTTGAGTCGTAGGGCTACGACCGGTCGAAGGATGAATCGTAGAACTCACAGGACTGGTCGTAAGATGTCTAGGACTGGTCATAAGACAGCTAAAAAGATCCAAAAATCTTCAACTACCTAGGAATGGTCCTGAAAAACTTAAGACTGATCGTAGCAAAGCTAGGACTAGTCTTGAAGTCCCTATGACTGGTCTTAGAACACTCTAAACAAGCATATTAAAATATATGAGTTATGTATCCAGAATGACCTACAGTAAAGCCCATCCTAAGGTCAATCTAAGGTCAAACAAACCTTAAAAGTGAGATGGACATTGAAAGTCTGTTCTCTCAGATGACCCTTAAGAGAAGCTTGTGAATATACAAAACCTATAGTAGGCCTTCATGAGCTTGATCTTGACTTGACAAAGTCTTCTAGTAAACTTGAACTTGATCAAATCTTGAACATGCAACCTTGAAAACTTCTATTCTTGATTTCTTCATCCAAGACTTGAAAACTTTCTTCATTTAAGATCTTGTCTTGAAATGCGATGTCTTGATATGTCTTGATTGCAATGACTAGTCTTCAAACATAAAACACAAGATATACAAGACATAGATATAGGTTTTGGCACCACAAAATTTGACAACTAAAGGGATATGAAATCATAGCACTTACAATCTCCCCCTTTGTTAAATTTGTGACAAAACACATAGCATCAAAGATAATAAGGAATGATAAGTCATGAAATCATAAAATACTCTACTCCCCTTGAGTAATACGAGTATTGCTCATATAATCAGTACATAACATGAAAACCTCAAGACTTCAATCCACATATCCATCAATCCACATATCCTTCTCAATCAATACAAACAAATTTACTCCCCCTATCCGTATTACACCCCTTTTAGCAATGCTTACTACTCCCCCTTTTTGTCACAAAATGACAAGGGAAAGGCACAATAGGAAGAAGAACATAGAGAGTAAAAAGTAAATAATGAGAAAGAGATATGAAAGGACATCGTATAACTCTTAAGCATCAAGTCATAATCCATACTACAATATCCAAAAGACAATGTTATGAAACCATAATTTATAATACATACTTAAAATAAAAGGAAATGACATACTATCCAGAAGATAATTCACTTAATCTGATCCAGAGGAGGGAGCAGGGATAGTTGGATCAATCTGGTGTAAGCCCTTATTTATGTGACGAAGATATTTTTGCATGTACTTGAATCTCATATCATGGGCTATATTCATATTATCAACTTTTTCTCCAATGCACGAAGCCATGCATCAAAACCAGAAGGATCATAATCTGGATCATTAGGTGAATCAGTTTCTATATCGTCAAATAAGTCATCCATATTAACATCTTGTTGTGGAAGATCACTAGCTTCCTCTTCGTTTCCAACATCACCACCATTACCACCAACACCACTAACACCAGCTTCATCAAATTGGCCAGGGAGCAGATCCAATTTCATCTTATTAAGATTGACATTGTTGAAAATAAGATGATGAATTGGTGCCTCATTAGCAGGTTTATCGACAAGCATGTGAGTGGCTAAAACAGTCATAAGATAACCGAATGGAATATCACTATGACCCGGATGGAAACGAAATTGTATAATGGAGTGACAAATCAAAGAAGGAAGACAGACCTTGGTTCCAGAAGCAATAGAATACAACACACGAACCATGAAAGAAGTCAACTCGATTTTATTACCGGACCGAGGATATACATTAGAAATGAAGAAACGATGTAATATTCTGTAACTGGGTAACAAATACTTTGTAGGGAGCGCATTCCCTTTGTGAGTCCAATGCACATCAATTTTGCATAAATCTCTGGTTAACATGTGTTTTTCCGATTCTGAAGGTTTGTCGTATAAAGTATGAATCGGTATTCCTTCATCATTAACAGGTATATCCATAATACCTGATATCAAATGACGGTCAACTTCAAATTTTTCTTCTTTAGTATCAATTGAAAATGTTAAATTATCAAGGAAAAAATCTGAAATGCATGCTACCATTGATTGAGCAATGGACTGGTATGCAGACCCACCCCAAAGTAAAATGTTAGTCCAGCCTACAGATTCAAGAAGGAGAATGACACCATATGGAGCAATGTGATTTAGATCAGCGGTATGCTCAACGATAATGTTACGGACACGCAAATCCCGTACATCTTGAGTATCATCTTCGGGTGACCGAAGGTGCCGTTTAGTTATCGGTGCAGATCTGGATGAAGATGGACCACAGGATATTTTCTTTTTCCCTCTAGCATCCATATTAAAAAAAGATATACAAAGAGCAAGCAAGATGCATAAAAGAAATATGAGATTTCTCTAGATCAGCAAATTGAGAAGAAACCCTTGAAAAACTCAATAAGAGATGAAATCAAGTATACTATGAACAAATCAAAGCATAGAGATCATGAATCTTCAAGAAAAATGATGAAATAGGACTTACTTTGAAGAAAAACTAGAAATTCTATGACTAGTCAAGGCACGACTCGTCGTAGGTCGGTGTGGAAATGAAGAAGAAGGAGATTTTTCCCAAATTATATCACATTCACGAGATCTACGACCGGTCGAGTGTGGTTCACGACCGGTCGAACCACGACTGGTCGTGTACAACCACGACCGGTCGAGCATCGACCAAAAATGCATTTTTAATGAAAAATTTAAAATTTAAACAATTATAATATGAAATATAATACACTATGATACATGCAAGCAAGAATATTCAATGTAAAATGCACATACCAAGATCAAATTTTAATTTATTAAACCTGCTTTTGTCGAGCGGTTTAGTAAATATATCAGCAAGTTGAGTTTCGGTTGGTATATATTCCAATGAAATAACTTTTTCTTCAACTAACTCACGAATGTAATGATACCTAATGTCAATATGCTTAGTACGTGAATGCTGGATTTGGTTTTTGAAAATGTTTATAGCACTGGAATTATCACAATGTAAGATCATTGAATCTTGATTAATTCCATAATCGCTAAGCATGCGTTTCATCCAAACTAGTTGAGTACATGCATATCCAGCTGCAATATATTCAGCCTCAATAGTAGAGAGCGACATTGAGCTTTGCTTCTTGCTGAACCAAGAAACTAAGCAATTTTCAATGTAAAAACAAACACCACTGGTTGATTTTCTATCATCAATATTTTCGGCCTAATCAGCATCTGAATACCCGACTAATTGAACATTAGTATCAAAAGGATACCAAAGTCTCAAATTTATATAACTTGCGACATATCTAATAATCCGTTTAACAACAGTAAGATGTGATTCCTTAGGATTAGACTGATATCTCGCACAAATACTAACACTAAATGCGATATCAGGTCTTCTAGCAGTAAGATATAACAAACTACCAATCATACTGCGATATAATTTAGGATCTATATCTTTACCTGAAGAGTCTTTTGAGAGTGTTAATGTTGTACTCATAAGAGTATCAAAGTTCTTACCATTCTCAAATCCAAACCTTTTAACCAAGTTTGAAGCATATTTGGTCTGGAAAATGAAAATTCCATCAGGTTGTTGTTTTACTTGTAACCCTAGGAAATAGTTAAGTTTGCCAACCATGCTCATTTCTAACCTTGATTTCATTAACTCTGCAAACTCAGTAGACATGTTAGAATAAGTAGATTCATAAATAATATCATCAACATATATTTGAACCATTAAAATATCATTGTTATTCTTTTTAACAAAAAGAGTTTTATTGACACTACCTACTTGAAATCTATGACTAAGAAAGAATTTAATCAATTTTTCATACCATGCCCTGGGTGCTTGTTTTAGACCATAAGAACCTTTTTGAGACGAAATACATGGTCAGATAACTTAGGGTCTTCAAACCCTGAAGGTTGTTCAACATACACTTCTTCATGTAAATCGTCAATCAAGAAAGCACTCTTTACATCCATTTGATAGATTTTAAAATTTTAAAAACATGCGATAGAAATAAAAAGTCTGATTGATTCAAGGCGAGCGACTGGAGTAAAGGTTTCATCGTAATCGATGCCTTCAATCTGAGTGTACCCTTGTACAACCAGTCTAGCCTTATTTCGTATAATATTTCCGAGTTCATCAGACTTATTTTTAAAGATCCACTTTGTTCCAATAATGTTTTTATCTTTAGGTCTAGGAACAAGATACCAGACATCATTACGAACAAATTGATTAAGTTCATCCTGCATAACAACTATCCGATTTTCATCAGAAAGTGCTTCTTTTACGTTGACCGGTTGTATTTGGGATGTAAAACAAACATAATTACGTATGTTTTCAAGTTGTTTGCGAGTATGAACTCCAGTGAGAGGATTTCTAAGTATTTGATTGATTGGATGATCTTTAACAGTCCTTGGTTCAGATTCTTTTTGACTTAATGAGATATCTAGATTGTCAATAATAAGAGCTTCATCATCATCTGAACTTGGGGCTGGTGTATTCAAATGATCATCAATGATGACATTGATGGACTCTTGAATCACACCAGTTCTCTTATTTAGAACCCTATAAGTTCGACTGTTCAAAGAATAACTAAGAAAATTTCCTTCGTCACTCTTCGTATCAAACTTACCCAAATTTTCACGATCCCGTAAAATATAACACTTGCTGCCAAAAACCCGAAAGTATTTGACGGTAGGTTTCTTTTCAAACCATAATTCATAAGCAGTCTTATTATCGGATTTACTAGTATAAACCCAATTAATAATATAACATGCGGTATTAACTGCTTCAGCCCAAAGATTTCTAGAGAGCTTTATACTATTCAACATAACATTAGCCATATCCTGAAGCATTCTATTTTTTCTTTCAACTATACCATTTTGTTGCGGTGTTTTGGGCGCTGAGAATTCATGTGATATTCCCTGATCGCTACAGAATTTCTCAAAACTACTGTTTTCGAATTCAGATCCATGATTACTATGGATCTTGCTAACATGAGAACTTTTCTAATTTTGGATTCATTTGATGACCTTTTTTACTTCATCCAGGGTTTCAGTTTTGTCTTTTAAGAATGATACCTAAGTGAATCTGGTATAGTCATTTATGATAACCAAGATGTATTTTTTGTCACTTCGACTCTCTGATCTAGTTGGTCCAATAAGATCCATATGGAGAAGCTCGAGTGGTCTAGATGTGGTATTGGAGTTCACTTTCTTGTGAGAGCTCCTAATCTGTTTGCCCAACTGGCATTCACCACATATTTTGTCTACTTTTTACAATTTGGGTAGACCTCTAATTAGTTCTCTTTTGCTCAATCTAAATAAGTTCCGATAGTGTACATGTCCAAGGTATTTATACCTTAATTCAGTCTCATCGGTATGGACCATGTAACATGATTGAGTAGATGAGCTAGCATCACTAACGATGTAGCAGTTTTCAGAAGTTCTGCGACCAGTTAATATAATAGAACCCCTTTTATTAACTATCTCACAACCTTAATTAGAAAACTTTACACTATGGTTTTTATCACATATCTGAGAAATGCTTAATAGGTTGTGTTTTAAACCCTCAACATATAAGATATTCTTAAATAAGGGAAGGTTATAAAGTTGAACCGTACCTTGGTCAATAATCTTGCAATTGCTTCCATCACCAAATGTGACTGACCCGTCAGTCATATCTTTAAGATCGGTGAATAAAGCTTTGTCACCTGTCATATGCCTGGAGCAACCACTATCTAGGTACCACTTTGAATGGCTTGTTGCTTTGAAAACAGTGTGGGCAACCAAGCTGGCAACTTTAGGAACCCATTTCATAACTGTTTTGGGTTTAGGAGTATAGATGGTCTTTTTCTGTCTATTGTTGTAGGAACGACCTATAGAGTTCGACTTTAATAGCTCCTTGAGAAGATCAATAATTTTTTCAGCTAATTGATTTCGGTTTTAAAAATTAAAGTTGACATGGCTACTTTTAGGTTTTTGAATTTTTAAAAAAACCTTGAAAAGTATTCTTTTCTTTTGAGTTTGAAGACTCTCCTTTTACAAATTTAGGAGCAGTGTTCTTTTGTTTAGGAGATGTATTCTTATCATAGCCCAACTTGGATCGATCGCCACATTTTCTTGATCCGGACAATAATTTTTTCAATTTCGAATCACCTTGGGCATATCTCCATGTGTCTTTTAAACTCAGAAGAGAAGCTACCTTATTTTTGAGTTTCTCTTTTTTGAATTTCAAATCTTCAATTTGGGAGGTTTTGAAATCTAAATCATTTTTAGTTTTTTCAAAAGAATCAGAAATATGAGACTTTTCTAGGACAAGAGACTCATAATCTTCCTTAAGCTTAGAAAAATTTTCTTTTTGTAATTTAAGCTTGACAGCAATTTTACAACTCTCTTTATAAAGGGCATTATAAGCATCTTGAAGATCATCTTCATTATCGCAATCACTATTCAGATTTTCTTCACTAGATATATCATCATGATCTGAATAGGTGATCTTGGCTAGAGTCATAAGGGCTTTAACACCATCGCCCGACTCGATTTCCGAATCCTCTGATTTAGAAGAGGATTCAGAATCAGATGATTCATCCCAAGTAGCCATCATGCTTTTCCTTTTTTATTTGTCCTTTTTAGGACATTTGTTAGATAAGTGCCCATACTCTTAACAGTTGTAACATTGACTATCTTTCAAGGATTTACGAGTTCTAGGTTTAGATCGTATCTTATCATTTGATTTTTGAAAATCAACCTTTTTATTATTTTTAAAAATTTTGTAAAACCTTTTTGCTAAAAGTGTCATATTATCTTCGATATTTTCTGAATCCGAAGTACTCTCTTGTGAAATATTTTTAGATGATTTGAGAGCAATTGATTTTCCTTTAGGAGCCTTAAAGGATAACTCATAGGTTTGAAGTGAACCAACTAATTCCTCAACTCTCATGGTATCCGTATCACGAAGTTCCTGAATCGCGGTCACTTTAGAATTGAACCATTCAAGAAGTGAATGTAGTATTTTTGCGCACACTTTACTTTTAGGGATTCTATCACCAAGACCCCACATAGAGTTCACAATGTCATTCAATCTAGTGTAGAAGTCCAAAAACATCTCATTCTCCTCCATATGAATTTCTTCAAATTTAGTTGTGAGGAGTTGGACTTTAGATTTCTTGACAATAGATGTACCCTCGTGTGTCATTTCTAATATATCCCATGCTTGTTTTGCAATTTCACAAGAGATGATTCTTTTGAATTCATCTGGTGATAATGCACAAGTAATTGCATTTAGTGCTTTTACATTTGCACTACTTTCACTTTTCTGAAGTGTGGTCCAAAGCGAATAAGCCGTTACTTTCATAGATATTGAACCATCGCCATTAGCTACTTCAGTGATAGGAGGGTTCCATTCATTCACTGTGGCCAGCCACACACTTTCATCCAAGGATTTGAGGGAGATCCTCATCCTGGCTTTCCAATAGGCATAGTTTGCGCCATTAAAGGGTGGTGGCCTACTGATTGATAGGCTATCTAAATTTGACATCTTAATATAACTTAGATCGTTAGCTCAGGAAATAAATCCAATAAATAAACAATAAACACAAGCTATTAGGCTCTGATACCACTTGAAAGGGCCTAGATATATGCCCTAGAAGGGAGAAGAATAGGGTAATGCCAAATAAAACTAATAACAACGGAATAATAAAAGATTTAAAGTACAATGCTGAATATAAAACAATCACAATAGCCTAAAATAAAGAGATTGATACTTTATCAGTTCTAAGGACAACCTGACATAAAAAACCAGAGGTTTAAGGTAGGACAACCTTATTTTTAGAACGTCCTTTGTATCGCAAATCAATGAGGAATAATAAGTAATGAAATCAAAATAACTTGCGGAAAATAAATCCTAAGTTATTACAACATTCATCGACACTTGCTTGAAGTGATTACAACATTCATCCACAAACACAAACCACAAAACTGAATGAATAAAGGAATGAAAGAATGAAGCACATCCACAACACAACGATATATAGTGGTTCGCCTGTGTGTACACCAACTGTTATCCAACAGCCACACAGATTGCTACTCCACTCCTAATATCCTCACATAGGGGATATTAGTATGCGCTATCAAAATAGGTTTCACAGGTTCACCTAAAACCTTCACAATTGTGTCTTTGATCTTGGGCTTACACAATCCAAAAAACCCCACAATCTGAGTTTTCTGGCTCTCCTCAGATAACCACTACAATGAGATTTTTCTAGTGAATCTCAAACAAAAGCCAGAGAAAGTAAATTACAAAACATGTAAAATACCTGAATCACCTTTTAAAGAAGCCCGGTAGAACCAATCGGAGTAGAAGTTCGATTCGACGTTCAAAGTCCAATACTCACTTTAAGAATGGTTCTAAGTCTAATTGATTTTAGATCAAACGGGCTAGATCTATTTGATTTTGAATCCAAGAAGAAAGAATATCAGAAATTCCCCTTTTCTAATAAGATTGGAATGTAGATCAAAATCAAATAAAAAT
The DNA here is from genome assembly GCA_037074715.1 of Magnolia kwangsiensis. NCBI lineage: Eukaryota > Viridiplantae > Streptophyta > Magnoliopsida > Magnoliales > Magnoliaceae > Magnolia > Magnolia kwangsiensis. Next base: position 34,204,938 of record CM073582.1, on the reverse strand, counting down.
AAGCTAGCAAAAGAAATATTAAATAAGCACAATGTAGCTTAAAATAAACACAAACTTATCTCAGAGAATAGCCTAAAGAATGCTTGAATAGAATTGATTTGAAGTACTAAAACTCTGAAGTTCGTGCTCTATTTATAGCCTGAAAAATTCCGTCTACGACTGGTCTTAGGACCCTAGGACTGGTCGTAGCACCAAAGATTTTTGAAAAATTTACGCGGGATAAGATTTTCAGTTCCACGACCGGTCCTGGGTGGTCTACGACCGGTCGTGGGCCATCTATGACTGGTCATGAGACACCTACGACCGGTCGTAGGACCCCAAAAATGGTTACTGGAGTTTGAGTCGTAGGGCTACGATCGGTCGAAGGATGAGTCGTAGAACTCACAGGACTGGTCGTAGGATGTCCAGGACTGGTCGTAGGACAGCTAGAAAGATTCAAAAATCTTCAACTACCTAGGACTGGTCCTGAAAAACTTAAAACTGGTCGTAGCAAAGCTAGGAATGGTCTTAGAACACTCCAAACAAGCATATTAAAATATATGAGTTATGTATCCAGAATGACCTACAGTAATGCCCATCCTAAGGTCAATCTAAGGTCAAACAAACCTTAAAAGTGAGATGGACATTGAAAGTCTGTTCTCTCAGATGACCCTTAAGAGAAGCTTGTGAATATACAAAACTTATAGTAGGCCTTCATGAGCTTGATCTTGACTTGACAAAGTCTTCTAGTAAACTTGAACTTGATCAAATCTTGAACATGCAACCTTGAAAACTTCTATTCTTGATTTCTTCATCCAAGACTTGAAAACTTTCTTCATTTAAGATCTTATCTTGAAATGCGATGTCTTGATATGTCTTGATTGCAATGACTAGTCTTCAAACATAAAACACAAGATATACAAGACATAGATATAGGTTTTGGCACCACAAAATTTGACAACTAAAGGGATATGAAATCATAGCACTTACAAATTCCCTTTCATCTGCGCTCGTGTGACAGATCTAAAGGAAGATCGAAAATAGCTCATAATCTCGGTGTTGCTCATTTCTCCCTCATTAGCCTGTTGCTCAGTTAAGCACCTCGCTGCTCTCAGCCAGGACAGTGATCCGTGTTAGTGGTAAGTTTTAATTTTGATTTTGACATCTATCACTAATTTTTGTTCGACCAAACACTTGTTACACTTTTCAAAAGTCATTTATTTTCAAGACAAAAAAGAACTCATTGGAGAAAGGGACCTAACCCTTGCAAATCACTTGATAAGCGCACTCGACAGTTGGTAGAATAAATAGTTGGTCTACCACCATTTAGTTTAACTGTTTTATCTCGATGTTAGGGGTCAGTGGTATTCAGTTTGAATTATACCAAAATTGATTCTGGCGGTTAGTGCACTTATTTGTTTGTATGTCAAGGAGTTGGTTGAGCCCTTGGAAGCTGAAGATCAAAGAAACATGAAGACTTAGAGCATTGAGGAGTGAAGAACGGGTAAATGAGGTGCCTCGGTGACCTGTAACACCCCGTACTTTTCAGTACTCAGGTGTTGCCATGAATACCTAACTTATTAATCCGTACGTTAATGGTTCTAGAACTTAACTATCAGAATCCACCGTTCATTGAACCCACAACTCTTGTAAGACGACTTGGGTACTTAAATAATATAATCATCAAACTTTGAAAATAATGGTTTAAGTGTACTTATATTAGCGTAGGAACATTTAAAAACATTGATGATCAAATATGAGCATGATCCGTTAGTTGAATCATCGGGTATCATTAGATAGAACAAAAATCATTTGATGTGGGCCTACTTGAGCATGGGAACTGTTTAATCAATACACTGATGTCCTATCTATGTGAGTAGAAATGAATGGACATAGTGGATTGGTTCACACATCACTATGGACCCCACACAAAACCTGGGTGGGCATAGTGTGTGTGCACTTGTTGTGCACTGAACACTGAAACCCAATCAAACTAGGTTGACCCAAGCCCAAAGAAGAAAAAAAAATTCTAATTCCTTTCGAGTTTTCCTGCCGCATGCGGTTTAAACAAAACGAGCCATGTGATGATCGGTGGCCCACAATGCCCCTCTAACTCAATGATCTGAATAGTCCATCGTGTTGGGGTGACAATTAATCTGGATAAAACCCAATCTTCTTTACACATTGGAATGCACGTACATGCACACGACAGCAAGCACAAATCAAGTTATATGCGTGGAGTTTTTCGAAAATGAAAACTTCACTACAGTTGTTATGCTGACAATCCTGGGAGAATTTTTCCTTACATCTTAGTCATCCACCTCAACAAATCATAGCCTCACAACCCACTCGTTTTAGGTTTTTCATATGCTAAAGGATAGCGTGGAAAGAATCTTTTCATTTCGGTATCATGGTGAAATCTCCGCCATTCCTTGTCCTTTAAAAGCCTCGTTAGTGCATCTTGGATGTCAAATCTACGGCTTCTGAAATTTCCTTCGCTTTGGCTATGAGGTCTCGTATGAGATCTCATTGCTTTAAGAAAGCTGCTCCAAGAGAGAAAATCTCACGAACCATTGGTATTTTGTTGATCTTTGTCCAAATGGTGGGTTTTTCAAGGTCTCTGCGGTCTATCTAGTCTATCCAGTAACATTAGAATGAAGGATTAACCCCCTGATTGTAAATCACAATTAGCAGGGCCATCATCTTCCCCGTTAAGCCAAAGTTACCCATCTCCTTTTAGTGGACCCCATCTTCTGATCTGATACGTCCAATATGTGGTCCTCAACGCTAGAAATGCATTTGTGTCATGCAATCAGAAGCTCGGGTTACAATCTCAAACTCTCACAATTAAGAGTCGTTAATTCGTAACTAATCTAGCAATTAATTAAGATAAAAACGTATAGAAATAGGTTAATAAAGCCTTATAATAAGCAAGATTTTAGGGCAACTCGTTCTCAAAAAAAAAAGTAAAAGAGAGAGTTGACTCGGGTTGTGTCGTACGGGTCAACTCGTCGAGTCTTTGGGTGATTCTAACCGAATCGAGACGTGTTTGGGCTGAGTTTTGACTTTATGAAGAGTTCAGAGAAGCTAAGGAAAGGAGGAGTACCTTAGAAGAGAGGAAAACTTGATAATCTCACTACTTTGTTGCTGCATCGAGATGATGGGAGAGAAACTGGGCTGCGTTGAGTCATTGCTTCATTAGCAAGTCAAGTTAGGGTTTGCTGTCGAGTTTCGAGCTTGTTTTAACGTGTTTTGTTGGCCTGATTAGATCTAGACTCCTCGCATGTCTAGCTAGAGATGCTAGGTTAGTTAGATCTAAGTGCTCTCCGTCTGACAAAAGGTGGGTTTGATGGATGGGTCAACCTCGGGTTGGAATCCAAGTTTGAGCAGGTTACACCTTGGCTCGTTGGGTTAATTCAATAATCCAGATAGCCAAGTTTTTGTCGTGCTCAAAATTGGTTTGAGTCATGTGGCTATCAGAGTTACCTGTTCATCCACGAAGTCAAAAAGAGAAGAAAGAGCATAAGAATGGAGAGATGGGGAGATGAGTGTTGTCTTTCGAGTCCTAGCAAGTTAACCCAATTACTCGTTGGGTTGTTGTTAGGGTTAAAGGAATTCGATCCCAACCAGGCCCATTACCTGGGCATATATAGAAGAAAGAATAGGGAAGGAGATGAAGGAAAGGAAGAGAGTTAAGGGCTGTTTAGTTGGGTTCAGTTCAACTAAGTCAGGCCTTTGCATAGCCTAGTCAAGGCAAGTATGGGTCAGTTATTGTCTAGTGGGTCAGTTGCTACTCAGGGGCTTTACTGGCATTCTAAAATGATGAGAAAGATGGAGGAAAGAGAAGAGAATAGGAGAAAAGAAGAAGTAGATGAAGAGAGAATTTGATTGATTTGCTTCCGAGTTGACTTAGTCCAACTCGGACCAAGTCTTATTCTGATTGGTTGTCTGGTATATCCAAAGGTGTTTTCAGGTGTGGCAATAGAAAAAGAAAGAGAAATAAAAGAGAAGAAGTAGAAGAAGAAATGACCGAGTCAACTAAACTCACCGACTTGATTCACTAAGTACTGAGTTGAGTTTTTTTATATATCATTTGTGTGTTGCTTAGCGGGCTACGGTTGGTTCGGGCCGTGTGAGGAATCTTATGAGTCGTGGCCTAGTTGAATCAATCTAGCTCGAATTAGGGCTGAGTTTAGTTGAAGCGCATCAATCTTTCAAGTAAGTTGTAATATAAGGTTAACTCTTAAAATTCCCATCGATTATGTTGTAGATCATTGATTTAGGTTTTGAATCTTCTATAATTAAATACCTTAATTAGTCTTTAATGAAGTTGAGTTATTATTTGGGAATCGATGTGCATCAAGTTGTTTCGACTCAAGATCATCTATGCCAAATCATATTCAATTAAAGTTTAACTCAATCAGCAAAATCAAAAGGGGTGGGACTTGAATTTCAAGTATGCGAGTTCTAGTGACTCAATATCGAAATCCGCATCCTAAGGTGAGGATCACCCTTCAAGATTTCCTACATCATAATAGTTAGTTTAATTCATTTAATTTTTCTTACTTATTTAATATAGTATTCGATGGAATAAATGATAAATGGATAATTGTTTATCTATGGTTGATGTTTAAATTGAAATTCAAGTATCTTAATATGTTATGGATCTCAAATGTCTCTACTGTAGTTTAGGAAGAGAACTTTACATATGTAATTGCTATCGATATTGTACATGGCTTGTTTCGTCACTTGGGATTACTGGATGGTATTTTTTGAGATCCTCGAACTAGTGGCCATTTGTTTAATATATTAAATGGAATCTTAATGTAGATTTATTATCTTGTGGATCATTTGTGCTTATGTGGCTTTTGGGTTAACCCCTTTTTATCTTATCCTTGAATGAACTTTTTTCCTATGTGGCTTTGATAGACTATTTTCCTATAACTTGAGATGATAAGTTCTACTTGTTGAATTATGATTGGCCACTAAGTGAATGGATTACCATTACACATCCTAGTCGGTGGAGTCTCATGAGCTAAGGATGGTGGTATGGGACACTATGCCTGAGCTGTCGGCCTATGCTGGATGACGAGCCCCTCATAGTGACCTTTGAACTTTCTTAAAATGGTTGTTTGTATCGGACTAGTAATGGTTGTGCTAATTATGCATTCATGGCATACATGAGATAATTGGTGGCTAATTCTGGTTGTTGAAGCATGTATCCTTTGTCATGGTATATTTCGCTAGCTCTTAAATCACCATCGATCAACACAATTTGTGTGAGCTAGTTACTTTAGCATGTACTTGATGTATTTTCACTGGTGACTATCTACTTGCATGTGGGTTTCGCCACACGTGGATTTTGTCCAAAAGCAAGCTGTATGAGCATCCCTAGGATGATGTACATTCACACATTCATGCATTTAAATAAGATTGCATCGTGAATTATTTTGTATGTTATCTTGATTAAAACTATACTTGACTAATGTGATGGTGTGTAATCTTAAGGGGAATTCTCATTGAGTTGGCCACTCATACTTTGAATATACAACCGTACATATGATGCAGGTATATCATTAGATGGTGGAGTTTATGAGCTAGACCTTGAAGTTGATCCTGCTATGGAAAGAGAAGGGCATGCTAAGGAGTTTTATCAAGATATGGTCGATTTTTACGAGCTTAACCAATAGCTTCTTAGTATTCTCCTTCCAATAGTTTTATTTTGACATTCGATACTTTGGGCTTCTACCAAGTCCCCAGCTGATTGGGCTAGTATTTTCTAGTATTTTGTTACTTGATGGGATATCATGATTAATTTTCTCTCCCGTGCTTTTGATGCCTACTGACTCGTATTATACGTGCATTATATTTTCCCATGTTAATGCTCGGGTTTTTATAAACAGAGTCCTATACTCGGGTTACAAAAACTGGGGTGTTACATGACCCCAATCTTAGACCCAAAACAGCCTTTAACCTTTAGATAATCCTGACCTTAATTAGTAAATCTTTTTTGATCATCCCTTAACCTTAGGAGCCTAATTGGAACATATAAGTAAGGTTAAGGTGTAAAGCTGTTGTAATCTTACCTGCCCAAAACAACAATTTTGAGTGGTCTTTAATCCCATCGACAGTCTGTCGATGGGTCTCGATGACATCGAAGGACCACTCGATCCGATCGAAAAAATAGTCCAGCAACCCAACAAATATATTTCTGAATTTTCTTGATGGGATTGATACTGTTCTCATTCCTATCGAAGGACCTCATTAATCAACTATTTTATAATCGTTAGAACATAACTTCTTATAAAAGGGCATTCAGTTATTGGGCATTTTAATGAGTTTTTGGTATAATAAAAGCTTAGGATATTCCCCACTCATATCCCTCATACCAAGCATTTAAAGCTATGAGGTCTAAGTAATCTTCCTTGTGATTTATCACTTGAAAGGAGATTCCACCCTCGATTATGAAGATGAGATTGATCTCTACCTTGTTCTAGAGATTAGACTTGAACCAATAGTCAAATCATTGTCTAAACCATCTATAACACACATACGTGAATCCCTTAGAATTTCAACTATCACACTAGTTATAGGAGATTCCACCATCCTTCCATCACCTTGATCACTGCATTATAGCATCACATGCAAGGTGTTTATTTGTGGAGCTAAATTGTTAGCATCAATGAACGTGAGAGTAATTGAGGGGTGGATTCAAGCACGGGAGAACTTTGAGGAAGCGACTGAAGGAAGGCACAACAAATGGGCTTAATCCGACAAGTGTTAAGTATGGGTCCATAAACTCTTTTCTTGTATAGGATTGAGTATAAGAGTTTGTGACCCAAACTCAAATATGTTCTTATGTAGGATGTAGGCTCTTGGCTCTTGTGTAGGGTCGGATTCACCATACACAGGTGCGTATGTGTTAGTCTTCGTGGAAGCCTCCGATAGGAGTAAACATGTCTTTGGACTAGGACCGAGGTTGTTAGTTAGCCGATAGAAAACCAACTAAGTCTCCAAGGGAGCCTTCGACAGGAGTGTATGCTAGCTCCTTGTGTAGGGTTATAAAGGTTAGGGGTGAACCTATTGAAAAGCTCCGATAGTGAATAACGCTACACTTGAGGAGAGCGCGTCAGCCAGGGGTGGAGTAGAGAAACCGAACCACTACACATGCTTATGTTTGTCATTGTCTTTTGAGCACATTTTTAATTATACTTGTAGATTTAATTTGTTGAATTATATGTATGTATGATTAGATGAATGCTAGGAGTTGAATAGTTAACACATCCCAAATACAAAATCCTTATCTAAATTATATACCAGTTGTTTATTGATGCATGCTTTGTAGAAGCCTTATTGTTAAATTTTCTTATTAGTTTTAATTTGGTAAATTATTTAATTAAGCAATTGTGGATTTAATTGATAAAATTTTAAGTGGCCCTATTCAACCCCCATTGGACAACCATTTATTCTATACATCTGTCAAGCTTCTGCATGCACCATGGTAGTCTATCCCACACAATTTCACTAGCATGCCCACAAACTACACATATTTACCACGTGGCCGAATTCTAAACTAACACCACCATCCACTTTTAATGGCTTCACATGTACAACTTTTTATAATGTGTAACCCCCAATATGATTTGATCCTCATAATTTGGATAATGCCATTACAGAGTAACGGGCACCAACATGCAATTTAGCCTCGATAATGATTTGGGCCCCCACATGTTACTTGTAATGGCACAAAGATGAACATTTCCATCATAGGTTAGATAATTTGGATGCCGTTATTATGTTATATGCATGCATAAAATGCTGGCCCATCATGATAAGGGTAATCTTGTCATTTTACATAGGTGAATCTTTACTTTTTACCATGGACCCCACATCTAATATGGATGCATGATGCATTTTCATTAAGTCACATTGGGGGGTTACTGGGGGCCCTTTAATTAGGGGTTATTGGCAATTCCCATCCCTTACACCCACATATGCAAACGAACCCATGTGTACGAATATGACTCATGTCCCTTTGTCCATCTTCAAATGCTCCATATATGCCATATGTGTCAATGTTCTAATGTTCACAAGTGCTATTTATAAAGCTTCTACTAGTTGGTCCCACATGCTTAATGGTTTGGATATGATCGTTGGATTATTTGGACTAAGAATACTTGTGGACCTAATATTAGTTGTGATTAGTTTAGATATGTTAGGGGTAGTGCACTTGGACTATATTTCGTATGCACGGTGTTTCAAAGAGTCATGAACTCTTATAGTGTGGAGACTCCCGAAAGAGTAGTTCAATAGGTTAAACTACTCAAACTCTAATTCTTATAAATAAAGTTTGTCTCGTCACTTACATGTACAAATAAAATATATTGTCTCATCAAAAGTTTCTAGAAATATGAAAAGTGTGGATGATTAAGAGAAATCTTCATCAATAACATCAACAGGTATGGCTACAAGCATGTGATTATGATTAACTATATATAATTTCCATGATTGATGTATAGTGTGATCCTTTATCCCTTAAATTAAGTTAACAATTAGCATTAAAGCCTATTTATATATCAATCATGGTGGATCTAGTAAGAGATATTTTGGACAAGACTACTTTAGATAGGTTAATGATTCAAAATCAAATTCATTGGACCATCTTAAAATGTGATTATAGGTATCTTTTTATTAAATTTGGCCATTAAGATTGGCAATCTTGAATTTGTTCAGCACTATATATCAAATACAATATTGTATCACTTCTTACTTTACTGAAACATGTCGGCTTATTGTGCTTTCCATTCAGAGCACGAGTTCTAAGACTACATATATGCAAATAATTGATAATTGAAAAGAGCTCGGACAAAGGGAAAATATGTTTGAATTGAATCATTAAAGGGTAGACTGTGTGGGGCGCACAAAGGTTCCAACTATATTGACCCTCCTTGCATCCATACGATTGCTGGGGTGGGAGGAACCCCCCTCCCACCCCCCTGCCCCCCCCCCCCCCCCCCCCCCCCCCCCCCTCTCTCTCTCTCTCTCTCTCTCCCCCTCTTATTTTCACTCTTTTTCTTATTTGAGTTTGATTAGATTTTTAATTTTGGGTTATTTTCAAAATACTAATTAAATTAATATTTCTAAATATAAAAATTAGAATATTAAAAATTTCTAAAATTTTAGAAACTTCTAATATTGGAGGCCCAAATTGGCACCACACAATTCAATCCATCCATTATGTTCATCATCTATGTGTGTCCAAATCTACTCACCCGTACGTAGATTTGATTGTGTAACTACTTGAGAGTATGAACTCACCCTTGGCTTGTTATGGATGGACCTTAATAGCCTTTGGACCGCTGTATCATTGTGTGAGGCCCATGAAACATGTATGCTTTGGCCCACACCTAGCCTTTGTTGCACAGGCAACTTGTGGGCCATTTTTTGTGCATTTTGAGTCTTTCTTTAGTTAATTTGATCTAGCCATCTTCTTTTTACTCATTGAGACTTCAAAATCAGTGGTCATTTGTCCATATCAAAGTTTGGTTCATGAAATTATTGGATGATTAAGATCGATCATTCATTAAGTATGCCTCATCTCATGATCTATTGGTCATAATGAGATGAAATTTTGTTTGACATGAATCCTCAACGAACTCTTAGAGATGGTCCTATTAGATTTGACAGTGATATACATATTTGGTAGGATTGATCATGGCCGTTCACAAATTATTTTTTGAACAAATCTAATTCATTTCATATTTGTTTGGGCTGAATCTTACCACTTAGCCCAATTGGCATGTTTTGAAAACATCCATCGACTTAGATTGGTAAAAAAAAATACATAAATTATAATTTTGATCAAAATAATCCATGAAAACAAACTTAATCATTATGGAGATACTTAGATTTCAGTTTGCAATACAATTGAAGCATATGAAAAAAAATGGCCAGTTAAATTAAAAAATTGTTGACCATTATGAGAAATGATTAATTGTAGCTAAATCACCTTTTATGCTTGTTGAGATTTACTATAATCTCAATGAATTTTCTCATTCTATTTTTTTAGAACCATTCCATCTGTATCAATGAGATTACATCAAATATCACCAAGCATGAAAGTTGATTAATTTAACTACAATTAAATTATTCCTAATCTCTATTATTTCACATTCTTGTTATGTATATCAAGTCTTGATTATGCCGAAAACTTTTAGAGCCTTAACCATGCATGAAAAGTTAATATGAACCATTATTGTGGTAAAAGAAAATGAAAATTCAACAATCCATTTTACTCAAAATATTTCCAATGTATCAATGGTCAGTATTAGCTATATCTTGAGCGCAATCAAACTTCTTTATTAGGATAGAGCAGAATCATCTCTAAGATCTATGTATATGAATAGAGAAGTGAGGTTGAGTTTGAAGAGATCAGGGCTGCCTTTGGAATACTCATGAAATCATATATGCATAAGGCCATGAACACATGGAATTTTTTATCTCCAATTTATACATAAATGATGAGTGCTATATGTCTAGTAGGTCACATAAGAAACTTACTTCAAGATTGGATCACTAAGTACAAACCTTATATATATATATATGCACTAAAATAAATATTGAAATATACAAACCACCTTCAATTATGTGTTTATCATGATATCCCATTTATGTTTTCTAAAAAAAAAAGAAAGTAAATATATTATATATGGATTTTTTTTAATATTTATATACATTAGTGATAAGAGGAGGGGTTTTTCTATAGAAAGCTTGGGTTCAAATTTCAATGTTCGTGCATGTGCACATGCAACGTGGGTTATAGGGTTTCTTGGGTGCTTTATTAGGCATACTTTGTACTTGGTGAAATTACGTGGATTGTCTACTATGGCACGTAGAAGCTTAGTGAAGCTTAGAATTACAACTAAATCCTATAAGGGAGGGTGGGGGAATAGGATCACTTAATTTTTTTTACCTAATTAAACTAATTTATCAATTAAATGAAATTAATGCATAAGGGTCCAATTCTTATAGACTATAAGAGATGTAACAATAAGCAACTATTCTATATGGTGAGATGTGAAATATCAACTGTGTGTACTATAAGTTAATGTCTAGTATACACTTCTAATCATGAATCCATATAAATTAAACCAATTCAATCACAAATAAGAATAGAAATACATCCACATAAGCTAATCACAAACATAACAATGTATAGTGATTTGACTAATTTCCTACTCTACTCTCGGTGGATGCACTCTCCTCAAGTATATGGAATTTCACTATCTTAATTGTTTGAAATTAGGTTCACCTCTAACATTTACAAGTGTACACTCCCGCTGGAGGCCTACACAAGGAATGACACTCATCTCACCTGTGTTGGTAGACTATGTACACACCCGTGTCAGTGATTGTCCTATACAAGGACCTATACGTACCCTCTCATGTTGGAGGAGCACGTTTTCATCCATGTTAGTGGCTTTTATAGAGACTTACTTAATTTTCTATCAGCTAACCAACAATCACTACAGTCCTAATCCAAGGACCTATGTTTACTCACACCCGAGGTTCCTAAGGAGGCTAACATGTACGCACCTGTGCTTAGTGGTGGTCTTACACAAGAACCTACATACATTCCCGTAGGAGATGGTCCTACACAAGGACATATCGAGTTTGGGCCACAAACTCTATACTCAATCATACATAAGGAAAATAGTATATGAACTCTAAATTGACAACCTTACTTGTCGGATTGAGCTCCGTTGATGCACCTTGCTTGAGATGCTTGATCGATGCTATCCCATGATTTAACTAGTTTCTTAATTTCTTACATGATTATTAATGTGGATGCTTCAACTCCTACGATTAATCACCTTGCATTTGATGCTCTAATGAGGTGACCAAGGCAATGTGAGGATGGGGTAAAATCTCTTACAACTAATGGTTTTAGTTGATTCATAGTAAGGATTCATGTATATGAATATTCTAGAGGATATAGATAATGATATACCTATAGGCATAGTGTTTTATCTCTATAAAAATGGGTGAGTTCATGTACATCTTTATAATGGAGCTTGAAATGTTCATTAGAGTAGTTAATCATATGAAAATATTTGGGTTAGAGTCTAAGAGAGGAATATTGAGTGGGGAATCACCTAAGATCTATTTGCACAAAAAAACTATCAAATTGCCTTATAATCATATCCCCTTTTTAAAGAGAAAGTTTGCAATGGCTAGAAAAATGGGCAGAAAATAACTAGTTTGATCAATCGAACTAATTTGATTGGAAGTAGAAAATTTATTAGACGTTTCTGGCCACCAACGATTGATCGACTCTGATCAATCGAGCTTTGATCGATCTCTCCTAAGAGTTTGCTATTTTGGGCTATACGCGATTTACAATAGCTTAGAATCTTTATAGCCTATCTAAGCATGTTCTTAAGGCTAAAGGATGATCAAACAAAGGCTTACCTATTTGGGTATAACATTATGGACACCAAGGCACTTCAATTTACATATTCCTTCACTCCTTGATGCATCATATCTTCATGTGTCTTCAGCTTCTAAGGGCTCAACTAATACACTAACACACTAAACCACATGATTGACAAATAGGTGCACAAATAAGTACACTAACACTTCATACATGCTCGTTCTTTTAAGACGCCTAAAGAGCCCAATCTTTTCGGGACTTTGATTCAAACTAATCTAAGCCATAATAAAATTATGGAGTGAAACAAAGTCTAGTCAAGGTTTTGATCCACTAGCATGTAAGGTTTTAGTCATAGTGTTAGTTGGATCTGCTTGACACATGCCATTAAAACACATGTTGTACATGTGGTGACAATGGGGTTAATTAGGATCTAGGTGGCATATGTTTCCATGTGGAAACAAATTTATTATTATTATTATTGTATAATTGCATCTATTCAAAAGAGATAGAACTAACTATCATGATAAAATGGTTGTTGTATGTGAAAGGGTATATTGGATGTCCTAAAGAGGCGTAAGAGTATCTCTTTAGGAAGGACACTATGTCACTGTAAATGTTATATATTCTAAGCATTATAATCTAGAGGAATAAAAACATTCCCAAATCAAGTTATCCATAAGCTTGTATTCTCATCTTTGCCCTCTTGCACTTATCCTCTCGAAAACATTCTTGTGAGGCATATCGATGTTAAAACTTGGAGATTTATTCAATATTTGGAGGTGTAAATTTTCTTATTAAACTTTGGACATGAAAGTTCATTGTATTATAAAAATAATTCACTTCATTCTTTTGCATTTGTTGAAAATTTAGAAAAAGGGCAATAAATTTTTCTTAAAATACTGACTATTCTTAGTCAATACATCAAACCACAAATCCAATATTTTTGTCTTAAAATTTCTTCTTTTTTTCAATTGTGTACTTCTCTTTTTGACAATAGACATTTTGGAAGAAACGACAACAATATATGTTCCAGGGGTGGTGGCTAACTTGATGAGTAGAATTTTTTAATTTTTAGTCTAAGGAATGTTTGAGGTTAGACCCCACTTGGCGAGTAACTATCTGAGTTTGGGAGATGATACGGTAGAGTTGGAAGAACTAGAATATGGTAGAGCCATCTTCCCATGGACAAGTGTCAGGGTGATGTGTTGATCCTGCTTACGCCATATATACAAATGACTTAAATTTTAAAAATAAAACCCATGAGATAGAAGTGGATTGCCTCAACACCTACAATATCCCTGGAGGCATTACGTGGCTCGAACTCCATGGGGCCCACCATGATCTATGTGCTTTATTAATGTCGTGCATTCGTTTTGCTGGATCATCTTAGTGTTACGGAAAAACACCCATGTATGATCAATTTAGGAAAGGCCAAAACATAAAAGAAAAGGGCCAAATAAAAGGCCGAAAAAGCCAAACTAAAATAATAGATAAGAGGCACATAGATTTACATGGTTTGGGGCAACAACATAGAACTTTTTTCTTCACTAGAAATAAGAGAAATAGAAACACAAGGCTTATCTCTCTCCCTTCTGTACAAGGAATCTCACACCAAAGAATACCCCAAAAGATGAATATAATAGAATATCTATCTTAACCTATGACGTTTCTTATATAAACCACACCAATGGAGAGAACATCTAAAAAATATGGAAACATGCTTCACCTCACATACATATATACATACATACATATGCACATTAAAAAATCAAGGGAGAGGGACGTCTCCAGGAGATAAGGGACATTCCTTGCTGACTTAATATTCTCCCACTTGAGGATTAGTTTATCTAATAGTACAAAAGATACTCACAATAACATCTGCCCAAACATCACTAATTGCAAGGTAATAATAAGCCCAATGGAAGTCCTGCACCAAACAAACTTCTTCTTTGTAATAGGCTTCGTCAGCATATCTGTTACGTTGTCATTGGCGTGAATTTTCTGTAATGAGATTTGACTGTCTTCCACAATGACGAACAAAGCGATACTGAACATCGATGTGCTTGGTTTGGGTATGAAATGCCGGATTCTTAGCCAAGTGTAATATGCTTTGACTATCACAATGAATCACTATCACTTTCTACTTGAATTTCAATTATTCTAGTAATCTCTTCAACTAAATAGCTTCTTTTCATACTTGTATAACTAACACATACTCTGCTTCTTTAGTAGACAAGGCTACCGCTGATTATAATCTTGACATCCAACTAACTGCACAATAGGTAAAAGAGAACATAACCTGTTGCATGCCTCAAACCCAGAATCGGATTCACAGGAATCCCGATTGCCGAACCCGGTGCCAACAGCCTCCGTAGTACCCCATTCTCTGTCCCCAGCGTACATACACCAGGTTCTGATCCTATGATCCTACAAGGAGGATTTTTTAATGTTTATTTATCTCATAAGAAGCATAATCACAAGTATACCTGTCCGAGTGGATAGTGAATGAATGAATGAATGGATATGCAATTCCTGCTCAATAAATCCACATATCAGTACGGTTGCTCTCTGAGAAAATCACTGGGATCTATTACACTCCACACCGACTGCCTCCTCCCTAGCTGCACAGCCCAGTGAGTGGAAGAGACCTCACTATCCGCCTAGCCAGCAGTCTGCCAATACCTACTCGGCTCGTCGATGGCGGACCCATTTATAAGCTGGTCATACTCAGCCTAGCTTATAGCCCCCTCACTCGGGCTGATAAGGCCACACCCCCTTCCAACCGACCATGACACAGTGGGAGACACGGCCTCATGGTATAAGCACCGACGCTCATATTCCACTTGGTCTAAACGTTGAAGCATCTCCTTGTACTAAGGAGGTTCTGAGATTTTCACCCAAGGACATCCTACGTGCCCACAGTGATAGAACCATACATTTTCGGTGTCCCATCTGGCCATCCACGATGTGTCTATGGAGGCCACGGCCCTGATGTCGCTAGGGCGTACAATGATCAAGTCGCATATATACTAGATGCATGAGTCACACTATCCAGTCATGTAGCAATCCTACGCATATGGCGCGATAATGTGGGCACTCCATCTCATAAGGAGTCATGTAAATAGTCTGCCCAATGGCGTATGCTATGATCAAACATTGCTCATATCAGGCATACATATGATATGTATGGGCATGAATCATGGAGTTATACTAAGCATTTTATATGGTGATGAATTATCCTCACAACGAAGATGAGCCTTGATGGCCTACACACAACAAGTATGTGCCTATCAATGGGCCCTACGGAGAGTTATAATGCGGACATTTAACCAACATTATTCTTACAATATGGACGTCAAACCAACATTGCTCCCAAGGTATGGCCTGCCATAAATGTTATTACATAACTCATGATGGAATCACACAATGCAATAGACCTTATATACATCCCATTGGGCCTCGACCCATGGGCCTCAACCCACGGGCCCTAATACATCACAATGGGCCTTAACCCATGGGCCCTAATACATCACAATGGGCCTCAACCCATGGGCCCTAATACATACAATGGGCCTCAACCCATGGGCCTCATACACATCAAGGTGGCCTTAACAATGGGCCTCATACACATCAAGGTAGCCTTAACAATGGGCCTCATACACATCAAGGTGGCCTCAACAATGGGCCTCATACACATCAAGGTGGCCTTAACAATGGGCCTCATACACATCAAGGTGGCCTCAACAATGGGCCTCATACGCATTAAGCTAGGCCCAACAGGTGGATGGTGTGAATAAAGCACATACATCAATGGTGAGTCCCACGTCCCACATGTGGAAAGTGAGGATATAACATATATATCACGTGTGCCCCACCATCCCATGCTGTCTAGACGGTGAGGATGTAACACGTTCATCAAGTGGATCCCACCGTCCCATATGTCTGGATGGTGGAGATCAAATACATAAATCAGGGTGGGGTCCACTTGAACTTTGGATCTAACTTATTTTTAGTCTCAAGCCTGTAAGACAACTTGCCAAATGGTGGATGGTCGGGATGCAACACATGCATCATGGTGGGTCACATACCTCATGGTAGGGTCTGCATGTGTGGCCCACCAGATAGAAGGACGGTTGGATATAACACAGACATGGTGGGGCCTACTGGCCGTCTAGCGACTGCCTGAACGGCATTGATAAAACACATACATGTGTGGAGTCCACCGTCCACTGTCGTGGACGGTGCGAATAAAACACATACATCATTGTGGGTCTCACGTGAGACCCACCATAACGTTTATTTTCCATCCAATCTGTTGATAAGGTCGTACATACCCTGATGAATAGGAAAAATAAATTTCATATTAATTCAAAACTTCTGTAACACCCAAAAAAGTTTCAATGGAAGCCGTTCAATCACCACTGTTTCCTATAATGTGGGCCATCTGAGTCCTAGATTGGGCTGATTTTTGAAGTGTCCACTGCCCTAAGGGGCAACATCAAAATGCATGGTGTTGATGTGCAAAACACATCACGGTGGGGCCCATGTATGGGACCCACTTCCCTGCCTCTAGCGTCAAATGCAGGACATTGCTGTGTCCTGGCGTCGGCGGAAGCAGCAGGCGTTGCTGCCTAATTTTCTTAAAAAAAAAACTCATTTTAAGGTTTTTCTTATGTGGGACCTGCATCAGTAAAGTTCACCCCAGCCATTAGTTTTTACGGCTCGAGACAGACCAAACGAGTCCAATATTCGATGTTTTTCGGTGTATAAAAACATTAGGGTGGTTTTCAATGGTAAAAATAATTATTTTGTATGCTATGGCCAGCAAGATAGTTGGATTAACTCCATTTTTCGGCTCAACGCCTAAAATGATCTGAGAAGTAGGATAGATGGTGTGGATTGACTTCATACGTCAATGTGGGGCCTACACAAGTGGCCCATCCAAAAGCTTATGAATCAAGCTAATATTTATGTTTCCCCGGTTCACGTCTAGTGTCCTTAGATGCTGGACGGTTTGGGCATGATACATACATTTGAGGTGGGCCTCACCTATGGACGTGGGCCACCAAAAGGAAGGGTTGGATGGCATGGGTAATACATACATCAAAGTGGGGTCCATCCAAGTGGGTCACACAACTACATCATCACTAAGAAAAGGAGAGAGAGAGAGAGAGAGAGAGAGAGAGAGAGAGAGAGAGAGAGAGAGAGAGAGAGAGAGAGAGAGAGAGAGACGGGACACGTGTGATGGAGGGCTCCGCCACTACGAGCCCTCCCTTGCATTCAATCATACATCAAGTGGGTCCCAATACATGTGGGCCCACCAAATCAAAGATCAACGGTGGAGGTTTCTTCTCCACCCAAAATGGATAGTCTAGAAGACCTCTTTTTATGCAAGGAAAATAAATATCATGATGGGGTCCATGGAGAATGGCCTCATTATGGAATGATCATGAGGATCAAGGTGGGCCATCGGCCACACTTAGGGTCCAAAGTGAGATCCATACCATCAATCCGTAGGCCTCACTTGACCCATCATCAAAACTTGAAAAATCTAGTGTAATAAACACCCACCGTTTGATCTTCTTGGTTCGTTGGAAAGTCGATCTCCTTGTGTTTCACTTTGATGGTGGAAGATGAGAAATGAATGGCTAGGATGAAGGTTTTTGGGATGGGAAGGTGGGCCACCAAAATTACTTTTCTCTCTTGGAATGCATGGACGTGCACTTCTCTTGCTAGCTTGGAATTTGTATTGAGAAATGAGGGAGAGAGAGAGGGTTGTAAGGGAGGTGATGGGTGATGGAGTGATGGATGTGAGGTGATGTGGTACTTGACATGTATGGGTGTGTAAGAGAGAGTTGACTTGGTGGTTGCTTGACTTGGGGAGAAAGAAAGTACGGGTGTGTACTTTGATTGATTGATTGATTGATAGCATGGGTTGTAGAAATTCTCTTGGGATTACAAACATGCGGTGTTTTCTTATAAATAAACACCGGACCACATCGCTTGGCCAGGGTATCGGATCGGTGTGTGAGATACGGCGTCGGAACCGCGGTGACAATGCAGTCGGAATGGTACAACTCTCAGATTAGGCTGACCAGATATACGGTATATGACTTAAGGTCGTTCCTAAACATCAATTATAGGTCACAAGTCACCGAAATTCGTTGGGAAGGATCACAGGAGTCGACGGAACAGTACGGACTAGGATACGGGTCTTACACCTATGGTAGATATTCTTGTATTATAATCTCCTGTATAATCGGCATCAATAAAGTTAACTAACTTTAAAATTTGGCTTCTATAACAAATATTATCTCAAAAGTACCCTTCGAGTAATGAAGGATCTACTTTACAGTATTCCAATGATCTCTACCTAGGTTCGCCATGTATTTACTGACTACTCCTGCTCACGCGATGCCTAGTCCGGTACACACCATAGCAAACATAAGACTCCTTACTGCTAATGAATTTGGTACTTGAGACATATATGCCTTTTTGGCTTCCGTGCTATGATACTGATCTGATGATAACTTATTGGAGTTCTGATTGGATTAAAATTTTGTATGTGGAGGTGATATAGAACTCTTTTAATGTAACCATTTTGGGTTATCCAAACTTTCATTCTTTTTTGTCTCTAAGTACAATTATCCCAAGTATCTGATTAATGACACCCAAATCTTTCATATCAAATTTCCTAGCCCAACGAGCTTTTAATATTGCAATAGTATCTCTTGTACTAGTACTTACAACTAGTTAAGATAATAAAACTATTATTACTATAGCTACGAATATAAGAACATCATTCTGCCTCACATTTCTGAAATCTCAAGCTCACAAAGAAGGAATCAAATCACTTATACCAACACCTCAACACTTGTTTTAAACTGTAAAGTAATCTGTTCAGCCGACAAATGAAAATTTTCTTATTTTTTTAAATAAACATTTAAGTTGAGTCATATAATTTTTTTCATTAAGATTTTCGTGTAGAAAAGAAGTTTTTACATTCAACTGCTCTACCTCCAAGTTAAGCATGGTTTCCATACTCAATACATTATGAATAGTACTCAAACAGATAATTGGAGAGAAAATTTCATTAAAGTTAATACTTGATTCTTGAGCATGCCCTTTTATTACTAATTAAGCTTTGTGCCATTTAATATTCTCATTAGTATTTTTTTAGCTTATAAAATTCATTTATAACTAATAGCCTTCCGCCCTTTAGGTAATTCAACTAATTCCCAAGTTTTGTTCTTATGTAGAGTTTTCATCTCCTCCTCCATTAATACTATCCATTGACTAGTATTCACAAATTCACATGCCTTTTAGTATGAATAAGACTCGTGCTTTTCTATCATGCAAGCGTAATGTCACGCCCCAAACTCAAAAACTGGGCTCACAAAATTTCTGATCACCGAATCCGGTGCCGACAGCCTCCGTAGTACCCCATTCTAGGCTCCCAGTGTGCATCTATTACATATAATAAAATCAAAGCTCTAGAAAATCGTCGCATGCTCGAAACCCAATGCTACTATAACCTAACATCACCTGCACGCATCTATCGTGCATAAGCTTATAAAAAACTTAGAGGGTGGTGTAAGTGTGTGTACAAGATAAGTGTTAAGTACTCAATATAATGCCTTAATCATACAATATTGAAATTACCGGCAAGATCATGAATCATACGATATCAGAGTAAGCAAAAATACTGCAAGTTCATGAATCATACGATATCAGAGTAAGTAGAAATTACTGACAAGTTCATGAATCATACGATATCAGAGTACGCAATATAGATCAACTATGTAAATGAGGAGTTATAGAGAGCTAAATATCAGATGCCGAGGGTACAATGCAATATATAAATCTTACTAAGTCCGTCTAAGTCATATAAGTATAGAAAACATAACAACCTAAAATGCCATATGCATATGGATGCAATATGCAATGCGGATGAAATGACCAAGCTGGAGTGTGAGGTCGGGATGATAGTACGTAGCATCACAGGATATGGGGTCCATCATAAGGGACTTCTGTCCAAACTAGTCCCATACCTAAATTTAGATAGTCAGACTCAATGTGGTAAACTCCTAGTCTCAGGTTAGTTGCGCGCCCAACCAAAATCCTGGCCATGCGAAGATACATATAACAAATAGTTGCACACTACTAGCCCAAGTGGATAGTGAATGAATGAATGAATGAATGAATATACAATTCCTGCTCAATAAGTCTACATATCAGTACGGTTCCTCTTTGGGATCATTACCGGGGTCTATTACACTCCAAATCAGATTGTCGTCCCATTGCGCGCAATAAGGTGAGTGGATGAGACCTCACTATCTGCTTGCCAATATCGGGCCTGGCTCGTCCATAGCGAACCCATTCCTTGAGCTGGTTAGACTCAGCCTAGCATTGCCCCCTCCTCTCGGGCAGGTAGGGTCGTACCCTCTTCTAACCGACCACAACATAGTGGGAGACGCGGCCTAATGGTATACGGCCCTCATGCGCTCATGCATCGACTTAGTCTACACATTGGAGCAACCTCTGAAACCAAGAGGGTTTAGGGATTTTCACTTAAGGCCATCTATAGCAGCTTGATGCTAGAAAAGATTTTTGGTGTCCATCTGGCCATCCACGATATGTCTGTGAGGCTACGACCCTAATGTCGCTAGGGCGTACAATGATCATAACTCACAATGTAAGATATATGAGTCATACAATCCAATCAATCATCAATCCTATGCATACCATGCGCTCATGTGAGATAACCCCTGCCTATCAGGGAGTCTCATAATAATCTATCCAATGACATATGCAATGGTCAACCACACATTATAACAAACATGCAGATGATGCGTATGGGCATGTATCATGGTGCTATGTTGTCACATACTCATAATCGGTATCAATAATTGGTATTGATAACCGGCACTGATAATTGGCCTCAACAAGCAGAATCGGTAATCAACCTAACAAAGGGATGAAGGGAAGATCACAATGAGGACATTTAACCATCATTGCCCATCAATGTGGATATTTAACCAACATTGCTCCTAAGGAGTGTCCCTCGTAGGGCCAAACTTATAGTGGGCCTAATCACATGGGCCTCACACACACACACACACACACACACACACACACACATATATATATATATATATATCGAATAGGCCGCACCAATTGGGCCTTACATATATTGCAATGGGCCATAACCCATGGGCCTCATAACATGGGCCTCAACAACGGGCTTTATACACATCAAGGTGGGCCTCGACAACGGGCCTCATACACATCAAGGTGGGCCTCAACAATGGGCCTCATACACCTTAAGGTGAGCCTCAACAATGGGCCTTATACACATCAAGGTGGGCCTCAACAATGGGCCTCATACGATCAAGGTGGGCCTCAACAATGGGCCTCATACTCATCAAGGTGGGCCTCAACAATGGGCCTCATACACCTCAAGGTGGGCCTCAACAATGGGCCTCATACACATCAAGGTGGGCCTCAACATTGGGCCTCATACGCATCAAGGTAGGCCTCAACAACGGGCCTCATACTCATCAAGGTGGGCCTTAACAATGGGCCTCATACACCTCAAGGTGGGCCTCAACAACGGGCCTTATACTTATCAAGGTGGGCCTCAACAATGGGCCTTATACAACTTAAGATGGGCCTCAACAACGGGCCTCATACACATCAAGGTGGGCCTCAACAATGGGCCTCATACACATCAAGGTGGGCCTCACAGATGGGCTATAAACATATCAAAGGTGGGTCTCATAAATCTGAACAGATGGATGGCTTAGAGAAATACATGCATCACAGTGGACCTTTGAGATGGACGACATGGAATGAAACACATGGATCAAGGTGGGGTCCATGTTCCCTTATTGGACCGACAGAGTGGATTACACATACATCACAGTGTGCTGCACCTATCACTGTCCAAATACGGACAGTGTGGGTAAAAGATACTTGCATCAAGGTGGGTCCCACGTGGGGCCCACCAGATATAATATATATATATCAACGTGAACCCACCACGTATATAATATTATATTATATATAATATATTATATAAATACATTAACGTGGGTCCCACATGGGGCCCACAACATTCATATATGTATATACAATACATACATATATATATATATATATATATATATATATAATATAATATAATAATATATAATTATTATATAAATAGAGTCCAGTGTCCATACCTGGATGCTGGACAGATGGTTGGATTAGAGTACATCTGTTAAGGTGGGACCCACATCTAAGGATGGACGATGTGGATATAATAAATACATTAAGGTGTGGCCCACCGTCCAGATCTACTAGACGGTACAAATACACCACATACATCAAGGTGTGGTCTACCAGAACTTGCTGACGTCAATCACACCAGTTGCCTGCTGGTGTGTGGTATGCCAACCAATCCACTTCCAAATAAAAGGTGGGTCCCACATGGGGCCCACCATAATGTTGATTTTACATCCAATCTATTGGTAAGGTTACACATGTATGAAGAGGACAAGCACATTTCATAATGATCCAAAACTTTTGGACCCAGAAAAAGGTTTCAATGGTAAATGTTCAACACCACTGTTTCTTGCCATGTGGGCCACCCCAAACGAATAATCTAATTCGTTCACCGTCTTGACCACCTTGAATGAGGTCAAATAGACTCTGACTAGGACTGGTTTGGATGATAAGGGACTCCAAAGAGGGCCCTAGAGTGTTTCAACAGATGGGCATTAATGCCCTTAGTACGGCCCCCTCGAGACTCATATTTGCCTTAAAATTTGGCACATGGCCTAAAATTATAAGGAGGAGATGGTGAACGGTGTGGATTAAACAAATTCATCATGGTGGGGTCCACGTGTGGTGGCAGCCCATTAAGGTTTCCACCCTCACCGTCATTGGACAATAACGTCCAGGGACTTACTTTTTTTTCTTCTTCTCTTTCTTCCTTTATTTTTATTTTATTCTACTATGTGGGGCCCACTAGTGGATAATCCATTTCGTCTATTATATCGACCAGCTCTTTATGGACCAAAGGAGTCTAATGATGGATAGGTCCACCACTTATACACACAACAGTAGGTATTAGATAGTTCCAACAGTGGGACTTTATTTCCGTCGGTACGGCTCATTAAGAACTAAGATTTGTCTTATTTTTTGACTCATAGCCTAAAACTACATGGGGAAGGTGGTGGACGTCATGGATTAAACAAATACATCAAGGTGGGGTCCATGGTTGGGACGCCTCCACCCCACATCCGCACGGTTGACGTGAGGGGGTGCTCCTACTACCACCATCGGTTGTGGTGTGGTCCACTTGATGGTTGGATCGAGTATATTTTTGGGCTTCATAGCTAAAATGTGCCAGAAAATGGACATATGGTGTGAATCTAAGAAATACATCAATATGGGTCCCATGAGTGAAAATTCACTCCAAACCTCCCATGTAAAAAGGTAAGAAATGACGTGGGTAACCCAGACCCTTAACATTTGTGGTATGGCCCACCTGAGATTCGGATTAGCTTCATTTTTTGGCTCAATGCATAAAATGATCTGGGAAATTGGATGGACGGCGTGGATTTAATTTATACATCAAGGTGGGGCATATATGAGCAGCCCACCCCAAGTTTGGAATCAATCTGATATCTATTTCTAGTTGTTGGACGGTGCACCTCACAGTCAGTTCACACTTCACTATCTAGCCACGTCCAGTGTCCCTGGACGTTGGATGGTTTGAGTAACACACATATATATAAAAGGTGGGCCCCACCTACGAAAGTGTTACAGATGGGCCACCAAATGGCTGGATGGAGTAGATAAGACACACATCAAGGTGGGGTCCATCTGGGTGGGCCACACGGCCACATCATCACACCAAAAATATGAAAGAGAGAGAGAGAGAGAGAGAGAGAGAGAGAGAGTGAGAGAGATCGAGTGATGGAGGGACCCCAGCACTATGGGCCCTCCCTTCCATACATCACAACATATATCAAGTGGGTCTTATTACATGTGAGCCCACCGATCAAAATTAACGGTGGAGATCCTTTTCTCCACCAAAATGCAAGGTCTACATGACCCTATTCATATGAGGAAAATAAACATCATGATGGGGTCCATGGAAAATGGCCCCATCATGGAATGATCATGAGGATAAAGGTGGGCCATCAGCCATACCTAAGGTCCAAAGTGAGATCCATACCATCAATCAGTAGGCCTCACTTGGCCCATCATCAAAGCATTAAATCTAGGTATATGAAGCACCCACCTTTGATCTTCTTGGACCTCTTCTTTCATCAACGTATCCTAGAGCTCCAAGGGATGCATTTCAACGGTGGAGATGATCATTGGATGGTGGAGATGGGAAGCAGGAAGGTGGGCCACACTAACTTCTCTCCTCTCCCTTGGGAAGCCATGGACGATTGTTTTCTCTTGCTTGGGAGAATGGGAGAGAGAGATGAGAGAGAGAGGTTGTAAGAGAGAGGGATGGATGTGATGGGTGAAAAGGTGAGTGATGGGTGATGTGTACTTTGACAAGTGAGGGATGTGTTGCTTTGACTTTGGAGTTGCTTGGGGATAGGATTTTGTACTTGACATGAGAGGTGATTGATTTGACATGATGTAGAGATTCTCTTGGGATTGCAAATGCGCGGCATTTTCTCAAACTAATCGCGGGCTCACATCTCCTGGCCCAGACAATGCCTCGGCGCGTAATACACGGTTTCAGAACTGCAGCGACAGCGCAGTCACTAGGGTACAAGTCTCGGGTCGAGCTGACTCTAGAATACGGGATACAATTTAGGGTTACGCACAAGTGCCAGTTATAGATCGCGGGTCGCCATAATTCGACTGGGAGGATCGTGGGAGTTGACGGAACAGTACAGACTAGGATACGGGCCTTACACGTAAGCCATAACATAATTCCTAAGCTAAACAGAAGGTCTTGTAAATATGCTTGGCCAACTTTGATCACTTTGAGTTTCATCACACAACATCTCCTTTGCATGCTCTTTATCAGCTTCATCTCTAACGATATCATCAACTTGCTGACCTTCTAAATCATCAGACTGATTTTGAACATTTTTTAAAGATTGCAATTTAATTATCTCTTATATTGATAATTTTACGTCTTTCAGTTGACCTTCTGAATCATCAGGCTAATTTTAAACATTATTTAAAGATTTTAATTTAATTATCTCTCATAATTTTGAATTAAAAATTTTATATCTTTATATAACGAATATTCATTAAAAATCACATTTGTACCATCTTGTTCTATCTGCATAGCCAAGAAAAATAGTACCCTTTTATTCCATCTGCATAACTAAAAAAAAAAAAACACTCTCTGAACCTCGCATCTAGCTTAATCTCGTGCTCTTTGGGAATCCACAAATAAGCATCACAATCAGAAGAATGCAAGAACGAATAATTAATAAACTGTTCAAACCATCATTCTTCAGGGATCTTGTGATCTAATATAGTCGTAGGAGAAAAATTTACTAAGTAACAAGCCGTGTTAAGGGCTTTCACCCAAAAACACTGCTCAAACTTAGCTAAACTCAACATACTCCTGGTATGATCCATATGCATATGGTTCATACATTTTACAATTCCGTTATGTTTTGGAGTACTAGGGATCGTGTAGTGCCTTTCAAAACTATACTCACTGCAAAAATCCTTAAATTCTTTCGAGGTGTATTTCACTCCATTATTAGTTCTCACACACTTAATTTTCTTTCCCCTTTGATTTTCAATTAATATTTTAAACTTGGTAAAACAAATAAAAACATCACTTTTTTTTTTCCCTTTTTAATATGTGAACCCATACTTTTCTGGATAAATCATAAATAAAAGAAATAAAGTATTTCGAACCTCTTAAGGATTTAACTGGAGCTTCCCAAGTATTAGAAGGAATTAGATTTAAAACATCCTTACTTTTGGTAGTGGATGAGGGAAAAAAAGCTTTATGGATTTCCAAACAGATAATCCTTACAAAAATTTAAACTAATGGACTTTAAACCAAGAAGTAAATTTTGATCAAGAAATATCTTTAGTCCTTTCTTGCTTGTGGCCCAACCGCCTATGCTAGATGTAATAGAATATGTCATGACATTAGCAATAACATCCTCTCCAACCACGACATCTTCAATTAAAAGATATAAATCACCCATTAATTCTCCTTTCACCACCACTATTGCCTTTTTTACAAATTTCAATTGACCTTTTCACTAGAAAATTTATAACTATCTTCATTGAACTTCCCAATGATAGAAGACTCTTTCATAGGTTCTATATATACCACACATCAGAAATTTTATGCGTGATACTATCAAATATAGTAATTCTGACATCTCCAATCCTCACAATTTATGTGCTATTATAACCCATATAAAGTGTCTTTATTACATAACTGATATATGTATAATCAATCTTTGTGTGGAGTCATATAGAAGGAAATACCTAAATCTAAGATCCATTGTTGGCTTAGATTTTCTCGTGGAATCATTACAGACAACACTTCCATATCCTTGAATAAATTGTCTTTTATATATATATATATATATATATATATATATATATATATATATATATATATATATATATATATATATATATATATTTGCAAGTGAGCATTCTTTTTGTAATTTCAATATCTATCTATTTTGTGCCCTTTCGACTTGGATCTCGTCTGATCTCACCCACCAGTACCCTTCTTAGTATATCTTCCTCTAATCATTATAACATCACAAGCAGATTCTCCATGTATTTTCTATGAGATTTTTCAATAAGCAATATCAACATGGTTGACTCCATAGTGAGATCTAAACTGTTATTGAGATTCAGAATTAAACCATCCCACGAATATGATATTGAGCAGAGCAGAAGTACAACATTTTCTTCATCATTAATCTTCACATCGACCGCTGCCAATCTCTACCGCTAATATGTTAATTAGGGTATTAAACTCATTAAGTTATTCTTGCAAGAAGGAACATTCTTTCATATTTAAATTATACATTTTTATTATCGAAGGAAGATCTTATTTGAAATCGATTTTCCTTTATACAGGTTTTGTAATTTGTCCCACAAACTTGTTGTCGTAATTTGATTGAACACGTTGAACAAGATTGAATTATCTAAAGCAAGAAGAAGGTTTACCATGACTAATTGATTTTTGTCCTCAAATACCTCATCTTTAATCTCTATAAGCATTTTTTCTTTCTTTTTCTTGAATATCTATTGTATTTCATTCCTTCACCAACACCGCATTCATCTTCAGTTTCCACAATGTGTAATTAGATCTGTCAAATTTTGACACATCGAATATGGTAAAACTCAATCGAGGCATCTGAAACACAATCACAAAATAAATTAACACAAACATAAATCTCGTGCTAAAAGGTTTCTCAACTTTTAACTTTGATACTACTAGAAATAAGAGAATGGAAATACAAGGCTTATCTCTCTCCCACCTATACAAGGAATCCCATATAAAATAATACATCAGAAGATAAATATAATAAAATACCTCTCTCAACTTATGGCCTTCCTTATATAAACAACACTAGTGGAGAGAGCAATCCTTAAAAATATGAAAACAAGTTTCACCTTACATAAGTGTGTATATTTGTATACGTCTCCTGCTCCTTATGGATGTAATATTTAGTTCATAAGCTCCAAAACAAGGCAATCCAAATCTCAAGTGGACCAAACCATAGGAAATAATGGGGGGAATGAATGCCCATTGTTGAAAACTTCTTAGGACAAAAGTTTTCAATCAAGCTGATGTATGTGCTTTCCTTTCATCTAGGTTAGTGCAACATTATGAACAGGCTGGATGGAAAATAAACATAATAGAGGGCCCTAGAAAGGTTTCAACAATGGGCATCATCATCAACGATGTTTCTTGTGGTGTAGTCCACTTGAGCTTTCAGCCTACCTCATTTTTGGATTCATGTGCTAAAATGAGCTGGCAAAATGGATAGAGGGATAGGATAAAGCACATACATCATAGTGGGCCCCACAAGCTTGGGGCACGTTGTGTCACCATGGATATCCTATGTGGTGGGTGCTGTAGGCAATCTATCTACTTTCTCATGAGATAATCCCTTCCATTAGCTTTTCTATAGTTTGTTCGACTTCATATTTTACCATTTTATACCGGCCATACATCAAACGAATGAACATATGGGTGTATTTTTAAGAATTCATCCGGATGGCTCTATAACTTTTATGATCTTCCAACTCCACCATATCATCTCCCATGCTTCCTTCATCTAATGGACTCAGTTATGCACTCATCAGATATAACTAGCATTAGCCATAACAGTTTTCAGGTCTAGAGTCCAGTGTTAGTTTTAAAACATTTAAGCATTGGTGATGACTCATCCTGACACTAATGTAGAGCTATTCAGACCATCCAAATTGTGTTCCCATGGTAGATGGAGCATAGGCTAATCGTTTAGTTGATGGCCATTAAATAAATAATTAGAAAAACAATAATGAAATATCAAATGGTTAATATATATTCTTGTGAGTGTCATTTTTTGGGTTATACTCTATCCAAACTTAAATAAGTGGTATAGACTGATCTTTATCTGCCCTTAACTTGTCAGGCTTGATTTGAAGGCAGGCAGCTATTAATAATGGCCTCGTCGATAACTTTCAAACATGTTTTGTGTGGATTTTATCTTTAACTATGGTCTATTATCTATTTGAGTCCCACCATGTTGAGGCGAAAGGAGCTCAGTTAAAGCAGGATAATACCAAACATGTGGTTACTGTCTGAATTGAGTTTTGATTGCCTCTATGTGGTTGGATTTGAGATATTTTCAAACATGCTTGGTTTTATCCATTTCTAGCAGGGTACTCTATCCAATCAAATTCCATCACATTAAGAATGTATGTAGGTTAGTTCAAGCAGGGACAGACAATATCCAATGGCATTCCCAATGGTGAGGGACGCGGATTGCATCCTACCTTGGATATCTCCAGCTAGGAACGGACATGAGCTTTGAGTGGCTACCGTGATGTATGGGTCTTATCCACACCGTCCATTCATTCTTTCTTATCATTTTAGGATAGAAGCCCAAAGTGGACTACAAAATGGGGAATAAACTTTTACCGTTGAAAACTTCTTGGGGGCCACATAAGTTTTGGATGGAGTCGATATTTGTGTTTTCTCTTCTTCCATGCTTACATAAATTTATGAATGATTGGATGGAAAATAAACATCAGGGTGGGCCCTAGAATAGTTTCAATGGTGAGAATCATTATCACCACTACATCCTATGGTGTGGTCCACTTGAGCCTTGGATCTGCCTCATTTTTTAGCTTATATCCTAAAATGATATGAAAAATGGATGGACGGTGCGGATAAGACCCATACATCATGATAGCTACTCAAAGCTCCTGCCGGTTCCTAGCTGGAGACGGGCGGGGTAGGACGTAATTCGTGCCCATTTAGGTCTAATTTTGCTGGCCAGCTGCCTCACCACTAGACGCAGATTGCTTCCTACCCTACCAGTCTCTAGCCAGGAATAGATAGTTTTGTGGGTAGGCACACTGTGATGTATCTGTTTATCCATGCCATCCATCCTTACTCTCAGATAATTTTAAAGTGCATGCATAAAAATGAGTAAATACAATGTTAAGTGGACCACACTAAACAATAATCTTGAATTACATTAAATGTACAAAGCATTAAATCATAGTTACATTAAATGCAAGAGTCATCTATGGTGTGGTCTACTTGAGGTTGGATCTGCATCATTTTTTACACATACCTTAAAATGATCAGAGAAGAGGGATGTATAGGGTGGATAAACCGATACATCACAATGGGCCCGCCCATTGAACTGCCCGTTCATGGCTAGAGACAAGCATGGAAGGATGCAATCCGCATTCGACCCACAGGTGGCTAGTTTGGTTCAACAGTTTTAGGTGATTGAATACTTGGATACTCTAAATAGTGTGACGCTTCATACGCATGACGCATTGATACTCAAGCTAAAATGTTAAACCATCAAATTAGGGGCCCCACTTCACACGGTAGCGTACATTGAATTTTCAAACCAGCCTTTATAGTTTGACATCTAATGGATGTATAAAGTCGAAAGGTAGTGAATGGTCCAGATTCCACAAATGCTACAATAATTCAGTTAGTCTAATTTTGGTTTATGACATATCTGCAAGGTGTCCATGATTTTGGACTATTTGCCACGTGCACATACCTGAGTACATGTATACAGACCACCATACTTTAATAAACTATTATTAACTCATTCAAATGGTCGGCTATTTATATCTGACGTTGTCCTTAGACAGTGGCTCACTTGATTGGAACTACTTCTACAATAGTAGGAGATGGGTGACGATAGGGGCCCACCAGGTGGCTTTACTATATTGTTAATGTTCAGATGGAGTCAGATTTGAGATATTGAGGTCGTGGTTGGTATGGG
Organism: Magnolia kwangsiensis; assembly: GCA_037074715.1. Classification (NCBI taxonomy): domain Eukaryota; kingdom Viridiplantae; phylum Streptophyta; class Magnoliopsida; order Magnoliales; family Magnoliaceae; genus Magnolia; species Magnolia kwangsiensis. The sequence goes on along the minus strand of CM073582.1, from coordinate 34,174,038 downwards.
TCGGTGCTGTGGTCCCTATAATAATGCACGTGTTTTATCAGATCCAGTTCTTAAGTGGACCATACCATAGGAGACAATGGTGATTGAATGCCTACCATTAAAAACTTCTTAGAGCAATGAAACTTTTGGATCGAGCTGAAATTATAATACTTTCCCTTTGTCTAGATCTGCGTGGTGGGTTGACAATTATATATATTACAGTTAACCTAGGAAGATTTTAAAGGTGGGCGTTCAATCACCACTATTTTATATGGTGTGGTCCACTTGAGATTTGGATGGGTCTCATTTTGGGCTCATGCCCTAAAATGAGATGGAAAAGTGGATGGATGGCATAGATAAAACACATACATTATGGTAGGGCCCACAACACCGACATGAGGAGGTAGATTGGTACTGCACGTAGGTCTTGTGCCTTGAAGAGGCATGGGCTTCATGGGTCATTGTGACCTATAGGTTTTATCCACACCGTCCATCTATTTTTCCATTTCATTTTAGGTTATAAACCAAAAGATGAGGCTAATGCAAGGCCCTAGTGGACCACACCACAGGAAGCAGAGGTGATAATGACACCATGGTTGAAACCTTCTCAGGCCCAAGGGTGATACTTAATTTCCATCCAACCTATTCATAAGGTCACGTGAACCTGAATGAAGGGAAAACACAAATATCAACTAGATCTAAAACTTCTATGGTCTTAAGAAGTTTTCAATAATAGATTTTTAATTCACATTGTGTGGTCCACTTAATCCTTTGATCTGTCTTATTTTTTTTGGACATTGTACCTAAAATGATTTCGAAAAATGAATGGACCATGTGGATAAAATCCATACATCATGGTGGCCCTTCAGAGACCCTACCCGTTTCGATCTCAAGACGAGCAGGGTAGTACCCAATCTGCGTCTACTACTGGAGGCTGCTTTTGTGGTTCCCCGGATCCACCGATGTTGTAGGATCCCTTACTGTGGGATCCATCGTGATATGATGTCTTATATCAGTATCATCCAACTATTTTGCTGGATGATTTTAGCGTGTGATCCCAAAAATACGGTAGATCCAAATTTTAGGTGTACCATACCACCTAAAATAGTAGGAATTGATAATTAAAAACTCCTCGGAGAAATAAAAGTTCTGGATGAAGCTCATATTCGTGTGGTCCTTTCATCCATGTCTTTGTGACCTTCTCAATAGGTTGGACGGTGAATAAACATTCCAGTGGCTCTCAAGAAAATTTTAATGGTAGGCGTTCAATCATTGATGTTTCTTTTAGTGTGGTCCATCTGAGATTTGTTTCTACTGCAATTTTGGGCTCATATCATAAAATGATATGGAGAACAGATGGAGGGAGAAGATTTAATACACATAAATCACGGTGGGCCCCACAGTCCCAGATCCGCCAACCTTGGTGGATCCTATTGGATCGTTTGGGACACGAAAGTTCCTGTGCACTCATAAGCTAGGTGGGGCCTCCCATAATGTTTGTAAGAAATTCACTGGGTCCATCCATTTTACAGATCATGTTAAGACATGAGCTAGAAAATGTGGCAGATTAAAACTAAATTAGGCAACACAGTACGAAAGTGAGATTGAACGTCCACCATTGAAACATTTGTAGGATCACATAAATTTGAAATAAGGTTAATATTTTTGTGTTTTCAGTTAATCCCATTAGGAATGATCTTATGAATAGTTTGGGAGAGCATATAAACATCACGGTGGACACGGAGGTTTCATCGCTCAACTTTTTTCTTACCTACTTTTTTTTTTTTTTTTTCTGCCGTGCTTTCCTGACTTTTGGATCTGCCTCCCATTTAGGCCCATGCGCTGTAACGAGCTTCGCAAAATGGATGAACATGGTGTATTTCTTATAAACATAGCGATGACCTTGTTAGAGAAGATAACATGCGTGGATAAAATCTCATGGATTCTCCCCGTAAGGTAACTCGTGATCGTGCATATCTTGGTGTCTATAGATAAACTTACTCCAACTGTACACAACAGTAAGTAGCCTAACAATATTTAGTTACTATGTATATCTCTTATAATAGCCTTATAAATTAATGGCTCATTGTTCCCCTCAATTAATTATAAATAGAGACCGTGCATGTAACGCCTTAAAAATCGGGGGTCGAGCAGGAGCTCAACTCCCGAGTTTCAATGCATCACTTATGTAACATAGATAATGATGATTAAATGTTGTTTGTATTAGTACATTAAACATGAATGAGATTACACTAAATCAGCATATCATATTCCAGAGACAATTAAGTTACGCATGCGGAAGACTATGATAGATATATAAAGCATATAAGTGATTGTAAGTCCTTAGAGTATGAACGTCATCGGTTACACAATTACATGTAAAATTTTAAAATATACAAAATGGTAAAGTTTAATGTCATCTAATCATATCCTTGTAGCCCCGGTGATTCAACTCCAGGTCTACATAAATCTGCTAGAGAGTTGCAGATAGGAGAACTCCTTCTCATCATCGTAAAAGGCAGGCTCTGTCTCGTATGCCTCGCCATCATCTAAAACTCCAACAGAGTCTGGTTGGTATTTTAAAACACCATCCCAGAGTGGGAGTGAGTGATCAACTCAATGGAGCTATAAGGCAAAGGTTAACATGTTATCAATTCAGTCAAGCAGTAATGATAAAGCAGTACAACAATCATGTCCTAAGTACTCTTGTTCATGCAAGAATGAGATGCAATAATAATGTATGCCCTCGCCTGTATCCCTCTGTGACATCATCTCAGGATCGCGGCATGCAACACTCCCACTGTGCTCAACTCTAATGCCAAAAGCACATGCAATGCGGTGCATGTGCGTGATTAGCCAAGTTCTTAATTAGGCCTTTTCATACAACAGTTTTGAGAAGCTAAGGTACCTCTCCTTTATATCATTGACCCAAACATTGATCCATCTTGGGTCGTCAATCCTAGTAATCACATACGATGGAAAGTTCCAGATTGCTATGGAGAGGCTCGTCACCTCAGCACAGGCCTAATTTATACTCGAGGTTAATATGAAAAGGCTTGTCACCTTAGCGTAGTCCTAGTGTATACTCGAGGTCACTACGAGAGGATCATCACTTGATCGTAGGCCGACAACTCGAATACAATATCCCATATACCACCATATTCGGCTCACGAGTTTGGGTTGCTCACTAGTTACTACGGGGAGGCTCGTCACCCCAGCGTAGGCCGACAGCTCGACCACGGTGTCCCATACACCACCATGTCCGGCTCGTGAGTCTTAGCGGATCGTGGTACCAAGGTTAAATGGGATCTTCACTGGTAAGTTGGTACCTTAGATTCAAGTAGTAGCATCCGTACATGGTAAACATACGATGGGCCAATCGGGTTACGTGACAAGCTCGATTGGTATGAGCGCATGTTGAATTAATCGACATAGAGTGCGTAGTACTCTGCGTGGCCTAACCACTGTCGACAAGCAACATACGACTCGAATTTATCGAACATGTCTTGTGTGGCGAAACGACCTCGGCCACTAATTCAAGAATCATTATTGATTGCCTGGACTATGCAGTAGTCTCAATCATACTTTAGATATAATAGGCATTCATATGTGCTAGTCAAAACAGCATGTAGTAACCAATTCAAATATAAATCTCATATAAGCATTTTAACGAACACATAGAGTACATGTTAGCATGCATAGGCATTCATCCATCAAACACGTAGTAGTAAGATATGTTATATGAAGGGAATTGTTACTATAGATAAGGGAAATGAGAATCCTATCTCAACACCCTAATTAAAGACATTTCAATAAGTATTTTCTCATTTAGACATTTTATCAAACACTTAGACTACACATAAAAACATACGTGTAATAATTTAGTTATAACATATATTGTAGCAAATCCTTTCACAAGGAGTTACCACACGTACAACGATCATGCATTCTCAGTTAAATAAACATAGTAAGCACAAATCATGATTCCATATTCATTCAAACATTTTGACAAACACATGGAATGCATTATATTCAACATAGTTCACATATATAAGTAATATATGAAAATCATTGTATCTAAGCACATGTGATAGCAATCAAGTCAGTCATAAATCATTAACTGACATTGAAAGCCTTAAAAATCATAACCTAAACATTTGTAGTCCGCACCTTCCGTCGGTAAACTCGTATCGAACTCAGTTTGATCACTACGTCTTTATCTACAACACAACGACTTCCTGATTCACAAAATAGGTTAGCTATTTCGCTGATTCTACTATTTGGATTCCTAAATCAGATTAGGGTTAGGATTTCTTACCCAACAACGGAATCGAAATCGCCGGTGTAGCGATATGGGAGAGGCGATTCAGCTGGTGGAATGGTGGGATCAAATCCCAGTAACGATCTCTCACTTTCTTTCTCTTCTCCTCACTCTTTCCTTATCTTTTTCTCTCTTCTCTCTCCTAGGGTTTGGAATTTTGTTTGAAATGAGAGAGGGGTGGGTTTAGGTCCTTATATAGGCCCAGAATTGATGAAAATAGCCCCAGGGCCATGGTATACTTTAGTTATAGCCAAAGAGTGGCTATTTTGGGCCCATTTCCTGCATACAGTCTGGGAAAAGTTTTCTAACATTGGATCTAGGTCAGGTAAAGATTTCGGTCTGATCGGATCAGTAGATCGACCATAGAGGACCTGTTTCAATTCAATAGTCACCGTTACTCGATCAGGGCCACAAGTACACTGACATGTGTTGAAAATTTTTTCTAATCAGAGGGTGTAGTTGGATCAGAATCTGACGGTCTAAAACCTTAGATTTGACCTGCAAGCGAACGGCTTAATTTACTTAAGTTTCAGTTCATTTCCTAAGATATTCGTGTTTCTCGCACACTTTGCTTCGGGCTCAAGTTGTGCGTTTCGGGATACTATTTGGGCTTGATTTTGAGATGGTTGTCAAGCCCAACAAGGCGGTCATAACCATATAATTTTGCGATAATCGGACTTTTAACGTGTGATCCAGGTCCGATACGGAGTTTCAGTGTGCTCCCGAGAGTAATTGGGTTTTGAGATTGATCTTAGGTTTCTAGGTAATGTAGCGTTAGCGATTCTACTAGTTTTGGGTCTTGCAGTGCATATAGAAAATAGTTCAAGCTAATCTGCCAATTAACTTAGTTTATCAGTTGACTAATTTTCATCTAATTTCTAAAGAATTTGGTCCTTAGTGATTTCTGCCTAAGGTGGTTCTCGAGTCTTTGTACGAATTTTTCTGAGACATTACAGTGCACCTTCATAAAGTGTATCGAATTACATCCCAATTCATCTTGGTATCAAAGCTATTACAAGTGCATCCACCATGTCAAGCATTTCATCTATTATGAATGCATCCACCATGTCGAGCACTTCATCTTCCTCCTTATCTTCATCTGTCTCTAACATCACTCACTTCCTCAACATCAAACTTGACAAAGGCAACTTTTGGGTATGGCGTTCCAGTTTCTACCCTTACTAAAACTCCATGATCTTGAAGGTCTTCTTAATGACATCTCTCCATGTTCAGATCATTTTCTCCCTCCAATTGAGAAGGATACCTTACCTATCCTCAATCCTGACTACACTAGATGGACCAAAATGGATCAAATGCTCCTCTGTTGGCTCATCTCCTCCCTCATTGAACTAGTCTTAGCCCATGTTGTCGGCCTCACCACATCTCGTGATGTGTGGTGTGCTATGGAGAGAATCTTTGCGTCGTCCTCCCAAGCTCACGTACAACAACTCAAGTATCAGTTGCACAATGTCAAAATGGGTGTTACCCCTATGTTTGAATACATCTAGTCTTTAAAGTCTATTGTGGATAACCTAGCGGCCGTGGAAAATCCCGTCACCGACTCCGACCTCGTGTCCACCCTCATTAGTGGCCTATCTCCTGAATACGACTTGTTCGTCACCTCCGTCAATATATGAGTCAACCCTACTTCCTCTCAAGAACTTATCAGCCTTATACTTAGTCAGGAGATACATCGTGGGCGCGCCCTCCCAACCCCTGACTCCACCAGCCTCATCTCTCCTGCCCTTGTGATTCACACAGCGTCCATGTAAGGCTCGTATCCTAATCTGTATCGTTCCTTAAGACTCCTGTGATTCTCTCTGTCGAATTCTGGCATCCGAGACCTGTAGACAGCATTTGTGCGCTACCCTAAGTCGCATCCCGTAAATTTGAGACTACTTGACTTAAAACTTGTACCCTAGTGACCGCGTCGTCCCTGTGGTTCTAACGTCACGTCTCACACTCTAATGGGTTACCCAGGCTAGGAGCTATGGGACAATGTATATTTCGAGGAAATGCCGCATGTTGCGAGTCCTGAGAGAAGAATCTCTACCCAACCTATCACATTAATCAATCAAGTACAAGTCATCATAACCCATACCCAACCCATCTCTTTCTTACCAACAAAGAAAAGCAACTCATATCCCATGCCACCTCACCCCCCAAAAGTTAACTAAAGCCCATACCTTCTAAGTCACTTCCTCTTACAACACCCATCCTTTACTCACTCTATCCTCATTTCTCTACCCAAAATCCCAAGCATTCCAAGGAGAGAAAAGGTAACGCCTCAATTTTTGAAACCCGAGTATATGACTCGTTCTCTAAAAACTCGAGTGTTAACATTTAAAATTCAGTGTAAATTTGAACCACATATCATTAATCAGAGTTAGCAGCAAGTGTTGGCAGAATAAACCACTCATTGTATAAAAATATTATGATAATCTCAATATCCCAAATGTAGCACCCATACAAGACTTATACAATCCCAAATATAAAGTTCATTAAACAAAGATAGAAATCTGGCGTCTAATGATAGAACTCAACATGGGCCGTAGGGACCCTGTCTAGCTCCTCAGCTACCCAATTTTCTCTAGTGACCCAGTGAACGTCATGACGCACTTTACAACTACATCAACTGTTATGGTTTGATAGCGTCAATGACTATCGGAGTGAGGAGCACTCTCTAAGATTACGCACTCATCTTCATAATCCAATATAGATTGCAAGTCATGAAATTAGATATATTAAACAGGGCATTTCATAATCATACTCATATATTCAAAAACTAAGCTAATCAATAGAATCTCATCATAAGTAAAATATAATAGCAATCACAATATAAGGGAATATGTTTAGATAATCAAATAATCAATCATATGACTTTTTATTGCACCCAAAATCACATTGTACGTGAACTCCATAAGATGACTATAAGGTGAATAGAAAATCAACCTTTAAACCTCTACTTGTTCACTCCCCAAGTGCAGGGTTGTGATGTAGTAATAACTCAGTAAGACCGAGGTCGAATCCCAAGGGACTGAAACTTGTACGTTATCTAAAACTAACCAGAACTAGAACTAGATTAAGGTGAAATCTAAACTGAATGTAATTTGAGAAATAATGGTGAAATAATTATATAAACTTGAGAGAAATCAGGAGAAGGGAACTAGGGATTCAGAGGATCCACTTGTAGAGATCAGGGAGATCTTATGCATGTTTCATGGAAATTAACGGAACTGACATTGATCTAGTTTTCAAGAGATGAAAGGTATATGAATTAGAATGGATTCCATCACCAAACCATGCCCAAGAGACTATGGCAACCAACAGAATTAAACTAATTACCAACCAATCACATGTATGAAGGTTAGGAAGGGTACCGTCATTCGACCATGCCCAGGAGACTATGGTGAACAACGGGGTGTCCTGACGTCATAAACATAAAAGAAGAAGAACATACTCACAGCCATTGCAGACCCATTGTAATTTTAGTCACAACAGACCATTAATAAAACTAAAAATATTTCCATTAAAATCAAACTAAGATCAACATCAATTAGTCTAAATAAATTGCACAAGCAACAGGTCCTCCCATCACGCTACAAGCTTCACCTCTTAGCCCTAGCTAAGAGGTTTAGCTCAGCATGAATGGGCTAAACTAAATTTTAAAAGAAAAGAAAGAAGAAAAAAATAAAATAAAATAAAATAAAAAAACCTCTGTCTCTCTCTCTCTTCTCTCTGATCCACGTCCAAGCCCGAGCTCTCCAGCCGTGAATATCTTCTTTTTTCTCCTCTCTCTTACTCCCTTTTATAATTCCAGAGGGTCGGTGGAGTGAGAGCTTCCGCACCACAGAGGCGGTGAAGAGAATCCAGGCACGTGCGTGGGCTTTTCCGCAGCCAAGAAAATGAGCTGAAAACTGCTAGTTTCCCTTGCTTTCTTTCCAAAATATCAACGTCCCTTGGGAATTTGTTGGTTGGCCTACATGATGGACGGTTTGGATTACCGATCCGAACGTGATCAAGCTCGCAAAACCGGCCACAACGGCCGGTTTTCTCGGGTGCGCAGACAGGGCATGTGAGCTCTCGTCGCTGAGATATTGGTGGGCCCCAATCAGCTATCGTGTTGAGAAATCCACTCCGACCATTAGATTCGGCTCGAAAAACCGTCCAAATATGGATGTTTTTAGATGGGTTTCAATGTGGTCCACCGGAGTTCCTAAACTACCGTCCGCACGATGTGTGATCAGTATTTCTCTACGTGTGTATGCATAGGTTTGAAAAAAAACCTCTTGTACGGTCGGTTTTGCCTGCTGGAACTAATGTATGGTACGGATCATCTGAATACATGATGATGGAGGCCCACTTCTTCACCCCGTGGTCGGCCGTGCGCAGACTGCGAACAGAGCTCCCTTTCCTTGTGTTGTGCTAACAGTGGGGGCCATGATTAGGATTTTCAGAGAAATCCACGCCGTCCATTGGTTTTGGGATGAAAAACCCTCCGGGAAAGAGTGCTTTTGGAGCATATTCAGTGCGTCTCATGGATCTTTGTCTCTACCGTCCGTTAGATGTAGTGGATGATATTTCCGTACGTACATGTGCATGGTCTGGAAGAACGCCATTTGTACGGTCGGTTTGACCTCCTTGACTGATTGGACGGTCTGGATTGATCAGATGATTAACGTTAGGGGCCCACTTATCTCCTCAGCGTCGGACAGCGTCTACCCTCTGCGGATGCTGGGAGTTTTTAAAAACAAACGTCGGTCAGCGCAATCGCTGACCGACTTTTGATTTCGGTGGGAGGCGATCATATGTGTGTTGTGCACACGCACCGGGAAAAGTGGGTCCCACCTTGACGTAGATGAAGAATCTGCTCTGCTCATTCCTTTCCTCATGTAAATTAAACGGTTGAGACCAGAATTGAAAAATATCCAGATATCAGGTGGGCCTAGAATCAATGGTTTATGGGTTGATCTGTCGGTTGAGGCACTTCTGCAGGGATCGAAAGACTGAAATTTGACTTGTACGGTTAATTTATATCCCTCAGACCATGTATGAAGTTTCGAGCCAAACTGATGGTGGGAACCTCGTGATCTGGTGTTCTAGACCAATTTCGGGCTATTTGAACTTCAGTTTCTCGATTTTCTCGAGTCTCTGACGTGTAAATTTGTCTATCTTGGTCCCCTTGGGTCCATCCCTTGCCTTGGTGATCATCAGAGTGTTAAATCCAAGCTTTTAGCATCCTTTTTCAGCTTAAGCTCCTAAATTCAACCTGCAGCATAAACACGATTAAATCGGCCGTTAAACACTATTATGCTCGTAAATCCAGATAATATCTGGGGTCTAATATGTAATATTTGACGCTCAACACAACCCCCAACCAGCATCTTGCTAGTCCCGAGCAAATTATGCGAAAAATAAGTTGAGAATTATAGGAGAACTTTCTATGAAATCGAGTGAGGTTTTGAACAAGATACGAGAAATTTAATATTCATGAATGTTGGAAATTGTTTTCTCTTGGACTCAAGCACACATTAAACTTCATTATCAAGTGTAAAGCATTAATCCCTTAATTAGAAAAATTTTAGACATTGAGATCCATGGATGTATAGTCTAATCTCGGCTTATCATCATTAAGAGATCCAATCGTCAATTTCATGATATCATTGGTAACCAACAAGAAAATTCATGATAACCAAAACCTAATCCAAAACTTGCCTCATAGATTAACCTATTAACTTGTGATTTTTCTATTCAAAGTAATGCCAAGGAAGGGGAATCAAATCCTCACCTATAGGGAGCAAACCTATGGTAAAGATCGTACACCTGACTCTTTTTCACATATCATTCATGGGGAATTAACTCTACACCTATAGGGAGCAAACCTATGGTGAAGATTAATTATCCAACCTTTCCAATTTTTATACCATGATGGCAAGATATTTTAGGCTAGTTCCTTTCGTGCTTAGTGATTACCAAATTAACCCTTCAATGTCAGACTGAAATCTTAACGTGAAAGCGAGATGTGACATGTAAAATCCTGATGCGATCAATGTTTTAAACTTCTAATCATGGCTTAGCAACTCGATCTTAACTGCAGAATGCCACCGATACGGAATCCAAGAGTCATAAATTATCAACATCATATATCTCACAATTCTAAATCAATGATATTCATCAAAATTACTTCGAATTCAAAAAATTTTTCAGAAAAATTCAAAAATTTTTCACAATTGTTGCTCAAGACCAAGAAAATACTGATTAGGAGACTTAATCTCCCACCCCCAACCTAAAATCTACATTGTTCTCAATGTAAAAGATATGAGCATGCAATGCACATGGGAGAACGAAAATAAATGAGAAGTGATGGGAAGATAGTACCTGAATAACGAATCAAGAAAGTTTCCAATAGATCACGGCATGGAAGCTTGTCAGCATGAGAGAGAAAGCAGTACAAAAATAACAAAAATAAAATCCTACCTATACCACTTTCGCAGGTGCTCTCGATTGTATTTAGCGTATACAACAAGCCTTTAAACCCCTAGGTTACCCCTAGCGGACGAGTTGTAGTCTCGTGAGGGTTTGCAGTAATGTCACCCACAAACATTGAACTAACTAACCTATGAAAGCGACTATCCTAAACCTATGAAAGCGATAAACCTACCTATACCTCCATCAGACTAGGAGATTAGTCCTGGTAAACAGGAGCAATCAGAGGCATGGATATGTCCTCTGAATCAAATGTCTCAATAAATGGCTTTAATCGATGTCCATTAACTTTAAACTCCTTGCCATTGTCGGGATCTCTTATCTCGACGGCCCCATGAGGAAAAGCAGTAACAACAATGTAAGGGCCGGTCCAACGAGATCGAAGCTTACCCGGAAAGAGATGTAGTCGAGAGTCATACAAGAGGACTTTCTGACCTGGCGTGAATGATTTCCGTAGAATATGTTGATCATGAAACGCCTTCATCCTGTCCTTGTAAATTCTCGAGTTTTCGTACGCATCGTTCCGAATTTCTTCAAGTTCATTTAACTGAAGTTTGCGTAGCGAGCCAACGTTGTCCAGATTGAAATTCAGATTTTTGATCACCCAGTATGCTTTATGTTCCAATTCCACAGACAAGTGACAGGCTTTCCCATAGACAAGTCTAAAGGGAGATGTTCCAATAGGAGTTTTGAAAGCAGTACGGTACGCCCATAAGGCATCGGTCAATCGGATTGACCAGTCCTTACGATCAGGGTTAACCATTTTCTCTAGGATATGTTTGATCTCTCTATTGGAAATCTCAGATTGTCCACTTATTTGTGGATGGTATGGGGTGCTCACCTTATGCGAGATACCGTATTTCTTCATTAAACTCTCGAATGGTCTATTGCAGAAGTGTGAGCCCCCGTCACTAATGATGGCTCGAGGTGTTCCGAACCGCGACAGGATATTTTCTTTCAAAAATTTAATGACCGTACGATGGTCATTTTTGCAGCACGGAATTGCTTCGACCCATTTAGTGACATAGTCTATGGCGAGCAAAATATACAGATTTCCAAATGATTGGGGGAATGGTCCCATGAAATCAATGCCCCAACAATCAAATGCTTCTATAATAAGGATGGGATTCAAAGGCATCATATTTCGACGGGACAATGCTTCCAATTTTTGACAACGCTCACAAGCTTTGCAAAACTCATGAGTGTCCCTGAACATAGTGGGCCAGTAAAAGCCACACTGTAGAATCTTGGCCGTGGTCTTTTTAGCAGAAAAGTGACCACCACAGGCCTATGAGTAACAGAAGGAGATGACACTCTGATGCTCATCGTCTGGTACACATCTCCTTAAGATTTGGTCTGGGCAATATTTAAACAAATATGGATCGTCCCAGAAAAAGTTACGCACCTTGGTAAAGAATTTCTTCTTATCTTGTGACGTCCAGTGTGTCGGTATGACACCTGTAGCAAGATAATTAGCAATATCAGCGAACCAAGGTGAATGGGAGACTCTAAACAGTTGTTCATCAGGGAACATGTCATTGATATGGGTCGCCTCAAGGGAATCAGAGGTATTAAGGCGAGAAAGATGATCGGCCACTACGTTCTCTACTCCCTTTTTATCTTTGATTTCCAAATCAAATTCTTGGAGTAGAAGGATCCATCTTATCAAGCGGGGTTTAGAATCATTCTTAGAAAGAAGATACTTAAGGGCCGCATGGTCTGTGTAAATGATGATCTTGGATCCGATTAGGTAGGATCTAAATTTGTCAAAAGCGAATACTACGGCTAAGAGTTCCTTTTCTGTAGTCGAGTAGTTCACTTGGGCAGGATTTAGAGTCCTACTTGCGTAGTGAATAACGTAAGGCTGCTTATCTTTTCGCTGGCCTAGAACCGCTCCAAGAGCATAATCAGAGGCGTCGCACATAAGTTCAAAAGGAAGACTCCAGTCAGGTGGCTGCATGATAGGTGCAGTGGTTAACATGCCCTTAAGCTTAGTGAAAGCTTCTTGGCACTGCTCAGTCCACTCGTATCGTGTATCCTTTTGAAGAAGATTACATAAAGGACGAGAGAGGAGACTAAAGTCCTTTATGAATCGTCTGTAAAAGCCTGCATGTCCTAAGAAGGATCGCACGTCTCTGATATTCTTAGGTGGAGGGAGGTTAGAGATAAGATCGATTTTTGCCTTATCTACCTCGATTCCTTTGGACGAGATGATATGCCCAAGGACAATTCCTTTTTGAACCATAAAATGACACTTCTCCCAGTTAAGTACCAAATTTTTTTCTTCACATCTTTTCAGCACACATTTAAGACTTGCTAAGCACTCGCTGAAAGATGAACCGAAAACAGAGAAATCGTCCATGAAGACCTCTAGATATTTCCCCACCATATCAGAAAAGATACTCGTCATGCATCGCTGAAAGGTGGCAGGGGCATTACATAGCCCGAATGGCATCTTTCTGTAAGCAAAGGTGCCATATGGACATGTAAATGTGGTCTTTTCCTGATCCTCAGGGGCGATTTCAATCTGATTATAACGTGAATACCCGTCAAGGAAACAATAATAGGAATGACCAGCTAGCCTTTCCAGGATTTGATCAATGAAGGGCAAAGGAAAGTGGTCTTTCCTTGTGACGGTATTCAGCTTTCTGTAGTCAATGCACATTCTCCAACCAGTAGTAACTCTGGTTGGCACGAGTTCATTATTGGCATTGGCTACGATGGTGATCCCGGACTTCTTAGGAACCACCTGAGTTGGACTCACCCATTGACTATCGGATATGGGATAAATGATCCCCACTTCCAATAGTTTGAGAACCTCGGCCTTAACCACTTCCTTCATATTTGGATTTAGTCTACGTTGTGATTGCCGAACAGCCTTTGCATTGTCCTCAAGATATATACGGTGAGTACAAATTGATGAGTTAATTCCCTTGAGGTTCGCTATCGTCCATCCAAGAGCTCCCTTATGCTCAATGAGAGTAGATATCAGCATACTCTCCTATTCTTTCTCCAGGTGGGCAGAGATCACCACCGGATATGTCTCATCTTGACCTAAATAGACATATTTTAAATCAGAGGGCAAAGGTTTTAGGTCAAGCTTCGGTGGCTTGAGGTTAGACGGTAGAGGCACTACATAGGTTTGGGACAATTCTTCAATGTGTGGCCTCCACCGGTTAACTTCAAGTACCGGTGCAGTATCAAGCATGGCATACGTCTCCCTAATTATATCATCATCAAGATCATGGGAGTGGGCCAGGTACGTCTCTAGAAGATCAGAGGATAAGGTGAGAGGTATTCTATCTTCCATAAAAGAATCAATCATATTAACATCGTGGAAATCATCATCATCCTCTGAGTTGCTGCAGTTATTGAAAAAGATATTCGATTTCAATGTCAAATTTTCAAAAGACATAGTCATGACACCATTCCTGCAATCGATAATTGCATTTAAAGTGGACAGGAATGGGCGACCAAGAATGACGGGAATCTGAGTGCTCGTGTCATTGATGGGTTCGGTGTCCAAGATGATAAAATCAACAGGGTAGTAGAATCTATCCACCTGGACCAACACATCCTCGATGATCCCTCTTGGTATACGAACAGAACAATCAGCAAGTTGTAGTGTGGTTCGAGTGGGTTTTAATTCACCCAAACCTAACTGTTGGTATACCGAATAGGGAATCAGATTGACGCTCGCTCCTAAGTCAAGAAGTGCGTGATCAATTTGATAGTTCCCGATTACGCATGATATGGTTGGGCAACTGGGATCTTTGAATTTTTGCGGCACATCTTGTTTCAGGATGGCACTCACTTTTTCAGTCAAGGAGATCTTCTTTTGAACACTTTTCCGTCGTTTGGTAGTACATAAGTCCTTTAGAAATTTAGCATATGAAGGAATCTGTTTTACAACGTCAAGTAGAGGAATGTTGACTTTCACTTGTTTCAACACCTCTAGGATATCCTGAGAGTTAGATAGACATTTTGGTTCAACCAACCGTTGGGGAAACGGAGCAACTGGCTTTTCTAGAGGTTCCAGTTCAAATTTTTGTGGGGCGCCACTAGATCCATCATTGTTGTCCTCTTCTGGTTCTTGAGGCTTTTCGGGCCTAACCGGAAGGGTTTTATCAATAACCTTCCCACTCCTAAGAGTAGTGATGGATTTAGCATGCCCCATTTGATTTGAAGAGCTGGGATCACCTGTCTCGTATTGCAGTTTCAGATTAGGGAGTGATTGTGCAGGGAGCATCCCTTTTTCCATAGCCGTCATACGTGAATCTATTTTTTGCATAAAATCTGAAATTCCTTGCATTGTCCGAGCCAGCTCTTGTATGGAAAATTGAACCGATTCTTCTTGAGGTTTCTCCTGATTTGGATTTTGATTGAAGAAACCTTGAGGGGTAGCAGTTTGTCCGTTCCTCCAACTAAAATTCGGATGATTTTTCCAGCTAGGATTGTATGTATTAGAGGGTGGTCCATTGAAAGGTCTTTGATAGTTATTTACGGCATTAGATTGTTCATTCAATACATCTCGAAAGGCAGGTATTGAAGGACAATTTTCAGTAGTATGAATGTTGCAATCACAGATGCCGCAAACACTTTCATTAACCTTTTCCTTCCTTCCTTCCATGGCCTCAAATTTTCTGGTGAGATTGGCCACCTTAGCGTTAAGATCATTATCCTCTTTCAGGAGATATATTCCTCCTTTTTCCCTTGAATGAGTCGGCCTAGACGTAGTGTTCGTCCTTGGGTAATAGTCCCATGATTGTGTTTTTTCAGCGAGACTGTCGAGGTAATCCCATACCTCGTCCACATTTTCATTTATGAATTCTCCGTTACACATTGTCTCGACCATTTGGCGCATGGAAGATGTTAGCCCATCATAAAAAAAATTTGTAATGCGCCATATTTCAAAGCCATGTTGTGGGCATGCATTAACCAGATCCTTGAACCTTTCCCAACATTGGAAGAATGTTTCATCTTCCTTTTGGGCAAAGTTCATGATTGCTCTCCTGAGGGTAATTGTCTTATGATGTGGGAAAAATTTCTTTATAAATTCCCTCTGCAAATCATTCCATGTGCCAATGGACCTAGGACGCAGTGAATGTAACCACGTCTTGGCTTTTTCTTTCAAAGAAAATGGAAAGAGTTTCAGCCTAATAGTATCCTCAGATACATTAGGAAAGTATAAGGTGCCTATGATTTCATCGAACTCTTTCAGATGCAAGTATGGTTCTTCAGACTCAAGCCCATGAAACTTAGGAAGGAGTTGGATAACCCCTGGCTTGATGTCCATATGTCCTGTATTCTCAGGAAAAATTATGCATGAGGGCATACTCACCCCTGCCGGTTGTAAATAATCTCGTAAAGTACGAGGCGGGGGTGCTTGATACACCTCATTCTCATCATGTACTTCCTCAACCCTAGGTTGGGGTAGTGCTTGAGGTTGATTTTCAGCCATAACGTCTTCTAACTCAGGAGAATTCAAGTGGTGTCTAGTCCTGCGATGGACAGTCAACCCCTCAACTAATCCTCCTTCAGTCACGAGATGTCGAGTGTTGTCGCGTGCCCAATGGGGCATAAAACACACTCAGCCCTCAAATTCTAACTTAAACCTAAAAAAGAAAATAAAAATCTAGAAAAAGGGAGGGTTGGAGAGAAGTTACCAAATCGGAGTTCCTAAGTTAAAAAAACTGCAAAACATACCAAAATAAGTTAGTTTTTAAGAGTAGAAAGTCCTAATTAAAAATAAACTAATTTCTAGGGAAAAGAAGAAATTCCAAAGAAAGAAGAATTAGAAAGAGCTTACTAAATTAGAAGCTTCCTACAAAACAGAAAAATTGAGTTAGTTCTAAAAATCAGATAGAAGGAAGAATAGAAAGTTTCTAAAGTTAGGAAAAATTTCTATTAAGGAAAATAACTAAGATTCTAAACCTAGAATTAAAAATTTCTAAAAAGAAAATCTAATCCTAAAACTAATTAATTTCAGAAAAACGTAGCCGACAGTCCCCGGCAACGGCGCCAAAAACTTGTTCACTCCCCAAGTGCAGGGTTGTGATGTAGTAATAACTCAGTAAGACCGAGGTCGAATCCCAAGGGACTGAAACTTGTACGTTATCTAAAACTAACCAGAACTAGAACTAGATTAAGGTGAAATCTAAAATGAATGTAATTTGAGAAATAATGGTGAAATAATTATATAAACTTGAGAGAAATCAGGAGAAGGGAACTAGGGATTCAGAGGATCCACTTGTAGAGATCAGGGAGATCTTATGCATGTTTCATGGAAATTAACTGAACTGACATTGATCTAGTTTTCAAGAGACGAAAGGTATATGAATTAGAATGGATTCCATCACCAAACCATGCCCAAGAGACTATGGCAACCAACAGAATTAAACTAATTACCAACCAATCACATGTATGAAGGTTAGGAAGGGTACCGTCATTCGACCATGCCCAGGAGACTATGGTGAACAACAGGGTGTCCTGACGTCACAAACATAAAAGAAGAAGAACATACTCACAGCCATTGCAGACCCATTGTAATTTTAGTCACAACAGACCATTAATAAAACTAAAAATATTTCCATTAAAATCAAACTAAGATCAACATCAATTAGTCTAAATAAATTGCACAAGCAACAGGTCCTCCCATCACGCTACAAGCTTCACCTCTTAGCCCTAGCTAAGAGGTTTAGCTCAGCATGAATGGGCTAAACTAAATTTTAAAAGAAAAGAAAGAAGAAAAAAATAAAATAAAATAAAATAAAAAAACCTCTGTCTCTCTCTCTCTTCTCTCTTATCCACGTCCAAGTCCGAGCTCTCCAGCCGTGAATATCTTCTTTTTTCTCCTCTCTCTTACTCCCTTTTATAACGCCAGAGGGTCGGTGGAGTGAGAGCTTCCGCACCACAGAGGCGGTGAAGAGAATCCAGGCACGTGCGTGGGCTTTTCCGCAGCCAAGAAAACGAGCTGAAAACTGCTAGCTTCCCTTGCTTTCTTTCCAAAATATCAACGTCCCTTGGGAATTTTTTGGCTGGCCTACATGATGGACGGTTTGGATTACCGATCCGAACGTGATCAAGCTCGCAAAATCGGCCCACAGCGGCCGGTTTTCTCGGGTGCGCAGACAGGGCATGTGATCTCTCGTCGCTGAGATATTGGTGGGCCCCAATCAGCTATCGTGTTGAGAAATCCACTCCGACCATTAGATTCGGCTCGAAAAACCGTCCAAATATGGATGTTTTTAGATGGGTTTCAATGTGGTCCACCGGAGTTCCTAAACTACCGTCCGCACGATGTGTGATCAGTATTTCTCTACGTGTGTATGCATAGGTTTGAAAAAAAACCTCTTGTACGGTCAGTTTTGCCTGCTGGAACTAATGTATGGTACGGATCATCTGAATACATGATGATGGAGGCCCACTTCTTCACCCCGTGGTCGGCCGTGCGCAGACTGCGAACAGAGCTCCCTTTCCTTGTGTTGTGCTAACAGTGGGGGCCATGATCAGGATTTTCAGAGAAATCCACGCCGTCCATTGGTTTTGGGACGAAAAACCCTCCGGGAAAGAGTGCTTTTGGAGCATATTCAGTGCGTCTCATGGATCTTTGTCTCTACCGTCCGTTAGATGTAGTGGATGATATTTCCGTACGTACATGTGCATGGTCTGGAAGAACGCCATTTGTACGGTCGGTTTGACCTCCTTGACTGATTGGACGGTCTGGATTGATCAGATGATTAACGTTAGGGGCCCACTTATCTCCTCAGCGTCGAACAGCGTCTGCCCTCTGCGGACGCTGGGAGTTTTTAAAAACAAACGTCGGTCAGCGCAATCGCTGACCGACTTTTGATTTCGGTGGGAGGCGATCATATGTGTGTTGTGCACACGCACTGGGAAAGGTGGGTCCCACCTTGACGTAGATGAAGAATCCGCTCTGCTCATTCCTTTCCTCATGTAAATTAAACTGTTGAGACCAGAATTGAAAAATATCCAGATATCAAGTGGGCCTAGAATCAATGGTTTATGGGTTGATCTATCGGTTGAGGCACTTCTGCAGGGATCGAAAGACTGAAATTTGACTTGTACGGTTAATTTATATCCCTCAGACCATGTATGAAGTTTCGAGCCAAACTGATGGTGGGAACCTCGTGATCTGGTGTTCTAGACCAATTTCGGGCTATTTGAACTTCAGTTTCTCGATTTTCTCGAGTCTCTGACGTGTAAATTTGTCGATCTTGGTCCCCTTGGGTCCATCCTTTGCCTTGGTGATCATCAGAGTGTTAAATCTAAGCTTTTAGCATCCTTTTTCAGCTTAAGCTCCTAAATTCAACCTGCAGCATAAACACGATTAAATTGGCCGTTAAACACTATTATGCTCGTAAATCCAGATAATATTTGGGGTCTAATATGTAATATTTGACGCTCAACACTACTTCACATTAAAATCATATCGTGTGTGAACTCCGCAAGATGGCTAAAAAATTGATAAGTGAACTTCAGCTTCACCCGGAAATTATCATACAACTAAACATCAAAAGATGAAGAGAGAATCCAAATAGGAACTTCAGCATCATTCAGAAATCATATGAACTTTGCAAGATGGCTAGAAAATCGACAAGCGAACTTCAGTTCCACTCAGAAATCATAATGAACTCCGCATAAAAAATTAACAAGATATGCAAATATAACCAATAAGCCACAAAGGGCACTAATAACCCATCAAAGCCACGAGAGCAAATATGCGATCCAAGCCATATAAGGTAAACATGCGATCCAAGCCGTGTAAGGCAAACATGGACCGCAGAATAGCAAGACCATGACAAGTTCTATACAATCCATCAAATGATCGCAAATGTTGATCATACAGTTAATTAATGTGTATACAACTAAAGATAACATATTATCATCAATCATTTATACTTACCAAAATTAAAGAGATATGTTCATTATCTAACACAGGAATTAAGTGCTCAACAAAGTAGCATATTCATATAATAAGTTAAGTAACTCAATTAAGTAACTTAGGAGATACTAAATGGGAGGGATTATGGCATCATTTATGATTAGATTAATGAACTTAAGTGGGAAGGTCAAAGGGTGAGTCCTCACCTTGGTCAAACAACCTATGTCAAGTCCCAAACCCGGAAATCGGATTCACAGGAATCCTAATCGTCGAATCCGATGCCGACAACCTCCATAATACCCCATTCTCGGCTCCTAGCATTCATATGCCAGATTTTCGATCCTGGAATCTTACAAGGAGGATTTTTTTTTTTGTACATTTAACTAGTAATAAGCATAACCACAAGTTTACCCAAATCATAAAGGCAACATCATCATCACATATCCACTAATATAATCATTAGAATACAATGCTGAAAGAAAAATATATATGTCAAAATCAAAGCTCCAGAAAATAGTTGCACGCTCCAAGCTCAATGCTGTTGCAACCTAACATCACCTGCACGCATCTATCGTGCATAAGCTTATAGAAAGCTTAGAGGGTGGTGTAAGTGTGTGCACGAGATAAGTGCCAAGTATTCAATATAATATCATAATCATACAATATTGAAAAGCTATTAATCCATAAACCATACAATGACTGAATAAGCAGAAACACTGATAAGAGCAGGAATTATCAGCGTAAACAGAAATACTGACAAGATTATAATCATGCGATAACAGAATAAGCGGAAGTATGAACAAGTCCATAAGTTAATCAATATCAGAATACGCGATATAGGACAGCAATGCAAATGATGAGTCATAGATAATCAAATGTCGAATGACAAGGATATAATGTGATACACAATTCGAAAGAGCTAACAAATATCATCACTCTTATTTAAGTCACATAAATACAGAAACATAACAACCCACAATGCTTCTCATTGAAAATGTAATGGAATATGCAGTATATGGTGCTAATGGAATGACCATGCTGGAGTGTGATGTCGGGATGATAGTACGTAGTATCGCAGGCTACCACAAGGAACCTCTATCCAAACCAGTCCCATACCTAAATTTGGATAGTCTGACTCAACGTGGTAAACTCCTGATCTCAGGTTAGTCACACGCCAAACCGAAATCCTTGCCATAACGAAGATACACAACAATTAGTTGCGCACCACCAGCCCGAGTGGATAGCGAATGGATGAATGAATAAGTATGCAACTCTTACTCAGTAGCCTGTCAGCACAGTAGCCTGCCAATCGCTGGTAGCTCGCCCAGTGTGGTAGCTCACCCAGGCCTCAACCCCGCCCACATCACACCCGCCCACATCAGCGTCCGCCCATGTGCGCCCGCCCACATGCACAACAGTGACGGGATGTCATAATATCATGTCAGTCCTCATATCAGTACGGTTCCTCTCTGGAAAAACTATCGGGGTCTATTACACTTCACACCACCTTCCGCCCCAATCAAGCGTACAACTGGGTAAGTGGAAAAGACCTCACTATCCGTCTGTCAGTAGTCTGTCAATACTTACCCAGCTCATCGATAGCGGATCCATTCCTCAAGCTGGTCAAACCCAGCCTAGCCATGCCTACTCCCTCGGGCGGGTAAGGCTGCACCCCCTTCCAACCGACCACGACACAGTGGAGAGCGCAACCATCTGGTAATCGGCACTCAACGCTCATTTACCCACTCGGTCTAGACGTTGGAGCATCCTCTGGAACCAAGAGAGTGTTTAGGAATTTTCACCCTAGGCCATCTATGGCGGCCCGATGCTCGAACAGATTTTTGGTGTCCCATCTAGCCATCCACGATATGCCTGTGGAGGCTACGGCCCTGATGTCACTAGGGCGTATAGTAATCACAACACAATGCAAGATGCATGAGTCATACAATCCAATCATGCATCAATCCTGCTCATGTCATGCGCTCATGTGAGATAATCTCCACCTATCAGGGAGTCTCACATCATCCTGCCCAATGACATAAGCAATGGTCAATCACATCTCATAACAAACATGCAGATGATGCGAATGGGCATGTATCATGATGTTATGATGTCACATACTCATAAACGGTATCAATAACCGGCGTCGACAATGTGGACTTTTAACCAACATTGCCCCCAAGGAATGACCCACATAGAATCAAATATATAATGGGCACATGGCCTCACACAAGAGCCAAATATATGAAACAGGTGGGCCCTGATCATGGGCCTAACACATATCACAATGGGCCTTGCCCATAGGTCTCAAATACATCTGGATGGGTCGCACCCATGGGCCTCAGATATATCACAATGGGCCTCAAATATACTTCACAGGTGAGTCACATACTTGGGTCTAATACACATCAGTATGGGCTACATCACATAGGCCTAATATATATCACTATGGCCACCACCCATGGGCTTTAAATACACAATAGGTGGGCCCTACACATGGGCCTCAAATATATACCACGGGTGAGCCTCAATGGACGGGTCACCAATACAACAGGATGGGCTTAATGACATGGACCCCATAAATATATCGAATAGGCCGCACCAATTGGGCCTTACATACATTGCAATGGGCCATGACCCATGGGCCTTGCATACATCATAATGGGCTTTGCAACATGGGCCTCATATATATTTAAGGTGGGCCTCAACAACTGGCCTCATACACATCAAGGTGGGCCTCAACAACGGGCCTCATACACATCAAGGTGGGCCTTAACAACGGGCCTCATACACATCAAGGTGGGCCTCAACAACGGGCCTCATACACATCAAGGTGGGCCTCAACAACAGGCCTCATACGCATCAAGGTGGGCCTCAACAACGGGCCTCATACGCATCAAGGTGGGCCTCAACAACGGGCCTCATATACATCAAGGTGGGCCTCAACAATAAGCCTCATACACCTCAAGGTGGGCCTCAACAACAGGCCTCATACACATCAAGGTGAGCCTCAACAACGGGCCTCATACACATCAAGGTGGGCCTCAACAACAGGCCTCATACACATCAAGGTGGGCCTCAACAACGGGCCTCATATATGGCCTTAGCAATAGGCCACAAATATATCAAGATGGGCCTAATCAATCATATGGGCTAAATCAATCAAATGGCCGATACGAGCAGGTCGATCAAATGGACTGATACAAATGGGCTGTGCGTCATGGAGTTATACTAAGCATGTTATAAAGTAATGCCATATCCTTACAATGCAGCTGGCCTAGACGGCTTGCATACAATAAGTACGGGCCTACCAATGGGCCGTAGGGAGAGTCGCAATGCGGACATTTAACCAACATTTTACTCGCAATGTGGACGTCAAACCAACATTGCTCCCAAGGTGTAGCTCGTAGTGAATAACATTATGTAAACCAGATTGGGATCACACATTTTAATGGACCTTAGGTACACCCCATTAGGCCTTAAATACATCAAATGGGCCATGTCATATGGGCCTTATACTCATCAAATGGGCCACATCAATGGGCCGCACCAATGGGCCTTATGTGCATTGCAATGGGTCATAACCCGTGGGCCTTAAATTGCATCAAATGGTTCTCGACCCATGGGCCTTATACATATCAAATGGGCCTAATCCCATGGGCTTTAAAATACATCAAATGGGTCCAATCCCATGGACCTTGGAACACATCAAATGGGTCCACTCTATGGGCCTTAAATTACATCAAATGGCTCTAATCCCATGGGCATTGAAACACATCAAATGGGTCCACTCTATGGGCCTTAAATAGTTCAACAACTAGCTACATTCATGGACCCAATTAAATTCAACTGTGGTGGGCCTCAAAAGTGTGTTCATTAAGCCCAACATTTAAGGAACTAAAGGTATAAATCATTTCCTCTAAGATCTTTATAATATAGTGGGCCCCACTCCTCAAAATTTCAGCCCATGGCCAGCATAATTATAACATGTTGCTGTCCTAAATTTGGGCACTCCATTGGAGTGGGTCCAAGGCCTCTAAACTCTGAAAATTGAGGACCAAGGTCCCTCATCATGCATACAATTAGAGAAAACCCAAAAAGGTAGCCCACCATTAGAAGAAATATTTTTGAATTATGGTTTTTTTATCAAGGCATATTGCTGGATTGCACATCAGAAAAAATCTGGGAGTCCAACCATCTTGGCCCATTCTTTTGGATACCCAAACGGGGTCACTTGAGGCTAAAATTTCACAGAGTGATACTTCCATAGGTGGGACACACTCCCACAAAATTTTATAATTTTTAGATATCTCTAATTATTTTAATTAATTTAAACAAGACAGACTGTCCAGAAAAATTGGACAGACCTGGACGTCCTAACATGGTGGGCCAGTCCGGCCCTCACCACGGTGTGTACAGGGGTTCATTGGCCCTGAAATTTGGTAGGTGGGTTCTAACATAAGTGGAACACACTCTTAAAAAATTTTATAATTTTTTGGACATATGTAAATATTTTAATTCATTTACATAAATCAATCTATCCTGAAAATTGGACTGATCTGGACACCATATTATAATGGGCCGGTCCCGCCATCACCATGGTGTGTACAGGCATCCATTGGCCCTAAAATTTTGTAGGTGGGTCCTACCATAAGTATTCCACCCCCTTAAAATTTTTTATAATTTTTAAACACCCATAGGTATTTTAATAAATTTCAAAAATCCAACTGTCCATGGTGGAATGTTGCTAGAACAGTGCAGAAAATCTAGACTGTCCACCTCACTTGGACCACACCTTTGAGACCCCAATGAAGGTCAGTTGGGGCTGAAATTTGGGGGACATCAAGATGAGATCCCCACCTTTTAGAAAAGTATATTTAATAGGTATGAATAGTTCCCCAAACAGTCCCAAAATCTGGTCCAAAAATAACCAGAAACTGTCCAGAAAATTCTTGACAGCAACATGTACTTAGATAAAATTTATTATATAAGTTAAATAAAAAGGAAAATACATTAATGGGCCACACACATCAGGAAATAAAATGAGGGAAAAGAGAGATATAAGGACAATCTGACCATAGGGAAAGGGGCTCTGCCACTATTGAGCCCTCCCAAGATCAATCACACCCACACATCATACCTAGATTTATATTTACAACATGGATCTTGCACATGCATGGCCTATAATTAAAATGCATGGTGAGGATGCATCCCCACCATGGTTATAAGGTCTAGATGACCCAAACATAATATGATATGAAATAAAACTACCATGATGGGCTCATAGAGAAAGGCCTCATGCATGGATCATGCATGCATAAGGTAGGCCATTAGGCCACAACCATGGGATTGTGTGGGATCTCCATCATTGATTGGTGGGTCCTACACTTCCCTCATGAAAGAAAGAAAACATCTAGGCTATACAAATTAGATTTTTTTAATCTAGAGGAGCACCCACCGTCCGATCTTCTTACTCCTAGGGGTTCCTTAGTACCTTAGCTTGGATTTCAATGGAGGAGATGGGGAATGAATGGTTAGGATGGGAAGATCATGGGGTAGAAAGTGGGCCACCTTGGAGTTTTGGAAATGCTTGGAGAGCTCTCATACGTATGAATTTTTTTGCTTGAGAGAATGAGATGAGAAATGAGAAAGAGAGAGAATTGTAAAGAGAGAGAGAGAGTGATGGATGGATGTGGTGAGTGATGGTTGTGTAAGAAAATCTTGACTTTTGTGGCCTTTTGTGTAAGAAAGGCATGAGAGGTGTAAGAACTTTTTGACTTTGATGGCTTTTGGTGTAAGAGATGTATGGGCTTTGTAAGAGATTCTTGACTTTTATGGTTGCTTGGGAATGGGTGAAAGGTGATGTATACTTGACATGTACTTGACATGTGATGGATTGATTGATGGGATTGATGTGACATATAGTAGAGATTCTCTTGGGTTTCGCAACGCGTGGCGTTTTTCTCGCACCGAACGTTGGCCCACATCTCTTGACTAGGGTATCGCCTCGGCGCGCAAGTCGCGGCATCGGAACCGCAGTGACGACGTGGTCGCTATGGTAAAGGTCTTGGGTTGAGTCGATACGGTTTGACGACATATGAATCAGGGTCGCACGTAAATATTGGTTAAGGGTCGAAGGTTGCCGAAATTCGACCGGTAAGATCGCGGAAGTCTATGGAACGGTACGGTCTAGGATACGGGGCTTACAACCTAGTTGTGTGTGGCCCGCTAGGTAGCACAGATGTAGCCTGATCGAGTCAAACCTAATCGATAAACATGCGACCATGACCAAATTAAAATATTAATGAACATGCTAAATGCTTGGCTTCAATGGTCAATAAACTTAGTGAAGACTTGTTGAGTCAACTCAAAAGGAAACAAATGATTTACCTTGATTTGAAGTTTATCTTGGTGACTCCGATCTGGGTCAACCAGCAAGGTGTGGATGCAACTATGACCCACTGAAATGATAGCGACTAAGTCACTGAATGAGTCGACTTGACAACAACCCCAACCCAAACTCCCTTCTTCCTTTCTTCTTTCTCTCTTCCCTTTCTCTTCTTTATTGCCTACTGATAGAACGTCTAACAATGCTTGGACCAAGTCAACTTGGACTCAACTCGGCAACCACAACATGGTAGCGAGTTGACTCGACTCCCAACTCTCTTCTTCTTCTCCTTCCTTCCTTTCTCCCTCTCTTCCTCCTCTTCTTCTTCTTCTTCTCTTCTCATTTATTCTTGCTGGGACATCCAGACAGTGTGGCTGGACTTGGTTTAACAACTCATCTAGTTCGGAACCCAGCTACTGAGCCAGCCAAGCCTAGCACCTGAACTCAATTAGAGTTTGGCCTGGCACGCTGGGCAGCAACTCGTCTTAGCTTGAACTTTCTCTCACTCTCTTTTCTCTCACCTCTCCTTCTCTCTTCTCTATCTTTTTTTTTTCTTTCTTGCTGTAACTCCAGCAAAAAAAAGGGCTAGCAACGCCTGAGTCACACTCGACTTGATTGGGTCGGGCAGCCAGTGACCCAACTCTCCCTTCCTCCTGCTCTAATCCTTTCCTTTCTCCTTTCTTTCATTTTCTTCTTCTTCCCCCCTTTTTTTTTTCTCTTTGGACAGGGGAGGAACCCCGACTCGAATTGTGACTCAACCCGACTCAGACAGGGTGCGGCAGGGGAGAAAAAATGCTCCTCTCTTTGTCTTTCCTTCTTTGGACAAGGGCTGCCCTAAAAGGAGGGCTTTTATAAGCCACGTTAACAACCTTTTGGGGTTAAGAATTCTAATCATCAAATTATTTGTAGTTTACATTTTCACCTCAACTAAACGCCTTAAGAAATGCTGACCGTGTGAAATCCCTTGCGCATGGTTATTAGGCATCCATGCGGATGAATTTCTGGCCTAATGGTACACCTAATGAATGTTTTAGATCAGCAAAAGGGGCCCATTGGAAGCTGGTGGGTTTTTTGATCTAACAAAGAAGATAGCCCAACCATTAATGGTGGGTCACCCTTGAGTGGTTGATCTTACGATCAGCAATGTGTGGATGGTTTGGATCTGTCCTAGGATCATTGTGGGACCCATTAAATGAAGGCCTATTAGCATTTTCTTAATGTTTTAATTTCCAACAATGACGACAGGTTAAAGCTCAAGCAATGGTTGAGGAACCCTACTTTGAAGGGCTAGGATTTGTTAAGGTGGAGGGCTGAGATCGCGAGAGAGGGTATCACGCGGATTGCCAGTGTGAAAAGGTGAAGGAACGAATTTCTTTCCATTTTTAGAAATGTGGTTGTCCACAGACCTCTTACACCTGTGTTTGTGGGTGCACGAACGTGATCTAACGAGTGGGTTGAGCATGGCTCTGGTAGGTTTTAAATCCCCTACAAGATGGACGGTCTGAATCATTAATAGGGCCCTTGATGGTGGGCCATCTCCAAGCCAAATGGGCGTTGTCCGTATGAGTTGTCTCGAGTGAGAAAATAAAAGAAAAAGTGGAAAATTCCTGTTCTGTCGGGTCAAATGTGGTTTGACCGTGTGGCCATTTCAGTGTAGCTCGGCTGCGCACGATATGTGCACATGCATCACCTCAAGTGGGGTCCACCGTGATGAATCTAGTAAATTCCCTCTGTTCATCTATTTTGTCAGCCCATATTAGGGCGTAGTCTAAAGAATGAGACAGATCCAAGTCTTAGGTGAGCCATATCAGATGATAGATGGCCTTTGGGTGCTAATTATTGTCAATCAAATGATGATCTGCGGTCCAACCCCACCATCGGATCCATCCAACAAACTGGTGAGTCAATCAGGTCCACTACCCATTTGTATTGGTATCATCTTACATGTATGAGCCTGTAAGTGCTATAGTTTATAACCCCTTGTTATTGTCAAATTTGTGGTGACAAAGATACTACTTTGAAGCTTTCAAGATCTCAGAAGTGTTCAAGTTCAAGAAGCCTTCAAGTTCAAAGATCTCAGGCTTTGTTACTCTCAAAGGTCACTTGTCTTCAAGTTTCAATGTCCTTGCTTCTCTATTGAGGTAAGACTGACCTTAGGTTGACCTTTAGAGTAGGACATTTTGGATACATAATCCATTTTATACGTAAATTTGGTCTGTTCTAAGACTAGTCTTGGACCTTGTTCGACTAGTCCTAACACTGGTTCGACTAGTTCAAGAAATTCCATGACCAGTGCTGCGTTGTTAATGATTTTTGGAATTTTTTTGTTACTCTTTGACTAGTCCTGGTGACTTTTCAACCAGTCGTACGAATAGTGTCGACTGGTTCTTCGACCAGTTGTAGACCTTCGACTTAAAGTCCAGCAATGAATTTCATAGTCTACGACCAGTCGTGTGGAACCTATGACCGGTCGAAGGTGACCTACGACCAGTCGTAGGGTACCCACGACCGGTCGTGAAACCGTCTTATCTTATCCCGCTCGTAATTTTAAATGTCTGTTGGTTTTAAGACCAGTCGTAGGGGTCTTAAGACCAGTCGAAGACATGATTTGCTTGCCTATAAATTGAACACGAATTTCAAAGGTTTGATATGTAATTCAAGTATATTCAAAGCTCCACTATAAGATAAGTTAGTGTTCATTCTAAGCTACATTATGCGTAATTTTTATTCTCTTTTGTTAGCTTTCATTATTTGATTTTGTTCCTGAATTCTAATCTAATTTGAAAAGAGGAATTGTTGTATTCTTTCTTCTTGGAATTAAAATCAAATAGAGCTATGCCCAATTTGGTTTAATTTAAAATCAATTAGAATTAGAACCATTGTAAAGTGAGTTTGGACATTGAACTTAGACATTCAATCATCTACTCTGACTTGGTTCTTCTGGGCTACTACAACGAAGGAGATATTCAGATATTTTACATTTAATTATAAATTCCTTTTTATTTTGGTTTTGTTTGAGATTTGCCAGAAAAATCTCACTGTATTGGTTATCTGAGGAGAGCCAGGAAAACTCGGAAGTGGGATTTTTTTAATTGTGTAAGCCCACATAGAAAGACACAATTGTAAGGTTTTGGGTGAGCCTGTAAAAACCTAACTTGATAGTGAATGCTAATATCCCTTATGTGAGGATATTAGGACTGGAGTAGCATTCTGTGTGGCTGTTATTAAACAGTTGGTGAACACACAGGCGAACCACTATAATCCCTTATGTCTCGTGGTTGAATGGTTTATATTTCATATCTTTTATTATTCATTTGTGGGATATATATGTGAATGAGAATGTTGTAATCATTTATTTCAAGCATTGCGGGAATGTTGTTATAATTTAGCAATTATTTATTTCAATTCCTTTATCAGCATTCTTATTTGTTCTAGTAAGGTTGCCCTGCCATTTCTATGGTGCATGGTTGTCCCTAGAATAATATATAATTGATTGTAATTTATTCTTCTGTACTGTTTGCATTTAATTTTCTTTTCCTCTTTGATTTGAGTTTTGGTATAAAAACCTTTCTAGAAATAAGGTTGTCGTAACATAAACTCTGGTTTTTGGTGTAAGGTTGTCCTTAGAATAACATTTGTATCAACCTCTCAAGATCTGAATTTTGAGGTTGCTTTACATTCTTTACATTCCTACATTGGGATTGGTTTACTTTAATTGTTCGCTATCGTATTTGTTTATTTTTCACTGTTACAATTTTATTTGGCATTGTCCTATTCACCCCCCCTCCCTCTAGGACATATAGCTAGGCTTTTTCAAGTGGTATCAGAGCCTAATAGCTTTTTTTTCTCTTAATTTTTAGATTTATTTCCTGACCTAACGATTTAAACTATTTAAGATGTCAAATTTTGATAGCCTATCAATCACTAGGTCACCACCCATTGATGGCTCCAACAATGCTTATTGGAAAGCCAGGATGAAAATATTCTTAAAATTCATGGATGAAAGTGTGTGGCTGGCCACTGTGAATGGTTGGAACCCTCCTACCACTGAAGTAACTGGAGTTGATGGTTCAAAATCTATAAGAATAACACCTTATTTCTCGGGGACCACACTTCAGAAAAGTGAGAGTAGTGCAAATGCTAAAGCACTTAACACAATCACTTGCGCATTGTCACCGGATGAATTCAAAAGAATTATATCCTGTAATTCTGCAAAACAAGCTTAGGATATAATAGAAATGACACATGAGGGTACCTCAATTGTCAAGAAATTAAAAGTTCAACTCCTTACAACTAAATTCGAAGAAATTCATATGGAGAAAAATGAAACATTTAAGGACTTTTATACTCGATTAAATGACATTGTAAACTCTATGTGGGGTCTTGCTGATAGAATTTGTTCACACCCCAAGTGCAGGGTTGTGATGTAGTAATAAACTCGGTAAGACTGAGGTCGAATCCCACGGGACTGAAACTTGTACGTTATTTAAAACTAAGTAGAATTAGAACTAAACTAAGATGAATGCTAAATCAAATAGCAATGTTGGAATAATTGTAGAATAATTAATCTTAAACTTAGAAAAATTCAGAGAAAGGGAACTAGGGATTCAGAGGATCCACTTATGGGGATCAAGGAGATCTTATGCCTGTTGTAAAAATCATAAAAATTAAACTAAACTACCATTGATATAGTTTTAAAGAGATGAAAGGTATATGAATTAGAATGGATTCCATCACCAAACCATGCCTAGGAGATAAAGCAAACAACAGAATTAAACTAATTACCAACCAATCACATGTATGAAGGTTAGGAAGGGTACCGTCATTCGACCATGCCAAGGAGACTATGGTGAACAAAGGGCTTCCTGACGTCATAAACATAAAGAAGAAGAAGAAATACTCAAAGCCATCGTAGACCCATTGTAATTTCAGTCACAACAGAACATTAAAGACTAAAAACATTCCCTTTATTAACCAAATTTAACATCAGTTCAATCTAACAAAAGGCAAGCAAAGAGTTCCCATCACGCTACAAGCTTCACCTCTTAGCCCTAGCTAAGAGGTTTAGCCACACATGATTTCTAAATCTCTCTAAAAATAAAATAAAAATAGTAAATAAAAATTATTAAAAAAAACTCTCCTTGTACTTCTTTTTGCCGAGCCTTACTTCAAGCTTTTTTTTCTCCCCATACCCTCTTTCTCTCTCTCTCTCTCTCTCTCCTTTTATAACAGCAAAGAGGCGGTGGAGAGCTTCTTTTGCAAGGAAAGGTAGGGTCGGCGCGTCCGTGTGTAACAGAGCCGGACTGCGTAAATCTTACAAAAGCCTTGATCTGCGTTAACTGTGGGATCCAAAAATTGATGTCGCCAGAGAAATCCAATCCATCTATTCGATGCAGAATGAAAAACCAGCCAGGAAGGTGAATTTTTCTTGCATTCGGTGTGGCCCATCTGATCCATCTTACAGCCATTAATCCTGCGTTGGAATGGTTGGGAGACTGTTCTGGCTATCTTCTTGAAGTCTTGACACTTAAGTCCTAGTAATGTGGACACTGGGATTCCATCTGACGGTTTGGATGGGACTTTCGAATCGTGATGATGGCCCACAAGTGAGGACCGTAGGCTCTGTTGCGTAACACAGCCTTTGGACACCGCTTGTGAAGATCGGTGGGCCCATGACGATGTTTCTTGTAAAATCCATTCCGTCCACTGAATTGGCCATGAAAAACTGTTTTGAGGTGGTCAGTTCTGGGTTGCTGTTGACATGGCCCACTTAATATCTCACTCTGCTGCTCACTTTACAATTGAATGTAATCCGTCTATGTGTGCACGCATCGGACCATGAAAAGACCTTGGTAACGGTTTTGGACACCTCATGGATCGAATGGACGGTCCTGATCATTGGTGTGATGGACGGTGTGGACCCACAAAGATCACACAGAGCTCCCTATTCATCCGTTCGCAGCGACAAAGAACGGAAGTTTTCGTTTCTTGAAGAAGAGACGGGTCAAAGTTGGTCAAACCGACTTTGGTTTGCAGTGCACGGTACACACACCACTCAAGTGGGGTCCTCTATGATGTCTATGAGCCGTCTGTACCTACCATCCTTTTCCCCATCCAATTTAAGGCGTTGACAATGAAATTGAATTATATCCAGATATCAGGCGGGCCCTAAATTGAGATTTTATAAGCTGATCTGTCAGTTTAGGCACTTCCATAGGGATCCAGACGCTGAAATTTGATGTGTACGGTTAATTTATGGTCCTCAGGCCATGTATGAAATTTTAAGCCGAACGGATGGTGGGAACCCTGTGATCTTGCATTCTGGACATTTTTTAGGGTACTCGTGCTTCAGTTTCTTGGTTTTCTCGGATCTCTAGCCTCAATCTTGGTCCTCTAGGGGCCGTCCCTTGCCTTGGTGAACTCTAAACGTTAAATCCATGCTTTTAGTATCTTATTTCAGTCCACGTTTATAAGACCCGTATCCTAATCCGTACTGTTCCGTTACTTCCCGCAATCCTTCTCGTCGAATTCTGGCAATTCGTGACCTGTAATCGACATTGCGCACGACTATAAGACGTATCCTATATATTTGAGCCGGCTTAATTCGAGACTTGTATCATTGCGACCGCACCATCGCCGCGGTTCCAACGCCACGACTCACGCACCGATCCGATACCCTGACTAAGAGATGTGGGTCGGCGTTTATTTCGAGAAAACGCCGTGCATTTACATTCCCAAGAGAATCTCTACAAGGTGTCAAATCAATCACATCAATCAATCCCATCAATCACCTCTCATGTCAAGTACAAAGCAACCATGCTTTCTTTCTCCACAAGCCAAGCAACCCCAAAGTCAACCAATCACTCACCTCACTCATCACTCACCTCACCCATCGCTCCATCACTCTCACATCTCCCTACAACCCTCTCTCTCTCCCTCATTTCCCAACACTATTTCCAAGCAAAGGAGAGCATCCCACGTCCAAGTTTTTCTCAAGAGAAAGTGTGATTTTGGTGGCCCACTTCCCATCCCAAATTTCTCATCTTAGCCATCCATTTCCCATCTCCACCATCAAAGTGAAGCTCTAGGAGTGTAGCTTTCCAACGGACCAAGAAGATCAAGTGGTGGGTGTTTCTTTAGACTACTTTTTATGTTTTTAAGATGGGCTAAGTGAGGCCAACTAATCAATGGTTTGGATCTCACTTGGGACCCTAAGATGTGGCCGATGGCCCATCTTGATCATCAAATCATTCCATGATGGGGCCATTCTCCATGGACCCCATCATGATGTTTACTTTTCTTGCACTAAGAGGTCATCTAGACCGTCCATTTTTAGTGGAGAGGGATCTCCACCGTTGATCTTTTGTTTGAATGGCCCATATACAATGGGACCCTTTGATGTATGATTGGATGATTGAAACGGAGGGCCCATAGTGCCGGGGTCCCTCCATGCACGTGTGTCACTCAATCTCTCTCCCTTCTCCTTTTGTTATGTTTTTATGTGATGATATGGCCCTATGGCCCACTTGGATGGACCCCACAATGGAGTATGTATTGGAATCCAAACCATCTAAGGGTGGGGCCACTTTACATATGTATTGTGACCACACCACCTCACCATGTGGTGGCCCACCTATGAAGGGCCCACCTTAAAGGTTTTGCACGCCCAAGCAAAAAAAAAAAAAAGAGAGAGCGTCCAGGGACTCTCTGGACATTTAAAGAAAAATAACCATTTTAGCCTTTTCAAGGCATTGGAGGTGGGCCACTTGTATAGGACCCACCTTGATGTTTGTATTCAATCCAAGCCGTCCATCCTCTTTCCCGACTCATTTTAGGCGTTGAGCCGAAAAATGAGGAGGATCCGAGTATCTAGTGGGCCATGGTTTTAAAAACATTACCATCACCATTGAAACCTTTCCAGATTCTCTTTACACACCGAAAAAGGGCTGATATTGGTCTTGATATGTTTGTTACGGGTCGTGGAATCCAATGGCTGGGACGGATTCTTCTGTTGCGGGCCCCATACATGAAAAATCGTGGGATTTCACGATTTCAAAAAAAAAAAGAATCAAAGAGGCAGTAGCAACAGCTGCTGCCAACGCAGGTACCGCGTCAGCGGGCGGACGGGCGGACGGTGGGCAGGGACCCACGGCCCTACACATGGGCCCCACCTTGATGCTTATTTGCCATCCTAGCCGTTCACAGGGTGGGCCACTCTTTGAAGTGGCCCCACCCCAAAAATGAGCTTGATTTGATGCTCAGGTAGCCCACACTGTGAGAAACAGTGAGATTGGACGTCTACCACTGAAATCCTTTTTGGGCCGTACAGAAGTTCTGGATCACGCTGAAATTTGTTTTCACCCTTCATTCAGGTCTGCGTGACCTAATGAATGGGTTGGATGGCATGTAAACAATATGGTGGGCCCCACATGGGACCCACAGTGATGTATGTGCGGACGGTGGAGCCCACTGTCATGTATGCGCGTGTGTGAGTGCGTGTGTGTGTATGTGTAGATATATATATATATATATATATATATATATATATATATATATATATATATGTATGTATAATATTATATTACATATAATATTGTATATATGTATACTGTATATAAATTATATATTATATTAAACATAATATGTTTATGATGGTGGGCCTTCATGTGACCCCCCGCCATGATGCATGTGTTGCGTCTCACCGTCTATCCATTTTGAAAACTCATCTCTTGAGCTATAAATGAGCCAGATCTATGGTTCAAATGGGCCCACTTTGGTATGTATATAGGGCCCATGTTGATCCATTTATGGCCATTCATTTAGGCCCACCTTTGTGCACATCTAAGAGCATGGGTTTAAGCCCATTTGGCATATGTAATGGCCATGGGTTTGGGCCCATTTGACAGATGCAATGCCCTTGGGATCCAGCCCATTTATTCTATATAAGGCCCACGGGATTTAGCCCATTTGATACATATTAAAGCCCACGGGATTCAGCCCATTTGATACATATTAAAGCCCACGGGATTCAGCCCATTTGATACATATTAAAGCCCACGGGATTCAAGCCCATTTGATGTGCATGGGGCACAAATGGAGTGGCCCATTTAATATATTTAAGCTCATATGTGTAGGCCCATCTGATATATTTAAGGCCTAAGCTGTGAGGCCCACTTTGATGTATTCCAAGGCCCATGGATTATAGACCATTGCAATGTATATAAGGCTTATTGGTGAGGCCCATTAACGCAGCCCATTTGATGTATCTAAGGCCCATGGGTCGAGGCCCAATGGAATGACCTTAGGGTCCATTGTAATGTGTGACTTCCCATGTTCATCTAATGATATATATGGCGGGCCGTACCTAGGGAACAATGTTGGTTTGACGTCCATATTGTATGTACAATGTTGGTTAAATGTACGCATTGTAACTCCCCTTAGGGCCCATTGATAGGCCTATGCTCGTTGTTATCCATCACCTTATAACATGCTTAGTATAATCTCATGACTCATGCTCATACGCATCATATGTATGCTTGGTTTGAGTAGCGACTGATCATAGCATATGCCATTTAGTAGACCATTTATGGGACCCGTTATGAGACGGAGTGCCCCACATGATCGCGCGTATGCGCTGGATTTCTGCATGATTTGACGGCGTGATTCATGCATCTCGCATATGTGTGATTTGATCACTGCACGCCCTAGCGACATCAGGGTCGTGGCTCCACAGGTACATCGTGGATGGCCGTATTAGATACCGAAAATACTTATTCTAGCACTGTGGGCACTTAGGATGTCCTTGGGTGAAAGTCTCAGAACCTTTTTGGTACCAAGAGATGCTCCAACGTCTAGACCGAGTGGATACACGAGCGCCCGAGTGCCGAATACTAGTAGGCCGCGTCTCCCACTGTGTCGTGGTCGGTTGGAAGGGGGTGTGGCCTTATCCGCCTGAGTGGGGTGGCTATAAGCTAGACTGAGTTTGACTAGCTCGCAAATGAGTCCGCTATCGACAAGCCGGGTAGGTATTGGCAGACTACTGGTCAGGCGGATAGTGAGGTCTATTCCGCTTTCTTGACTGTGCAGCTAGGGAGGTGGCAGTTACTGTGAAGTGTATTAGACCCCGGTGATATCCAGAGAGGAACTGTACTGATATATGTACTTGATGAGTACAGACTTGCTTGGATTGCATTTCGCATATGACATTCGGCTATGTAAGCCTTGCATTGCATCGGTGTGGCCGATGACATTCATATCTCTCATCGCATGACCTTGGTATGGTCGATAGCATTCATGCCTTGCATTACATAGCCTTGGTATGGTTAATTTTATTCATGGACTTACCGCATACTTCCGCATTACCTGATATTGTACACTCGGCGTTTGCCTTGCGCACACACTTACACCACCCTCTAAGCTTTTGTAAGCTTATGCATGATAGTTGTGTGCAGGTAGCGTTGGACAGCAGCAGCGCTGAGACAGGAGCACGTATCAGGACCTTTTGGAGCCTTTTGATCACCTTGTGTTTCTCTTTCCGCATTGTACTTAAAATTTTTGATATAGTGGATATGTGGTGATGTTGTTTTGTGACTTGGTTATGCTCCATTACAAAAAAAAAATTTCATTCTGAAAATCCTCCTTGTAGGATCCCAGGATCGAAATCTGGTATTTGATTATCAGAAGCCGAGAATGGGGCACTACGGAGGCTGTCAGTACCGGATTCAGCAATCGGGATTCGTGTGAATCCGATTTTCGGATTTGGGGCGTGACAACGTTCGTAAATTCGCCCTGCAACACAAACACGATTTAAATCGGATATTAAACAGCATTATGCTCGTAAATCTAGGGAATAACTAGGGTTTGATATGCAATATTTGACCCTCAACAGAATCCCAGAAAGTAAAGTGTGTGCAAAAATACTACGCCCACTTCCTGAACGGTTCAACTCTAAAGTAACTGCGATCCAAGAACTTCGTGATACGGATAATATGAGGGTTGAGGAGTTAGTTGGTTCTTTACAAACCTACGAGTTAACTTTTAAAGCTCCAAAAGGAAAGTCAATTGCTTTTAAAACTTCTAAAAATAATTTTCAAGAAAATTCTGATGTAGATAACTCTGAAGATGATATGGTTCTTTTGGCAAAAATGTTTTATAAAATCTTCAAAAGTAAAAAGAGAGTTGATTTTCAAAAAGGAAATGATAAAAATAAAAATAAAATCTAAAACTAGAAAATCTTTGAAAGATAGTTAATGTTACAACTGCCAAGAATATGGGCATTTGGCTAACAAGTGTCCTAAAAAGGACAAACCCAAGAGGAAGGGTATGTTGGCTACTTGGGATGAATCCTCTTATTCTGAAGCTTCTTCTGAATCTAAAGATTCTGAAACTGAGTCAGGCAATGAAGTGAAAGCCCTTATGACTCTAGCCAAATTCGCATTTTCAGATAATGATTTAACAAGTGAAAAAAATCTGAATAGTGAATGCGAAAATGAAGATGATCTTCAAGATGCCTATAATGCCCTATACAAGGAGAGTTGTAAAATTGCGGTAAAACTGAAACTTCAAAAATAGAAATTTTCTAAACTCAAAGAAATTTATGAATCTCTTGTTTTAGAAAAGTCTCATATTTTAAACTGTTTTGAAAAAATAAAATGCGATTTGGATTTTAAGACAGCCCAAGTTGAAACTCTTAAGTCTGAAAATGACCAATTAAAACATGAAGTCTCTTCTCTCTTGAGTTTAAAGGAAACTTGAAAATATACCTAAGGTGATTCTAATTAAAAAAAACTCTTATCAGGATCGAGAAAATGTGGTGATTGATCTGGTCTAGGTTGTGATAAGAATGTTTCTCCTAAACTGAAGAATGCACCTCCTAAGTTTGTAAAAGGAGAGACCTTAAACTCAAAAGGGAAAGGAGAAGTGTTTTCTAAAGACCCTAAGTCTGTTCAAAAACCTAAAGGAAATTATTTCAACTATAGGAAGCATAACTAAAACCCTTTGGCTGAAAAGATAATTTATTTACTTAAGGAGCTTCTAAAGTCTAACTCAATAGGTCCTACTTATAGTGCGTATAATCGGAAGAAAACCAACTATCCACCCAAACCCAAAATGGTTATGAAATGATTTCAAAGGTCACTTACTTGGTTGCGCACACTGCTTTCAAAGCTACAAGCCATTCAAAGTGGTACCTAGATAGTGGATGTTCCAGGCATATGACAGGCGACAAGGCTCTATTCACTGATCTAAAAGATATGACTAATGGTTCAGTCACATTTGGTGATGGTAGTAACTGTAAAATTATGGGCCAAGGTACGGTTTAACTCTATAACCTTCCGTTATTTAAGAATGTCTTATATGTTGAAGGACTAAAACATAATTTGCTAAGCTTATCTCAAATATGCGATAATAACTATAGTGATCGATTTTCTTATCAAAGCTGTGAGATTCTAATCAGTAATATCAAATGGATGTAGAACGTCTGAAAACTGCTATATTGTTAGTGAATCCAGCTCATCTAATCAAACATGTTACATGGTCCATACAGACGAAACTGAATTATGGCACAAATGTCTTGGACATGTATACTACCAAAATTTGTTTAGATTGAGCAAAAAGGAACTTATAAGAGGTCTACCCAAACTTCAAAAGTTAGATAAGATGTGTGGTGAATGCCAGTCTGGAAAATAAATAAGGAACTCACACAAAAAGGTGAATTCCAATACCACATCAAGACCACTCAAACTTCTCCACATGGATCTGATTGGACCTACCAGAACGGAGAGTCGTGATGGCAAAAGGTATATCTTGGTAATAGTAGATGACTTTACTAGATATACATGGGTAGTCTTCTTAAGGGACAAATCAAAAACCCTTGAAGAAGTAAGAAAAGTTCTTAAAAGGATTCAAATTGAAAAAGGTTCTCAAATCAGTAAGATTCATAGTGATCAAGGATCTGAATTTGAGAATAGGGGTTTTGAGAGGTTCTATAGCGACTAAGGAATATTACATGAATTCTCAGCACCCAAAACTCCACAATAAAATGAGATAGTGGAAAGAAAAAATAGAGTGTTACAAGAAATGGCTAATGTTATGTTGAATAGCATGAAGCTCTCTAAGAATCTTTGGGCTGAAGCAGTTAATACAGCTTGCTATATTATTAACCGAGTTTACACTATTAAAGGCAATAATAAAACGGCTTATGAAATGTGGTTCGATAAAAAGCCTATTGTCAAATACTTTCGAGTGTTTGGCAGCAAGTGTTATATTTTACGAGATCGTGAAAATCTGGAAAAATTTGATACGAAAAGTGATGAAGGAATCTTTTTAAGGTATTCTTTAAACAGTCGTGCTTATAGGGTTCTGAACAAAAGGACCGGTGTGATTCAAGAGTCTATCAATGTGGTCATTGATGATCATTAAAACACACCAATCTCAAGTTCAGATAATGATGAAGTTTTTGTAGTCGATAAACTTGATACTTCATCTAATCAGATTGATTCTGAACTAAGGACTGTTAAAGATCATTCAACTACTTAAATTCTTGGAAACCCTCTCATTGGTGTGCGTACTCATAGACAACTTGAGGATATATGTAATTACGTATGTTTTACGTCTCAGATAGAACCATCTATTGTAAAAGAAGCCCTTACTGATGAAAACTGGATTGTTACGATGCAAGAAGAACTTAACCAATTCGTAAGAAATGACGTTTGGTATCTTGTACCCAGACCCAAAGATAAACACATCATTGGAACAAAATGGATTTTCAAGAATAAGTCTGATAAGCTTGGAAATATAATTAGGAACAAGGCTAGCCTAGTGGTACAAGGTTACACTCAAATTGAAGGTATTGATTTTGATGAAACCTTTGCACCAGTAGCACGTCTTGAATCAATCAGACTATTTATATCCATTGCATGTTTAAAAAAAATCAAGATTTATCAAATGGATGTGAAAAGTGCTTTCTTAAATAGTGATTTGCATGAGGAAGTCTACATTGAACAACCAATGGGCTTTGAATATCCAAAAAATGTTGATCATGTGTATTGCCTTAAAAAGGTACTTTACAGATTAAAACAAGCTCCCAGGGCATGGTATGAGAAACTAACAAAGTTTCTATTAAGCTAAAATTTTCAAATGGGATCTGTTGATAAAACTCTGTTTGTTAAAAAATATAATGATCATATTTTAATGGTACAGATTTATGTTGATGATATCATTTATGGATCTAACTGTACTGACATGACTACTGAGTTTGCAGATTTGATGAAGTTACGGTTTGAAATTAGCATGGTTGGAGAATTGAATTATTTCTTAGGGTTGCAAGTAAAGCAACAACCTGATGGAATATTCATTTTTTAATCTAAATATGTCTTGAATCTAATTAAAAGATTTGGATTTGAGAATGGTAAGAACTTTAATACTCCTATGAGTACTACATTGAAACTCTCAAAAGTTTGAAATATCTACTTACCATCCTTGATTTGTCACTCTATCATTCAGTTTCGACTCCATCCTGGTCATAGTGATATCCCTTTTGGTTATTTGATGACTGTTTTGGCCACCCATATGTTAATCGACGTGCCGGTTGGTGAAGCCCCTATCCATCATCTGATATTCAACAACTCTAATATCAATAAGTTGAAGCTAAAATTTCTTCCTGACCAGAGAGATGGTGGTATGGCTGAAGCTGAACATGAGGAAGAAGCTGGTGATCTTCCTCCTGATGATATTAATATAGATGACATTTTTGAAGAAATTGAATCTGACTCTGCAAATGATCCAGATTTTGAGCCTTCTGTCTTTGATGCTTAATTGAGTACATTGGAGGAGAAAGTCGAGAATATAAATGTTAAGATGGAAAACATGTCTGTTGCCCATGATTTATAATTCAAGTATATGTGTAAGTATCTTAGGCGTTTGAATAAGGGCATGTATAAACTTGATCCTTCCATCCTTGCTCCTTTATCTAGTTCTGATTAGTACATTTTCTACTTGCTGGCTTGTAATAACTATATTTCTACTATGTTCACTTGACTGGATTTATTATTGTTGATTTAGCTACGTTTCTACATTATATATGTTGCTTATACTATGCTCTCAATTCTTATATGCTATCATCTTATTTATCTCATTGATTATTACTCCTTACCACCTTGTTTTGTACTTCCTTTGTCATATTGTGACAAAAAGGGGGAGTAGATGTCATGCCCCAAACTCAGAAACCGAGCTCACAAAATTCTCGATCGCCGAATCCGGTGCGGACAGCCTCCGTAGAACCCCATTCTCGGCTCCTAGCTCCCATTCGTCAGGTTCCGATCTTGGGATGCTACAAGGAAGATTTTCAACGTCAGTTTAATTCGTAATAAGCATAACCAATGACATAACCCACAAACAACAACCAAGAACTCCATAATATTTCCACTATGATCAAAAACTTTACAAGTACAATGAGCATAAAGGAAAATACAATGGTAAAGAATAAAAACTCTAAAACGATCTGCAACGTGCTCTTGCCTCAGCGCTGCTGCGAACCAACGTCACCTGCATGCAACGGTCGTGCATAAGCTTATAGAAAGCTTAGAGGGTGGTGAAAGTGTGTGCGTAAGGTAGTAATATGAACATGCAATATCAGAGTAATACGGAATATGCAGATGAATCCATAATAATCTGAGCCGTACCAAGGCTTATGCGATGCAAGACATGAATGGTATCGGCCACTCCAAGGCCATGCGATGTTCAATGCAACTCAAGCATACAGATCCTCATCTATGTCCACACATCAATACAGCTCAAATATGGGATATCACCGGGGTCTAGTACACTCTAAACCAGATTGCCGCCACATCGAGCGCAATAACATAAGTGGAAGAGACCTCACTATCCGTCTGCCAATATCGGGCGCGACTCGTCGATAGCGGACCCATTCCTCGAGCTGGTCAGACTTAGCCTAGGATTGCCTCCTACACTCGGGCGGGTAAGGCTGCACCCCCTTCCAACCGACCACGACACAGTGGAGAGTGGGATCGTCTGGTAGTCGGAACTTAACTCTCATCTACCCACTCGGTTTAGACGTTAAAGCAACCTCTCGGTACCATAAGGGTTTAGGGACTTTCACCCAGGGATATCTATAGCACCCCATGTAGAATAAGATTTTCAGTATCCAATCCTTCCAACCACGATGTGTCTATAGAGGCTACGACCCTGATGTCGCTAGGGCATACAATAACCATGTCACACAAATGCGAAATGCATGATTCACGCTATCCAGTCATGAAAAAAATCCTGCGCATATCGTGCGCTCATGTAGGGCAACACCGCCTAACCA
This sequence comes from Magnolia kwangsiensis, assembly GCA_037074715.1. Classification (NCBI taxonomy): domain Eukaryota; kingdom Viridiplantae; phylum Streptophyta; class Magnoliopsida; order Magnoliales; family Magnoliaceae; genus Magnolia; species Magnolia kwangsiensis. Next base: position 34,131,632 of record CM073582.1, on the reverse strand, counting down.
GGAGTCCATAAACAACCTGCCCGAAGGCATATGCTATGATCAGTCAATCCTCATATTAAGCATACATATGATGCGTATGATCATGGGTCATGAAACTATACTAAGCATGTAAATGAGTGATGAACCATTCTTACAACGCAGATGGGCCTAGACGGCCTATACACAGTAAGTACGGCCTAGTAATGGGCCCTAAGGAGAGTCGTAATGTGGACATCCAACCAACATTACACTCGCAATGTGGACGTCAAACCAACATTGCTCCCAAGGCATGATCTTTGTAAACATCGCTACTTAGTCTGTAATGGAATTACACATTGTAATGGACCGTAGGTTCTTCCCATTGGACCTTACATATATATCAAATGGGCCATATCTTATGGGCCTTCTATTCATCAGATGGGCTACATAAATGGGTCATACCAATGGGTCTTATGTGCATTGCAATGGGTAAAAATCCGTGGGCCTTGGACTGCATCAAATGAGCTTAACTCATGGGTCTTAAAGGTAACGAATGGGCCACACCAATTGAACCCCATATGTACGCCAAATGGGCCCTAGCCCTTAGGCCTTGCATGCATATCAAAGTGGGCCTAAACCCCTAAGCCTTACATATATCAAATGGGCCTACTTCCATGGGCTTTAAAATTGCATCAAATGGGTCCAATTTCATGGGCCTTGGAATACATCAAAAGGGCCTAGTCCTATGGACTTAGAACATATCAAGTGGGCCTAAACCCATAGGCCTTATATGAATCAAATGGGCCTAACCCACAGGCCTTTCATAAATCAAATGGGCCTAACCCATAGACCTTTTGTAATTCAAATGGGCCTAGCCCATAGGCCTGTTATAAATCAAATGGGCCTAACCCATACATGAGTGGCCCACCCAATCAGCCACTCATGCCTTAAAATGATTTCACCAAGCGGATGGACGGTCTGGATGCATCACATGCATCATGGCGGGTCCCACATCAAGGTGGGCGCCACCGTCCACTGGACGGTGGACTTTGGACACAAACATCATTGTGGCTCCACTGTAATATTTATTTGGCATCCAACCCATTGATAAGGTCAAACAGACCTGGTTGAAGGAAAAATAAAAATTTCAGCTTGGTTCAAAACTTCTGTGGGCCCCAAAAAGGATTTCAATGGCAGATATTCAATTTCACGGTTTCCTGTGGTGTGGGCCACCCGAGTTCTGGATCGAGCCGAAATTTGGAAGGGGCCCACCTGAGGAGGGGACCCACCACATGAACGGCGTGGATTAAACATATGCATCATGGTGAGGCCCACGGCAGCAGCCGTGGGTGGCTGTTGGGATGCCCACCCGTCAACGTGCAGCCCTGCTGCTGCGTCAGTGGCAGCAGGCGCTGCCTCTTTCCCTTCCTTTTTTTCTATTTTGATCTCTTGAAAAAAATTTTCATGTGGGGCCCACTCCTTGAAAATCCACTCTGCCCAATAAATTCTAGGGCCCAAACATGCCGTAAAAATCCAAGGGTTGACATTTAATTGGCGTGTAGAAATGACCAGATGGGCCCTAAAAGCCTTAGAAGGGTAAAAGTACCATTTTCTCTGGTATGGCCCGCCTGATCATCGAATTGAGCCCATTCTTTGGCTCAACGCCTAAAATGATATGGAAAAGAGGACGGACGGCTTAGATTGTACTGATACACCAAGGTGGGACCTACTTTTACACCCCTTCTAAAAATCTTTTTTTTTTTAACTGCTGCGACAGTACACCCACAGTACACCCACTAGCAGCGCACACTTCGTGTATTTGCAACGTCCAGCGTCCCTGGACGCTGGACGGTTGTAAATGGCACATATTTAAGGTGGGCCCCACCCTCATACATGTTGTCAAGGTGAGCCACCAAACGATTGGATGGTATAGATATCACACATCTACAAGGTGGGATCCAACCAAGTGACCACACAACCATATCATCAAAAGAGAGAGAGAGAGAAAGAGAGAGAGAGAGAGAGAGAGAGAGAGAGAGAGAGAGAGAGAGAGAGAGAGAGAGATGGAGGGTGGGACACGCTTGTGATGGAGGGACCCCGACATTATGGGCCCTCCCTTACAATGAATCATACATCAAGTGGGCCTTAAAGCATGAGGTACCACCGAAATCCAAAATCAACGGTGGAGATCCTTTCCCCACCAACATGGACGGTCTAGATGACCTTTGAAAAGAAAATAAACATCATGATGGGGTCCATGGAGAATGGCCCCATCATGGAATGATCATGATGATCCAAGTGGTCCATCAACCACAACTTAGGGTCCCAAGTGAGATCCACACCATGGATCGGTGGGCCTCACTTGGCCCATCATAAAAATAAGAAAAACTACCCTATAGAGGCACTCACCATTCGATCTTCTTGCTCCTAGGGGTTCCTTGGCACCTTAGCTTCAACTTCAATGGATGAGATGAAGAATGGAAGGTTAGGATGGGGAGATCATGGGGTGAAGAGGTGGGCCACACTTGGAGTTTAGGAAGCTTGGAGAAATTTCATACATATGGAGCTTGGAAATTTTTTTGTTGCTTAGAGATTTGAAATGAGAAAGAGAGGAGTTGTAAAGGGAGAGAGAGAGTGATGGATGGATGTGGTGAGTGATGGTTGTGTAAGAAATCTTTGACTTTTGTGGCCTTTTGTGTAAGAGGGATATGGGAGGTGAAGACTTTTGTGGTTGCTTGGGAAAAAGGGGTGAAAGTGATGTGTACTTGACATGTGATGGATTGATGGGTGATTAATTGATGGGATTGATGTGATTGATGTGACACATCGTAGAGATTCTCTCGGGTTTCGCAACGCGCGGCTTTTTTCTCGCACCGAACGTTGGCCTACAACTCTCGACCAGGGTATCGCCATGGCGCGCGAGTCCCGACATCGGAACCGCAACGACGGTACGGTCGCTATGGTATTGGTCTTGGGTTGAGTCGACTCGGGTTGTCGGCATATGAATCAGGGTCGCGCGTCGATATCAGTTAAGGGTCGAAGGTTGCCGGAATTCGACCGGTAAGACCACGGAAGTCTACGGAAAGGTACGGACCAAGATACGGGTCTTACAGTAGATATCTGATTTTAATGCTGAATTGGTGAGGTTGCCATATTTTTGACATATATGTTACTCAGGGGGAGTATGTGAAGAGATATATTGTATGAGCATGAGTGTATATGTGTGGATTGTAGGGAGTGAATGAATATTGATTTGTAGGTACATGAAATGTGTACATGAAATGTGTGCTAGTTGATATCAACTGGTGCATGATTCTTTAATCAGATATTCATTGTTATGTATCATATCTTGGATATGTGTTTTATCACAAATTTGACAAAGGGGGAGATTGTAAGTGTTATAGTTTATAGCCCTTTGTTATTATCAAATTTGTGGTGACAAAGATACTACTTTGAAGCTTTCAAGATCTCAGAAGTGTTCAAGTTCAAGAAGCTTTCAAGATTTCAAAAGTGTTCAAGTCCAAGAAGCCTTCAAGTTTAAAAATCTCAGGCTTTGTTATACTCAAAGGTCACTTGTCTTCAAGTTTCAATGTCCTTACTTCACTATTGAGGTAAGACTGACCTTAGGTTGACCTTTATAGTATGACATTTTGGATACATAATCCATATGTGTTTTATACGTAAATTTGGTCTGTTCTAAGACTAGTCTTGGACCTTGTTCGACTAGTCCTAACACTAGTTCGACCAGTCCAAGAAATTCATGACCAGTCCTAGGTTGTTGATAATTTTTAGAATTTTTTGGTTACTATGACTGTTCGACCAGTCCTGGTGACTGTTCGACCAGTCGTAGGAACAGTGTCAACTGGTTCTTCGATCAGTCATAGACCTTCGACTCAATGTCCAGCAATGAATTTCATAGGTCTACGACCAGTCTAAGATAAGTTAGTGTTCATTCTAAGCAACATTGTGTGTAATTTCTATTGTCATTTGTTAGCTTTCATTATTTGATTTTGTTAGCTTTTATTATTTGATTTTGTTCTTGAATTCCAATCTAATTTGAAAAAAGGAATTGTTGTATTCCTTCTTCTTAGAATTAAAATCAAATAGAGCTACACCCAATTTGGTTTAATTTAAAATCAATTAGAACTAGAATCATTGTAAAGTGAGTTTGGACATTGAACTTGGACATTCAATCATCTACTCTAACTTGGTTCTTCTGGGCTGCTACAACGAAGGAGATATTCAGGTATTTTACATTTAATTGTAAATTTCTTTTTGTTTTGATTTTGTTTGGGATTTGCCAGAAAAATCTCATTGTATTGGTTATCTGAGGAGAGCTAGGAAAACTCAGAAGTGGGGTTTTTTTAATTTTGTAAGCCCACATAGAAAGACATAATTGTAAGGTTTTGGGTGAACCTGTGAAAACCTAACTTGATAGTGAATGCTAATATCCCCTATGTGAGGATATTAGGAGTGGAGTATCATTCTGTGTGGCTGTTATTAAACAGTTGGTGAACATATAGGCGAACCACTATAATCCCTTGTGTCTCGTGGTTAAATGGTTTATATTTCATATCTTTTATTATTCATTTGTGGGATGTATATATGAATGTAAATGTTGTAATCATTTATTTCAAGCATTGTGGGAATGTTATAATAATTTAGCAATTATTTCTTTCGATTCCTTTATCATCATTCTTATTTATTCTAGTAAGGTTGCCCTGCCATTTCTATGGTGCATGGTTGTCCTGAGAACAGTATATAATTGATTGTAGTTTATTCTTCTGTACTGTTTTCCTCTTCGATTATAGTTTTGATACAAAGACCTTTCTAGAAATAAGGTTGTCCTACCATAAACTCTGGTTTTTGGTGTAAGGTTGTCCTTAAAATAACATTTGTATCAACCTCTTAAGATCTGAATTTTGAGGTTGCTTTACATTCTTTACATTCCTGCATTGGGATTGCTTTACTTTAATTATTGGCTATCGTATTTGTTTATTTTCCATTGTTACAAATTTTATTTGGCATTGTCCTATTAACCCCCCCCCCCCCCCCACCCTGTAGGACATATAGCTAGGCCTTTTCAGAGCCACACAGTGTTCGCCATTTTTGGATTTTGTTATGGATTTATCTAGATTGGACGGTCTGATCGTCTCCATATCTGAAATTAAGGTTTACTATGGATTCCTAATCAATTTAGAGAGAATTTAATGGTTAGTTAGGCATTGATTAGTTAGTGTGTATGGTTTGATCACCAAGGTGTTAAGAATATGATAAACAGTGGATCTCATGATCTAAAGTCTAACGTTGATAATGGATGGTCTAGCCTACTTATCAAGGAGGTTAAAATTATAAAATAATCCTCTCTTATAGTGTGATGGTCCATCTTGAAAGATGATGACTATATGACTTAATCTACGGGTTACCATTAACGGTTGGATTCAAGTTCAAGTAAGGCTAAGTGTTTAGTTTGCATCTAGCAAAAATTAGGTCCTTATGGTAACGCTCGAGTACTGAAAGTACGGGGTGTTACAATCTACCCCCCGTAAAGAGAATTTCGTCCCTGAAATTCAATACTTCTATCTTAAATGGGACGAAGACAATCTATTTTCTATGTCTCTAAGCGTTCACTACTTTCCCATGAAGCGTGTCTAATTAAAGGACTGGGGTTGTTAAAATCTACCCCCCTTAATGAACAATCTCGCCCACGAGATTCGATCATGCTTATCCCAATTTCCTTCAGTGTCGATTAGGGTTAAAGGTTTGCTCATATGATGTAAAGAAGAGTATTATTATGATTACCCTATATATATGAGTTTGAAATTCACAATAAAAATTTCGTATAATTTAGAATATGAATAGTAGTTTATGCTCTCAATGTTCAGGTTAACAAGAACAGATAGTTATGGTCAGCCTGAGCCTGATACGCTAAACTTCTGCTTGGCCGGGCAGTGAGTTTACTAGTATCCTTCTCAATCCTAATGAATATTGACCTTCTGCTTGATCAAGGCATTGAGATCATTGTAATCATCAGGATTTAGAATTCACGTCAAACTGTATATACTTCATTTAGATTCTTTCAGTTCATGTTCCCGATCATTTTAATCTTTTGAGATAGGCTATTTAATTTCCTACTTCTCGAAAGAATAAGCCTAAATGATTCATTACGCTTCAACATTGCAATTTAGCTATCTGGGGTGTTATCTTAAAATCTATAATTTAATTATTTCTAATTATTTTAGTCACATTACTACGCATTCTTAAAAATTTATAATCCTTACGAACTACCTTATAACTACTAAGGAAGATTTACAAAGATCGTACCTTGGTCTGCTCACTCAGGTTTGGGTGTATCTAAGGCGTACATGCGATGAGCTCTTCGATCTCATGCTTGTGGTCGCGAGGCTTGAGCAGGATTTGAAGAAGCCTGAATCGATGTCTGAAGTTGTTGTACTGGAGGGAAGATCCTCTCATCTCTTTGTTTCTTAAAACACTGCTTTAAGAAGTGACCTGGCCTTCTACAATAGTTGCAAAGCTTATCCTGACCCGAAGAATGAGTTGGGTGAGACATTAATTTCATCCTCTTCTCATTCATAGGAGATACAAATGGTGCTGTCTTGACTTTGCTTGCTGAACTCGAATATGAGTACGTGTTTTGGCCCTACGCTCGAAGTCCTTCTCTATTTGCATGTCTTTGTCCATGATATTAGGGAAGTCAATAAAGTCGAAGGTGCACAATCTCGGCTGAATTTCCGGTCGAAGACCTTCTTTAAACTTTTGCAATTTATATTCCTTGTCCTCAACAGCCTTTGGTACGTATCGTGACAATTCATCAAAGTGCGCTTCATATTGCGACACTGTCATATTTCCTTATTCCAATTTGAGAAACTTCGATATTTTCTCGTGACGATAGCACGGGGGAAAGTATTTTTCATTGAACCTCTTCTTAAACTCGGACCAGGTCACTCATAATCAGATGGGACTCGGCACGCCTTCCCACCATATATCATCCTTGCCTTCCAGGGCATAAGTAACGAGGACAACCTTCTGGGTGTCCGAACAACCTAGCAGTTTCATCATCTTGGCCATTTTATTCAGCTAGTGTTTTGTTAGAACTGGATCTGGTGCTCCTGAGAAGGACGGTGGCCTCAACCTCTAAAACCGTTCAAATAAATCTGCCCCATTAACTTCTTCAGTCTTTGAGGCCGATACATCCATATTATGTTGGAGAGCTTCCAATAGTGTGGCGATCGAAGCATGTTGTCATAGTATGATGGTAGTCAGCTGACTAATAACATCGCTAGGTGGGGCTTCATGATGTGTATTTGGTGGGGGTGTTCCAACAATACCCGCAGATGGTTGAGATGAGATAGTTTTTGATGCCAACTCTTTTTTAAGACTAGTTGGCCTAACCGAAGGTACAGGAGAGTGCTCAGGACACTCTTCTCTAACAACCTCGTCTGTCGGCGAAGTTAGCAAATGGAAAGTTTACAATCTTGAACGATATGAATTTGAGGCCATAATCCTATTAAAAGAAAGGATTCATCATGGTTATACCCCCATAAGTTTAAACAAGTCTTAACCTAAGATCGCAAGGCAATTTATATGAATTGTATAACTGGAATATTGTTCAAATTGATGGGTGTTCAACAACTCCCTATCCTTTGCAATTAGGTGCAACAAGACTCCAAAGATCCTAAGATGACCATCTAAGCATCCTTATACACACGTGTTCTAGTCTTCGACCTAAGGGTAAGGTCCTACGGTAATCTTATGCTTAAATTTGTGTCCTGGGGTGGATTACAGGGGGTCTAAACTTATGAGTTCTTGAATTTAACCAGACTTTTTACAACGCCTAAATTTTGTTTATAAGTTCAACAACTACCCTAAATATTTTCATGGGAGCCTAAAATTTTGGAATTCTAGGTTCATGAATTATCCTAACATTAAGGGAATTAAACCTAATTTCAAGTCTCTAATTTCTTTAATGTAACTATGAATTATTTGAAGTAATATAAGTCCCATTTGTTCCAAGGCCTGTTTTATTTAGACTCGCTTTGACACCACTTGTAACGCCCCATTTTTTGGAACCCGAGTATATGACTCGTTCTCTAAAAACTCGAGTGTCAACCTTTAAAATTCAGTGTAAATTTGAATCGCATATCGTTAATCAGAGTTACCAGCAAGTGTTGGCAGAATAAACCACGCATTGTATAAAAACATTTTGATCATCTTAAATTTCTGAATGTAGCGCCCATACAGGACTTATACAATCCCAAATATAGAGTTCATTAAAGAAATATAGAAATCCGACATCTAATGATGAAACTCAACATGGGCCATAGGGACCCCGTCTAGCTCCTCAGCTACCCGATCTGCGCTAGTAACCCAGTGAACGTCATCGGTTCACTCTACACTTGCATCAACTATTACGGTTTGATAGCGTCAATGGCTATCATAGTGAGGAGCACCCTCTAAGATTGCGAATTCATTATTCATAATCTAATATAGATTGCAAGTCATGAAATTAGATATATTAAACAAGGCATTTCATAATCATACTCATTTACTAAAAAATTAAGCTAATCAATAGAATCTCATCATAAGCAAAATATAATAGCAATCACAATATAAGGGAATATGTCCAAATAATCAAATAATTAATCATATGACTTTCTATTCCACCTGAAATCACATTGTATGTGAACTCCGCAAGATGGATAGAAAATTAATAAGCGAACTTTAGCTCCACCCGAAAATCATAGTACAAGTGAAGTCTGTAAGGTGAATAAAAAATCAGCCTTTAAACCTCTACTTCACTGAAAAATCATATTGTATATGTGAACTCCATAAGATGGCTTGAAAATCGATAAGCGAACTTCAACTCTACTCAAAAATTATCATACAACTAAACACCGTAAGATGAAGAGAGAATCAACATAGGAACTTTGGCGTCATTCAGAAATCATATGAACTCCGCAAGATGGCTAGAAAATCGACAAGCGAACTTCAGCTCCACTTGAAAATCATAACGAACTCCGCATAATGACCCAAAAATTAACAAGATATGCAAATATAACCAATAAGCCACAAAGGGCACCAATAACCCATCAAAACCACGAGGGTAAATATGCGATCCAAGCCATGTAAGGAGAACATGCGATCCAAGCTGTATAAGGCAAACATGGACCGCAAGATAACAAGACCACGACAAGTTCCATACAATCCATCGAATGATCGTAAATGACTATCATATAACTAATTAACGTTTGTATGACTAAAGATATCATATTATCATCAATCATTTATGCTTACCAAAATTAAAGAGATATGTTCATTATCTAACACAGGAATCAAGTGCTCAACAGAGTAACATATTCACATAATAAGTTAAATAACTCGATCAAGTAACTTAGGAGATACTAAATGGGAGGGATTACGACATAATCTATGATTAGATTAATGAACTTAAGTGGGAAGCTCAAAGGATAAGTCCTCACCTTGGTCATACAACCTAGTTGTGTGTGGCCCGCAAGGTATCACGGATGTTGCCCGATCGAGTCAAACCTAATCGATAAACATGCGACTATGACCAAATTAAAATATCAATGAACATGCTAAATGCTTGGCTTCAACAGTCAATAAACTTAGTGAGGACTTATTAAGTCAACTCAGAAGCAAACAAATGATTTACCTTGACTTGAAGTTTATCTTGTTGACACAGATCTGGGTCAACCGGCAAGGTGTGGATGCAACTATGACCCACTGAAATGATAGCGGCTAAGTCACTGAATGAGTCGACTTGACAACAACCCCAACCCAAGCTCCCTTCTTCCTTTCTTCTTTCTCTGTTCCCTTTCTCTTCTTTTCCACCTATAGCTGGAATGTCCAGTAATGCCTGGACCGAGTCAACTAGGACTCAACTCGGCACCCACATCTTGGCAGCGAGTTGACTTGACTCCCAACTCTCTTCTTCTTGTCCTTCCTTCCTTTCTCCCTTTCTTCCTCCTCTTCTTCTTCTCTTCTCGTTTATTCTTGCCGGGACGTCCAGACAGTGTGGCTAGACTCGGTTCAGCAACTTAGCTAGTTCGTAACCCAGTTACTGAGCTAGCCAAGCCTAGTGTCTAAACTCAGAGTTTGGCCTGGCACACTGGGTAGCAACTCGGCCTGGCTTGAACTTCCTCTCACTCTCTTTTCTCTTGCCACTCCTTCTCTCTTCTCTATCCTTTTTCTTCTTTCCTGCTGCAACTTTAGCAGAAAAATTGGGCTAGCAGCGCTTAAGTCACGCTCGACTCGATTGGGTCGGATAGCCACTGACCCAACTCTCCCTTGCTCCTACTCTAATACTTCCCTTTCTCCTTTCTTTCCGTTTTAAGCTTCTTCTTCCCCTTTTTTCTCTCTAGATAGGGGAGGAACCCCGACTCGAATGGTGACTCGACCTAACTCAGACAGTGTGCGGCAGGGGAGAAATGATGCTTGTCTCTTTGGCTTTCCTTCTTTGGATAAGGGTTGCCCTAAAAGGAGGGCTTTTATAAGCCACGTTAGCAACCTTTTGGCATTTAGAATCCTAACCATTAGATTAGCTATAGTTTACGTTTTCACCCCAACTAAACGCCTCGAGAAATGCTGACCATATGGAATCCCTTGCGCATAGTTAGAAGGCATCCATGTGGATGGATTTCTGGCCTAATGGTACACCTAATGAATGTTTTAGATAAGCAAACGGGGCCCATTGGAAGCTGGTGGGCTTTCTGATCTAACGAAGAAGATGACCCAGCCGCTAATGGCAGGTCACCCTTGAGTGGTTAATCTTATGATCAGCAATGCTTGGACGATTTGGATCTATCCTAGGATCATTGTGGGTCCCATTAAATGAACGTTTATTAGCATTTTCTTAATGGTTTGATTTCCAACAGCGGCGGCAGGTTAAAGCTCAAGCAATTGTTGAGGAAGCCCTACTTTGAAGGGCTGGGATTTGCTAAGGTGGAGGGTTGAGATCGCGGGAAAGGGTTTCACGTGGATTGCCAGTGTGGAAAGGCGAAGGAATAGATTTCTTTCCAATTTTAGAAATGTGATTGTGCACAACCCTCTTGCACTTGTGTTTATGGGTGCATGAGTGTGATCCAACGAGTGGGTTGAGCATGGCTCTGCTAGGTTTTAAATCCCCTACAAGATGGACAGTTTGGATCATCAATAGGGCCCTTGATGGTGGGCCATCTCCAAGCCAAAAGAGCGCTGTCCGTTTGAGTTATCTCGAGTGGGAGAATAAAAGAAAAAGAGGAAAATTCCTCTCCTGTGGGGTCAAACGCTGTGAAACCCATATCCTAGCCAGTACTGTTTCTTAGGCTTTCGCAGTCCTTCCTGTCGAATTACGGCAACGCGCGGTCTGTTATCGGTGTTTGCACGTGATCCGGAGTCGTGTCCCGTATATCAGAGTCGGCTCGACCCGAAACTTGTATCCTAGCGACCGCGCCGTCGTCGCAGTTCCAACGCCTTGTCTCACTCGCCGAGGCGATACTTGGGTTAGGAGATGTGGGCCCACGTTCAGTTCGAGGAAAAAGTCGTGCGTTGCGAATGACGAGAGAATGTCTATGATTTGTCACATCAATCAATCAATGTACAAGTAAAGTACATATCCCATCACACCCATCCCTCTCTCACCCACAAGTCAACAACACCCATACCTATCCCATCCCATTCTTACCCAAAAGTCAAGGCAACCCATACATTCCCATGCCATATCCCTTACATCACTCCTCTCTCTCTCTCTCTCTCTCTCATTTCTCTCTCATTTTCAAGCAACTCTCATGGGAGCAATCGTCCATGGCTTCCATGAGAGAAGCTAGGTGTGGCCCACTCCCTACCACCCAATCTCATCCTCCAAAATTGATCACAATCATTGAAATTGTACCTTTAGAGCTCTAGCATGCATTGGCGAAAGAAGGAAATGGAGATCAAATGTGGGTGTTCACAGGATTAATTTGTTTATTTTGATGATTTGAGGGCCTACATTTAGTGGGACCCATCTTGATGTATGCATTGTTCAAAGAGGGACCCATAGTGGTGGGCTCCCTCTACTACTCTCTCTCTCTCTCTCTCTCTCTCTCTCTCTCTCTCTCTCTCTCTCTCTCTCTCTCTCTCTCTCTCTCTTTCCCCTTTTGTGGCCCGCCTTGATGCTTGATCCATGCCATCCCATCTGTAGGGCCCACCTTGTTGCCCGTCTTTGGGTGGGCCTTGATGTAGGAGAAACATATATATTTGCTTGGGCCATGGGACCCTGGGCCAACACATGTACCCAATGTGATGTATGGGTTTTATCATCACCGTCCACTGATGTGGACCCCTCCATTGCATGTGTTGAATGCACACTGTCTAGCAGGACGTTTGTAAAACATAAATGTCAGCTTTCTCCAAAATCTTGTGGGTCCACACGTGTGGACCCACCTCGTGTAGGCGTTCATTCCAAGTGTCCATCCATTTTGACGGTGAAACCCACCTGGTGTAGGTGTTTCATTGCAGCTGTCCATCTATTTTTTTTTATGGTGGGCCACCCCATATGTGAGTCTCCCAGCCGTCCATCTGGACGGTCAGGGAGGGGCGCACCATGTGTGTGTGTGTGTGTGTGTGTGTGTGTGTGTGTGTGTGTGTGTATATATATATATATATATATTATGTGGGCCCCACGTGGGACCCACCCAGATGTATTTATCCAATATCCACACCGTCCATATGCATGACAGTGGGACCCTATGATATATGGGTCTTACCCATACAGTCCAAATGTGGACCCCACCAGATGATGTATATGTGACATCCAAATCGTCTGTCCATTTGATAAAAATGAAGCAGATTCAACCCTCTAGTGGGCCACATACATGGACCCACTCAATGTATGTGCCTTCATCCAGGCTATCCATCAGTGCACCTGGACGCTGGGTTTATTCAACATTTTATTTTATTTTATTTTAATATAATATTACAATGGGCTATGATTACATGGGATCCACCTCATATGAAAGTAGATTGGCTGCCGTAACTTACACTAGCTATATGGCTGATGTTATGACGTCAGCAGGCCCATGGGACCCCACCTCAATGCATGTGATCTATAGCCACGCTATCCGTCCATTTGATGTACGTGGGACCCACCCACATGTGCTACATGTGTGGGGTGGGGCCCACCTTGATGAAGTATATTTTATGTATACCATCCAAACATGGTGGACGTGGGAGCCCACTATGATGTCTGTGTTTGCCACCGGGATGTGTGTCATTATCCACACCGTTAATCTAGCAGATCCGGACGCTGCACCCTGCACCCCCTGCATGTATATAAAAAAATGTATATATTAATAATATAATATTATATTGTATATATATGCATGTGTGTCTGTATGTGGTGGGCCCCATGTGGGACCTACCTACTGGACGGAATGGCTGGTTACCTCACACTAGCTACTGTCTTGACGTCCTGAGTCCCATGGGCCCACTAACCTATGGATTTAAATCCACACTGTCCACTCATCTGTTAGGACCCCACCATGATATATGTCTTGTAATCCATGACGTGCATTTATTGAAACACCCACTATGATGTATGTTTTGATCCCACACCATCCATCTGGATGTGGGACGGTGGGACACCACCATGATGTATTTATTTCATTCACACCGTCCAGATAGTGCTGGATGGTGTTGGACAAGTTTGGATGGTGCTGATCATCATTAGTGGGCCATGTGTCCCATGGAATGATAGTGTACAATGATATACGTGATACACCTACAACTATTGAAATGATTTTTGATGTAATCCAAGCCCACTTGAGGCCCATTGGTGCGGTCCATCGATGTAACACCCTAAATTTTTGCCAACCTGGGATTAGACGTCCTTAGACAATGGGTCAACCAAAACACCTTGGTAACCTCTCAGAACCCAATTCCAAAGCCAAAGAAATCACTTAGGATTAATTCCTTTAGAAATTAAGCGTAAGTTAGCGAGCACTACGATAGAGTGGCTGTGAAATTGTCCCTGATCGTTTTAAATACGTTCTGTAAGATCCAAAACTTGTAGAAACAAGGACGCTACAATACCCTAAAATCCAGGATCAAACTCAAAACCGGTTTGCTCTCAGGAACCCTTTAAAACTTTGTATTGGATCTAGACCACGCGTCGAAAGTCCGATATCTACAATCTTAGACCGTTATAACCGCTTAGCTGGACTTGACAATCATTCCGAAAATCAAGCCCAACCGACGTTCAGAGGCTATTTCATTGTGCCAGGAGTGAAGAGAGTGAGAAATGGGTTAGATTAGGAAATTTTAATCCAAATCTATCACGTGACTTGGCACGTTATTATTAAGCGTTCTGACCGTCAGAATTCAGCCAAATTTCACCCTTGGATCAGGAAAAATTTCTCTTTCATATCATGAGACTTGTAGACCTGATTTAGGTGCGATGACCGCTGAACTGAAATTAGACCGTCACGTGCAATCTGCGAACTCTACTGGACTGAAAACTTGATGTGAGTAGGATCCAGTATCCATGAGCTTAAGTCCGACCGCATTCGGCCAGAGGACCTCCAGAAATGCTCCGTTGAGACGGAACAATCCGTATTTGGACATAAAATAAATATACTTTGTTCCCAAGTCTATTTAGGTTATGTTTTAGCCTATATAAGGGCTTTAAACCCTCTCACAACCCTCCCATACGAATTTGGATAAAACCCTAGATTGAGAGAGAGAGAAAGTGAGAGATTTTGAGAGAGTAGTGGGAGAGAATTCCCGCCACTTGCTGCAGCTTTTGCACGTGCCAAAGCACCGCACTCCAATCACTTTTTCGGTGATTCCAACGCACTCCTAGGTAAGAAAAATCCTAACCACTTGCTGATTTAGGGATTCCTTTGATTCAATAGCGAAGTAGCTTACGTATCTTGTGCATTAGGTTGCTGTTACGCCGTTGACGAAGCGTATACGTGCTATTCAAATCGATACACGTCTAAGGCGAAAGGTGAGAATTTTAGACGCTTTGATTGACTGATTTCAAAGCTTTCAATGTCGTTTAATAGTAGATTATCGACGGCAACGCTGTTTGACGTGTACAACATGCTGTCCGTTTTCCGTTTCGTAAACGTACGGTAAATATGAGATTTAGGGTATTTTAGGCATTTATAGAAAATATTGTATACGTCCGTATTTTACAAAAATGATTGTCATGTTTATTTGTCGTATTATGATATTAGAAATGCGTGCATGATCTGTTTGGCGAAGAGATTCGCCCTAATGCGCACTTTGAGTCGACATACGCTATGTAGGCTAAAGTGTGTAGACTAAGTGTTTGTATAAATGTTTGTAATAATATGTATTGAGTAAATGGTGTTGTGAATTAGTTTTGAGATTGATTTCTCAATTAATATGCTGACGTATATGGTTTCCACCATGTTGGCTATATGAATTGATTTCATTATATTTATGGAATGCATGAGTTGGTTGATTTGCTTGCGTAGTATGTTATAACATGTGTCAACATGCTTGTATTGTTTATATTCATTTCTGTTACTCTCATATTCTTACTGACGCTGGTTTACAAATGCTTGGGGCTATGACCTAGTCCAGACAGTCGGTAATGGATTGAATTCGTGGTTGGTTTCTATGTACCACAAAGGACGTGTCGATGAACGCGAGTCGTGTTTTGGGTTGGCGGCAGTGGTTAGGCCACACGAAGTGTTTCATGCACTTCATGTCACTCAGCTTGAGATGCGATCGTACTAGTCGAGCCCGTCAAGTAACTCGACTGGCCATTGTATGTTCACCATGTAGGAGTCATAACTGCTTGAACCTAGGGTACTGAACTTACCATTGGAAACCCTGTTAACCATGGTACCTTGATCCATAAAGACTCATGAGCCGGGCATGGTGGTATGGGACACCGTGGTTGAGCTGTCGGCCTACGCTGGGGCCACAAACCTCCCTGTAGTGACCAATGAGCACCCTACTCTGAACAGATTATGGTGGTATGGGACACTATATTCTTGCTATCGGCCTACATTGATAAAGTGATGGGGGAGTGGAGCAACGAGTGCGAGCAACAGCCCTGACAGCCCTTTGTAGTGACCTTGAGTTTATCCTGACACCGCATGGGGGCGACGAGTCCTGATGCAGTCTTAAGGATATAAATAGGTGTGTATTGATAAGGTGATGGGGGAGCGGTGCAACGAGTGCGAGCAACAGCCGTGACAACCCTTGCAGCGACATACAAATATAACATCGTATGAGATTACTAGGAATGATGACCCTAGACAGGATCTGTGTTGGGATTGATATAAGCAAGGTACCCTAGTTTTCCAATCCTGCTGTATGAAAAGGACTAATAACAACCCGGTAATCATTATCCATATCGCATTGCATGTGCCTGGAAGATGTGGAGCACTGCGGGAAGAAAGCATGCCGCGGATGCAGATGGTGCCGTATGAGGGAGTATGTCGGTGAGGGCTTCCATCATGTCATTTCATGCATGCATTAACAACAGTATCTAGGAATGTTTGATTGTTTTCTTTACTATTATCACGTGATTGATTTGATAACATGTTAATCTTTGCTCTATGATTCCACTGAGTTAATTACTCACTCCCACGTTATGGGACGGTGTTCCGAACACCACCAGACCCTTTTGTCATTGCAGATGATGGTGCGGCCTACGAGGTGGAGTCGGACTTGATGATGATGAGGAGGATTCCTCCTCTATGCGTGTTCTGATCGACAAGATTACAGGGAGGTTGAGTAAATGCATTGACATTTGTCATTTTATATTTTTGGAGCACTCATGTATATTTTTTCTTTCCATTTTTGGAGTATACATGTATATGATTAACCTGGTAACATGTTTTACTCTGGAGACTTGCAATCAATTATATATTTTATGTATTTATTAGTCTTTCGCTTGCTAATTTAACTGTCTATAGAGTATGATATGCTGTTTTGGCTTAATCTCAATCTTTTTTAATGCCATTCTACAGACAACATGCATTTATCATTATCTATGTTGCATAAGTGACGTTCTGGAACTCAGGAGTTGGGTTTTTACCCGACCTCCGATTTTTGGGGTGTTACAGATGGTATCAGAGCATGATTGCGATTAAACTGGACCTGAGTTATGGCCACGCAACGTACGCTGTCGCCCCTTTGACTTAGGTGGGTGCGAAAAAAATATAGAAACACTCGTAGGACTTTAGTTTCGCCAATAGGCGAAGTCTACTCAAATCGATCGTTTTGATCGAGTCCATGACGTATTTTTAGTCGCATGAAGCGACCTAACTTGCCTTTAGGTCGTTAGTTGGTGGGTTTGGGATGATTCCAGAAGAATTTTGAACCCATAAATGCAAGTCCTTGGGTTGTGGGGCAACCACAACCCTTACACTCAATTTCAAGGCTTGAAAACCCCGTTTTCTCCAATTCCTTCAGAATCCTTCCTCTTATCACCCCATTCTTTAACTTTTTCTAAGTATTTTCACACTAGGCATAAATAATAATGTGTAAAAGATATAAAATCTTACTTAGACAAAAATTTACTATAAATAGTAAATATAGGTAAGAATTAGACTTTTGGCCATTACAATTATAGAATCTCTTGTAAAAAATAGGTTAATTGGATGGAGTAGCTTCTCCTACCCCAAAATCATATGCTACATGATATATAAAATTATTCTGATTTACAAACTAGCCCCGAAACACCCCAAATAGAGTTTTGGGCCTCTCTAGGTCAAAATACAATGAACTAGGGTGGGTCCTGCACATATTTGGGGTCCCTAGGGCAGGGGGAACCCGGCCCATATGGTTGGCGTGGCCGGATTACAACTTGTCCAACGATGGCATCGCCGTACAGTGGGCCTCACTTGATCTAAAAATTGGGCCTACGCCCTTTTGTGGTTAGGGCACCTCCCCCATGGGTGGTTCGCACCTTTAAACCCCATTAAACCCATACTCCCTTCACAAAAAATGTCCCCAAGCCCTCCCTTTTCAGTTTTCTTGCTGCCTCCCTCTCAAATCACGTCTCCAAACCACTCCCAATCCCATTTTCTGCTAAAAACGATCCCTCTCCATCGTCCACGGCAGTAGGCAGTCCCCTTTCTCCATTTTCATTGTTTGAAGCTCCCACAATCTCCATTTATGGCTGAAAGTTGGGTGAGCTCCATTCCCACTCTTTGTTCTCTTTTTCCTATGGAAATTCAGCCTTTGGGAGCCTGATCTACCCCTCTACAGGGCCTAGATTCGTTTCAGTCCATCAGGGCAGCCATTTCTCCCCATTCCCATCATTTTTCCATGGTTTTTGTGAGGCTATTTTAGCCTTTTTCTCCCTTTCCAGCATCCTCTCTCATGGGAAAGAGGAAGACCGAGCGCAGTAGCCTAGTCCATAAACAATGATCATCTAGTGCTACATTAGAGTTAGTATCCCTAGATTTGAAAGATCTGACGACTAGACTCTAAGCGATAGAACAATCCCCCGTAGTAGAAGTGGTATGAAACCATTTAGTGTATAGGCTTAGGTTTTGGATTATAGCGAGTGAGATACAGACTAGACTACTTGTTGAATTAAGTAGTGTAAGGCCTATATATGCAAAGGAATAGTAGGTTAGATTTGGTTGGGGTAGAACCTCATTCCTTTGATAGATCCCCTTAAGACTTATAGAGTTCTGTTATAACCCTTAGGAAAGTTGTCTAACCTTAGAACCATTCACTCTCAGGGAAAACTATAAATCCCTTAGATTGAGTTTAGAGTAAACCAGCTCGCCCCTTTGGATTGCCTTCCCCAAGGGCTTATGGCATTCGGGAACGCGGAGTAAAGGAACTGTATATATACGCGAAGCATTCGCAGTTTGAATTGACTTCTCAATCCTGGTAGTTGCCAATAAATCCAATGCTCCGATCAAGCAGAAGATCGGCATCATCTAGGATTAAGAACTGATACAGTAAAGTTTCTGTTCTAGGCAGAAAGTCTATGTATCCGGCTCAGACCCACTACATAACTTTTCTTCCGTGATGGCCCGACCACATACAACCAAAAGTTATTGCTTTGTCTTTGGAAAATGGCGAGGACCTATAGCCAGTAGAGAATTAGATATCTTGCCACCAACTCCTACCTGCCCTTGAACTTAACCACAATAGAGAGTAGGCTCATCTCTATTACCATAGATGCTAATGCCATAGAACGCATCATTAGCAAGGGGAGACTAATGTACAGAGAAGTTGTTTCCCATTTTATGTCAAGGATAGGCCCTAAGTTACATCGCGTTCCGGTATACGGATCGAGACATAGATTCTTGAACCTTAAGTAAAACCGAATTTTAAGGGGGGTAGAACCTTATGAGCCCAATCTAGTCGTTGTTAGAACTGCACAGCAGAAGCGTGGTTGGCCCTTCCCCACCGGCCCAGGATCAAAACAGTTGATTTAGGTTATACGTAAGGTTAGGTCATTAAATGAAATTTGAACCTTCCTTAGAATGTCAATACTAAAGTCTCTCTAGGGACTCATTACCCTTAGCCAATTTTGGGGATGAAATTTTATTTTAAGGGGAGTAGATTGTAACACCCCGAATTTTTGTCAACCTAGGATTAGACGTCCTTAGGCAATGGATCAACCAAAACGCCTTGGTAACCTCTCAGAACCCAATTCCAAAGCCAAAGAAATCACTTAGGATTAATTCCTTTAGAAATTAAGCGTAAGTTAGCTAGCGCTACGCTAGAGTGGCTGTGAAATTGTCCCTGATCGCTTTAAATACGTTCTACAAGACCCAAAACTTGTAGAAACAAGGACGCTACAATATCCTAAAATCCAGGATCAAACTCAAAACCGGTTTGCTCTCAGGAACCCTTTGAAACTTTATATTGGATCTAGACCGCGCTTTGAAAGTCCGATATCTACAATCTTAGACCATTATGACCGTTTAGCTGGACTTGACAATCATTTCGAAAATCAAGCCCAACCGACGTTCAGAGGCTATTTCATTGAGCCTGGAGTGAAGAGAGTGAGAAATGGGTTAGATTTGAAAATTTTAATCCAAATCTGGCACGTGACTTAGCGCGTTATTATTAAGCGTTCTGACCGTCAGAATTCAGCCAAATTTCACCCTCTGATCAGGAAAATTTTCTCTTTCATATCATGAGACTTGTAGACCTGATTTAGGTGCGATGACCGCTGAACTGAAATTGGACCACCACGTGCGATCTACGAACTCTACCGGACTGAAAACTTGATGTGAGCAGGATCCAGTATCCATGAGCTTAAGTCCGACCGCATTCGGCCAGGGGACTTCCAAAAATGCTCTGTTGAGACGGAACAGTCCGTATTTGAACATAAAATAAGTATACTTTGTTCCCAAGTCTATGTAGGTTATGTTTTAGCCTATATAAGGGCTTTAAACCCTCTCACAACCCTCTCATCCGAATTTGGATAAAACCCTAGATTGAGAGAGAGAGAGAAAGTGAGAGATTTTGAGAGAGTAGTGGGAGAGAATTTTCGCCACTTGCTGCAGCTTTTGCACGTGCCAAAGCACCGCACTCCAATCACTTTTTCGGTGATTTTAACACACTCCTAGGTAAGAAAAACCCTAACCACTTGCTGATTTAGGGATTCCTTTGATTCAATAGCGAAGTAGCTTACGTATCTTGTGCATTAGGTCGCCGTTACGCCGTTGACGAAGCGTATACGTGCTATTCGAATCAATACACGTCTAAGGCGAAATGTGAGGATTTTAGACGCTTTGATTGACTAATTTCAAAGCTTTCAATGTCGTTTAATAGTAGATTATCGACGGCAGCGCCGTTTGACATGTACAACATGCTGTCCATTTTTCGTTTCGTAAACGTACGGTAAATATGAGATTTAGCGTATTTTAGGCATTTATAGAAAATACTGTATGCGTCCGTATTTTGTAAAAATGATTTTCATGTTTATTTGTCGTATTATGATATTAGAAATGCGTGCATGATCTGTTTGGCGAAGAGATTCGCCCTAATGCGTACTTTGAGTCTACATACGCTATGTAGGATAAAGTGTGTAGACTAAGTGTTTGTATAAATGTTTGTAATAGTATGTATTGAGTAAATGGTGTTGTGAATTAGTTTTGAGATTGCTTTCTCAATTAATATGCTGACGTATATGGTTTCCACCATGTTGGCTATATGAATTGATTTCATTATATTTATGGAATGCATGAGTTGGTTGATTTGCTTACGTAGTATGTTATAACATGTGTCAACATGGTTATATTGTTTATATTCATTTCTGTTACTCTCATATGCTTACTGACGTTGGTTTACAAATGCTTGGGGCTATGACCTAGTCCAGGCAGTCAGTAATGGATTGAATTCGTGGTTGGTTTCTATGTACCACAAAGGACGTGTCGATGAACGCGAGTCGTGTTTTGGGTTGGAGGTAGTGGTTAGGCCACATGAGGTGTTTCATGCACTTCATGTCGCTCAGCTTGTGATGCGATCGTACTAGTCGAGCCCGTCAAGTTACCCGACTGGCCATTGTATGTTCACCATGTATGAGTCATAACTGCTTGAACCTAGGGTACTGAACTTACCATTGAAAACCCTGTTAACCATGGTACCTTGATCCATAAAGACTCATGAGCCGGGCATGGTGGTATGGGACACCGTGGTTGAGCTGTCGGCCTACGCTGGGGCCACAAACCTCCCCGTAGTGACTAGTGAGCACCCTACTCTGAGCAGATTATGGTGGTATGGGACACTATATTCTTGTTGTCGGCCTACATTGATAAGTTGATGGGGGAGTAGAGCAACGAGTGCGAGCAACAGTCCTGATAGCCCTTTGTAGTGACCTTGAGTTTATCCTGACACCGCATGAGGGCGACGAGTCCTGATGTAGTCTTAAGGATATAAATAGGCCTGTATTGATACGGTGATGGGGGAGCGGTGCAACGAGTGCGAGCAACAGCCCTGACAACCCTTGCAGTGACCTATAAATATAACATCGTATGAGATTACTAGGAATGACGACCTTAAACAGGATCTATGTTGGGATTGATATAAGCAAGGTACCCTAGTTTCCCAATCCTTCTCTATGAAAAAGACTAATAATAACCCGATAATCATTATCCATATCGCATTGCATGTGCCTGGAAGATGTGGAGCACTACGGGAAGAAAGCATGCCGCGGACGCAGATGGTGCCGTATAAGGGAGTATGTCGGTGATGACATCCATCATGTCATTTCATGCATGCATTAACAACAGTATCTAGAAATATTTGATTGTTTGCTTTACTATTATCGCGTGATTGATTTGATAACATGTCATTCTTTGCTCTATGATTCCACTGAGTTAATTACTCACTCTCACGTTACGGGACGGTGTTCCGGACACCACCAGACCCTTTTGTCATTGGAGATGATGGCGCGGCCTGCGAGGCGGAGCCGGACTTGATGATGATGAGGAGGATCCCTCCTCTATGCGTGTTCTGATCGACGGGATTAAAGGGAGGTTGAGTAGATGCCTTGACACTTGTCATTTATATTTTTAGAGCACTCATGTACATTCTTTTCTTTCCATTTTTGGAGTATACATGTATATGATTAACCTGGTAACATGTTCACACTCTGGAGACTTACAATCAATTATATATTTTATGTATTTATCAGTCTTTCGGTTGCTAATTTAACTGTCTCTGGAGTATGATATGCTGTTTTGGCTTAGTCTCAATCTTGTTTAATGTCATTCTACAGATAACATGCATTTATCATTATCTATGTTGCATAAGTGACGTTCTGGAACTCGGGAGTTGGGTTTCTACCCGACCCCCTATTTTCGGGGTGTTACAATCCATGAGGCTCATCATAATGTATATTTAAGGTCCATGTGAGAGGGCCCATCTGCCTTGTATTTGAGGCCTATGTGATAGGGCGCACCTGCCTTATATTTAAGGCCCATATGATGGAGTCCACCCGGGCATAGATATGAGGCTCATTATGATGTATTTGTGGCCCATTTGGTGAGGCCTGCATTAATGTATTTATGGCCTACGTAAAAAGGCCCACTGTGATGTGTTTGTGACCTTTCGCAAGGCTCGACGTGATGTATATGAGGGGCTAACGTGATGTATTTGAGGCCCAGGTGCAGGGCCCACCTTTTGTATATTCAAGGCCTGTTAAGATATATGGCTTTGCCATGATTTATGTAATGATATTTATGTGGGCTACTCCTTGGGAGCAATGTTGGTTAAATGTCCACATTGATAGGCAATGATGGTTGAATGTTTATATTGTGACCTTCCATTAGGCCTTGTTAGGCCCAATCTCACAGATTCCAATTGATGTGACCGATTTGCCGATTCTGATTATCGAATGATTTTGATTGTCGTGACCGAATGCCGATTCTGATTGACGTGATCGATTTGTCGATTTTAATTATCAATCGATTTCGATTGACGTGATTGGTTTATCAATTCTTATTATTGATCGATTCTGATTATCGTGACCGATTGCCGATTTCGATTGACGTGACCGATTTGCCGATTCTGATTATCGATAAATTTCAATTGTCGTGACCGAATGCCAATTTCGATTGACGTGACCGATTTGCTAATTCTGATTATCGATTGATTTCGTTTGTCATGACCGATTGCTGATTCCGATTGACGTGAGCAATTTCTGATTCTGATTATTGATTGATTCCCATTGTTGTGACCGATTTACTGATTTCAATTATCGATCGATTACGATTTGTTAAGGCCGTATATCGAGGCCGATTCTGATTTATCGAGGCCGATTGTATAAGCCAGTTTCAATTGCCAAGGCCGATTGTCAAGACCTATATGATGCATATGTGACCCATAGTTGAGGCCCATTGAGATGTATATTCAGCCTGTGTGATGTATATGCAGCCCGTGTTTAAGACCTAATGTGATGAATAAGAGGTCTGTGTGATGGAGCCCATTGTGATGTATTTGAGGCTCGTGGTCAAGGCCCATTGTGATGTATTCATGGCCCATGGGCAAGGCCCTTTGTGATGTATTCGTGGCTTATGGGTAAGGCCCATTGTGGTATGTATTAGGCCCATGATGCATGGCCCATTTAATGTATTCGAGACCAATGTGTAGGGCCCACATGTCATGTATTTGAGGCCCATGAGCAGGGCCCACCTATTGTGTATATGTGGCCCTTGAGTAAGGCCCATTGTGTTGTATATTAGGCCTTTGAGTGAGGCCGTGGGCCCATTATATGTTTGGCTCTATGTGGGTCATTCCTTGAGGGCGACGTTAGTTAAATGTCCACATTGTCAAGGTCAATTGTCGATGACGGTTATTGATGTCGATTATGAGTATGTGACAGCATAACATCGATCATAATACATTCCCACACACATCATCTGCATGTTTGTTATGAGATATGATTGACCATTGCATATGTCATTGTGCCGGTTGTTATAAGACTCCCTGATAGGCGGAGTTTATCTCACATGAGCGTACGGTATGCGCAGGATTGATACATGACTGGATTATATGACTCATGCATCTTGCATTGTGTGTTGTAATTACTCATGCATCTTGCATTGTGTGCTGTGATTACTATATTAGGGTCATAGCCTTCACAGGCATATCGTGGATGGCCAGATGGGACACCAAAAATATGTTACTAGCATCGGGCTGCCATAGATGGCCTTGAGTGAAAATCCTTAAACCCTCTTGGTACAAGAGGACGCACCAACGTCGAGACCGAGTGAATATATATGAGCGCATAAGGATCGAATACCACGAGTCCACATCTCCCACCGTGTCGTGGTCGGTTGGGAGGGGGTGTGGCCTTACCCGCTTGAGGGAGTTAGCATAGCTAGGCTGAGTTTGACCAGCTCATGAATGGGTCCGCTGTCGACGTGCCGGGTAGATATTGGCCGACAACTGGTCAGGCGGATAGTGAGGTCTCTTCCACTTACCCAGTTGTACGCTTGATGGGATGGTAAGTTGGTGTAGAGTATACTAAACTTTGGTGATGATCCCAGAGATGTACTATACTGATATGTGGACTTATTAAGCAGGAGTTGCATACTCATTCATTCATTCATTCACTATCCACTCGGGCTGGTGGTGCGTAACGATTTGTTACGTGTACCTTCGTAATGGCTAGGATTTTAGTTGGGCCGCGCAACTAACCTGAGATCAGGAGTTTACCACATTGAATCTAACTATCCAAATTAGGTATGAGACTACTTTGGATAGAAGTCCCTTGTGATGGACCCCATAGATTGCGATACTATGTACTATTATCCCGACTTCACACTCTAGCATGGTCGTTCCATTCGCACCGCATATCGTATTGCATCCACGGCATATGACAGTTTAGGTTATTATATTTCTGCATTTATATGACCTAGATAAGGCTAAAGGTATTCGTAGCTCTCTTTAATTGCATATTTCATTACATCCTCGATATCTGATATCTAGTTCATTGTGTTTACGCATTATATAGTCAATTTACATTACTTTTTTAGTATATGACATTAACTTGTTATGTCTTTTCATCGCATATCCTGGATGAGGTTGATGATATTTTTATGGACATTACGGTATTTCCATTTACTCTGATATCGAATGATTCATGCTAGTAAATTTCGTTATTGTATGATTAAGGCATTATATTGAATGCTTGACACTTATCTTGTTACACCACCCTCTAAGCTTTCTATAAGCTTATGCACGATAGATACGTGCAGGTAACGATAGGACGTAGTTGAGCTTGGGCAAGAACGTAAGACAATTTTTGGAGATTTTTTTATATGCATGTATTTCCTTTTCAGTATTGTACTCAAATGATTATATTAATGGATATGTATATGGTGATGATGTTGTTCTTATGATTTGGGTATCCTTGTGGTTATGCTTCTTATGAAACAAATTGTTATATAAAAAAATCCTCCTTATAGAATCCTTAGATCGGAATCTGGCGTACGAGTGCTGGGAGTCGAGAATGGGGTACTATGGATGCTATCGGCACCGGAATTGGAGATCGAGAATTTTGTGAGCCCAGTTTCCGAGTTTGAGGTGTGACAGAAGTTGGTATTAGAGCATAACTTGGGAATACCTGAGGATAACATCATATATTTGCTGATAACTATCCTACACTTTATGATTGTTGAGAACTTAGAATGATTAGGTCCCCGATTTCGAATAACTTAGAGACTTTTTGATAGAGCTCACCACCATGTGTATATTCAAGAGTATTTAAGGATAATAGGTACCTTTGTTCCTTCATATAGGACATGCTGCCCTGGAAAGCAACGCAAGTGACTCCCGTTCCACCCATAGAGATCCCTTCTCCCCACCTTGAGGATGTCGTTCCTCCACCGGAGACCGGTGTAGATCTAACCGTATCTGTGAGTGCCTCCTAGTTACAGCAGATGTTGCAAGATGTGACGGCTGCGCTTCAGGGATAGGGCAGGCATCCTGTTGTTTCACCAAGCCAAGCAGAGCAAGAGCGCGCTAGTACCCTTCTTCAAGAGTTCCGATAACTCGATCCTCAGCGCTTCCAGGGTGAGCTAGATCTAACTGCAGTCGAGAGGTGGCGCTCTGATGTGGAGAAGATTCTTGATATTATGGCATGTACGACCCAGCAGCGAGTCCGGTTAGCTGTATTTCTTCTCCAGGGTGAGGCTGAGTACTGGTGGACCTCCGTTACCCATGTTGTAGGACCTGATTATGTCTGGACATGGGAGGATTTCATTGATCGATTTGAGCAATAGTACTTCCCTGACCACATTCGTCGTCAGAGATCACTGGAGTTCGAAACCTTGGTGCAAGGGGACATGTCCATGGCGCAGTACGCGGCTCGTTTTATGGCTCTATCGAAGTTTGCACTGTATTTGGTCGATGGTGAAGGGCGGAAGGTCCACCGTTTCAAGAACGACTTACATTACGGTCTTCGAGGCCGTGTTATTGGGCATGAGCTCTCGACTTTGGAGGAGGTAGTACGGAGGGCCCAGATTTATGAGGCTGAGTGGGTCAGTTCGCAGTAGGATCGTGACCAAAGAAGAGACCTAAAGAGGCAGGCCCCCTCCGGTAACTCCCAGCAGCAACAGCGTCGACGGCTGCAGAGGCACAGGAATCGCCCAGCCATCCGAGTATCGGCAACACCCCTTGCACTACATCCGAGGTAGTGCACCGGTATCTGTCATGGGTGCGGCGAGATGAGACACCGTTGGTGGGAGTGTCCCCGCCTTCAACACCAGTAACAGTGACAAAAGCTCCTACCATCGAGAGCCCAGCAGCAGTCGCGGCAACGACGACCACAGAGAAGACACACACCTCTCCAACAAGCACAGGGCAGACTTTATACAACCCAGTAGGACCCTCAGTCGTCAGAAGGAATCGCCGACGATTCGCATGACTAGGCCCTAGGACCCTCTTGTTAGATTAATCGTTTGTAAAATTCAGAGGCTGCAAGGTATCCTAGTTTCAATCATTTCTGATCTATGATATAAGGTTTAGTAGGGCCCACCATAGTGCTGATGAGGAATTTTAGGAGAGCGAGGTTGAGATTAGAGAGCGCTTGAGATTAGAGAGCGCTATCTTCTTCCTTTTGTATATTGATTGAGACTTAACATATATACTTGATGATATTTTATCATCCCTTGTTTATTCTTTAAATTTTGAGGATGAAATTTTTTTAGGTGGGAAGAGCTGTGAAACCCGTATCCTAGCCTATATTGTTTCGTAGGCTTTCGCTGTCCTCCCGGTCTGATTTTAGCAACCCGCTGTCTGTTATCGGCTTTTGTGCAAGATCTTGAGTTGTGTCCTGTATATCAGAGTCGGCTCGACCCGAAACTTTTATCCTAGTGACCGCGCCGTCCCTGCGGTTCTAATGCTTTATCTCACGTGCCGAGGCAATACTTGGGTTAAGAGATATGGGCCCACGTTCAGTTCGAGGAAAACGTCATGCGTTGTGAATTATGAGAAAATGTCTACGATTTGTCACATTAATCAATTAATGTACAAGTTAAGTACATATCCCATCACACCCATGCCTCTCTCACCCACAAGTCAACGATACCCATACCTATCCTATCCCTTTCTTACCCAAAAGTAAAGGCAACCCATACATTCTCATGCCATATCCCTTACATCACTCCTCTCTTTCTCTCTCTCTCTCTCTCTCTCACATTTTCAAGCAACTCTCATGGGAGCAATCGTCCATGGCTTCCATGAGAGAAGCTAGGTGTGGCCCACTCCCTACCACTCAATCCCACCCTCCAAAATTGATCCCAACCATTGAAATTGTACCGTTAGAGCTCTATCATGCATTAGCGGAAGAAGGAAAGGGAGATCAAAGGTGGGTGTTCACAGGATTAATTTGTTTATTTTGATGATTTGAGGGCCTACATTTAGTGGGACCCATCTTGATGTACGCATTGATCAAAGAGGGACCCATAGTGGTGGGGTCCCTCCACTACTCATGTCTCTCTATCTCTCTCTCTCTTCCCCCTTTTGTGGCCCGCCTTGATGCTTGATCCATGCCATCCCATCTGTAGGGCCCACCTTGTTGCCCGTCTTTGGGTGGGTCTTGATGCAGGAGAAACGTAGATATTTGCTTGGGCCATGAGACCCTGGGTCACCACATGTACCCAAGGTGATGTATGGGTTTTATCATCACCGTCCGCTGATGTGGACCCCTCCATTGCATGTGTTGAATGCACACTATCCAGCGGCTGTTGCTGCTGGACATTTGTAAAACATAAATGTCAGCTTTCTCCAAAAGCTCGTGGGTCCACACGTGTGGACCCACCTGGTGCAGGCGTTCATTCCAACCGTCCATCCATTTTGACGGTGAAACCCACCTAGTGTAGGTGTTTCATTGTAGCCGTCCATCTATTTTTTTTATGGTGGGCCACCCCATATGTGAGTCTCCCAGCCGTCCATCTGGACAGTCAGGGAGGAGCGCGCCATGTGTGTGTGTGTGTGTATATATATATATATATATATATATATATATATATATATATATATATATATATATATATAATTGTGGGCCCCGCGTGGGACCCACCCAGAGCTATTTATCCTATATCCACACCGTCCATATGTATGACAGTGGGACCCTGTGATATATGGGTCTTACCCACACCGTCCAAACGTGGACCCCACCAAATGATGTATAGGTGACATCCAAGCCGTCTATCCATTTGACAAAAATGAAGCAGATTCAACCCTCTGGTGGGCCACATATGTGGACCCCACTCAATGTATGTACCATTCATCCAGGCGTTGTCCGTCAGTGCACCTGGACGCTGGGTTTATTCATCATTTTATTTTATTTTATTTTAATATAATATTACGGTGGGCCCTAATTACGTGGGACCCACCTCATGTGAAAGCAGATTGGCTACTGTAACTTACACTAGCTATATGACTGATGTTATGACGTCAGCAGGCCCATGGGACCCCACCTCAATGCGTGTGATCTATAGCCACGCTGTCCGTCCATTTGATGTACGTGGGACCCACCCACACATGCTGCACATGTGGGTAGGGCCCACCTTGATGAAGTGTGTTCTATATATACCATCCAAACATGGTGGACGTGGGAGCCCACTATGATGTCTGCGTTTCATCCGTGTTGCCATCGTGATGTATGTCATTATCCACACCGTTAATCCAGCATATCTGGACGCTGCACCCTGCACCCCCTGCATGTATATAAAAAAATGTATATATTAATAATATAATATTATATTGTATATATATGTATGTATGTCTATATGTGGTGGGCCCCTTGTGGGACCCACCTGTTGGACGGAATGGCTGGTTACCTCACACTAGCTGCTGTCTTGACGTCCTAAGTCCCAAGGGCCCACTAACATATGGATTTAAATCCACACTGTCCACTCATCTGTGAGGACCCCACCGTGATATATGTCTTGTAATCCACACCGTGCATCTATTGAAAGACCCACTATGTTGTATGTTTTGATCCCATACCGTCCATCTGGACGTGGGACGGTGGGACACCACCATGATGTATTTATTTCATTCACACCATCCAGATAGTGCTGGACGGTGATGGACAAGTTAGGACGGTGCTGATCATCAGTAGTGGGCCATGCGCCTTGTATTTGAGGCTCATGTGAGAGGGGCCATCTGCCTTGTATTTGAGGCCCATGTGATAGAGCGCACCTGCCTTGTATTTAAGGCCCATATGATGGGGTCCACCTGGGCATAGATATGAGGCTCATTATGATGTATTTGTGGTCCATTTGGTGAGGCTTGCATTGATGTATATATGACCTATGTGAGGAGGCCCACTGTGATGTGTTTGTGACCTTTCGCGAGGCCCGACATGATGTATATGAGGGACTAACGTGATGTATTTAAGGCCCAAGTGTAGGGCCCACCTTTTGTATATTCAAGGCCCGTGAGATATATGACTTTGCCATGATTTATGTAATGATGTTTATGTGGGCTACTCCTTGGGAGCAATGTTAGTTAAATGTTCACATTGATAGGCAATGGTGGTTAAATGTCCATATTGTGACCTTCCATTAGGCCTTGTTAGGCCCATTCTCACCGATTTCAATTGACCTAACTGATTTTCCGATTCTGATTATCGATCAATTTCGATTGTCATGACCGAATGTCGATTTCGATTGACGTGACCAATTTATCGATTCTAATTATCAATTAATTTCGATTGATGTGACTGATTTGCCGATTTTAATTTTTAATCAATTAAGATCGTCGTGACCGATTGTCGATTCCGATTGACGTGACCGATTTCTAATTATGATTATCGATTGATTCCGATTGTCGTGACCGAATGCCGATTCCGATTGACGTGACCGATTTGCTAATTCTGAATATCGATCGATTTCGTTCGTCGTGACCGATTGCTGATTCTAATTGACATGACCAATTTATCGATTCTGATTATCGATTGATTCCCATTGTTGTTACCGATTTACCGATTTCGATTATCGATCGATTTCGATTTGCCGAGGCTGCGTATCAAGGCTGATTCCGATTTATCGAGGCCGATTGTATAGGCCAGTTTCAATTGCCAAGGCCGATTGTTGAGACCTATATGATGCATATGCGACCCATAGTTGAGGCCCATTGTGATGTGTATTCGGCTTGTGTGATGTATATGCAATCCATGTTTAAGGCCTAATGTGATGAATAGGAGGTCTGTGTGATGGAGCCCATTGTGATGTATTTGAGGCTCGTGGGCAAGGCCCATTGTGATGTATTCATGGCCCATGGGCAAGGCCCATTGTGATGTATTCGTGGCCTATGGACAAGGCCCATTGTGGTATGTATTAGGCCCATGATGCATGACTCATTTGATGTATTTGAGACCCATGTGTAGGGCCCACATGTCATGTATTTGAGGCCCATGAGTAGGGCCCTCTTATTGTGTATATTTGGCCCTTGTGTAAGGCCCATTGTGTTATATATTAGGCCTTTGAGTGAGGCCGTGGGCCAATTATATGTTTGGCTCTATGTGGGTCATTCTTTGGGGGCAACGTTGGTTAAATGTCCACATTGTCAAGGTCGATTGTCGATGATGGTTATTGATGCCGATTATGAGTATGTGATAGCATAATATCGATCATGATACATGCCCACACGCATCATCTGCATGTTTGTTATGAGATATGATTGACCATTGCATATACCATAATGCCGATTGTTATGAGACTCCCTGATAGGCGAAGATTATCTCATATGAGTGCACGGTATGCGTAGGATTGATACATGACTGGATTGTATGACTCATGCATCTTGCATTATGTGCCGTGATTACTGTACGCCCTAGCGACATCAGGACCATAGCCTCCCTAGGCATATCGTGGATGGCTAGATGAGACACTGAAAATCTGTTACTAGCATCGGGCTGCCATAGATGACCCTGAGTGAAAATCCCTAAACCCTCTTGGTACTAGAGGACGCCTTAACGTCGAGACCGAGTGGATATATATGAGTGCATGAGGGCCGAATACCAGGATGCTGCGTCTCCCACTGTGTCGTGGTCGGTTGGGACGGGGTGTGGCCTTATCCGCCTTAGGGAGTAGGAATAGCTAGGCTGAGTTTGACCAACTCGTGAATGAGTTCGCTATCGACGTGTCGGGTAGATATTGGCTGACAACTGGTCAGGCGGATAGTGAGGTCTCTTCCACTTACCCAGTTGTGCACTTGATGGGACGACAAGCTGGTGTAGAGTGTAATAGACCCTGGTGTTGATTCCAGAGATGAATTATACTGATATGTGGAGTTATTAAGCAAGAGTTGCATACTCATTCATTCATTCATTCACTATCCACTCGGGCTGGTGGTGCGTAATGATTTGTTACGTGTACCTTCGCAATGGCTAGAATTTCGGTTGGGGCCCGCGACTAACTTGAGATCAAGAGTTTACCATATTGAATCTGACTATCCAAATTAGGTATGAGACTAGTTTAAATAGAAGTCCCTTGTGATGGACCCCATAGCCTGCGATACTACGTACTATCATCCCAATTTCACACTCCAGCATGGTCATTCCATTTGCACTGCATATCGTATTACATCCACATCATTTGACAGTTTGGATTACTATATTTCTGCATTTATATGACCTAGATAAGGCTGAAGGTATTCGTAGCTCTCTCTCGAATTGCATATTTCATTGCATCCTTGATATCTGATATCTGGTTCATTGTGTTTCCATATTAAATAGTCGATTTACATTACTTTCTTAGTATATGACATTAACTTGTTATGTCTTTTCATCGCATATCCTGGATGAGGTTGATGATATTTTTATGGACATTGCGATATTTTCATTTACTCTGATATCGTATGATTCATGTTAGTAAATTCTGTTATTGTATGATTAAGGCATTATATTGAATGCTTGGCACTTATCTTATGCACACACTTACACCACCCTCTAAGCTTTCTATAAGCTTATGCACGATAGATGCGTGCAGGTAACGATAGGACATAGTCGAGCTGGGGCAGAAAAGTGCGACAGAGTTTCTGGAGATTTTGTTATATGCATGTATTTTCTTTTTAGTATTGTACTCAAATGATTATATTAGTGGATATGTGGTGATGATGTTGTTCTTATGATTTGGGTATCCTTGTGGTTATGCTTTTTATGAAAAAAATTGATGTAAAAAAATAAAAATCCTCCTTGTAGAATCAGAGGATTAGAATCTGGCGTACGAGCGCTGAGAGCCGAGAATGGGGTACTACAGAGGCTGTTGGCACCGAATTCGGCGATCGAGAATTTTGTGAGCCCAGTTTCCGAGTTTGGGGCGTGACAAATGCGGTTTGACCATGTAGTCATTTCGGTGTACCTAGTCTGTGCACGATACGTGCACGTGCATCACCTCAAGTGGGCTCCACCATGATGAATCTAGTAAATCCCCTCCATTCATCTATTTTGTCAACCCATATTAGAGCCCAGTCCAAAGAATGGGATAGATCCAAGTCTCTGACGGGCCATATCAGATGACATATGGCCTTTTGAGTGCCAATTATTGTCAATCAGGTCCACTACCCATTTGTATTGGTATCATTTACATGTATGAGCCACATAATGTTCACCATTTTTGGATTTTGTTATAGATTTATGTCGATTGGACGGTCGGATTGTCTCTATGTCTGAAATTAAGGTTTACTATGGATTCCTAATCAATCTAGAGAGAATTTAATGGTTGGTTAGGCATTCATTAGTTAGTTTGTATGGTTTGATCACCAAGGTGTTAAGAATATGATAAACAGTGGATCTCATGATCCAAAGTTTAACGTTGATAATGGATGGTCTAGCCTGCTTATCAAGGAGGTTAGAACTCTAAAATAATCCTCTCTTGTGGTGTGATGGTCCATCTTGAAAGATGATGACTGTATGGCTCAATCTACGGGTTACCATTAATGGTTAGATTTAAGTTCGAGTAAGGCTAAGTGTTTAGTTTGCATCCAGCATAAATTAAGTCCTTATGGTACTGCCTGAGTACTGAAAGTATGGGGTGTTACAGAAAATTACCCAAGTGTGTGGCCCACTTTCCTACCCCTAAATCTAACCATCCAACCCTTCAATCTTCATCATCTTCCATCAAAGAGAGAGCTTAGGAGACAATGATTCCAAGGAACTAAAGAAGAGGACCATTGTTAGGTGTTTTGTTGGATTAGATTATAATTTTAGTGATGGGACAAGTGGGGCCTACCAATTGATGGTATGGATCTCACTTTGGACCCTAGGTGTGGCCTATGGCCCACCATGATTCATATGTTCATCCCATGATGGGGCCATTCTCCATGGACCCCATCATGATGTTTATTTTTATTATAAGAAGGTCATTTAGACCTTGCATTTGATTGGTGGGAAAGGGACGCACACCATTGATTTTGATCATTTGAGGGTTCACATGATTTGGGACCCATCTTCATGTATGTATTGTAAATCCTAGGAGGGCTCATACTGGCGAAGCCCTCCATCACACGTTTCTCTCTCTCTCTCTCTCTCTTTGATGTGTGGCCCACCTGATGATGCATGAATGATGATCCAGGCTATCCGCTTGCGGGACCCACCTTGCTACCTGTCCATTGGGACAGGCCTAGATGAAGGAAAAACTCAAATATCAGTTGATCCAAAACTATGTGGGCCACCCATGTGGACCCCACTATGATGTATGGGTTCTATCTGCACCATCCATGCGACGTGGACCCCACTAGATGTATGTATTTGATCCACCGTCGAGCAAGGGATGGTGGAATCCACCTTGTTACACGTGTGGTGTCCATGCCGTCCAACCAGGACGATGCAGACCCACCTGACATATGTATTTTAATCCACACCATCTAGACCTTAGATGGTGGGACCCACCATGATGTATGCGTTTTATATCCATACCGTCCAGACCTTGGACAGTGGGAACCACCTTGATGTATCTGATATCCGCACCTTCCAGCATTCTGGACGGTGGAGTGAGGCCACACGTGTGATATCCACACCGTCCAGCACATGGACGGTGGGTCCCATAATGATGTATATGTTGTATTTCCACATTGTCCACACATGGGACGGTGGGACCCACACGATGTATGTGTTTCATATTCACGCCATCTGCCCATTTTGCTGGACGCAGGGCCCACCTAATGTATGTTTTGTATGCACATTGTCCAGTGGGGAGGGCCCACCTGTTGCACGTGTGCTGCCCATTAGATGTATATGAGGCCTTGTATGAGGCCCATTGTGATGTATGTGAGGCCCTTGTGTGCGGCCCAATATGATGTATATGAGGCCCTTATGATGAGGCCCATTATGATGCATATGAGGCCCCTATGATGAGGCCCATTGTGATGTACGTGAGGCCCTTGTATGAGGCCCATCGTGATATATATGAGGCCCTTGAATGAGGCCCAATTGTGATGTATGATCCCACCATGATGTCTGTGAGGCCCATGTGGTGAGGCCCATTGTGATGTATGTGAGGCCCGATATGATGTATATGAGGCCCTTATGATGAGGCCCATTGTGATGTATATGAGGCCCCTATGATGAGGCCCATAGTGTTGTATGTGAGGCCCTTGTGTGAGGCCCAATATGATGTATATGAGGCCCATTGTGATGTATATGAGGCCCCTATGATGAGCCCCATTGTGATGTATGTGAGGCCCTTGTGTGAGGCCCATTGTGATATATATGAGGCCCTTGAGTGAGGCCCAATTGTGATGTATGATTCTACCATAATGTATGTGATAATATTTATGTAGCACATCCATTTTTTACCTAGTATAAGGGCCGTAGGCCCCATTGTAGTTAGATTCTAGGTTCCAAATGGGCCACACCTTAGGAGCAATGGTGGTTAAATGTCCACGTTGTAAATGGTGGTTAAATATCCCCATTGTACATCTACCTCGGGCTCGTTGTTAAGCCCATGACCATCTTACCTTATTGGGCTATCCCAAATCATTGGGCCCCCAAAAGTGTTACCCATCTTACCCTAGTGGGCTAACCTAAACCATTGGGCCCCCATTCATGCTAGTGCTCTCCACCACCCTTGTAGGAATTACCATAACTTGTAGACTCACCTTATTTGTATCAGGCCCCATAAGAAAACCCAACTTACCATATGATAGAGTGGGTGAGGAAGCCCACTTAATATACTTAGGGTCATCATCTTGACTCCCACTATTGTATGATTCACCCCATGAGGTCTATCCCTGATGTAGTATGGCATTTAGGTCGCCAATATATATATATATATATATATATATATATATATATATATATATATATATATGAGAGTACATCATTACCATAGATCATGCTTAGTATAATTAATAACTTTATGATTCATGCCCATGCGCATCATATGTATGCTTGATATGAGGAGTGATTTATTATAGCATGTGCCATTGGGCGGATTGTTTTTGGGAATCCCTGATAGACGGAGTTGCCTCATATGAGCGCACGGTACGCACAGGATTGATGCATGACTGGATAGTGTGACTCATGCACCCCGCATTTGTGTGATATGATCACTGTATGCCTTAGCGACATCAGGGCCATAGCCTTCACAGGCATGTCGTGGATGACCAGATTGGACACCGAAAATATTGGTTACTAGCATTGGGGCGCCATAGATGTCCTAGGGTGAAAGTCCCCAAACCCTTATAGTACTTGGAAGATGCTCCAACGTCGAGACTGAGTGGATACATGAGCGCACGAGTGCCAAATACCAGGAGGCTACGTCTCCCACTATGTCGTGGTCGGTTGGAAGGGGGTGTAACCTTACCTGCTCGAGTCAGGGGACAATGATTAGGTTGAGTCTGACCTAGCTTGAGGAATGGGTCTGCTATTTACGAGCT
Organism: Magnolia kwangsiensis; assembly: GCA_037074715.1. Lineage (NCBI taxonomy): Eukaryota > Viridiplantae > Streptophyta > Magnoliopsida > Magnoliales > Magnoliaceae > Magnolia > Magnolia kwangsiensis. Next base: position 34,094,816 of record CM073582.1, on the reverse strand, counting down.
GGACCGATATTGGCAGGCGAATACTGAGGTCTCTCCCACTCGCCCAGTTGTGCACTTAGATGGGGTGACAAGCTGGCTTGGAGTGTATTAGACCCCAATGATTGTCAAGAGAAGAAATGTACTGATATATGGATCCAACTGAGGACTAGTATGCTTGTGTTTCATCTTGCATATGACATTTGGCCCTGTAGGCCTTGCATCGCATAGCCTTGGTATGGTTGAGAGCATTCATGGACTTACCAGCAAGTTTCCGCATTACTCTTATATTGCATACTGAGCACATACCTTCTGCACACACTTACACCACCATCTAAGCTTTCTATAAGCTTATGTATAATTAGTGTGTTCAGGTGATGCTAGGACGCCGTAGCAGCACTGATCTTGGAGCGTGTAAATGACTTCTGGAGCTTTTGATAATGACATTGTATTTCTCTTTATGCATTATACTTAAAAATTTTTATTATAGTGGATATGTGGTAATGTTCTTGGTTATTGTTCGTGGATTATGCTTATGGATATGCTTCTTATGAAATAAATTTATGTTGAAAATCCTCCTTGTAGGATCTCAGGATTGAAACCTACTATATGGGTTCTAGGAGGCGAGAATGGGGTACTACGGAGGCTATCGGCGCCAGATTCGGCGATCGAAAATTTTATGAGCACGGTTTCCCAGTTTGGGGCATGGCATTCCTAGACTTTGAGGTTCTACTCTACCCTGCCTTCGTCTTCCTTCTGTGGGCATGGTCGAGGTCAGGGTCGGGAGCGTGGTCGTGGGCATGGTCGATCCCCCTCTCTACATCAGACCTCTAGTGGCCCCCCGTATCAGACAGCCAGTGGTTGCCCGTAGTGCCAGATCTCCAACTGGTACGACCATTACACTAACCATTGCTACAACCGCTATGATGATGCTACCCCACCTTCCAACCCTACTGCTCACCTACACTCGGCCGGTAGCAGCAGCTCCTTCGATCCTAACAGGTATGTTGACTCTGATGCTACACATCACCTGATTGCTGATATGGTAAACCTGACAATTCCAACTGAGTATCATGGCCCTGACAAGATTCGCATGGGTAATGGGACAGGTCTGCCTATCCATTCTACTAGTTATTCTATTTTGAGTTCTCCATCTTCCTCCTTTACGTTACATAATCTCTTGTTCGTTCCCAATATCACTAAGAATTTTCTCTCTGTTAGTCGTTTCACTGCTGATAATAAAGTCTTACTTAAATTTCATCCTGACTTTTTGTCTTGTCAAGGATCTCTCCACTTGAAAACTCTACTGCAAGGACACCTTAAGGATGGTCTACATGCCTTCTCTATGGGGGACAAGAGTCTTGTTGCTTCTCCTTAGGCTCTTCTTGGTGAACGTGTCTCTTCCTCGGTGTGGCACAAGCGCCTTGGTCATCCCATCATTTGCGTTATCTCCAGTCTACTCTCTCATCATAAGCTGGCCTCTCTTCTTGACTATGGGGGTCCTTTGGTTTGTGCTGCCTGTCAGCAAGGAAAGAGCCATTTGTCTACCCTTTTCCCCTTCATCTTCAGTTGCTACTACTCCTCTAGAACTTATTCATTCAAATCTCTTGGGTCCATCTCATGTACCTTCTGTAAGTGGTCATCGCTAGTACGTTAGCTTTGTCGATCACTATAGCAAATATGTTTGGCTTTACCCTTTAATAAATAAAGGCGAGACTTGTTCGGTATTTGTCACTTTCAAAAACTATATTGAAAAATTCTTAGGCCGTTCATTTAAGGTCCTATGGACTGATGGTGGTGGTGAGTTCTTAAAATTTAAATCCTTTCTTTCTTCTCATGGTATTGTTTATCGTGTTTCCTGCTCGCACAATAGTGCCCAAAATGGAACCGTGGAATGGAAGCATCGCCATCTCGTTGAGACTGGCTTGACCCTCCTTGCTCGGTCCCATGTCCCTTTCTCTTATTGGCCATATGGTTTTTAGACTGCATCTTTCCTTATCAACTCACTGCCAACCACGGTCCTGCACAACCTTTCCCCTTTCCAAAAACTATTTCAGAAATCACCTGACTACCTCTTCTTGAGGGTGTTTGGCTATGCTTGCTACCCTCATCTTTGCCTCTACAATACACATAAATTTGACTTCCACTCTGTGCAATGTGTCTTCTTGGGTTACTCCGCATACCACAATGGTTACCAATGTTTACATATCCCCACTGGGCATGTGTACATCTCCTGGGATTTTGTCTTCGATGAATGCACCATCACATTCCTCGGCGTCATGCCTAAACTCTCTTCTCCATTGTCCCCATCCCACTCACCGATTCCAACTTCCATTGGTCCACTGCCTATCCCTGTCTCCATTCAGTCTCCTGCACCAATACCCTCTATCGGTCTAATTGATCCCTATGTCTCTTCTCCACACTAGTCCCTCCCAAATCCTGTTATCACCAGTTCCTCCCCTCCATCTCTTACTGCATGTCATGATGCCCCATTCGATACTACTCCCTCCTTAGTATCTCCCTCCCCCGTGGTTCCTACTAGTTCACCTCTCATCCGAACTCATCAAATGGTCACCAAGACTCAGGATAACACAAAAACACCTAAGGTTTGGCTTGCCACTCGGTACCCACTTCCCACCTGTCTGATGACTGATCTGCACACCTCGCCCATCGAACCCCCCTATTTGACACAGGCAAACCGTGATCCTCGGTGGCGTTAGGCCATGGACACCGAGATAAGTGCTCTTCTCCAGAATGATACCTGGTCTCTTGTTCCCTACCATCCTGATATGAACCTCGTCAGTTACAAGTGGGTCTTCAAGCTGAAACACAGCCCAGATGGTTCGGTGGATAGGTACAAGGCGCGTCTTGTGGCCAAGGGGTTTCACCAAAAACTTAGACTTGACTAGGGAGAAATGTTCAGCCCTATCATCAAACCAACCACCGTCAGAATTATCTATAGCCTTACCGTGTCCAAAGGTTAGCCTTTGCGCGAACTCGATGTTAATAATGCTTTTTTACAGGGCTTTCTTACAGAGACCGTCTATATGGAACAACCTTCAGGGTTTGTCAACCGAACTCAACCCAACCATGTCTGCCAACTCCATCGCAGCATCTATGGCCTCAAACAGGCCCCGCGGGCCTGTTCTCTTGTCTCAGTAGTTACTTGGTTCGCATGGGCTTCTTGGTATCCAAGTCCGATACTTATCTATTTATCAGACGGTCTGGCCTAGTCTCCTACTGGTTCTCATCTATGTGAACGACATCATCATCACTAGGGATAACTCCGACTCAGTAGATCATCTTATCAGGTATCTAGGCCTGGAGTTTTCCCTAAAAGACTTGGGCCCACTTCACTATTTCCTGGGAATTGAGTGTCACCATACTCCGGCTGGTATGTTCTTATCTCAGTATAAGTACATTCACAATCTCTTACTCAAAATCAAGATGGATGGTGTGAAGCCTGTAAACTCTCCCATGGCCACGTCCTGCAAGCTATCAAAGTTTGGAGGTATCCCTTTACCAGATCCTTTTCTCTTTCGGAGTATTGTTGGGGCCCTCCAATACCTTAGCTCCACTCGACCAGACATTGCCTTCTCCGTCAATAAGGTCTCCTAGTTCATGCAATCTCCTACAGAAGATCACTGGTGCTGAGTCAAGTGGATTCTCCATTATCTCAAATCTACTATTACGCATGGTCTCTATTACTCCACTTAATCCATATTAGGTCTCACCGCCTACACTGATGTAGACTGGGTCATATCTATTGATGATAAAAAATCCACTAATGAATACTGTGTTTTTCTTGGAAAAAATCTTATCTCTTAGAGTTAAAAGAAATAAACTATGGTGGCACAATCCAGCACCGAGGTCGAATACCGGGGAGTTGCCAATGTAGCCGCCGAAGTTCTTTGGCTCAGTCTCTCCTTCATGAGTTAGGCCTCCCCCCATCCACTCCTACGATGCTCTGTGATAACCTTGGACCAACTTACCTATCAGTCAATCCGGTCTGTCACACTCAGTCGAAACATGTTGAGATCGACATACATTTTGTTCGGGATCTTATGGCTAAAGGAGCCTTTGATGTCCGATTCATCTCCAAGGAAGATCAACTTACTAATGTTCTCACTAAATTGTTAAGTTTAGCTTGTTTCACTCTTCTCAAGTCCAAGCTCTTGGTTCTTTCCGAACCGTCTCACTATGACCCAAGAACTTCCTATCACACGCCAAGGGTGCATGAAGAATCTTGTCAACGGTCACACTTGGGATGGTATAACTAGTTAGAATCCTAAAATCGAATCAGGAAGCTTTTTGTTGGGTCCACTCTTACTCTGAGTTCAGCCCATCAAGGCTATTTGTTTGGCTAAGGGCTTATATTAAGGCAAATGAGGCATGGTGGAGCTATGGAAAGAAGGTTATGTCTTAGAGGTGGGGTGATTATTACCAAATAAAATTTTATGCCATTTTAAACAAAATTGCCTACTTAACTAATTTTCAATCAAAGTTAAGCAATGTAATTAACTTTAAGACTTTCAATCTAATAGAGGCTCCAATCACATAAACTACAAAAGATGTGGTAATTAAGTCATTATTCTATAAACATGATAATGTACGTGTATGTGTGGGATGTGCTACCTATCAACTCCTAGCATCCATTTAATCATGCATACATATAATTAAACATTGAATCATATAAGCATAATTAAATAAGTGCTCAAATAACAATCACAAACACAAAAACGTATAGTGATTCGGTTTTCCTACTACACTCCCGGTGGATACACTCAACCCATAAGTGTATTAGATTTCACTATCGGAGGTTTTAAATCATGTTCTCCTCTAACCTTTACAATCCTACGCAAGGACAAGATCCATCGGAGACTTGCCTGTTTTCTATTGGCTCTACCACAAACCTCGGTCTTAGTCCAAGAACATATATTTACTCCAGCTTAAGGCTCACTCAGATAATAACACATACACACTCGTGTCTGGTGGCCTACACAAGGACTTTGATTTAGGTCTTACATAAGAATCTAATTGATTTTGGCAATTCAAACTCTACACTTAATCATAGATAATGAAGAAGTGTGCATGGACTCTTACAAATGAGAACTTATCAGATTGAGCCCATTTTGAAGCGTCTTCTCGGGTTGCTTGATTGATGCTCTCCTTTACTTCAATCAACTCTCCTAGTTCCCCCGATCATGGTGCCGATGTGTAGCCAATGCTTCAACTCAAGGATCAAACACATTGCATGCGATGTTCCTTTTAGTGATCAAGGTGATTAGAGGTTAGGTAGAATCTCCTATAACTAATTGGAAGTTGTAATGCCTAAGGAATTTTATCAAAAGGGTCTCATAGAGAGTTTAGACAAATGATACTCTAATAAAGTTGGGTCTAATCTCTAAAAAATTCTGGATATTGAGTTCATCTTCAACATTGATGTTAGAATCCTCATTAGAGTGGTAAAGCTCAAGAAGATTAATCAAATCTCATGGAATATTAAGCTTAGGATGTGAGATATGATTAAGGATTCACCTAAACTTCTATTGCACCAAAAACCCTCTTAAATGCTTAAATACCAGATCTTCTTTATAAATGAATCGAGTTCCAACGGCCATAAAACAAGCAGAAATGGCTAGTCTTCGGTCGTAATGAATTAGGGTTCGATCACACCGAATTAGATAGGAAAGCCGCTGGATAGACTTGGGAACCTTTGGTCCCACTAAAAGTGGTCTTCGGTCGCACCAAAAATGATCATCGGTTGGACCGAATGTGGCACTAGGTTGCAACCGAACTACTTGGAATTCTATTACAGCATGCTATCCTGTTTTATCCGATTTCGGTCGGACCAATGGTGGATTTGGTGGGATCAAAGGTTGCTGAAATTGTGTAGTTTTTCTAGTAATATAAGACTTTTAAAGCCAATCTATGGATGATCAATTTAGGCTCCTATGTCTTAATGGATAATTAATAAAAGGTTTACCTGTTAGATTTAATATCATTTAGATATTTATGTTGTTTTGGGTCAAGTTTTAGGGTCACTAAGGCACCTGTTATATATGTTCTTTACTCTTTGATGCTCCACCTCCACTTGTGTCTTCAGTCTTCAACTTCTAAGGGCTCAATCGACTACATAACACAGTGAAATCACGTGATTGACAAATAAGGTTCAAAAATCAATGCACTAACAATAATGATAAAATGCCTAACGACGAAGGAGGATTAAATACAGATCTTATTCAAACACGAGTATAATTCTGACCGTACCAAACATGTAGTGTCTTCATGTGAAATCTTTATAGTGGTCCACGTGTGTAACCACCCACTATGAATGTATGTGGTTTATCCATGCCATCCATATATTTTTTTTCACTTCATTTTAATGGTTCAGCCCAAAATGAAAGCATATCCAATGCTCGATTGAACCATATATACCACATACATAGTGGGAATAATGATTTCCACTGTTGAAACCTTGCTAGGGCCTATAGTGATCTTTGTTTCTCATCCAACTTGTTTATAAGATCACATGGGCATGAATGAAGGGAAAACACAAATATAGCTTGATCCAAAACTTCGACGGCCCATAACAAATTTTTAACAGTAGACGTTCAATTGTTCCCTATGGTGTGGTCCACTTGAGCTTTGGAAATGCTCCATTTTTGGTCTCAAGCTCTAAAATTATGTGATAAAATGGATGGATGAAGTGGATAAAATACATAAATCATGGTGGACCCCACAGTTTACTCAATACGCAATCTACTTCTAAGATCCCTGCCATTCATAGATCTGGTGGACTGCAAGTGCCATGGGCCAAGCATCAAAGAGGTTCTCTTGCCAGGTACCCTGTAAGATAAATGGATGGTAAAAAAAAGGCGGCCTTCCACTTTCATTCTACACTGATGCGCAAAAAACCAATTTTTTTCCTGGGAGTGTTGTCCATGCGCCCTACTTGATGAATGGTCCTTATCTCATACAAGTGTGCAATGTTACATTTGTATAAAAAAAAGGGAGTCCATCTCACGTGTGAGATCACACGGTGAAGAGAAGAGAGAAGATGATAAGGAAAGACTAACTTTTAAAGCATTTTTTTACCATTTGCCACTAAACACATGATGCACGCGTGCCATGTGAGTTAATAGCTACATTTGCCGATGTCTTAAGACTGTCGTTGTTAGTATTTAAGAGGCATTATAGGTCCCTTCCACGAGACTGAAGACTATTGGGTTTATTTATCTAAGTTCCTGCTATGAGTGATTTTGGGCCGAGTGCGAGTTGGTTGTGACTTGACCGTAAGGACACTTCGATGTATTCATTGTATATCCACACTGTCAATCTGTTTTTCCAGTTTATTTTTGGATATGGATCCAAAAATGATAAAAATACAAATTTCAGGTGGACCACACCACATGAAACGGTGGTCATTGAACGCCCACCATTAAAAACTACCTATCATCCCCCAAAATGTTTATTTACCATCCAACCTATTGATAAGGTCACACAAACCTAGAAGAAAGTTAAAAAAAAATATTATCTTGATCCAAAAATTTTATGCCAACATAAGGTTTTTAATCATTAATAACCACTGTTTCCTATGGTGTGGTCCACCTGAAACTTCTAGTTCTTTCATTTTTCGGATAAAGGTCTAAAATAAGTTGGAAAAACAAATGAATGGCATGGATATAAAATGCATGCATTGAGTTGAGCCCCTACAATCAGGGTCTCACCCACATTGCTTGTTCTGGAGTCGTAGCCAAAGTCCGTCAGGTATGAATCCATTCGACTTGGCTAAGTTGGAGGTGACCCTAGGCATGGAACTGGATCGGTTGAACCGAGCCTCAGTCGACTCAAATGGGTCACATGGTTGACCCGATTGGTCCAACTGAGAAAAAATCCCAACCCGAGCATTTGACCCGATTAGATAGATGGTCTAAACGGTTTCAGGGTTTCTAGCTATGTTAATTCGTTATGCGGATAGTTGTTTGCAAAACTAGTCCAACCGGCCGGGTGAACCCTAGTCATGTTAGCTACAGTCTCATGCCTGGGATAACCAGGTTCAGGTCTTGTTGGGTCAGGGTCCTTTTGATTTCATGTCTCATTCTTGAAAACCCAAATCAGATTCCAATCACATTGGGTAAGTCTCGAATCTAATTTAGATCTAGGTTTTTAGTTGGTTTGGATCAAAATAAGAGCATTTGCATGGTCGACCCCACTTGATGGACAACTTTAGATTACACATGCGTCGTTTTGACACACGCATGGTGTAAATGTACTCCGTTACATGCCTATGGCTTGGGCATTGCTAAAAATATTGATTTAATTTACATGGCCAGCCTAGCCATCGCCAGCCCTCTTCATCCCATAGACTTAAAAATTATTTATGGAGCATGATTGGAAATATAAGGGAAAGAAGAAAAGTACCTGCACTGGTAAGCAGACGGTTTTTACCTTTTTATTTTGGTTAAAAAAATCCTATAAAATACTTTTCCTTTGCATTGCAACCGTTTAGATTACAATCATATAAAGAAAAACCTTTTATACACTCAGATATTGTCATTAGAAGCTGTTTTACATTTTAAAAAGAAAAAAAAAAAAAAAAGGTTATACTCTCTTATTAAGGGAAAAGCAAATACAAACACTTTGATGCAGGCATTTGCCATGTCCATGCAAACTGATTGCATTTCCAGTTTGCATTCTATCCAAATGATCCTGAGAAGAGTGACTAAAACAATTTCACTAAAATCTAGATTTGGAACCAACTAAGAGGATCCTCTTCACTCCTAGTATCTAACCGCAAAGATGGCTGCCAACGGTCATGGCCTCTTATCCAATTGTGGATATTTGGGTCAATATGAATATTTTCTTGCCTTTATTCTCCTTTCTCTTATCTTATTTTAGCTTGTTGTGAAGAGGGAGCAACATGGCTGGCTATCTCATGGAACAAGGAATGGTGTATTGCCCACGTTGTTGGGCCCACCAACAGTTAAGTGCTCTAGACCCAATGCCCGTATGAACCAATTTAAGTGCATGTTCTCACCTGTATCACACACATGCAAGTGAGATTACAAGTTTCCTCTTTAAAACTAACAAACCTCTCTCTCAATGCTTAGATAAGCTGGATTTTTTTATTATTGAGAGATCCTTTTAGACAGGCTGGAGGTCACATAGACTAAGACAACGGGTTGCATGCATAACCCGATTAAGCTTATTCTACAATGGACTTGCAAAGGAACGGTCCTAGCATAATTAACACAAGGTTGGTGCAAATATTCCAAGCACTGTATAATTAAAATTTTGTGGTAATAGAGTATTATGTAATATCATATATTATAGAATTGATGGATCATCTATGCATCAATAATGGAGATTTAACACAATAATCTTAAAGGTGTATATGATTGGGAAGACATTCCCGTTGTTGTGATTTGTCAAGACGGGATCTCGGTCTTTCATACCTTACACCCTTATGAGAACCTCTTAATGTGATAAGGGTTTTCCCTATTATGTTGGTAATGGGACTAAGACATGTATTTATAAGAAAGAGGGCTATAAAAGCTTACCCATCACACTTCTCTTCTTTAGGGTCTCCACACCGTAGGTTTCCATATCTAGCTTAATAACCGTGTATAGGGAACACAGTTCAAGTGTCCCACCCCAAACCTATTTGCAATGATCACAACTGTAGTAAGGGTTACTAATTACTCAATCTGAATAATTCAACGATTATATCTAAATCGATGATCATGTATGGCCCACCTGATGGAGTCTTACATTCTCCCATTTGGGCTTCATTGATCTCTGAATGAAAAAAATAATTTATTTTATTTGTGAAAACAATTTTGTGAAACGTATTTGCTTTTGAAAGTTCCTAATGGGCATCCTACTGAGTTTTAAAACAAAACCGTTGGATAATTATGAGCAACGCTTGTCAGATCTAGTCTATCAAGACCATTGATATTGAATCATGCTAGTCAACACAATATTTATATTTTTCAAAGTGTGACAAATCATGGTCATGAATACCAATAGCCTTAATGATATGGATCGAAGATATATGGTGTGGTATGAAGATTACACGTTTAATGTGATCATACATGCCTATCTTCAAGTAGTCCAATTGAGCGTATCACCAAGACACAAACCAAAGTCTTACTCACTCAAAATTGAATGTGCGCATTGAAGGAGAAACAAGATATAAACTAAATAAAGAATCATCAATGTATATAAATAGATCTCTAAAATGTCTGTAAATAATCGGATAAAAAATGAAAAACTCCACTATTCAAATACATCATTGGGATTTACAACTCTCATAGACTTCACATGTTCCTTAAAGAGCACGATAGTAAGGCCTTTAGTGAGAGAATCCACTATCATCTACCTTATGCTAATGAGTTCTATAGACACTTGACCATTCTGAACTCTCTCATTCACAACAAGATACTTAATGTCAATATATTTTGACCTTGATGAATGCTTATTGTTGTTGGAGAATTTAACTACAATTGAAATATCATAATAGATTTTCAATAGTTTTGAGATCATTCGCACAACCTGTAAACTAGAGAAAAAACTCTGAAGCCAGATCGCCTGACTGGTGGCTTCATGACAAGGTATGTACTCTACTTCCATGGTAGAAGACGCTGTAATCGACTATTTCATGCTCTTCTATGATACGAATCTTGTCATGCCCCAAATCCGGAACCCAAGCCCTACTACTTCGCAAGTCCCGAACTCGGGTTGCGACAGCTTCCACGCCACTTGTCGGACTTGGTGAATGGTTAGCGAACTTCCCAAATGCCAAACCCAGCTCATGGTGAGGGAGTTTTGTTATTATTTGTTCTATGGAATGGTTAATCGGATTAGGTGGTTATACCTTTTTATACATGGTATTAATGCATATCCAAGAAACGAACCTGGTCGACATGCCACACATATGATGGTGCATTAGCTCAACAATGGGGGAGAAGAGATAACAAATCCCTCATACTCCTACACGCACCATGCTACTATACATATCTTGAAAAAGTGTAAATAATCTGTATGAGCAAACTACAACTTGTGAGTCTATTGCGTGCCAGGAGTAAAACACGACTTATCATTACGCTCCCGTAAAGACATCCAAAACAACCACAGACATATTATCCACCAAACATGTTATCATAGGTGAGCACGTTATCAACTAAGCATATTATTAAAATTCGTCATGTTATCATAAATCATGCGATCAATTTTAGGCATACTACTCGGACGAATGATTATAAATCATGAGAATAGCCAATCATCGTATACAACATAATTAAATTACATATTCCACTATAGAGCATATGATGGAAAAGGAATAATAAAGTTGGTGCTTGTAGTCGGGATGATAGTACATGGTATCGCAAGTTATGGGGTTCATCACAAGGGACTTCTATCCAAACCAATCTCATACTTGATTGAATATCTAGACTCAATGTGGTAAACCCCTGAGTGGATAATGATTTAGTTGCACACCACTAGCCTATGTAGATAATGGATGAATGAATGCATGCATTAAATGCTGCACATGCAAGTCCTACTCAATATGTCCACATCTCAGTACAGTTATCATCACTAAAATCATCATCAAGGTCTGCCACACTTCTGACACTGGTTGCTGCCCATCGTGTGTAAGACCAAGTGAGTGCAAAAGACCTCACTATCCACCTCGCCAGTGGTACACAAAAACCACCCGGTCCGTCGATAACGAATCCATTTCACGAGCTGGTGAAACTCAACCTAACATATAACCCTCTACACCCGCGCGAGTAAGGTCAAACCCCCTTCCAACTGACCCCGACACAGTGGGAGACCCGGCCTACCGGTATCCAGCCATCATACGCTCATGAATCCACTTAGTCTAGACGTTAGAGTTGGAGCATCCTACTGGTACCACAAGGTTTAGGAACTTTCACCCAGGGACGCCTGTGACGCCCTATAACCTCAGTAATTTTTTATGTCTATCATCCACCAGCCACAACAAGGCTATGGGTCCACCTCCTTGGTGTTCTAAGGAGTATATGTACATATCACGCATAGTACAAAATGCATGACTCACACTATCCAAGACATACATAAACCTGTGCATATCGCACGAATCATGCAGGGCGACCCTGTCTCATATAGAGTCCCCTAAGTGTCTCAAGCTGAACGACATATATTATGAACAATCATTATCCACAACAGGCATAAAAATGATGCATATGAGATATGGTAAGGTATAATCATAAGCACCATGCCTGAGTTATGTAATACCACATTAAACATAAAGTATGGTTAAATCAATATAAAGAAAGTGTCATGTCAACATAAAGAAAATGGTATTAGTAAACATTCAGTGTGACCCTCAAACCAATCACTAATGTAACGCCACAAAAATTATCAGGCGTCATACCAACATTTTATGCTGAATTATCCAAATTATGCAAGCTTGTGCATGAAGTACATAGCATACAAAGATTCATATGCATCATCAATATCCATCATCTAACACTAACATCTTACATGCTCTAGGCATTAAGCTTCTATTATGCATGATGTTATCCTTACGTTCACAAGCATAATTTATTTATTATCATTCAGGCTGGAAGACCCATGTCCTAGTCCGTACCGTTCCGTTGGCTTCCGCGGTCCTCCCAGTCAAAACTCGACAATTCTTGACCCATTTCTGACGTTTGCACGCAATCCTAAGTCAAACCTTATATGCTAAAGTCGGCTAAAATCGAAACCTATACCTTAGCGACCGCGCCGTCACTGCGGTTCTAACGCAACGACTCGCGCACTGACTCGATACCCAGGGTAGAAGATGTGGGCCCACGTTGAATTCGAAGAAAACACTGCGCATTGCATATTACGAGGGAATCTCTACGAGATGTCCCATCAATCAAGTCAAGTACACCACCTTACCTCCATGCCACCTGACCCAACAACAAGTACACATGACCACTCCTTCCTTTACCATAAGTCAACACTTCCCTCCCCTCACCATCTCTCTTTTACTCCATTTTCAACTAAAGCCATACCTCCCATCACCTCTCCTTAATACCATTCCACCTATCCCTTTCATGCATTAATTCCCCATTTCTCTCAAAAACTCTCTCAAGCAACAAAGCCTCATACGTCCAAGCCTTCCTAAGCAATCTTCCCAAGCTTTCTTAAACCACAAGTGTGGCCCACCCTCTCATCTCTCATCCCCACCATAGAGACTCCATCATCCACCGTTAAAAGTTGAGCATAGGAGCTTACAAGCCTACGGGAGCAAGGAGAAGGCCTAGAGGTGGCTGATCAACCGTTAGATTTCAATTTTTATAAAAACCCCATGTAGTGGGGCCCACAATGATGTGCATATTGTAGTGAGGGGTCCATAGTGGCGGGGTCCCTATCTCACCGGTGTTCTCTTTCTCTTTCTTTGATGAGATTTCTTGTGGCCACCATGTGCAAGGTGATCTTGGCCACCTAATCGTAAGGCCCACCTTGCAATGGGTTAATTGGACGGCCAAGATGAAGGGAAAACACAAATATCATGTCGATCTAAAAGGTGGGCCACATTCATGTAGGACCCACCTTAATGTGTGGGTCACGTACATGTGGAGCCCACCCTGATGTCTGTGTTTATCCACGCCGTCTAGCGTCCCTAGACGCTGGACGTGCGGGTTGGCTAATATGGAGATGTGTACTGGCATGGGTGTGTACCTTCATGCTTTTTTTTTTTAAAAAAGAGAGCCTTTGGGATGGGCTGCTCATGCAAGTCCCACCTTGATGTATGAAATTAATCCAAACCATCCATCCTTTTTCTCAGACCATTTGAGGCGTTGAACCAAAAAATCAAATCAATCTGATGATCAAGCGGGCCATACCATAGAAAATAATATTGTATACCGTTAAAAACCCCCCTTGATGTGTTTATTCATCGAAAAATACCCAATATTGTGCTTGATAGGCTTGTATTGGGCCATGGTGATCAATGGGCGGGACAAATTTACCTAAGGTGGGCCCCACCTACCAAAAACCGCAGCATTACGGTTATCAAAAAAAGAAAAAAGAAAGAGAAGAAGCAAGGCAGCAACCCTGCTGCTGCCATTGTCAGAGGTGGGCGGACGGTTCACGGCCCAGATGTGGGCCCCACGATGTGTTTCGAACATCAACACCGTGCATTTAGTGCATCCCCTTTAAATTATGGGATATCCCAAAAATCAGCCGTATACTAAACTCGGTGGGCCATTCCATCTAAAATCATGTTGAGACATGCCTAAAATATATAAAATCACTTGGTGAGGCCTACCTGAAATTTGGATACAGCTAAAACTTGGTCTGGACCCTCAGCCAAGTGGGACGCACATAATTAGTGGGCTGGATTTGTGGACCACATTTTGGTGGGCCCCTGACCGTCCAACCCAATGAACGGTTGAGTGGGCTGGATTTGTGAACCACCTCATGGTGGGCTCCCTGGTCTGTGACCATATGAACAGGTGGGGTGGCAAATAAATATCACGGTGGGTCCAAGGTCCATGTGACCTTATGAATAGATTGGGTGGCAAATAAATATCACGGTGGGCTCAAGGTCCACGTGACCTTATGAATAGATTGGGTGGTAAATAAATATTACAGTGGGCCCTACCCTGGTCCACGTGACCTTATAAATAGATTGGATTACAAATAAAACATTACAGTGGGCCCTAGGCCCATGTGACCCTTTGAACAGTTTGGATGGAAAATAAACATTATGTTGGGCCATAAGTTGGGTGGAAAATAAACATTTTATTAGGCCCTAGATTGGGAGGAAAATAAACATTATGGCGAGCCTCACATGAGGCTCACTTTGGTAAATATGGGCCCATGTATGTAGGCCCATCTTGATGTATTTTTAGGCCCATTATTGAGGCCCACTTGGATACATATGGGCCCATGTATTTAGGCCCACCTCGGTATGTATATAGGCCCAATGTCGAGGCCCATTTTGGTATATATGGGCCCACGTATGTAGGCCATCTTGATGTGTTTATAGGCCCATTGTTGGGGGCCTACCTTGATATATATGACCATGTTATGAGGCCCATTTGATGTATTTGTGGCCCATTGTTGAGGCCCACTTTGATATATATAAGGCCTATGTAATTAGGCCCATTTGATACACATAAATCTTATGTGATTGGGCTCATTTTAATGCATTTTAAGGCCCATGGGTGATGGCCCATCGCAAAGTACCTAAGGCCCATTGGTAAGGCCCATTGAGGTGTCCCACTTGATGAATATAAGGCCCATGAGATATGGCCCATTTGATGTATTTGAGGCCCAATGGGATGTACCTAAGGCACATTGCAATGTGTGATTCCGCCATAATTTATTTAATGATATTTAAGGCGAACCGAGCCTTGGGAGCAATGATGGTTAGTTGCCCACATTGTCAGGATGATGTCAGTCAAATGTCCACATTGTCACTCTCCCTGAGGCCCACTGATAAGTCCATACTTGTAGTGTGAAGGCCGTCTAGGCCCATCTTAGTTATGCACAGGGCCCATCACTACATAACATGTTCAGTATAGATCCATGATTCATGATCATATGCATCATATGTATGCCTGATATGAGGAGTGACTGATCATAGCATGTGCGCCTTCAGGTAGATTATTTATGAGCTCCATGATAGGCGGAGTTACTGTACATGAGCGTATGGTACGCGCAGGATTGTTGCATGTCTGGTAGAGTGATTCATGCACTTGCATTTATGTGATTATGATTATTGTATACCCTAGTGACATCAAGGCCATAGCCTCCATAGACACATCATGGGTGGCTGGATTGGATACCGAAAATGTTTGGTTCTAGCATATGGGCGTCATAGATGTCCCTGGGTGAAAATCCCTAAACTCGATGGTACAAGAGGATGACTCCAACGTTGAGACCGAGTGGATGTATGAGCGCATGAGGGCTGATTATCAGGAGGCCGCGTCTCCCACTGTGTCATGTCAGTTGGAAAGGGGTGTGGCCTTACTTGCCCGAGGGTAGGGGGCAATACTAGGTTGAGTTTGACCAGCTTGTGAATGGGTCCGCTATTGTCATACCGGACAAGTATTAACAGACTATTGGCCAGGAGGATAGTGAGGTTTCTTACGCTCACTTGGACTGTGCGGCTTGGGGAGCGGCAGTGCCATTTGGAGTGTACTAAACCCCGATGATTATCCTGAATGGGAACTGTACTGGTATATGATGAGGATTGACATGCTTGAGTTGCATCTCGCATCACATGGTCTGGATATGGCCGATAGCATTCATATCTTGCACAACATAGCCTTGGTACGGCCGATTGCATTCATGTATTCATCAGCATGATTCCACATTACTCTAACCCTGCATTTTAAGTACGCTTATATTGCGCACACACTTACACCACCCTCTAAGCTTTCTATAAGCTTATGCACGATTGATGCATGCAGGTGACGCCAGGACGCAGCCTTAGTCTCGCCATCGTCGGAGAGTGCAACTGAGCTTATAGAATTTTTATTACTTTCAGTATATTGCATTTTCCCTTTCATATGCCTTGTACTCAAAGTTTTGATCATAGTGGATTTTGTGATGGTATTCTTGTGGTTATTATTCGTGGGTTATGCTCATTACAAATCAAATCATGTTTGAAATCCTCCTTATAGCGTCCCAGGATCAGAATCTGGTATATGGGTGCTGGGAGCTGAGAATGAGGTACTACGGAGGCTGTCGGCGCCGGATTCGGCGATCGTGAATTTTGTGAGCCCGATTTCTAAGTTCGAGGTGTGACACAGGCATAAAGTAAAACATAGTTATCTTATACATGAGATCATCGTGACCATCAACATGTGCATTATTCTCACTTGGATATCAATATCATCTCCAATGTCAAGCAAAGCATAGTGATTATACACGTATCATCGTCATGAGCATCAACACGTGCATGATTATCAACTAAACTATCAACATTATCATTCAATGTAACGTCATTATGTAAAACATGGTGATCAACTAGCATATTTTGTCATCATATACATGTACATACTATCGTCATCATTAGAATGAAGGCCACTTCCACTTCATGATTAACATATGCAACGTCACAACTACCACAAACAACTACTCATTCATCATCAATGCATATGCCATCAATTCATCATCTATTAAATCATCACCATAATCGATATTAACCCTAACATAATCACCATAAATTAGATCATACATGTCATAAAAACCAAAAATTCACCATCATCATCACAATCATTAATAGGTGCGTCCCACCTAGTGTGACCCCCACATTGATCTTGCACTACACGTGAGGTACATTATCATATAAGTTAAGTGTGGGTCCCACGTGGTGGACCACTGAGCAAATTCCATATAGGATAAACATCCAACTACCGGGCTCTTTGATGATGTGGATCTAGTCTCATGTATAAGTGGGCCCCACTAGCTGAAGGTGCAAGTTCAACACATGATTGTGCCCCACATTTTACCACAAGTATGGTTAATGGGCTTTTCATTGATTTAACATTCTTGTGGTATGGCCCACTTAGGTCTAGGTTTGGTTCATTAGTGGAAACGGTCCCACACTAAAGGAAGTATACATGGATACATACCTCTAAGGTGGATCCCATAACACGAGTGGGCCCCACAACTCCAACATCAAATAAGAGATAAACTTACAATCCCAAACATAAGAGTCACATTCCAACATTGCACAAATTCCACATTGTGTTAGACCCATGAACCTCTTTCACAAGTAAAATATGAAGGCTTGTCTATTATAACTTATACAATCTAAATGGGTCCCTTTAAGTGTGGCCCAGCTAACTAATGGTAGTATGCAAGGCACGCTGCCCACTAGACAATTGGCCTACCTAGCGGGCCTAAGAAGATTTACCATGGTGGACTTTTTACTCCCATGTGTTTCTCTTGGTATTGGGCCCATTGGGACTTGGTTTTGCTTCATTTTGATTGGCCCAAGGCCACATATGACCTAGGAGAAATTTACACAATATACTAAGTGGGTCTTATTTGGCAAGGGTGCGGCTCATACAAGATAGCCCACTTGGGCCTTAGGATTGCCTCATTTATATGGGCCCAAGGCCATCCATATCTTAAGACAACAACTAGGTAGCAAGATCAGTCCACTACATATTTTACAAGTCATATAACACCCATTTATAAAACATGCTAGGTGGGCCTCATCAGATGAAGGGAATGACACATACAAGACAACCCACACTAGATGACCCACCTAAGGTTATAGGCTCACCAGCACCAATGATTTCTTTTCCATGGCTTAGATGCTGCATTAAATGCCCTGGGAAGGTGGTAGATCCCATTAATGTGGCCTACATGAATTCTATATAAAATAAACTTTTGGTGCAAGGTTGGTTCTGAAATTGCAGTGAGGACTACTATAGTAAAAGTAGGAATAGGTCAAAGTGTCCTAGAGGGGGTGAATAGGACTTTATAAAATTTTATGCCTTATTTTAAATCCTATTACCTTAATCTTGATCTAATATGCAACTATCAAGATATCTCCAATTTAACTCTAATAGCTTCCAAGCCAAGTAGAGGATCCAATCACAAGACTACTCAATATTAAGCATGATTCAACAAATAGTCTAAGATGGATGAGAAGTGTGAATATGTGTGGATGTGATTCAAATTAAAGCATTCATATTATCAAGCTTGTATGTAAAAGATTAACATAGTAAAAGATCAAGCAAGTATCAATCCCAAATACAGTCGTATATAGTGGTTCGGCTATGTGCCTACTCCACTCCCAGCGGACGTACTCATCCCATGAGTGTATCGGATTTC